>OV725080.1:24874879-25562379 GCA_928085145.1 Nezara viridula
AGTTCTACTCTAATCGATCACTATTTTTTCTCTCTTTTGGACTTCACGATCATCTTAGCTGTGCCAGCAAGGATGCAGTTTTACCATAATTACATACTAATTTTCTCTCCTTAGGTCTTCTAGATCGTCTTAGTTTTTCCAGCCATCGAACCAGCAGGAGGCAGTTTTACTCTAATTAATTACTATCTTTCTTTCCTTAGGTCTTTTGGATTATAATTGTCTTCTTTCCAGCTATCAAGCCAGACATGAGAGAACAAGGAGATGAATGGAGTTTTAGCATTCTGTTGTTGGCGTGGTCACTGTGAATGGCGTCACATGTCTGATGGCTAAATTGGGTAAATTATGGAAACATTTTTTTCTCAAATATTTTTTAAAGTTCGTTTTTATGTGTACTATTACATGAAAATTGATTGTTTCTTTAGTATAAGGAATGACAAAAATAAATTTTCTATTCAGATTATGATAGCACTTTTCATAATTTAGTGTTGATTTTTAAATAAATGTGGTTCATTAAATAATAATATTTTTCTTTCTTTTTTTATGTTGAAATGATCATATTGTTATTTTATTATTATTTACATTGTTATTCATTTTTCAGGAACATATAATGTGAGGATATACCTCCTCTCAACTTCTTCATGGGTTGTCGCTGTACTGAGGAGGTATCCTGTATCCAAGCCACTCATTGACAGAAATGCTCCTCTTGATGATTACAAGTTACCTGCTGGACAGCTGCTTCCCTCATGGATCAACAGGACACGGGACGAACTTCAAGCAGAAAAAAGCTAGGACTTTTTCTTAACATGTATTTATGGGCCTTTACTCAAACAGAGTTAAGTTAACTAAAATAACTACAATGGCCTTGAGCTAAACATAGAAAAGATAAATCATATGGGATCCTTAATTTTTATATATTCCAAATAAAACAAAACAACTATGTTTGAGATGGTCCATAATCTCTGCCCACTTTGGAAAATTCATGTTTCTTCAAATCCAGGTGTGTAAATATGAAACTGAAGATTTTTTATAGAGAATACAAGTCGCATAACAATTGAGAATACAAGGTTTCATCTTTACAGACCTGGTAATTGGTAGTGTTATATGCATGTATATAGTAGACAAGAGCTTAGCCAGCTAGAAACATTTTGCCTCAAAACGGAAGAGGGGGCAAGTTTATAAATTTAATTTATTTTAAGCGGAGGGTGTCCTTTTTTTCGTAATTAGTTTCTTTTAAAATGTTGAAATAGAAAATCCACCTGTCACTGGCTATCAGTTTTCAGTAGATTTGGGATTATATTTGTTGCTATTTATGGTCTCTATGTCATTATCGGGGAGATGGTCAGCCACCCCAACTCTCCTTTCCCTGGCTAAGCTCATGGTGCATGTTGTGCAGTAGATGTGTATAGTTGTTTCTTTTGATATGTCCCTCGTTGCTATTGCTTCTCACTATTCATTAGATTAACTTTCAAAACTGTAATAATTAAAAATTAGCATATTTTAAATAAAATTCATTCAGATTTTATCAAAACATCAGTTCATTTAGTTTTTATGGTCGTGTTTTGTGAGTATATTGAAAATGATTGAATTAATTTATTTGTCATCGGTTCGTTAAATAATTAAACATTATTATTTTTTTTTATTAAATTATGATTATTTAGTACTAAATTATTTGAATGTGAGAGGTGATGGCAAATTTCAGGATCTCCAGACTGCAGCGGGAAACCCCCCTCATTACACAAAGAAATTTTCTTAGAGAATGTTAAATAATAAAATAAATTTATTATGCGATAATACTTGTATATCATTATGCTATTATCTGTTGACTTTAGTCTTCTTTTTATTTATTTACTTACATATTAGATACAACAAAAGTTCAATTATCTTTTTATAGAAAATATTAATAAACTTACTGTTAATAATTTTAAAGTATATTTCACTTTTTTTAAATACTCAATAGAATTTAAGATTATTCAGAAATTAGATTAGTTAGGTACTCGTCATGAGGGGGTTGAGGAACTTCAATGAACTGCAGACGACAAAGAAAAACAGCCATGTGAGTACTATATATTTTTATTTTTAGTGTTGTTAATTTTTTCATTTCCATTGTGGGCAGATTTTTTGCATGAAGCATGTGCATGCTATTTATTTTTATATGTATACAGCGGCTGCCTCCTCTCACAATTAATTACATAGCTTATTTATCACTTTATAACAGTGAAAAAAATTTTATTAAGATTTTTTTTAAAATTAAATTTATTTAATTTTTATTTTCAAATCTGCTTAGTGTCTGTAAAACAATTCAATTAATTTATAACATATAAAATAAACATGCTATTAGTTGATGTTTCATTTTTATTATTGAGTATCTTTCAATTGATATTTTTATTTCTCACCAATTCGTTAAAAATTTAGTATTAACAAATTAAATTATGTTTTTTTTTTTCATAATAAATTTATCATTTCAATGTGAGAGGTTAGGCAGATTTCAGGATATTTAGTCTGCAGCTACCAACTCAACTCTACTCATTACACACAATTTTTCTCATTAAATATTTAAAAGAAATAATTTTTACAATTAAATGATTAAATAGATAGGGAAATAATATCATTATGATATTGCTATATTTTGTTTCACTATTTAGATAAGTATAGATTTTTTAAATTGAAAATATTAATATTTGCCAAAAACTAAAATAATTTAATTCAGACTGAAAAATTACTTAAATTTAAAAATCTATTTCTGATAGTATGTATCTTTTTTCTTTTTTTCTTCATAGTATTTGTTATTATTGTTAAATTATAAAGTTATTCAGACATCTGGTAGGTACACTTATGAGTGAGTTGGAGAACTTCCTTGAATCGCCAATAAAAACTTGTGAGTACTATTGCATGCCTTTTTATTGATATTTTTATGATAAAGTGTATTTAGTATTTATAATGTATGTTCTGTTTAAAATCTCAAAACCCCTTAATAGTGATAGAACAATGAAGGGGTATTTGGGACTCATTAATTTAATTTTCTGCTTATAACCTATTTTAACTTTTCCTTTACGTTACGGGCCGGTACAAATATAATTTAAATGTTAATGGTTTTAATATTTCTAGATAATAGTTTCGGCAGCTGTCTTTTTGTTGCTACAGTAGTGTTCTGGTTCTGTCTTGTTTTAAAAACTATCTTGTTCGATTTCTTTAGCTATAAGAAACTACTAGATCTTCTTGTAGTACAAACTACCACTTCGTGCAGTACACTGTTTTATGATAACGCATATATAATTACTTTGTGTTTAGATAAAGATAAAAACTTTAATTTATTTTTAGAAAGGGGGGTAGGTACTGTTAAGAATGCTTTGTTAGTGTTATTATTCTCAAAACCCCTTAATAGTCGTAGGACAATTGAAGGGGTATTTGAGACTCTCTAATTTCAATTTATACTTATAATATATCTCCATTGTCTGCGAAATCAATATATATGTTTATTTGTGAAACACACATCATACTCTGAATCAAGAAATGCTAACCGATTCTGTAAAAATGCACCTGTGGTGCATTTTAATATCTTATTTTCGATAATTTACTTGTAAATAAATATTGTACATTATATATTAATCCCGCAAGGAGTGTCTGTTGCATGTAGGCACTTGGGGAGCAGCGCCCCCACGGGTTACCCCAGCTCAGTACACCATGCAAACTCGCCTCAACAGTACACAAAAAAAAAAAGAAAAAATCAAAGACACTGACAGGAGCACATGAACAGTACACAGCTTTGCATTTATATTTCCTTAGAAACCACCCTGGATAGGATAGCGACTCCAGAGCCTGGTACTCCTATTTCATCCTTTCTCCCTAAGAAAGAACTAACATCCTTTCCACTAAATAAGCACAAGAACCCAACCATCCGATTGTATATATCCATAAATATCCCTTGCAGAAACACTCTTTCTTAAACTATTACTATACTTATTTCAAATGCTGGAGAAGCCATCTTGAGATAAGCAGTATCCAGTTAATTACTAACTAATTAATTACTATTTTTCTCTCCTTAGGTCTTCCACAATCTTAGTTGTACCAGTCATTGAACCCGTAGGAGGCAGTTTTACTGTAATTAATTACTATTTTTCTCTGTTTAGGTCTCATCGATCATCTCAGTTGTTCCAGCAACAGAACCGGCAAAGATGCAGTTCTACTCTAATCGATCACTATTTTTTCTCTCTTTTGGACTTCACGATCATCTTAGCTGTGCCAGCAAGGATGCAGTTTTACCATAATTACATACTAATTTTCTCTCCTTAGGTCTTCTAGATCGTCTTAGTTTTTCCAGCCATCGAACCAGCAGGAGGCAGTTTTACTCTAATTAATTACTATCTTTCTTTCCTTAGGTCTTTTGGATTATAATTGTCTTCTTTCCAGCTATCAAGCCAGACATGAGAGAACAAGGAGATGAATGGAGTTTTAGCATTCTGTTGTTGGCGTGGTCACTGTGAATGGCGTCACATGTCTGATGGCTAAATTGGGTAAATTATGGAAACATTTTTTTCTCAAATATTTTTTAAAGTTCGTTTTTATGTGTACTATTACATGAAAATTGATTGTTTCTTTAGTATAAGGAATGACAAAAATAAATTTTCTATTCAGATTATGATAGCACTTTTCATAATTTAGTGTTGATTTTTAAATAAATGTGGTTCATTAAATAATAATATTTTTCTTTCTTTTTTTATGTTGAAATGATCATATTGTTATTTTATTATTATTTACATTGTTATTCATTTTTCAGGAACATATAATGTGAGGATATACCTCCTCTCAACTTCTTCATGGGTTGTCGCTGTACTGAGGAGGTATCCTGTATCCAAGCCACTCATTGACAGAAATGCTCCTCTTGATGATTACAAGTTACCTGCTGGACAGCTGCTTCCCTCATGGATCAACAGGACACGGGACGAACTTCAAGCAGAAAAAAGCTAGGACTTTTTCTTAACATGTATTTATGGGCCTTTACTCAAACAGAGTTAAGTTAACTAAAATAACTACAATGGCCTTGAGCTAAACATAGAAAAGATAAATCATATGGGATCCTTAATTTTTATATATTCCAAATAAAACAAAACAACTATGTTTGAGATGGTCCATAATCTCTGCCCACTTTGGAAAATTCATGTTTTTTCAAATCCAGGTGTGTAAATATGAAACTGAAGATTTTTTATAGAGAATACAAGTCGCATAACAATTGAGAATACAAGGTTTCATCTTTACAGACCTGGTAATTGGTAGTGTTATATGCATGTATATAGTAGACAAGAGCTTAGCCAGCTAGAATCATTTTGCCTCAAAACGGAAGAGGGGGCAAGTTTATAAATTTAATTTATTTTAAGCGGAGGGTGTCCTTTTTTTCGTAATTAGTTTCTTTTAAAATGTTGAAATAGAAAATCCACCTGTCACTGGCTATCAGTTTTCAGTAGATTTGGGATTATATTTGTTGCTATTTATGGTCTCTATGTCATTATCGGGGAGATGGTCAGCCACCCCAACTCTCCTTTCCCTGGCTAAGCTCATGGTGCATGTTGTGCAGTAGATGTGTATAGTTGTTTCTTTTGATATGTCCCTCGTTGCTATTGCTTCTCACTATTCATTAGATTAACTTTCAAAACTGTAATAATTAAAAATTAGCATATTTTAAATAAAATTCATTCAGATTTTATCAAAACATCAGTTCATTTAGTTTTTATGGTCGTGTTTTGTGAGTATATTGAAAATGATTGAATTAATTTATTTGTCATCGGTTCGTTAAATAATTAAACATTATTATTTTTTTTTATTAAATTATGATTATTTAGTACTAAATTATTTGAATGTGAGAGGTGATGGCAAATTTCAGGATCTCCAGACTGCAGCGGGAAACCCCCCTCATTACACAAAGAAATTTTCTTAGAGAATGTTAAATAATAAAATAAATTTATTATGCGATAATACTTGTATATCATTATGCTATTATCTGTTGACTTTAGTCTTCTTTTTATTTATTTACTTACATATTAGATACAACAAAAGTTCAATTATCTTTTTATAGAAAATATTAATAAACTTACTGTTAATAATTTTAAAGTATATTTCACTTTTTTTAAATACTCAATAGAATTTAAGATTATTCAGAAATTAGATTAGTTAGGTACTCGTCATGAGGGGGTTGAGGAACTTCAATGAACTGCAGACGACAAAGAAAAACAGCCATGTGAGTACTATACATTTTTATTTTTAGTGTTGTTAATTTTTTCATTTCCATTGTGGGCAGATTTTTTGCATGAAGCATGTGCATGCTATTTATTTTTATATGTATACAGCGGCTGCCTCCTCTCACAATTCTTAATTACATAGCTTATTTATCACTTTATAACAGTGAAAAAAATTTTATTAAGATTTTTTTTAAAATTAAATTTATTTAATTTTTATTTTCAAATCTGCTTAGTGTCTGTAAAACAATTCAATTAATTTATAACATATAAAATAAACATGCTATTAGTTGATGTTTCATTTTTATTATTGAGTATCTTTCAATTGATATTTTTATTTCTCACCAATTCGTTAAAAATTTAGTATTAACAAATTAAATTATGTTTTTTTTTTTCATAATAAATTTATCATTTCAATGTGAGAGGTTAGGCAGATTTCAGGATATTTAGTCTGCAGCTACCAACTCAACTCTACTCATTACACACAATTTTTCTCATTAAATATTTAAAAGAAATAATTTTTACAATTAAATGATTAAATAGATAGGGAAATAATATCATTATGATATTGCTATATTTTGTTTCACTATTTAGATAAGTATAGATTTTTTAAATTGAAAATATTAATATTTGCCAAAAACTAAAATAATTTAATTCAGACTGAAAAATTACTTAAATTTAAAAATCTATTTCTGATAGTATGTATCTTTTTTCTTTTTTTCTTCATAGTATTTGTTATTATTGTTAAATTATAAAGTTATTCAGACATCTGGTAGGTACACTTATGAGTGAGTTGGAGAACTTCCTTGAATCGCCAATAAAAACTTGTGAGTACTATTGCATGCCTTTTTATTGATATTTTTATGATAAAGTGTATTTAGTATTTATAATGTATGTTCTGTTTAAAATCTCAAAACCCCTTAATAGTGATAGAACAATGAAGGGGTATTTGGGACTCATTAATTTAATTTTCTGCTTATAACCTATTTTAACTTTTCCTTTACGTTACGGGCCGGTACAAATATAATTTAAATGTTAATGGTTTTAATATTTCTAGATAATAGTTTCGGCAGCTGTCTTTTTGTTGCTACAGTAGTGTTCTGGTTCTGTCTTGTTTTAAAAACTATCTTGTTCGATTTCTTTAGCTATAAGAAACTACTAGATCTTCTTGTAGTACAAACTACCACTTCGTGCAGTACACTGTTTTATGATAACGCATATATAATTACTTTGTGTTTAGATAAAGATAAAAACTTTAATTTATTTTTAGAAAGGGGGGTAGGTACTGTTAAGAATGCTTTGTTAGTGTTATTATTCTCAAAACCCCTTAATAGTCGTAGGACAATTGAAGGGGTATTTGAGACTCTCTAATTTCAATTTATACTTATAATATATCTCCATTGTCTGCGAAATCAATATATATGTTTATTTGTGAAACACACATCATACTCTGAATCAAGAAATGCTAACCGATTCTGTAAAAATGCACCTGTGGTGCATTTTAATATCTTATTTTCGATAATTTACTTGTAAATAAATATTGTACATTATATATTAATCCCGCAAGGAGTGTCTGTTGCATGTAGGCACTTGGGGAGCAGCGCCCCCACGGGTTACCCCAGCTCAGTACACCATGCAAACTCGCCTCAACAGTACACAAAAAAAAAAAGAAAAAATCAAAGACACTGACAGGAGCACATGAACAGTACACAGCTTTGCATTTATATTTCCTTAGAAACCACCCTGGATAGGATAGCGACTCCAGAGCCTGGTACTCCTATTTCATCCTTTCTCCCTAAGAAAGAACTAACATCCTTTCCACTAAATAAGCACAAGAACCCAACCATCCGATTGTATATATCCATAAATATCCCTTGCAGAAACACTCTTTCTTAAACTATTACTATACTTATTTCAAATGCTGGAGAAGCCATCTTGAGATAAGCAGTATCCAGTTAATTACTAACTAATTAATTACTATTTTTCTCTCCTTAGGTCTTCCACAATCTTAGTTGTACCAGTCATTGAACCCGTAGGAGGCAGTTTTACTGTAATTAATTACTATTTTTCTCTGTTTAGGTCTCATCGATCATCTCAGTTGTTCCAGCAACAGAACCGGCAAAGATGCAGTTCTACTCTAATCGATCACTATTTTTTCTCTCTTTTGGACTTCACGATCATCTTAGCTGTGCCAGCAAGGATGCAGTTTTACCATAATTACATACTAATTTTCTCTCCTTAGGTCTTCTAGATCGTCTTAGTTTTTCCAGCCATCGAACCAGCAGGAGGCAGTTTTACTCTAATTAATTACTATCTTTCTTTCCTTAGGTCTTTTGGATTATAATTGTCTTCTTTCCAGCTATCAAGCCAGACATGAGAGAACAAGGAGATGAATGGAGTTTTAGCATTCTGTTGTTGGCGTGGTCACTGTGAATGGCGTCACATGTCTGATGGCTAAATTGGGTAAATTATGGAAACATTTTTTTCTCAAATATTTTTTAAAGTTCGTTTTTATGTGTACTATTACATGAAAATTGATTGTTTCTTTAGTATAAGGAATGACAAAAATAAATTTTCTATTCAGATTATGATAGCACTTTTCATAATTTAGTGTTGATTTTTAAATAAATGTGGTTCATTAAATAATAATATTTTTCTTTCTTTTTTTATGTTGAAATGATCATATTGTTATTTTATTATTATTTACATTGTTATTCATTTTTCAGGAACATATAATGTGAGGATATACCTCCTCTCAACTTCTTCATGGGTTGTCGCTGTACTGAGGAGGTATCCTGTATCCAAGCCACTCATTGACAGAAATGCTCCTCTTGATGATTACAAGTTACCTGCTGGACAGCTGCTTCCCTCATGGATCAACAGGACACGGGACGAACTTCAAGCAGAAAAAAGCTAGGACTTTTTCTTAACATGTATTTATGGGCCTTTACTCAAACAGAGTTAAGTTAACTAAAATAACTACAATGGCCTTGAGCTAAACATAGAAAAGATAAATCATATGGGATCCTTAATTTTTATATATTCCAAATAAAACAAAACAACTATGTTTGAGATGGTCCATAATCTCTGCCCACTTTGGAAAATTCATGTTTTTTCAAATCCAGGTGTGTAAATATGAAACTGAAGATTTTTTATAGAGAATACAAGTCGCATAACAATTGAGAATACAAGGTTTCATCTTTACAGACCTGGTAATTGGTAGTGTTATATGCATGTATATAGTAGACAAGAGCTTAGCCAGCTAGAATCATTTTGCCTCAAAACGGAAGAGGGGGCAAGTTTATAAATTTAATTTATTTTAAGCGGAGGGTGTCCTTTTTTTCGTAATTAGTTTCTTTTAAAATGTTGAAATAGAAAATCCACCTGTCACTGGCTATCAGTTTTCAGTAGATTTGGGATTATATTTGTTGCTATTTATGGTCTCTATGTCATTATCGGGGAGATGGTCAGCCACCCCAACTCTCCTTTCCCTGGCTAAGCTCATGGTGCATGTTGTGCAGTAGATGTGTATAGTTGTTTCTTTTGATATGTCCCTCGTTGCTATTGCTTCTCACTATTCATTAGATTAACTTTCAAAACTGTAATAATTAAAAATTAGCATATTTTAAATAAAATTCATTCAGATTTTATCAAAACATCAGTTCATTTAGTTTTTATGGTCGTGTTTTGTGAGTATATTGAAAATGATTGAATTAATTTATTTGTCATCGGTTCGTTAAATAATTAAACATTATTATTTTTTTTTATTAAATTATGATTATTTAGTACTAAATTATTTGAATGTGAGAGGTGATGGCAAATTTCAGGATCTCCAGACTGCAGCGGGAAACCCCCCTCATTACACAAAGAAATTTTCTTAGAGAATGTTAAATAATAAAATAAATTTATTATGCGATAATACTTGTATATCATTATGCTATTATCTGTTGACTTTAGTCTTCTTTTTATTTATTTACTTACATATTAGATACAACAAAAGTTCAATTATCTTTTTATAGAAAATATTAATAAACTTACTGTTAATAATTTTAAAGTATATTTCACTTTTTTTAAATACTCAATAGAATTTAAGATTATTCAGAAATTAGATTAGTTAGGTACTCGTCATGAGGGGGTTGAGGAACTTCAATGAACTGCAGACGACAAAGAAAAACAGCCATGTGAGTACTATACATTTTTATTTTTAGTGTTGTTAATTTTTTCATTTCCATTGTGGGCAGATTTTTTGCATGAAGCATGTGCATGCTATTTATTTTTATATGTATACAGCGGCTGCCTCCTCTCACAATTCTTAATTACATAGCTTATTTATCACTTTATAACAGTGAAAAAAATTTTATTAAGATTTTTTTTAAAATTAAATTTATTTAATTTTTATTTTCAAATCTGCTTAGTGTCTGTAAAACAATTCAATTAATTTATAACATATAAAATAAACATGCTATTAGTTGATGTTTCATTTTTATTATTGAGTATCTTTCAATTGATATTTTTATTTCTCACCAATTCGTTAAAAATTTAGTATTAACAAATTAAATTATGTTTTTTTTTTTCATAATAAATTTATCATTTCAATGTGAGAGGTTAGGCAGATTTCAGGATATTTAGTCTGCAGCTACCAACTCAACTCTACTCATTACACACAATTTTTCTCATTAAATATTTAAAAGAAATAATTTTTACAATTAAATGATTAAATAGATAGGGAAATAATATCATTATGATATTGCTATATTTTGTTTCACTATTTAGATAAGTATAGATTTTTTAAATTGAAAATATTAATATTTGCCAAAAACTAAAATAATTTAATTCAGACTGAAAAATTACTTAAATTTAAAAATCTATTTCTGATAGTATGTATCTTTTTTCTTTTTTTCTTCATAGTATTTGTTATTATTGTTAAATTATAAAGTTATTCAGACATCTGGTAGGTACACTTATGAGTGAGTTGGAGAACTTCCTTGAATCGCCAATAAAAACTTGTGAGTACTATTGCATGCCTTTTTATTGATATTTTTATGATAAAGTGTATTTAGTATTTATAATGTATGTTCTGTTTAAAATCTCAAAACCCCTTAATAGTGATAGAACAATGAAGGGGTATTTGGGACTCATTAATTTAATTTTCTGCTTATAACCTATTTTAACTTTTCCTTTACGTTACGGGCCGGTACAAATATAATTTAAATGTTAATGGTTTTAATATTTCTAGATAATAGTTTCGGCAGCTGTCTTTTTGTTGCTACAGTAGTGTTCTGGTTCTGTCTTGTTTTAAAAACTATCTTGTTCGATTTCTTTAGCTATAAGAAACTACTAGATCTTCTTGTAGTACAAACTACCACTTCGTGCAGTACACTGTTTTATGATAACGCATATATAATTACTTTGTGTTTAGATAAAGATAAAAACTTTAATTTATTTTTAGAAAGGGGGGTAGGTACTGTTAAGAATGCTTTGTTAGTGTTATTATTCTCAAAACCCCTTAATAGTCGTAGGACAATTGAAGGGGTATTTGAGACTCTCTAATTTCAATTTATACTTATAATATATCTCCATTGTCTGCGAAATCAATATATATGTTTATTTGTGAAACACACATCATACTCTGAATCAAGAAATGCTAACCGATTCTGTAAAAATGCACCTGTGGTGCATTTTAATATCTTATTTTCGATAATTTACTTGTAAATAAATATTGTACATTATATATTAATCCCGCAAGGAGTGTCTGTTGCATGTAGGCACTTGGGGAGCAGCGCCCCCACGGGTTACCCCAGCTCAGTACACCATGCAAACTCGCCTCAACAGTACACAAAAAAAAAAAGAAAAAATCAAAGACACTGACAGGAGCACATGAACAGTACACAGCTTTGCATTTATATTTCCTTAGAAACCACCCTGGATAGGATAGCGACTCCAGAGCCTGGTACTCCTATTTCATCCTTTCTCCCTAAGAAAGAACTAACATCCTTTCCACTAAATAAGCACAAGAACCCAACCATCCGATTGTATATATCCATAAATATCCCTTGCAGAAACACTCTTTCTTAAACTATTACTATACTTATTTCAAATGCTGGAGAAGCCATCTTGAGATAAGTAGTATCCAGTTAATTACTAACTAATTAATTACTATTTTTCTCTCCTTAGGTCTTCCACAATCTTAGTTGTACCAGTCATTGAACCCGTAGGAGGCAGTTTTACTGTAATTAATTACTATTTTTCTCTGTTTAGGTCTCATCGATCATCTCAGTTGTTCCAGCAACAGAACCGGCAAAGATGCAGTTCTACTCTAATCGATCACTATTTTTTCTCTCTTTTGGACTTCACGATCATCTTAGCTGTGCCAGCAAGGATGCAGTTTTACCATAATTACATACTAATTTTCTCTCCTTAGGTCTTCTAGATCGTCTTAGCTTTTCCAGCCATCGAACCAGCAGGAGGCAGTTTTACTCTAATTAGTTACTATCTTTCTTTCCTTAGGTCTTTTGGATTATAATTGTCTTCTTTCCAGCTATCAAGCCAGACATGAGAGAACAAGGAGATGAATGGAGTTTTAGCATTCTGTTGTTGGCGTGGTCACTGTGAATGGCGTCACATGTCTGATGGCTAAATTGGGTAAATTATGGAAACATTTTTTTCTCAAATATTTTTTAAAGTTCGTTTTTATGTGTACTATTACATGAAAATTGATTGTTTCTTTAGTATAAGGAATGACAAAAATAAATTTTCTATTCAGATTATGATAGCACTTTTCATAATTTAGTGTTGATTTTTAAATAAATGTGGTTCATTAAATAATAATATTTTTCTTTCTTTTTTTATGTTGAAATGATCATATTGTTATTTTATTATTATTTACATTGTTATTCATTTTTCAGGAACATATAATGTGAGGATATACCTCCTCTCAACTTCTTCATGGGTTGTCGCTGTACTGAGGAGGTATCCTGTATCCAAGCCACTCATTGACAGAAATGCTCCTCTTGATGATTACAAGTTACCTGCTGGACAGCTGCTTCCCTCATGGATCAACAGGACACGGGACGAACTTCAAGCAGAAAAAAGCTAGGACTTTTTCTTAACATGTATTTATGGGCCTTTACTCAAACAGAGTTAAGTTAACTAAAATAACTACAATGGCCTTGAGCTAAACATAGAAAAGATAAATCATATGGGATCCTTAATTTTTATATATTCCAAATAAAACAAAACAACTATGTTTGAGATGGTCCATAATCTCTGCCCACTTTGGAAAATTCATGTTTTTTCAAATCCAGGTGTGTAAATATGAAACTGAAGATTTTTTATAGAGAATACAAGTCGCATAACAATTGAGAATACAAGGTTTCATCTTTACAGACCTGGTAATTGGTAGTGTTATATGCATGTATATAGTAGACAAGAGCTTAGCCAGCTAGAATCATTTTGCCTCAAAACGGAAGAGGGGGCAAGTTTATAAATTTAATTTATTTTAAGCGGAGGGTGTCCTTTTTTTCGTAATTAGTTTCTTTTAAAATGTTGAAATAGAAAATCCACCTGTCACTGGCTATCAGTTTTCAGTAGATTTGGGATTATATTTGTTGCTATTTATGGTCTCTATGTCATTATCGGGGAGATGGTCAGCCACCCCAACTCTCCTTTCCCTGGCTAAGCTCATGGTGCATGTTGTGCAGTAGATGTGTATAGTTGTTTCTTTTGATATGTCCCTCGTTGCTATTGCTTCTCACTATTCATTAGATTAACTTTCAAAACTGTAATAATTAAAAATTAGCATATTTTAAATAAAATTCATTCAGATTTTATCAAAACATCAGTTCATTTAGTTTTTATGGTCGTGTTTTGTGAGTATATTGAAAATGATTGAATTAATTTATTTGTCATCGGTTCGTTAAATAATTAAACATTATTATTTTTTTTTATTAAATTATGATTATTTAGTACTAAATTATTTGAATGTGAGAGGTGATGGCAAATTTCAGGATCTCCAGACTGCAGCGGGAAACCCCCCTCATTACACAAAGAAATTTTCTTAGAGAATGTTAAATAATAAAATAAATTTATTATGCGATAATACTTGTATATCATTATGCTATTATCTGTTGACTTTAGTCTTCTTTTTATTTATTTACTTACATATTAGATACAACAAAAGTTCAATTATCTTTTTATAGAAAATATTAATAAACTTACTGTTAATAATTTTAAAGTATATTTCACTTTTTTTAAATACTCAATAGAATTTAAGATTATTCAGAAATTAGATTAGTTAGGTACTCGTCATGAGGGGGTTGAGGAACTTCAATGAACTGCAGACGACAAAGAAAAACAGCCATGTGAGTACTATACATTTTTATTTTTAGTGTTGTTAATTTTTTCATTTCCATTGTGGGCAGATTTTTTGCATGAAGCATGTGCATGCTATTTATTTTTATATGTATACAGCGGCTGCCTCCTCTCACAATTCTTAATTACATAGCTTATTTATCACTTTATAACAGTGAAAAAAATTTTATTAAGATTTTTTTTAAAATTAAATTTATTTAATTTTTATTTTCAAATCTGCTTAGTGTCTGTAAAACAATTCAATTAATTTATAACATATAAAATAAACATGCTATTAGTTGATGTTTCATTTTTATTATTGAGTATCTTTCAATTGATATTTTTATTTCTCACCAATTCGTTAAAAATTTAGTATTAACAAATTAAATTATGTTTTTTTTTTTTCATAATAAATTTATCATTTCAATGTGAGAGGTTAGGCAGATTTCAGGATATTTAGTCTGCAGCTACCAACTCAACTCTACTCATTACACACAATTTTTCTCATTAAATATTTAAAAGAAATAATTTTTACAATTAAATGATTAAATAGATAGGGAAATAATATCATTATGATATTGCTATATTTTGTTTCACTATTTAGATAAGTATAGATTTTTTAAATTGAAAATATTAATATTTGCCAAAAACTAAAATAATTTAATTCAGACTGAAAAATTACTTAAATTTAAAAATCTATTTCTGATAGTATGTATCTTTTTTCTTTTTTTCTTCATAGTATTTGTTATTATTGTTAAATTATAAAGTTATTCAGACATCTGGTAGGTACACTTATGAGTGAGTTGGAGAACTTCCTTGAATCGCCAATAAAAACTTGTGAGTACTATTGCATGCCTTTTTATTGATATTTTTATGATAAAGTGTATTTAGTATTTATAATGTATGTTCTGTTTAAAATCTCAAAACCCCTTAATAGTGATAGAACAATGAAGGGGTATTTGGGACTCATTAATTTAATTTTCTGCTTATAACCTATTTTAACTTTTCCTTTACGTTACGGGCCGGTACAAATATAATTTAAATGTTAATGGTTTTAATATTTCTAGATAATAGTTTCGGCAGCTGTCTTTTTGTTGCTACAGTAGTGTTCTGGTTCTGTCTTGTTTTAAAAACTATCTTGTTCGATTTCTTTAGCTATAAGAAACTACTAGATCTTCTTGTAGTACAAACTACCACTTCGTGCAGTACACTGTTTTATGATAACGCATATATAATTACTTTGTGTTTAGATAAAGATAAAAACTTTAATTTATTTTTAGAAAGGGGGGTAGGTACTGTTAAGAATGCTTTGTTAGTGTTATTATTCTCAAAACCCCTTAATAGTCGTAGGACAATTGAAGGGGTATTTGAGACTCTCTAATTTCAATTTATACTTATAATATATCTCCATTGTCTGCGAAATCAATATATATGTTTATTTGTGAAACACACATCATACTCTGAATCAAGAAATGCTAACCGATTCTGTAAAAATGCACCTGTGGTGCATTTTAATATCTTATTTTCGATAATTTACTTGTAAATAAATATTGTACATTATATATTAATCCCGCAAGGAGTGTCTGTTGCATGTAGGCACTTGGGGAGCAGCGCCCCCACGGGTTACCCCAGCTCAGTACACCATGCAAACTCGCCTCAACAGTACACAAAAAAAAAAAGAAAAAATCAAAGACACTGACAGGAGCACATGAACAGTACACAGCTTTGCATTTATATTTCCTTAGAAACCACCCTGGATAGGATAGCGACTCCAGAGCCTGGTACTCCTATTTCATCCTTTCTCCCTAAGAAAGAACTAACATCCTTTCCACTAAATAAGCACAAGAACCCAACCATCCGATTGTATATATCCATAAATATCCCTTGCAGAAACACTCTTTCTTAAACTATTACTATACTTATTTCAAATGCTGGAGAAGCCATCTTGAGATAAGTAGTATCCAGTTAATTACTAACTAATTAATTACTATTTTTCTCTCCTTAGGTCTTCCACAATCTTAGTTGTACCAGTCATTGAACCCGTAGGAGGCAGTTTTACTGTAATTAATTACTATTTTTCTCTGTTTAGGTCTCATCGATCATCTCAGTTGTTCCAGCAACAGAACCGGCAAAGATGCAGTTCTACTCTAATCGATCACTATTTTTTCTCTCTTTTGGACTTCACGATCATCTTAGCTGTGCCAGCAAGGATGCAGTTTTACCATAATTACATACTAATTTTCTCTCCTTAGGTCTTCTAGATCGTCTTAGCTTTTCCAGCCATCGAACCAGCAGGAGGCAGTTTTACTCTAATTAGTTACTATCTTTCTTTCCTTAGGTCTTTTGGATTATAATTGTCTTCTTTCCAGCTATCAAGCCAGACATGAGAGAACAAGGAGATGAATGGAGTTTTAGCATTCTGTTGTTGGCGTGGTCACTGTGAATGGCGTCACATGTCTGATGGCTAAATTGGGTAAATTATGGAAACATTTTTTTCTCAAATATTTTTTAAAGTTCGTTTTTATGTGTACTATTACATGAAAATTGATTGTTTCTTTAGTATAAGGAATGACAAAAATAAATTTTCTATTCAGATTATGATAGCACTTTTCATAATTTAGTGTTGATTTTTAAATAAATGTGGTTCATTAAATAATAATATTTTTCTTTCTTTTTTTATGTTGAAATGATCATATTGTTATTTTATTATTATTTACATTGTTATTCATTTTTCAGGAACATATAATGTGAGGATATACCTCCTCTCAACTTCTTCATGGGTTGTCGCTGTACTGAGGAGGTATCCTGTATCCAAGCCACTCATTGACAGAAATGCTCCTCTTGATGATTACAAGTTACCTGCTGGACAGCTGCTTCCCTCATGGATCAACAGGACACGGGACGAACTTCAAGCAGAAAAAAGCTAGGACTTTTTCTTAACATGTATTTATGGGCCTTTACTCAAACAGAGTTAAGTTAACTAAAATAACTACAATGGCCTTGAGCTAAACATAGAAAAGATAAATCATATGGGATCCTTAATTTTTATATATTCCAAATAAAACAAAACAACTATGTTTGAGATGGTCCATAATCTCTGCCCACTTTGGAAAATTCATGTTTTTTCAAATCCAGGTGTGTAAATATGAAACTGAAGATTTTTTATAGAGAATACAAGTCGCATAACAATTGAGAATACAAGGTTTCATCTTTACAGACCTGGTAATTGGTAGTGTTATATGCATGTATATAGTAGACAAGAGCTTAGCCAGCTAGAATCATTTTGCCTCAAAACGGAAGAGGGGGCAAGTTTATAAATTTAATTTATTTTAAGCGGAGGGTGTCCTTTTTTTCGTAATTAGTTTCTTTTAAAATGTTGAAATAGAAAATCCACCTGTCACTGGCTATCAGTTTTCAGTAGATTTGGGATTATATTTGTTGCTATTTATGGTCTCTATGTCATTATCGGGGAGATGGTCAGCCACCCCAACTCTCCTTTCCCTGGCTAAGCTCATGGTGCATGTTGTGCAGTAGATGTGTATAGTTGTTTCTTTTGATATGTCCCTCGTTGCTATTGCTTCTCACTATTCATTAGATTAACTTTCAAAACTGTAATAATTAAAAATTAGCATATTTTAAATAAAATTCATTCAGATTTTATCAAAACATCAGTTCATTTAGTTTTTATGGTCGTGTTTTGTGAGTATATTGAAAATGATTGAATTAATTTATTTGTCATCGGTTCGTTAAATAATTAAACATTATTATTTTTTTTTATTAAATTATGATTATTTAGTACTAAATTATTTGAATGTGAGAGGTGATGGCAAATTTCAGGATCTCCAGACTGCAGCGGGAAACCCCCCTCATTACACAAAGAAATTTTCTTAGAGAATGTTAAATAATAAAATAAATTTATTATGCGATAATACTTGTATATCATTATGCTATTATCTGTTGACTTTAGTCTTCTTTTTATTTATTTACTTACATATTAGATACAACAAAAGTTCAATTATCTTTTTATAGAAAATATTAATAAACTTACTGTTAATAATTTTAAAGTATATTTCACTTTTTTTAAATACTCAATAGAATTTAAGATTATTCAGAAATTAGATTAGTTAGGTACTCGTCATGAGGGGGTTGAGGAACTTCAATGAACTGCAGACGACAAAGAAAAACAGCCATGTGAGTACTATACATTTTTATTTTTAGTGTTGTTAATTTTTTCATTTCCATTGTGGGCAGATTTTTTGCATGAAGCATGTGCATGCTATTTATTTTTATATGTATACAGCGGCTGCCTCCTCTCACAATTCTTAATTACATAGCTTATTTATCACTTTATAACAGTGAAAAAAATTTTATTAAGATTTTTTTTAAAATTAAATTTATTTAATTTTTATTTTCAAATCTGCTTAGTGTCTGTAAAACAATTCAATTAATTTATAACATATAAAATAAACATGCTATTAGTTGATGTTTCATTTTTATTATTGAGTATCTTTCAATTGATATTTTTATTTCTCACCAATTCGTTAAAAATTTAGTATTAACAAATTAAATTATGTTTTTTTTTTTCATAATAAATTTATCATTTCAATGTGAGAGGTTAGGCAGATTTCAGGATATTTAGTCTGCAGCTACCAACTCAACTCTACTCATTACACACAATTTTTCTCATTAAATATTTAAAAGAAATAATTTTTACAATTAAATGATTAAATAGATAGGGAAATAATATCATTATGATATTGCTATATTTTGTTTCACTATTTAGATAAGTATAGATTTTTTAAATTGAAAATATTAATATTTGCCAAAAACTAAAATAATTTAATTCAGACTGAAAAATTACTTAAATTTAAAAATCTATTTCTGATAGTATGTATCTTTTTTCTTTTTTTCTTCATAGTATTTGTTATTATTGTTAAATTATAAAGTTATTCAGACATCTGGTAGGTACACTTATGAGTGAGTTGGAGAACTTCCTTGAATCGCCAATAAAAACTTGTGAGTACTATTGCATGCCTTTTTATTGATATTTTTATGATAAAGTGTATTTAGTATTTATAATGTATGTTCTGTTTAAAATCTCAAAACCCCTTAATAGTGATAGAACAATGAAGGGGTATTTGGGACTCATTAATTTAATTTTCTGCTTATAACCTATTTTAACTTTTCCTTTACGTTACGGGCCGGTACAAATATAATTTAAATGTTAATGGTTTTAATATTTCTAGATAATAGTTTCGGCAGCTGTCTTTTTGTTGCTACAGTAGTGTTCTGGTTCTGTCTTGTTTTAAAAACTATCTTGTTCGATTTCTTTAGCTATAAGAAACTACTAGATCTTCTTGTAGTACAAACTACCACTTCGTGCAGTACACTGTTTTATGATAACGCATATATAATTACTTTGTGTTTAGATAAAGATAAAAACTTTAATTTATTTTTAGAAAGGGGGGTAGGTACTGTTAAGAATGCTTTGTTAGTGTTATTATTCTCAAAACCCCTTAATAGTCGTAGGACAATTGAAGGGGTATTTGAGACTCTCTAATTTCAATTTATACTTATAATATATCTCCATTGTCTGCGAAATCAATATATATGTTTATTTGTGAAACACACATCATACTCTGAATCAAGAAATGCTAACCGATTCTGTAAAAATGCACCTGTGGTGCATTTTAATATCTTATTTTCGATAATTTACTTGTAAATAAATATTGTACATTATATATTAATCCCGCAAGGAGTGTCTGTTGCATGTAGGCACTTGGGGAGCAGCGCCCCCACGGGTTACCCCAGCTCAGTACACCATGCAAACTCGCCTCAACAGTACACAAAAAAAAAAAGAAAAAATCAAAGACACTGACAGGAGCACATGAACAGTACACAGCTTTGCATTTATATTTCCTTAGAAACCACCCTGGATAGGATAGCGACTCCAGAGCCTGGTACTCCTATTTCATCCTTTCTCCCTAAGAAAGAACTAACATCCTTTCCACTAAATAAGCACAAGAACCCAACCATCCGATTGTATATATCCATAAATATCCCTTGCAGAAACACTCTTTCTTAAACTATTACTATACTTATTTCAAATGCTGGAGAAGCCATCTTGAGATAAGTAGTATCCAGTTAATTACTAACTAATTAATTACTATTTTTCTCTCCTTAGGTCTTCCACAATCTTAGTTGTACCAGTCATTGAACCCGTAGGAGGCAGTTTTACTGTAATTAATTACTATTTTTCTCTGTTTAGGTCTCATCGATCATCTCAGTTGTTCCAGCAACAGAACCGGCAAAGATGCAGTTCTACTCTAATCGATCACTATTTTTTCTCTCTTTTGGACTTCACGATCATCTTAGCTGTGCCAGCAAGGATGCAGTTTTACCATAATTACATACTAATTTTCTCTCCTTAGGTCTTCTAGATCGTCTTAGCTTTTCCAGCCATCGAACCAGCAGGAGGCAGTTTTACTCTAATTAGTTACTATCTTTCTTTCCTTAGGTCTTTTGGATTATAATTGTCTTCTTTCCAGCTATCAAGCCAGACATGAGAGAACAAGGAGATGAATGGAGTTTTAGCATTCTGTTGTTGGCGTGGTCACTGTGAATGGCGTCACATGTCTGATGGCTAAATTGGGTAAATTATGGAAACATTTTTTTCTCAAATATTTTTTAAAGTTCGTTTTTATGTGTACTATTACATGAAAATTGATTGTTTCTTTAGTATAAGGAATGACAAAAATAAATTTTCTATTCAGATTATGATAGCACTTTTCATAATTTAGTGTTGATTTTTAAATAAATGTGGTTCATTAAATAATAATATTTTTCTTTCTTTTTTTATGTTGAAATGATCATATTGTTATTTTATTATTATTTACATTGTTATTCATTTTTCAGGAACATATAATGTGAGGATATACCTCCTCTCAACTTCTTCATGGGTTGTCGCTGTACTGAGGAGGTATCCTGTATCCAAGCCACTCATTGACAGAAATGCTCCTCTTGATGATTACAAGTTACCTGCTGGACAGCTGCTTCCCTCATGGATCAACAGGACACGGGACGAACTTCAAGCAGAAAAAAGCTAGGACTTTTTCTTAACATGTATTTATGGGCCTTTACTCAAACAGAGTTAAGTTAACTAAAATAACTACAATGGCCTTGAGCTAAACATAGAAAAGATAAATCATATGGGATCCTTAATTTTTATATATTCCAAATAAAACAAAACAACTATGTTTGAGATGGTCCATAATCTCTGCCCACTTTGGAAAATTCATGTTTTTTCAAATCCAGGTGTGTAAATATGAAACTGAAGATTTTTTATAGAGAATACAAGTCGCATAACAATTGAGAATACAAGGTTTCATCTTTACAGACCTGGTAATTGGTAGTGTTATATGCATGTATATAGTAGACAAGAGCTTAGCCAGCTAGAATCATTTTGCCTCAAAACGGAAGAGGGGGCAAGTTTATAAATTTAATTTATTTTAAGCGGAGGGTGTCCTTTTTTTCGTAATTAGTTTCTTTTAAAATGTTGAAATAGAAAATCCACCTGTCACTGGCTATCAGTTTTCAGTAGATTTGGGATTATATTTGTTGCTATTTATGGTCTCTATGTCATTATCGGGGAGATGGTCAGCCACCCCAACTCTCCTTTCCCTGGCTAAGCTCATGGTGCATGTTGTGCAGTAGATGTGTATAGTTGTTTCTTTTGATATGTCCCTCGTTGCTATTGCTTCTCACTATTCATTAGATTAACTTTCAAAACTGTAATAATTAAAAATTAGCATATTTTAAATAAAATTCATTCAGATTTTATCAAAACATCAGTTCATTTAGTTTTTATGGTCGTGTTTTGTGAGTATATTGAAAATGATTGAATTAATTTATTTGTCATCGGTTCGTTAAATAATTAAACATTATTATTTTTTTTTATTAAATTATGATTATTTAGTACTAAATTATTTGAATGTGAGAGGTGATGGCAAATTTCAGGATCTCCAGACTGCAGCGGGAAACCCCCCTCATTACACAAAGAAATTTTCTTAGAGAATGTTAAATAATAAAATAAATTTATTATGCGATAATACTTGTATATCATTATGCTATTATCTGTTGACTTTAGTCTTCTTTTTATTTATTTACTTACATATTAGATACAACAAAAGTTCAATTATCTTTTTATAGAAAATATTAATAAACTTACTGTTAATAATTTTAAAGTATATTTCACTTTTTTTAAATACTCAATAGAATTTAAGATTATTCAGAAATTAGATTAGTTAGGTACTCGTCATGAGGGGGTTGAGGAACTTCAATGAACTGCAGACGACAAAGAAAAACAGCCATGTGAGTACTATACATTTTTATTTTTAGTGTTGTTAATTTTTTCATTTCCATTGTGGGCAGATTTTTTGCATGAAGCATGTGCATGCTATTTATTTTTATATGTATACAGCGGCTGCCTCCTCTCACAATTCTTAATTACATAGCTTATTTATCACTTTATAACAGTGAAAAAAATTTTATTAAGATTTTTTTTAAAATTAAATTTATTTAATTTTTATTTTCAAATCTGCTTAGTGTCTGTAAAACAATTCAATTAATTTATAACATATAAAATAAACATGCTATTAGTTGATGTTTCATTTTTATTATTGAGTATCTTTCAATTGATATTTTTATTTCTCACCAATTCGTTAAAAATTTAGTATTAACAAATTAAATTATGTTTTTTTTTTTCATAATAAATTTATCATTTCAATGTGAGAGGTTAGGCAGATTTCAGGATATTTAGTCTGCAGCTACCAACTCAACTCTACTCATTACACACAATTTTTCTCATTAAATATTTAAAAGAAATAATTTTTACAATTAAATGATTAAATAGATAGGGAAATAATATCATTATGATATTGCTATATTTTGTTTCACTATTTAGATAAGTATAGATTTTTTAAATTGAAAATATTAATATTTGCCAAAAACTAAAATAATTTAATTCAGACTGAAAAATTACTTAAATTTAAAAATCTATTTCTGATAGTATGTATCTTTTTTCTTTTTTTCTTCATAGTATTTGTTATTATTGTTAAATTATAAAGTTATTCAGACATCTGGTAGGTACACTTATGAGTGAGTTGGAGAACTTCCTTGAATCGCCAATAAAAACTTGTGAGTACTATTGCATGCCTTTTTATTGATATTTTTATGATAAAGTGTATTTAGTATTTATAATGTATGTTCTGTTTAAAATCTCAAAACCCCTTAATAGTGATAGAACAATGAAGGGGTATTTGGGACTCATTAATTTAATTTTCTGCTTATAACCTATTTTAACTTTTCCTTTACGTTACGGGCCGGTACAAATATAATTTAAATGTTAATGGTTTTAATATTTCTAGATAATAGTTTCGGCAGCTGTCTTTTTGTTGCTACAGTAGTGTTCTGGTTCTGTCTTGTTTTAAAAACTATCTTGTTCGATTTCTTTAGCTATAAGAAACTACTAGATCTTCTTGTAGTACAAACTACCACTTCGTGCAGTACACTGTTTTATGATAACGCATATATAATTACTTTGTGTTTAGATAAAGATAAAAACTTTAATTTATTTTTAGAAAGGGGGGTAGGTACTGTTAAGAATGCTTTGTTAGTGTTATTATTCTCAAAACCCCTTAATAGTCGTAGGACAATTGAAGGGGTATTTGAGACTCTCTAATTTCAATTTATACTTATAATATATCTCCATTGTCTGCGAAATCAATATATATGTTTATTTGTGAAACACACATCATACTCTGAATCAAGAAATGCTAACCGATTCTGTAAAAATGCACCTGTGGTGCATTTTAATATCTTATTTTCGATAATTTACTTGTAAATAAATATTGTACATTATATATTAATCCCGCAAGGAGTGTCTGTTGCATGTAGGCACTTGGGGAGCAGCGCCCCCACGGGTTACCCCAGCTCAGTACACCATGCAAACTCGCCTCAACAGTACACAAAAAAAAAAAGAAAAAATCAAAGACACTGACAGGAGCACATGAACAGTACACAGCTTTGCATTTATATTTCCTTAGAAACCACCCTGGATAGGATAGCGACTCCAGAGCCTGGTACTCCTATTTCATCCTTTCTCCCTAAGAAAGAACTAACATCCTTTCCACTAAATAAGCACAAGAACCCAACCATCCGATTGTATATATCCATAAATATCCCTTGCAGAAACACTCTTTCTTAAACTATTACTATACTTATTTCAAATGCTGGAGAAGCCATCTTGAGATAAGTAGTATCCAGTTAATTACTAACTAATTAATTACTATTTTTCTCTCCTTAGGTCTTCCACAATCTTAGTTGTACCAGTCATTGAACCCGTAGGAGGCAGTTTTACTGTAATTAATTACTATTTTTCTCTGTTTAGGTCTCATCGATCATCTCAGTTGTTCCAGCAACAGAACCGGCAAAGATGCAGTTCTACTCTAATCGATCACTATTTTTTCTCTCTTTTGGACTTCACGATCATCTTAGCTGTGCCAGCAAGGATGCAGTTTTACCATAATTACATACTAATTTTCTCTCCTTAGGTCTTCTAGATCGTCTTAGTTTTTCCAGCCATCGAACCAGCAGGAGGCAGTTTTACTCTAATTAGTTACTATCTTTCTTTCCTTAGGTCTTTTGGATTATAATTGTCTTCTTTCCAGCTATCAAGCCAGACATGAGAGAACAAGGAGATGAATGGAGTTTTAGCATTCTGTTGTTGGCGTGGTCACTGTGAATGGCGTCACATGTCTGATGGCTAAATTGGGTAAATTATGGAAACATTTTTTTCTCAAATATTTTTTAAAGTTCGTTTTTATGTGTACTATTACATGAAAATTGATTGTTTCTTTAGTATAAGGAATGACAAAAATAAATTTTCTATTCAGATTATGATAGCACTTTTCATAATTTAGTGTTGATTTTTAAATAAATGTGGTTCATTAAATAATAATATTTTTCTTTCTTTTTTTATGTTGAAATGATCATATTGTTATTTTATTATTATTTACATTGTTATTCATTTTTCAGGAACATATAATGTGAGGATATACCTCCTCTCAACTTCTTCATGGGTTGTCGCTGTACTGAGGAGGTATCCTGTATCCAAGCCACTCATTGACAGAAATGCTCCTCTTGATGATTACAAGTTACCTGCTGGACAGCTGCTTCCCTCATGGATCAACAGGACACGGGACGAACTTCAAGCAGAAAAAAGCTAGGACTTTTTCTTAACATGTATTTATGGGCCTTTACTCAAACAGAGTTAAGTTAACTAAAATAACTACAATGGCCTTGAGCTAAACATAGAAAAGATAAATCATATGGGATCCTTAATTTTTATATATTCCAAATAAAACAAAACAACTATGTTTGAGATGGTCCATAATCTCTGCCCACTTTGGAAAATTCATGTTTTTTCAAATCCAGGTGTGTAAATATGAAACTGAAGATTTTTTATAGAGAATACAAGTCGCATAACAATTGAGAATACAAGGTTTCATCTTTACAGACCTGGTAATTGGTAGTGTTATATGCATGTATATAGTAGACAAGAGCTTAGCCAGCTAGAATCATTTTGCCTCAAAACGGAAGAGGGGGCAAGTTTATAAATTTAATTTATTTTAAGCGGAGGGTGTCCTTTTTTTCGTAATTAGTTTCTTTTAAAATGTTGAAATAGAAAATCCACCTGTCACTGGCTATCAGTTTTCAGTAGATTTGGGATTATATTTGTTGCTATTTATGGTCTCTATGTCATTATCGGGGAGATGGTCAGCCACCCCAACTCTCCTTTCCCTGGCTAAGCTCATGGTGCATGTTGTGCAGTAGATGTGTATAGTTGTTTCTTTTGATATGTCCCTCGTTGCTATTGCTTCTCACTATTCATTAGATTAACTTTCAAAACTGTAATAATTAAAAATTAGCATATTTTAAATAAAATTCATTCAGATTTTATCAAAACATCAGTTCATTTAGTTTTTATGGTCGTGTTTTGTGAGTATATTGAAAATGATTGAATTAATTTATTTGTCATCGGTTCGTTAAATAATTAAACATTATTATTTTTTTTTATTAAATTATGATTATTTAGTACTAAATTATTTGAATGTGAGAGGTGATGGCAAATTTCAGGATCTCCAGACTGCAGCGGGAAACCCCCCTCATTACACAAAGAAATTTTCTTAGAGAATGTTAAATAATAAAATAAATTTATTATGCGATAATACTTGTATATCATTATGCTATTATCTGTTGACTTTAGTCTTCTTTTTATTTATTTACTTACATATTAGATACAACAAAAGTTCAATTATCTTTTTATAGAAAATATTAATAAACTTACTGTTAATAATTTTAAAGTATATTTCACTTTTTTTAAATACTCAATAGAATTTAAGATTATTCAGAAATTAGATTAGTTAGGTACTCGTCATGAGGGGGTTGAGGAACTTCAATGAACTGCAGACGACAAAGAAAAACAGCCATGTGAGTACTATACATTTTTATTTTTAGTGTTGTTAATTTTTTCATTTCCATTGTGGGCAGATTTTTTGCATGAAGCATGTGCATGCTATTTATTTTTATATGTATACAGCGGCTGCCTCCTCTCACAATTCTTAATTACATAGCTTATTTATCACTTTATAACAGTGAAAAAAATTTTATTAAGATTTTTTTTAAAATTAAATTTATTTAATTTTTATTTTCAAATCTGCTTAGTGTCTGTAAAACAATTCAATTAATTTATAACATATAAAATAAACATGCTATTAGTTGATGTTTCATTTTTATTATTGAGTATCTTTCAATTGATATTTTTATTTCTCACCAATTCGTTAAAAATTTAGTATTAACAAATTAAATTATGTTTTTTTTTTTCATAATAAATTTATCATTTCAATGTGAGAGGTTAGGCAGATTTCAGGATATTTAGTCTGCAGCTACCAACTCAACTCTACTCATTACACACAATTTTTCTCATTAAATATTTAAAAGAAATAATTTTTACAATTAAATGATTAAATAGATAGGGAAATAATATCATTATGATATTGCTATATTTTGTTTCACTATTTAGATAAGTATAGATTTTTTAAATTGAAAATATTAATATTTGCCAAAAACTAAAATAATTTAATTCAGACTGAAAAATTACTTAAATTTAAAAATCTATTTCTGATAGTATGTATCTTTTTTCTTTTTTTCTTCATAGTATTTGTTATTATTGTTAAATTATAAAGTTATTCAGACATCTGGTAGGTACACTTATGAGTGAGTTGGAGAACTTCCTTGAATCGCCAATAAAAACTTGTGAGTACTATTGCATGCCTTTTTATTGATATTTTTATGATAAAGTGTATTTAGTATTTATAATGTATGTTCTGTTTAAAATCTCAAAACCCCTTAATAGTGATAGAACAATGAAGGGGTATTTGGGACTCATTAATTTAATTTTCTGCTTATAACCTATTTTAACTTTTCCTTTACGTTACGGGCCGGTACAAATATAATTTAAATGTTAATGGTTTTAATATTTCTAGATAATAGTTTCGGCAGCTGTCTTTTTGTTGCTACAGTAGTGTTCTGGTTCTGTCTTGTTTTAAAAACTATCTTGTTCGATTTCTTTAGCTATAAGAAACTACTAGATCTTCTTGTAGTACAAACTACCACTTCGTGCAGTACACTGTTTTATGATAACGCATATATAATTACTTTGTGTTTAGATAAAGATAAAAACTTTAATTTATTTTTAGAAAGGGGGGTAGGTACTGTTAAGAATGCTTTGTTAGTGTTATTATTCTCAAAACCCCTTAATAGTCGTAGGACAATTGAAGGGGTATTTGAGACTCTCTAATTTCAATTTATACTTATAATATATCTCCATTGTCTGCGAAATCAATATATATGTTTATTTGTGAAACACACATCATACTCTGAATCAAGAAATGCTAACCGATTCTGTAAAAATGCACCTGTGGTGCATTTTAATATCTTATTTTCGATAATTTACTTGTAAATAAATATTGTACATTATATATTAATCCCGCAAGGAGTGTCTGTTGCATGTAGGCACTTGGGGAGCAGCGCCCCCACGGGTTACCCCAGCTCAGTACACCATGCAAACTCGCCTCAACAGTACACAAAAAAAAAAAGAAAAAATCAAAGACACTGACAGGAGCACATGAACAGTACACAGCTTTGCATTTATATTTCCTTAGAAACCACCCTGGATAGGATAGCGACTCCAGAGCCTGGTACTCCTATTTCATCCTTTCTCCCTAAGAAAGAACTAACATCCTTTCCACTAAATAAGCACAAGAACCCAACCATCCGATTGTATATATCCATAAATATCCCTTGCAGAAACACTCTTTCTTAAACTATTACTATACTTATTTCAAATGCTGGAGAAGCCATCTTGAGATAAGTAGTATCCAGTTAATTACTAACTAATTAATTACTATTTTTCTCTCCTTAGGTCTTCCACAATCTTAGTTGTACCAGTCATTGAACCCGTAGGAGGCAGTTTTACTGTAATTAATTACTATTTTTCTCTGTTTAGGTCTCATCGATCATCTCAGTTGTTCCAGCAACAGAACCGGCAAAGATGCAGTTCTACTCTAATCGATCACTATTTTTTCTCTCTTTTGGACTTCACGATCATCTTAGCTGTGCCAGCAAGGATGCAGTTTTACCATAATTACATACTAATTTTCTCTCCTTAGGTCTTCTAGATCGTCTTAGCTTTTCCAGCCATCGAACCAGCAGGAGGCAGTTTTACTCTAATTAGTTACTATCTTTCTTTCCTTAGGTCTTTTGGATTATAATTGTCTTCTTTCCAGCTATCAAGCCAGACATGAGAGAACAAGGAGATGAATGGAGTTTTAGCATTCTGTTGTTGGCGTGGTCACTGTGAATGGCGTCACATGTCTGATGGCTAAATTGGGTAAATTATGGAAACATTTTTTTCTCAAATATTTTTTAAAGTTCGTTTTTATGTGTACTATTACATGAAAATTGATTGTTTCTTTAGTATAAGGAATGACAAAAATAAATTTTCTATTCAGATTATGATAGCACTTTTCATAATTTAGTGTTGATTTTTAAATAAATGTGGTTCATTAAATAATAATATTTTTCTTTCTTTTTTTATGTTGAAATGATCATATTGTTATTTTATTATTATTTACATTGTTATTCATTTTTCAGGAACATATAATGTGAGGATATACCTCCTCTCAACTTCTTCATGGGTTGTCGCTGTACTGAGGAGGTATCCTGTATCCAAGCCACTCATTGACAGAAATGCTCCTCTTGATGATTACAAGTTACCTGCTGGACAGCTGCTTCCCTCATGGATCAACAGGACACGGGACGAACTTCAAGCAGAAAAAAGCTAGGACTTTTTCTTAACATGTATTTATGGGCCTTTACTCAAACAGAGTTAAGTTAACTAAAATAACTACAATGGCCTTGAGCTAAACATAGAAAAGATAAATCATATGGGATCCTTAATTTTTATATATTCCAAATAAAACAAAACAACTATGTTTGAGATGGTCCATAATCTCTGCCCACTTTGGAAAATTCATGTTTTTTCAAATCCAGGTGTGTAAATATGAAACTGAAGATTTTTTATAGAGAATACAAGTCGCATAACAATTGAGAATACAAGGTTTCATCTTTACAGACCTGGTAATTGGTAGTGTTATATGCATGTATATAGTAGACAAGAGCTTAGCCAGCTAGAAACATTTTGCCTCAAAACGGAAGAGGGGGCAAGTTTATAAATTTAATTTATTTTAAGCGGAGGGTGTCCTTTTTTTCGTAATTAGTTTCTTTTAAAATGTTGAAATAGAAAATCCACCTGTCACTGGCTATCAGTTTTCAGTAGATTTGGGATTATATTTGTTGCTATTTATGGTCTCTATGTCATTATCGGGGAGATGGTCAGCCACCCCAACTCTCCTTTCCCTGGCTAAGCTCATGGTGCATGTTGTGCAGTAGATGTGTATAGTTGTTTCTTTTGATATGTCCCTCGTTGCTATTGCTTCTCACTATTCATTAGATTAACTTTCAAAACTGTAATAATTAAAAATTAGCATATTTTAAATAAAATTCATTCAGATTTTATCAAAACATCAGTTCATTTAGTTTTTATGGTCGTGTTTTGTGAGTATATTGAAAATGATTGAATTAATTTATTTGTCATCGGTTCGTTAAATAATTAAACATTATTATTTTTTTTTATTAAATTATGATTATTTAGTACTAAATTATTTGAATGTGAGAGGTGATGGCAAATTTCAGGATCTCCAGACTGCAGCGGGAAACCCCCCTCATTACACAAAGAAATTTTCTTAGAGAATGTTAAATAATAAAATAAATTTATTATGCGATAATACTTGTATATCATTATGCTATTATCTGTTGACTTTAGTCTTCTTTTTATTTATTTACTTACATATTAGATACAACAAAAGTTCAATTATCTTTTTATAGAAAATATTAATAAACTTACTGTTAATAATTTTAAAGTATATTTCACTTTTTTTAAATACTCAATAGAATTTAAGATTATTCAGAAATTAGATTAGTTAGGTACTCGTCATGAGGGGGTTGAGGAACTTCAATGAACTGCAGACGACAAAGAAAAACAGCCATGTGAGTACTATACATTTTTATTTTTAGTGTTGTTAATTTTTTCATTTCCATTGTGGGCAGATTTTTTGCATGAAGCATGTGCATGCTATTTATTTTTATATGTATACAGCGGCTGCCTCCTCTCACAATTCTTAATTACATAGCTTATTTATCACTTTATAACAGTGAAAAAAATTTTATTAAGATTTTTTTTAAAATTAAATTTATTTAATTTTTATTTTCAAATCTGCTTAGTGTCTGTAAAACAATTCAATTAATTTATAACATATAAAATAAACATGCTATTAGTTGATGTTTCATTTTTATTATTGAGTATCTTTCAATTGATATTTTTATTTCTCACCAATTCGTTAAAAATTTAGTATTAACAAATTAAATTATGTTTTTTTTTTTCATAATAAATTTATCATTTCAATGTGAGAGGTTAGGCAGATTTCAGGATATTTAGTCTGCAGCTACCAACTCAACTCTACTCATTACACACAATTTTTCTCATTAAATATTTAAAAGAAATAATTTTTACAATTAAATGATTAAATAGATAGGGAAATAATATCATTATGATATTGCTATATTTTGTTTCACTATTTAGATAAGTATAGATTTTTTAAATTGAAAATATTAATATTTGCCAAAAACTAAAATAATTTAATTCAGACTGAAAAATTACTTAAATTTAAAAATCTATTTCTGATAGTATGTATCTTTTTTCTTTTTTTCTTCATAGTATTTGTTATTATTGTTAAATTATAAAGTTATTCAGACATCTGGTAGGTACACTTATGAGTGAGTTGGAGAACTTCCTTGAATCGCCAATAAAAACTTGTGAGTACTATTGCATGCCTTTTTATTGATATTTTTATGATAAAGTGTATTTAGTATTTATAATGTATGTTCTGTTTAAAATCTCAAAACCCCTTAATAGTGATAGAACAATGAAGGGGTATTTGGGACTCATTAATTTAATTTTCTGCTTATAACCTATTTTAACTTTTCCTTTACGTTACGGGCCGGTACAAATATAATTTAAATGTTAATGGTTTTAATATTTCTAGATAATAGTTTCGGCAGCTGTCTTTTTGTTGCTACAGTAGTGTTCTGGTTCTGTCTTGTTTTAAAAACTATCTTGTTCGATTTCTTTAGCTATAAGAAACTACTAGATCTTCTTGTAGTACAAACTACCACTTCGTGCAGTACACTGTTTTATGATAACGCATATATAATTACTTTGTGTTTAGATAAAGATAAAAACTTTAATTTATTTTTAGAAAGGGGGGTAGGTACTGTTAAGAATGCTTTGTTAGTGTTATTATTCTCAAAACCCCTTAATAGTCGTAGGACAATTGAAGGGGTATTTGAGACTCTCTAATTTCAATTTATACTTATAATATATCTCCATTGTCTGCGAAATCAATATATATGTTTATTTGTGAAACACACATCATACTCTGAATCAAGAAATGCTAACCGATTCTGTAAAAATGCACCTGTGGTGCATTTTAATATCTTATTTTCGATAATTTACTTGTAAATAAATATTGTACATTATATATTAATCCCGCAAGGAGTGTCTGTTGCATGTAGGCACTTGGGGAGCAGCGCCCCCACGGGTTACCCCAGCTCAGTACACCATGCAAACTCGCCTCAACAGTACACAAAAAAAAAAAGAAAAAATCAAAGACACTGACAGGAGCACATGAACAGTACACAGCTTTGCATTTATATTTCCTTAGAAACCACCCTGGATAGGATAGCGACTCCAGAGCCTGGTACTCCTATTTCATCCTTTCTCCCTAAGAAAGAACTAACATCCTTTCCACTAAATAAGCACAAGAACCCAACCATCCGATTGTATATATCCATAAATATCCCTTGCAGAAACACTCTTTCTTAAACTATTACTATACTTATTTCAAATGCTGGAGAAGCCATCTTGAGATAAGTAGTATCCAGTTAATTACTAACTAATTAATTACTATTTTTCTCTCCTTAGGTCTTCCACAATCTTAGTTGTACCAGTCATTGAACCCGTAGGAGGCAGTTTTACTGTAATTAATTACTATTTTTCTCTGTTTAGGTCTCATCGATCATCTCAGTTGTTCCAGCAACAGAACCGGCAAAGATGCAGTTCTACTCTAATCGATCACTATTTTTTCTCTCTTTTGGACTTCACGATCATCTTAGCTGTGCCAGCAAGGATGCAGTTTTACCATAATTACATACTAATTTTCTCTCCTTAGGTCTTCTAGATCGTCTTAGTTTTTCCAGCCATCGAACCAGCAGGAGGCAGTTTTACTCTAATTAGTTACTATCTTTCTTTCCTTAGGTCTTTTGGATTATAATTGTCTTCTTTCCAGCTATCAAGCCAGACATGAGAGAACAAGGAGATGAATGGAGTTTTAGCATTCTGTTGTTGGCGTGGTCACTGTGAATGGCGTCACATGTCTGATGGCTAAATTGGGTAAATTATGGAAACATTTTTTTCTCAAATATTTTTTAAAGTTCGTTTTTATGTGTACTATTACATGAAAATTGATTGTTTCTTTAGTATAAGGAATGACAAAAATAAATTTTCTATTCAGATTATGATAGCACTTTTCATAATTTAGTGTTGATTTTTAAATAAATGTGGTTCATTAAATAATAATATTTTTCTTTCTTTTTTTATGTTGAAATGATCATATTGTTATTTTATTATTATTTACATTGTTATTCATTTTTCAGGAACATATAATGTGAGGATATACCTCCTCTCAACTTCTTCATGGGTTGTCGCTGTACTGAGGAGGTATCCTGTATCCAAGCCACTCATTGACAGAAATGCTCCTCTTGATGATTACAAGTTACCTGCTGGACAGCTGCTTCCCTCATGGATCAACAGGACACGGGACGAACTTCAAGCAGAAAAAAGCTAGGACTTTTTCTTAACATGTATTTATGGGCCTTTACTCAAACAGAGTTAAGTTAACTAAAATAACTACAATGGCCTTGAGCTAAACATAGAAAAGATAAATCATATGGGATCCTTAATTTTTATATATTCCAAATAAAACAAAACAACTATGTTTGAGATGGTCCATAATCTCTGCCCACTTTGGAAAATTCATGTTTTTTCAAATCCAGGTGTGTAAATATGAAACTGAAGATTTTTTATAGAGAATACAAGTCGCATAACAATTGAGAATACAAGGTTTCATCTTTACAGACCTGGTAATTGGTAGTGTTATATGCATGTATATAGTAGACAAGAGCTTAGCCAGCTAGAAACATTTTGCCTCAAAACGGAAGAGGGGGCAAGTTTATAAATTTAATTTATTTTAAGCGGAGGGTGTCCTTTTTTTCGTAATTAGTTTCTTTTAAAATGTTGAAATAGAAAATCCACCTGTCACTGGCTATCAGTTTTCAGTAGATTTGGGATTATATTTGTTGCTATTTATGGTCTCTATGTCATTATCGGGGAGATGGTCAGCCACCCCAACTCTCCTTTCCCTGGCTAAGCTCATGGTGCATGTTGTGCAGTAGATGTGTATAGTTGTTTCTTTTGATATGTCCCTCGTTGCTATTGCTTCTCACTATTCATTAGATTAACTTTCAAAACTGTAATAATTAAAAATTAGCATATTTTAAATAAAATTCATTCAGATTTTATCAAAACATCAGTTCATTTAGTTTTTATGGTCGTGTTTTGTGAGTATATTGAAAATGATTGAATTAATTTATTTGTCATCGGTTCGTTAAATAATTAAACATTATTATTTTTTTTTATTAAATTATGATTATTTAGTACTAAATTATTTGAATGTGAGAGGTGATGGCAAATTTCAGGATCTCCAGACTGCAGCGGGAAACCCCCCTCATTACACAAAGAAATTTTCTTAGAGAATGTTAAATAATAAAATAAATTTATTATGCGATAATACTTGTATATCATTATGCTATTATCTGTTGACTTTAGTCTTCTTTTTATTTATTTACTTACATATTAGATACAACAAAAGTTCAATTATCTTTTTATAGAAAATATTAATAAACTTACTGTTAATAATTTTAAAGTATATTTCACTTTTTTTAAATACTCAATAGAATTTAAGATTATTCAGAAATTAGATTAGTTAGGTACTCGTCATGAGGGGGTTGAGGAACTTCAATGAACTGCAGACGACAAAGAAAAACAGCCATGTGAGTACTATACATTTTTATTTTTAGTGTTGTTAATTTTTTCATTTCCATTGTGGGCAGATTTTTTGCATGAAGCATGTGCATGCTATTTATTTTTATATGTATACAGCGGCTGCCTCCTCTCACAATTCTTAATTACATAGCTTATTTATCACTTTATAACAGTGAAAAAAATTTTATTAAGATTTTTTTTAAAATTAAATTTATTTAATTTTTATTTTCAAATCTGCTTAGTGTCTGTAAAACAATTCAATTAATTTATAACATATAAAATAAACATGCTATTAGTTGATGTTTCATTTTTATTATTGAGTATCTTTCAATTGATATTTTTATTTCTCACCAATTCGTTAAAAATTTAGTATTAACAAATTAAATTATGTTTTTTTTTTTCATAATAAATTTATCATTTCAATGTGAGAGGTTAGGCAGATTTCAGGATATTTAGTCTGCAGCTACCAACTCAACTCTACTCATTACACACAATTTTTCTCATTAAATATTTAAAAGAAATAATTTTTACAATTAAATGATTAAATAGATAGGGAAATAATATCATTATGATATTGCTATATTTTGTTTCACTATTTAGATAAGTATAGATTTTTTAAATTGAAAATATTAATATTTGCCAAAAACTAAAATAATTTAATTCAGACTGAAAAATTACTTAAATTTAAAAATCTATTTCTGATAGTATGTATCTTTTTTCTTTTTTTCTTCATAGTATTTGTTATTATTGTTAAATTATAAAGTTATTCAGACATCTGGTAGGTACACTTATGAGTGAGTTGGAGAACTTCCTTGAATCGCCAATAAAAACTTGTGAGTACTATTGCATGCCTTTTTATTGATATTTTTATGATAAAGTGTATTTAGTATTTATAATGTATGTTCTGTTTAAAATCTCAAAACCCCTTAATAGTGATAGAACAATGAAGGGGTATTTGGGACTCATTAATTTAATTTTCTGCTTATAACCTATTTTAACTTTTCCTTTACGTTACGGGCCGGTACAAATATAATTTAAATGTTAATGGTTTTAATATTTCTAGATAATAGTTTCGGCAGCTGTCTTTTTGTTGCTACAGTAGTGTTCTGGTTCTGTCTTGTTTTAAAAACTATCTTGTTCGATTTCTTTAGCTATAAGAAACTACTAGATCTTCTTGTAGTACAAACTACCACTTCGTGCAGTACACTGTTTTATGATAACGCATATATAATTACTTTGTGTTTAGATAAAGATAAAAACTTTAATTTATTTTTAGAAAGGGGGGTAGGTACTGTTAAGAATGCTTTGTTAGTGTTATTATTCTCAAAACCCCTTAATAGTCGTAGGACAATTGAAGGGGTATTTGAGACTCTCTAATTTCAATTTATACTTATAATATATCTCCATTGTCTGCGAAATCAATATATATGTTTATTTGTGAAACACACATCATACTCTGAATCAAGAAATGCTAACCGATTCTGTAAAAATGCACCTGTGGTGCATTTTAATATCTTATTTTCGATAATTTACTTGTAAATAAATATTGTACATTATATATTAATCCCGCAAGGAGTGTCTGTTGCATGTAGGCACTTGGGGAGCAGCGCCCCCACGGGTTACCCCAGCTCAGTACACCATGCAAACTCGCCTCAACAGTACACAAAAAAAAAAAGAAAAAATCAAAGACACTGACAGGAGCACATGAACAGTACACAGCTTTGCATTTATATTTCCTTAGAAACCACCCTGGATAGGATAGCGACTCCAGAGCCTGGTACTCCTATTTCATCCTTTCTCCCTAAGAAAGAACTAACATCCTTTCCACTAAATAAGCACAAGAACCCAACCATCCGATTGTATATATCCATAAATATCCCTTGCAGAAACACTCTTTCTTAAACTATTACTATACTTATTTCAAATGCTGGAGAAGCCATCTTGAGATAAGTAGTATCCAGTTAATTACTAACTAATTAATTACTATTTTTCTCTCCTTAGGTCTTCCACAATCTTAGTTGTACCAGTCATTGAACCCGTAGGAGGCAGTTTTACTGTAATTAATTACTATTTTTCTCTGTTTAGGTCTCATCGATCATCTCAGTTGTTCCAGCAACAGAACCGGCAAAGATGCAGTTCTACTCTAATCGATCACTATTTTTTCTCTCTTTTGGACTTCACGATCATCTTAGCTGTGCCAGCAAGGATGCAGTTTTACCATAATTACATACTAATTTTCTCTCCTTAGGTCTTCTAGATCGTCTTAGCTTTTCCAGCCATCGAACCAGCAGGAGGCAGTTTTACTCTAATTAGTTACTATCTTTCTTTCCTTAGGTCTTTTGGATTATAATTGTCTTCTTTCCAGCTATCAAGCCAGACATGAGAGAACAAGGAGATGAATGGAGTTTTAGCATTCTGTTGTTGGCGTGGTCACTGTGAATGGCGTCACATGTCTGATGGCTAAATTGGGTAAATTATGGAAACATTTTTTTCTCAAATATTTTTTAAAGTTCGTTTTTATGTGTACTATTACATGAAAATTGATTGTTTCTTTAGTATAAGGAATGACAAAAATAAATTTTCTATTCAGATTATGATAGCACTTTTCATAATTTAGTGTTGATTTTTAAATAAATGTGGTTCATTAAATAATAATATTTTTCTTTCTTTTTTTATGTTGAAATGATCATATTGTTATTTTATTATTATTTACATTGTTATTCATTTTTCAGGAACATATAATGTGAGGATATACCTCCTCTCAACTTCTTCATGGGTTGTCGCTGTACTGAGGAGGTATCCTGTATCCAAGCCACTCATTGACAGAAATGCTCCTCTTGATGATTACAAGTTACCTGCTGGACAGCTGCTTCCCTCATGGATCAACAGGACACGGGACGAACTTCAAGCAGAAAAAAGCTAGGACTTTTTCTTAACATGTATTTATGGGCCTTTACTCAAACAGAGTTAAGTTAACTAAAATAACTACAATGGCCTTGAGCTAAACATAGAAAAGATAAATCATATGGGATCCTTAATTTTTATATATTCCAAATAAAACAAAACAACTATGTTTGAGATGGTCCATAATCTCTGCCCACTTTGGAAAATTCATGTTTTTTCAAATCCAGGTGTGTAAATATGAAACTGAAGATTTTTTATAGAGAATACAAGTCGCATAACAATTGAGAATACAAGGTTTCATCTTTACAGACCTGGTAATTGGTAGTGTTATATGCATGTATATAGTAGACAAGAGCTTAGCCAGCTAGAATCATTTTGCCTCAAAACGGAAGAGGGGGCAAGTTTATAAATTTAATTTATTTTAAGCGGAGGGTGTCCTTTTTTTCGTAATTAGTTTCTTTTAAAATGTTGAAATAGAAAATCCACCTGTCACTGGCTATCAGTTTTCAGTAGATTTGGGATTATATTTGTTGCTATTTATGGTCTCTATGTCATTATCGGGGAGATGGTCAGCCACCCCAACTCTCCTTTCCCTGGCTAAGCTCATGGTGCATGTTGTGCAGTAGATGTGTATAGTTGTTTCTTTTGATATGTCCCTCGTTGCTATTGCTTCTCACTATTCATTAGATTAACTTTCAAAACTGTAATAATTAAAAATTAGCATATTTTAAATAAAATTCATTCAGATTTTATCAAAACATCAGTTCATTTAGTTTTTATGGTCGTGTTTTGTGAGTATATTGAAAATGATTGAATTAATTTATTTGTCATCGGTTCGTTAAATAATTAAACATTATTATTTTTTTTTATTAAATTATGATTATTTAGTACTAAATTATTTGAATGTGAGAGGTGATGGCAAATTTCAGGATCTCCAGACTGCAGCGGGAAACCCCCCTCATTACACAAAGAAATTTTCTTAGAGAATGTTAAATAATAAAATAAATTTATTATGCGATAATACTTGTATATCATTATGCTATTATCTGTTGACTTTAGTCTTCTTTTTATTTATTTACTTACATATTAGATACAACAAAAGTTCAATTATCTTTTTATAGAAAATATTAATAAACTTACTGTTAATAATTTTAAAGTATATTTCACTTTTTTTAAATACTCAATAGAATTTAAGATTATTCAGAAATTAGATTAGTTAGGTACTCGTCATGAGGGGGTTGAGGAACTTCAATGAACTGCAGACGACAAAGAAAAACAGCCATGTGAGTACTATACATTTTTATTTTTAGTGTTGTTAATTTTTTCATTTCCATTGTGGGCAGATTTTTTGCATGAAGCATGTGCATGCTATTTATTTTTATATGTATACAGCGGCTGCCTCCTCTCACAATTCTTAATTACATAGCTTATTTATCACTTTATAACAGTGAAAAAAATTTTATTAAGATTTTTTTTAAAATTAAATTTATTTAATTTTTATTTTCAAATCTGCTTAGTGTCTGTAAAACAATTCAATTAATTTATAACATATAAAATAAACATGCTATTAGTTGATGTTTCATTTTTATTATTGAGTATCTTTCAATTGATATTTTTATTTCTCACCAATTCGTTAAAAATTTAGTATTAACAAATTAAATTATGTTTTTTTTTTTCATAATAAATTTATCATTTCAATGTGAGAGGTTAGGCAGATTTCAGGATATTTAGTCTGCAGCTACCAACTCAACTCTACTCATTACACACAATTTTTCTCATTAAATATTTAAAAGAAATAATTTTTACAATTAAATGATTAAATAGATAGGGAAATAATATCATTATGATATTGCTATATTTTGTTTCACTATTTAGATAAGTATAGATTTTTTAAATTGAAAATATTAATATTTGCCAAAAACTAAAATAATTTAATTCAGACTGAAAAATTACTTAAATTTAAAAATCTATTTCTGATAGTATGTATCTTTTTTCTTTTTTTCTTCATAGTATTTGTTATTATTGTTAAATTATAAAGTTATTCAGACATCTGGTAGGTACACTTATGAGTGAGTTGGAGAACTTCCTTGAATCGCCAATAAAAACTTGTGAGTACTATTGCATGCCTTTTTATTGATATTTTTATGATAAAGTGTATTTAGTATTTATAATGTATGTTCTGTTTAAAATCTCAAAACCCCTTAATAGTGATAGAACAATGAAGGGGTATTTGGGACTCATTAATTTAATTTTCTGCTTATAACCTATTTTAACTTTTCCTTTACGTTACGGGCCGGTACAAATATAATTTAAATGTTAATGGTTTTAATATTTCTAGATAATAGTTTCGGCAGCTGTCTTTTTGTTGCTACAGTAGTGTTCTGGTTCTGTCTTGTTTTAAAAACTATCTTGTTCGATTTCTTTAGCTATAAGAAACTACTAGATCTTCTTGTAGTACAAACTACCACTTCGTGCAGTACACTGTTTTATGATAACGCATATATAATTACTTTGTGTTTAGATAAAGATAAAAACTTTAATTTATTTTTAGAAAGGGGGGTAGGTACTGTTAAGAATGCTTTGTTAGTGTTATTATTCTCAAAACCCCTTAATAGTCGTAGGACAATTGAAGGGGTATTTGAGACTCTCTAATTTCAATTTATACTTATAATATATCTCCATTGTCTGCGAAATCAATATATATGTTTATTTGTGAAACACACATCATACTCTGAATCAAGAAATGCTAACCGATTCTGTAAAAATGCACCTGTGGTGCATTTTAATATCTTATTTTCGATAATTTACTTGTAAATAAATATTGTACATTATATATTAATCCCGCAAGGAGTGTCTGTTGCATGTAGGCACTTGGGGAGCAGCGCCCCCACGGGTTACCCCAGCTCAGTACACCATGCAAACTCGCCTCAACAGTACACAAAAAAAAAAAGAAAAAATCAAAGACACTGACAGGAGCACATGAACAGTACACAGCTTTGCATTTATATTTCCTTAGAAACCACCCTGGATAGGATAGCGACTCCAGAGCCTGGTACTCCTATTTCATCCTTTCTCCCTAAGAAAGAACTAACATCCTTTCCACTAAATAAGCACAAGAACCCAACCATCCGATTGTATATATCCATAAATATCCCTTGCAGAAACACTCTTTCTTAAACTATTACTATACTTATTTCAAATGCTGGAGAAGCCATCTTGAGATAAGTAGTATCCAGTTAATTACTAACTAATTAATTACTATTTTTCTCTCCTTAGGTCTTCCACAATCTTAGTTGTACCAGTCATTGAACCCGTAGGAGGCAGTTTTACTGTAATTAATTACTATTTTTCTCTGTTTAGGTCTCATCGATCATCTCAGTTGTTCCAGCAACAGAACCGGCAAAGATGCAGTTCTACTCTAATCGATCACTATTTTTTCTCTCTTTTGGACTTCACGATCATCTTAGCTGTGCCAGCAAGGATGCAGTTTTACCATAATTACATACTAATTTTCTCTCCTTAGGTCTTCTAGATCGTCTTAGCTTTTCCAGCCATCGAACCAGCAGGAGGCAGTTTTACTCTAATTAGTTACTATCTTTCTTTCCTTAGGTCTTTTGGATTATAATTGTCTTCTTTCCAGCTATCAAGCCAGACATGAGAGAACAAGGAGATGAATGGAGTTTTAGCATTCTGTTGTTGGCGTGGTCACTGTGAATGGCGTCACATGTCTGATGGCTAAATTGGGTAAATTATGGAAACATTTTTTTCTCAAATATTTTTTAAAGTTCGTTTTTATGTGTACTATTACATGAAAATTGATTGTTTCTTTAGTATAAGGAATGACAAAAATAAATTTTCTATTCAGATTATGATAGCACTTTTCATAATTTAGTGTTGATTTTTAAATAAATGTGGTTCATTAAATAATAATATTTTTCTTTCTTTTTTTATGTTGAAATGATCATATTGTTATTTTATTATTATTTACATTGTTATTCATTTTTCAGGAACATATAATGTGAGGATATACCTCCTCTCAACTTCTTCATGGGTTGTCGCTGTACTGAGGAGGTATCCTGTATCCAAGCCACTCATTGACAGAAATGCTCCTCTTGATGATTACAAGTTACCTGCTGGACAGCTGCTTCCCTCATGGATCAACAGGACACGGGACGAACTTCAAGCAGAAAAAAGCTAGGACTTTTTCTTAACATGTATTTATGGGCCTTTACTCAAACAGAGTTAAGTTAACTAAAATAACTACAATGGCCTTGAGCTAAACATAGAAAAGATAAATCATATGGGATCCTTAATTTTTATATATTCCAAATAAAACAAAACAACTATGTTTGAGATGGTCCATAATCTCTGCCCACTTTGGAAAATTCATGTTTCTTCAAATCCAGGTGTGTAAATATGAAACTGAAGATTTTTTATAGAGAATACAAGTCGCATAACAATTGAGAATACAAGGTTTCATCTTTACAGACCTGGTAATTGGTAGTGTTATATGCATGTATATAGTAGACAAGAGCTTAGCCAGCTAGAAACATTTTGCCTCAAAACGGAAGAGGGGGCAAGTTTATAAATTTAATTTATTTTAAGCGGAGGGTGTCCTTTTTTTCGTAATTAGTTTCTTTTAAAATGTTGAAATAGAAAATCCACCTGTCACTGGCTATCAGTTTTCAGTAGATTTGGGATTATATTTGTTGCTATTTATGGTCTCTATGTCATTATCGGGGAGATGGTCAGCCACCCCAACTCTCCTTTCCCTGGCTAAGCTCATGGTGCATGTTGTGCAGTAGATGTGTATAGTTGTTTCTTTTGATATGTCCCTCGTTGCTATTGCTTCTCACTATTCATTAGATTAACTTTCAAAACTGTAATAATTAAAAATTAGCATATTTTAAATAAAATTCATTCAGATTTTATCAAAACATCAGTTCATTTAGTTTTTATGGTCGTGTTTTGTGAGTATATTGAAAATGATTGAATTAATTTATTTGTCATCGGTTCGTTAAATAATTAAACATTATTATTTTTTTTTATTAAATTATGATTATTTAGTACTAAATTATTTGAATGTGAGAGGTGATGGCAAATTTCAGGATCTCCAGACTGCAGCGGGAAACCCCCCTCATTACACAAAGAAATTTTCTTAGAGAATGTTAAATAATAAAATAAATTTATTATGCGATAATACTTGTATATCATTATGCTATTATCTGTTGACTTTAGTCTTCTTTTTATTTATTTACTTACATATTAGATACAACAAAAGTTCAATTATCTTTTTATAGAAAATATTAATAAACTTACTGTTAATAATTTTAAAGTATATTTCACTTTTTTTAAATACTCAATAGAATTTAAGATTATTCAGAAATTAGATTAGTTAGGTACTCGTCATGAGGGGGTTGAGGAACTTCAATGAACTGCAGACGACAAAGAAAAACAGCCATGTGAGTACTATATATTTTTATTTTTAGTGTTGTTAATTTTTTCATTTCCATTGTGGGCAGATTTTTTGCATGAAGCATGTGCATGCTATTTATTTTTATATGTATACAGCGGCTGCCTCCTCTCACAATCTAATTACATAGCTTATTTATCACTTTATAACAGTGAAAAAAATTTTATTAAGATTTTTTTTAAAATTAAATTTATTTAATTTTTATTTTCAAATCTGCTTAGTGTCTGTAAAACAATTCAATTAATTTATAACATATAAAATAAACATGCTATTAGTTGATGTTTCATTTTTATTATTGAGTATCTTTCAATTGATATTTTTATTTCTCACCAATTCGTTAAAAATTTAGTATTAACAAATTAAATTATGTTTTTTTTTTTCATAATAAATTTATCATTTCAATGTGAGAGGTTAGGCAGATTTCAGGATATTTAGTCTGCAGCTACCAACTCAACTCTACTCATTACACACAATTTTTCTCATTAAATATTTAAAAGAAATAATTTTTACAATTAAATGATTAAATAGATAGGGAAATAATATCATTATGATATTGCTATATTTTGTTTCACTATTTAGATAAGTATAGATTTTTTAAATTGAAAATATTAATATTTGCCAAAAACTAAAATAATTTAATTCAGACTGAAAAATTACTTAAATTTAAAAATCTATTTCTGATAGTATGTATCTTTTTTCTTTTTTTCTTCATAGTATTTGTTATTATTGTTAAATTATAAAGTTATTCAGACATCTGGTAGGTACACTTATGAGTGAGTTGGAGAACTTCCTTGAATCGCCAATAAAAACTTGTGAGTACTATTGCATGCCTTTTTATTGATATTTTTATGATAAAGTGTATTTAGTATTTATAATGTATGTTCTGTTTAAAATCTCAAAACCCCTTAATAGTGATAGAACAATGAAGGGGTATTTGGGACTCATTAATTTAATTTTCTGCTTATAACCTATTTTAACTTTTCCTTTACGTTACGGGCCGGTACAAATATAATTTAAATGTTAATGGTTTTAATATTTCTAGATAATAGTTTCGGCAGCTGTCTTTTTGTTGCTACAGTAGTGTTCTGGTTCTGTCTTGTTTTAAAAACTATCTTGTTCGATTTCTTTAGCTATAAGAAACTACTAGATCTTCTTGTAGTACAAACTACCACTTCGTGCAGTACACTGTTTTATGATAACGCATATATAATTACTTTGTGTTTAGATAAAGATAAAAACTTTAATTTATTTTTAGAAAGGGGGGTAGGTACTGTTAAGAATGCTTTGTTAGTGTTATTATTCTCAAAACCCCTTAATAGTCGTAGGACAATTGAAGGGGTATTTGAGACTCTCTAATTTCAATTTATACTTATAATATATCTCCATTGTCTGCGAAATCAATATATATGTTTATTTGTGAAACACACATCATACTCTGAATCAAGAAATGCTAACCGATTCTGTAAAAATGCACCTGTGGTGCATTTTAATATCTTATTTTCGATAATTTACTTGTAAATAAATATTGTACATTATATATTAATCCCGCAAGGAGTGTCTGTTGCATGTAGGCACTTGGGGAGCAGCGCCCCCACGGGTTACCCCAGCTCAGTACACCATGCAAACTCGCCTCAACAGTACACAAAAAAAAAAGAAAAAATCAAAGACACTGACAGGAGCACATGAACAGTACACAGCTTTGCATTTATATTTCCTTAGAAACCACCCTGGATAGGATAGCGACTCCAGAGCCTGGTACTCCTATTTCATCCTTTCTCCCTAAGAAAGAACTAACATCCTTTCCACTAAATAAGCACAAGAACCCAACCATCCGATTGTATATATCCATAAATATCCCTTGCAGAAACACTCTTTCTTAAACTATTACTATACTTATTTCAAATGCTGGAGAAGCCATCTTGAGATAAGTAGTATCCAGTTAATTACTAACTAATTAATTACTATTTTTCTCTCCTTAGGTCTTCCACAATCTTAGTTGTACCAGTCATTGAACCCGTAGGAGGCAGTTTTACTGTAATTAATTACTATTTTTCTCTGTTTAGGTCTCATCGATCATCTCAGTTGTTCCAGCAACAGAACCGGCAAAGATGCAGTTCTACTCTAATCGATCACTATTTTTTCTCTCTTTTGGACTTCACGATCATCTTAGCTGTGCCAGCAAGGATGCAGTTTTACCATAATTACATACTAATTTTCTCTCCTTAGGTCTTCTAGATCGTCTTAGTTTTTCCAGCCATCGAACCAGCAGGAGGCAGTTTTACTCTAATTAATTACTATCTTTCTTTCCTTAGGTCTTTTGGATTATAATTGTCTTCTTTCCAGCTATCAAGCCAGACATGAGAGAACAAGGAGATGAATGGAGTTTTAGCATTCTGTTGTTGGCGTGGTCACTGTGAATGGCGTCACATGTCTGATGGCTAAATTGGGTAAATTATGGAAACATTTTTTTCTCAAATATTTTTTAAAGTTCGTTTTTATGTGTACTATTACATGAAAATTGATTGTTTCTTTAGTATAAGGAATGACAAAAATAAATTTTCTATTCAGATTATGATAGCACTTTTCATAATTTAGTGTTGATTTTTAAATAAATGTGGTTCATTAAATAATAATATTTTTCTTTCTTTTTTTATGTTGAAATGATCATATTGTTATTTTATTATTATTTACATTGTTATTCATTTTTCAGGAACATATAATGTGAGGATATACCTCCTCTCAACTTCTTCATGGTTGTCGCTGTACTGAGGAGGTATCCTGTATCCAAGCCACTCATTGACAGAAATGCTCCTCTTGATGATTACAAGTTACCTGCTGGACAGCTGCTTCCCTCATGGATCAACAGGACACGGGACGAACTTCAAGCAGAAAAAAGCTAGGACTTTTTCTTAACATGTATTTATGGGCCTTTACTCAAACAGAGTTAAGTTAACTAAAATAACTACAATGGCCTTGAGCTAAACATAGAAAAGATAAATCATATGGGATCCTTAATTTTTATATATTCCAAATAAAACAAAACAACTATGTTTGAGATGGTCCATAATCTCTGCCCACTTTGGAAAATTCATGTTTCTTCAAATCCAGGTGTGTAAATATGAAACTGAAGATTTTTTATAGAGAATACAAGTCGCATAACAATTGAGAATACAAGGTTTCATCTTTACAGACCTGGTAATTGGTAGTGTTATATGCATGTATATAGTAGACAAGAGCTTAGCCAGCTAGAAACATTTTGCCTCAAAACGGAAGAGGGGGCAAGTTTATAAATTTAATTTATTTTAAGCGGAGGGTGTCCTTTTTTTCGTAATTAGTTTCTTTTAAAATGTTGAAATAGAAAATCCACCTGTCACTGGCTATCAGTTTTCAGTAGATTTGGGATTATATTTGTTGCTATTTATGGTCTCTATGTCATTATCGGGGAGATGGTCAGCCACCCCAACTCTCCTTTCCCTGGCTAAGCTCATGGTGCATGTTGTGCAGTAGATGTGTATAGTTGTTTCTTTTGATATGTCCCTCGTTGCTATTGCTTCTCACTATTCATTAGATTAACTTTCAAAACTGTAATAATTAAAAATTAGCATATTTTAAATAAAATTCATTCAGATTTTATCAAAACATCAGTTCATTTAGTTTTTATGGTCGTGTTTTGTGAGTATATTGAAAATGATTGAATTAATTTATTTGTCATCGGTTCGTTAAATAATTAAACATTATTATTTTTTTTTATTAAATTATGATTATTTAGTACTAAATTATTTGAATGTGAGAGGTGATGGCAAATTTCAGGATCTCCAGACTGCAGCGGGAAACCCCCCTCATTACACAAAGAAATTTTCTTAGAGAATGTTAAATAATAAAATAAATTTATTATGCGATAATACTTGTATATCATTATGCTATTATCTGTTGACTTTAGTCTTCTTTTTATTTATTTACTTACATATTAGATACAACAAAAGTTCAATTATCTTTTTATAGAAAATATTAATAAACTTACTGTTAATAATTTTAAAGTATATTTCACTTTTTTTAAATACTCAATAGAATTTAAGATTATTCAGAAATTAGATTAGTTAGGTACTCGTCATGAGGGGGTTGAGGAACTTCAATGAACTGCAGACGACAAAGAAAAACAGCCATGTGAGTACTATATATTTTTATTTTTAGTGTTGTTAATTTTTTCATTTCCATTGTGGGCAGATTTTTTGCATGAAGCATGTGCATGCTATTTATTTTTATATGTATACAGCGGCTGCCTCCTCTCACAATTAATTACATAGCTTATTTATCACTTTATAACAGTGAAAAAAATTTTATTAAGATTTTTTTTAAAATTAAATTTATTTAATTTTTATTTTCAAATCTGCTTAGTGTCTGTAAAACAATTCAATTAATTTATAACATATAAAATAAACATGCTATTAGTTGATGTTTCATTTTTATTATTGAGTATCTTTCAATTGATATTTTTATTTCTCACCAATTCGTTAAAAATTTAGTATTAACAAATTAAATTATGTTTTTTTTTTTCATAATAAATTTATCATTTCAATGTGAGAGGTTAGGCAGATTTCAGGATATTTAGTCTGCAGCTACCAACTCAACTCTACTCATTACACACAATTTTTCTCATTAAATATTTAAAAGAAATAATTTTTACAATTAAATGATTAAATAGATAGGGAAATAATATCATTATGATATTGCTATATTTTGTTTCACTATTTAGATAAGTATAGATTTTTTAAATTGAAAATATTAATATTTGCCAAAAACTAAAATAATTTAATTCAGACTGAAAAATTACTTAAATTTAAAAATCTATTTCTGATAGTATGTATCTTTTTTCTTTTTTTCTTCATAGTATTTGTTATTATTGTTAAATTATAAAGTTATTCAGACATCTGGTAGGTACACTTATGAGTGAGTTGGAGAACTTCCTTGAATCGCCAATAAAAACTTGTGAGTACTATTGCATGCCTTTTTATTGATATTTTTATGATAAAGTGTATTTAGTATTTATAATGTATGTTCTGTTTAAAATCTCAAAACCCCTTAATAGTGATAGAACAATGAAGGGGTATTTGGGACTCATTAATTTAATTTTCTGCTTATAACCTATTTTAACTTTTCCTTTACGTTACGGGCCGGTACAAATATAATTTAAATGTTAATGGTTTTAATATTTCTAGATAATAGTTTCGGCAGCTGTCTTTTTGTTGCTACAGTAGTGTTCTGGTTCTGTCTTGTTTTAAAAACTATCTTGTTCGATTTCTTTAGCTATAAGAAACTACTAGATCTTCTTGTAGTACAAACTACCACTTCGTGCAGTACACTGTTTTATGATAACGCATATATAATTACTTTGTGTTTAGATAAAGATAAAAACTTTAATTTATTTTTAGAAAGGGGGGTAGGTACTGTTAAGAATGCTTTGTTAGTGTTATTATTCTCAAAACCCCTTAATAGTCGTAGGACAATTGAAGGGGTATTTGAGACTCTCTAATTTCAATTTATACTTATAATATATCTCCATTGTCTGCGAAATCAATATATATGTTTATTTGTGAAACACACATCATAATCTGAATCAAGAAATGCTAACCGATTCTGTAAAAATGCACCTGTGGTGCATTTTAGTATCTTATTTTCGATAATTTACTTGTAAATAAATATTGTACATTATATATTAATCCCGCAAGGAGTGTCTGTTGCATGTAGGCACTTGGGGAGCAGCGCCCCCACGGGTTACCCCAGCTCAGTACACCTTGCAAACTCGCCTCAACAGTACACAAAAAAAAAAGAAAAAATCAAAGACATTGACAGGAGCACATGAACAGTACACAGCTTTGCATTTATATTCCCTTAGAAACAACCCTTTATAGGATAGCGACTCCAGAGCCTGGTACTCCTATTTCATCCTTTCTCCCTAAGAAAGAACTAACATCCTTTCCACTAAATAAGCACAAGAACCCAACCATCCGATTGTATATATCCATAAATATCCCTTGCAGAAACACTCTTTCTTGAAGTATTACTATACTTATTTCAAATGCTGGAGAAGCCATCTTGAGATAAGCAGTATCCAGTTAATTACTAACTAATTAATTACTATTTTTCTCTCCTTAGGTCTTCCACAATCTTAGTTGTACCAGTCATTGAACCCGTTGTTCTAGCCACAGAGCCAGTAAGGATGCAGTTTTACCATAATCAATTACTATTTTTCTCTCCTTAGGTCTTCTAGATCATCTCAGTTGATCCAGCCACTGATCCAGCAAGGATGCAGTTCTACTCTAATTAATTACTTTCATTTTCTCCTTAGTTCTTATTTATCATCATAGTTGTTCCAGCCACAGAGCTAACAAGAATACAGTTTTACTCTAATTAATTACTTAATAAAATTGGAGGTATTGTAGATGTTTTCTTTAGGAAATGTAAAGAGAAGACCAAGGCCTATGGTCCTTACACTGAAATAGGGATTAAAAACAGGATTTGATTTCCTTGAAAATTAATTTTGATTATCATTTTTTTAATATTAGGTAAGTTACAATACTTCAACAGCAATCATGGACAGACTATTTTTGAAACAATAATATTTCAAAGGATGAAGACAGAAATGTTTTGCTCCTTTCAGTTTTTAAAATTCTAAACATACACCAAAAATAGGTAATTAATTATGAATTTTATTAAATAATATCGATCAGATGGCAATTATACAGATTGTTATTATTTAAAATATATTTAAATTGGTGTAGGTGATCTCACTGATCTATTATGGTGTGTGTCACAATATATGGGGACATTTGTAGTTCATTTGAATTAACTAGTTTACAGTTCACTTAGGAATCCCAAGAGCTTCAGGAACTATTTTAGTTCTCTAGTTTGATGAACTAGCTAGTTCAGATGATTGAAACCTCTCTCTTTCTTTCTAGTTCAATAGGTCTCTGGTTTCAATTTAATGTAGAATTGTTTGAGCTTCATATCATTCTTCTAACCAGAAACAAATAATTACTTGCATTGTTGTTGTTATTGTCTTTTTTATTCCATAAGTCGTGGTCAGATTACTTTTGATAATTTAATAATATTTTATAGGGTGATGACAGAAATATTTAGTTCCTTTTAGTTTTTAAAATTTTAAATACCCACCATAAATAGTTAATAAGTTGTAAATTTTAGGTGAGTAGATTTTATTGTATGAAGTCAATCAGAAGTCAAATATACAGATTGTTATTACTGAAGATATATTAAAAGGGGATCTCACATATTTAGTACCATCTGTATTACAGTAGATGGGCAACAGTAATAGTTCACTTAGTGAATACAGTGGGGTCATATGGAGTCACTTTTTGATTGGTTGGCCATCTTGGATCCTCCCTTGCTATCTGCTAGCTCTTTAGGCACCTCAAAACTGTTAAATTTTCATATTTTATCAGCAGTATTTTAGTCATGGGCGGATCTACGGGGGGTGGGGGACTTTCGAGCTGAAGCCTCTCCCCCCCCAAAATGACAAAATATACCATGTTTTATGGAAAAAAATATTAAAAAATTATTTCTTAAAATATTGTTGTTCGTGTAATTACATATAAAAGGACTTAAGGAACCAATTAAACACCATTTCATATAGATAGTTAGTTTCTTTCTTTTTTTCCAAAGTAATTATCGTCATTTTTATGAAAAAAAAAAAGCTTTCGGGCTGAAGCCTCCCCCAAAAAATTAAATCCTGGATCCGCTAGTGATTTTAGTTAAGAAGCTTAATTTTGTTATTTAAGTGATAGGTTTAGTTTATTAATAGGTAGTTTTTATTGAATAGTTATATGTTTTAATGTTTAAAGTGATAGTTTTGGTTTCATGTTCAGTGATAAGTTTCATCTTCACAGATTGTTTTTTTCAATTTCATAGACTTAAAATCATAGACTTAAGGATCATCAACTACACTCATATTTTTAATATTGAAAGTAACAATAACTATAAAGAAATACCAAATTTCAATTTTATAATTGAAACTACTGACTTCAAAATAAAAATTGTATTAGCTAGTAGCCTCAAATTATAGAAATTATCTTCCAAAACCATGTATCTAACTTAATTTCCATCTTTTTCTTTCATAGCCATTGAATTAAAAAGGAAAATTAATAAGATAAAGTAAAAAATTAAATGATTTGACTGAAACTTATATCAGCCAAATCAACTCAGTAAGAGATGATTTAAGAGAATTTTTCATAGGGAAAGATGAGTTCTGTTGATGCATAATACATAATTAATAGTATTCTTAAGAGATTTATTGTATTTAGACTTAAAATAAATTTAATTAGTAAAAAGAATTTCCTTCATTTGTCAGTTTTTAGAAGTAAATCTGTAAATGTATATGTGTAGCATTTATGAATTTAATTTCCTTTGTAAATAAATAAATATTGTCTGTTTTATCCTCTTTTTTTTTATTCCTTTGTTGATTAAAAACGTTTTATTTTTCAAGTTAAATTGGATAGTCCTTCAATCAATTGATAATTAATTGTATTTTATCCTTACAGTTTTATATTTCACTGTTAGTTTTTTTTCTTGGTATATCCTGTGTGATAAAATTAAAAATATATTATAGCCAACAACCTCTAATTCCCCAAAAAGTGACGAAAAATAAATAAAACAAGGGAAAGCTTATATTCTGGACTAATGGAAAATTCAGGTGTGACGAACATTATTACAATTTATCATATTATGATTATTAATCCACTTCATTGATAACAGGTATATCGATATAATATAATATAATATCGACATATTGACTGGCAAATAGAAATTTTCAAATTATACAAAAACTAAGTTATATCACTCCGAAACAAATAATCTTCTACCATCTTTAACAGGCTTACATTTAAATGAACAATTTTTTTTTTCTTCAGATGCAATGTAAAATATCTACATTATGGTAAACCATTTCATAAAAACTATTTTATCATCAATGATCAGAAATGATTCTATTTATCGAGGATCAAATTTTGAACTATTTAAATTTGTAATAATAGTGGATTTATAATAGTTAGTGTTGCCCAAAATCGGTTTTGGTCATGAACTTTGCAATACCAAGACTAAGGCCGCCTAACTGTTGCAAGACCAAGACCAAGACTGGAAAAAAAAAGAATCCTTTTTATAAAATTAAGGTAAAATAGTCACCAAAACTTGACAATATCAGTTACCATATGTAAAGAATTGGTATAACCAATATCCTTTGGAATTTAACTCAAGACTCGTCTTGGTCTCGCATTGGGACTACACTATTTGGGATGTTCAGTCACAAGTAACAAAGTAAAAATAAATAATTTAGTTTTATTAAATTTACATTAAATGATTTAGATATATTAAATTTACATTAAATAGTTTATGTTGATTAAATAAATTATTTTTATTAAATTTACATTAAATAATTTATATTTATTAAATTTACATTTATTTAAAGTTTTTTTTTTCAAAGGAGAATATTAAGAAGAAAAATAAAAATAGTTTCATGGTTGCTGCCTTAGAATTAAGTGTCTGGTTTTCCAATGAAAGTTAATTTTCACTCAGTTTTTGTTTTAATAATTATATAAATTTGTTTGTGAAATTTGCTAATGAGAGAGTTAGATGAATAAAATGAAAATCGAAAAATATGCCGAAGTTTATTGGAATATATTTTAAAAGAAGTTAAATAGAAAAAAACAAACAAATATTGTTCTTAGATTTTATTGTTTATTTTCACGTGATATAAGTGATTCATATGCTTCATTCAGCTTGCCCAATTTCTATTCTATCTCCCAAACCATTCTGGTTAATAGTTTGTTACGATAATTACTTTTTAAATTGAAATAACAAATAGAGGCAAATTCAAATATTAGTTTCCCGTCGATCCAATATGGCCGCCCCATCGGTATGACCGCACTGTATTATTAAGCCACTGTAAGTGAACTAATGAACTAGTTCACTGAACTCGTCCTGTAAGGCGAACTAAACTAAAGAGACTAGTTCCTTTAAAAGAACGATTTTGCCCATCACTATGCTACCATTTCGGTGAAGAACGACTAGTTCATTTTGAAAAAAAAGATTTTTAAAATTTCAGTATTTTTGAAAGAAAGTAGGATACTGAATTTTCTTTTAGAAATAATGACCAAAATAAGGAAAATTGCGGCGACACTGATGTTCGACTGTGGAAAACGACAGCTATTTGGTTCGCCATGTTGTGGCTAGTGAACAAGTAGCCTGTGCCTGCTACATCGCGGTGGTGACAGTTGGTCAGGCTGCTTCCGGGGCTTGTTGCATCTAGGTCAGATAGTTCGCGGTCAGCTGACGATCTGGGAGGATTAATAGGTAAGTTAGTGAAATTAGATTTCAACTTAGAATAGAAAAATCATCTTTATTCTGGCACTAGGTCCCTTTAGAATAACAGTATTGTTCATATAAATTAACCATAAATCTGGTCCACTAGCGGATCCAGGATTTAATTTGGGGGGGGAGGATTCAGCCCGAAAGATTTTTTTCATATACATATAACGATAATTAATTTGAAAAAAAAAAGAAAGAAATTAACTACCTATATGAAATGGTGTTTAAGTGGTTCTTGAAGTCCTATTAAATGCAATTGAACGAACAAGAATACTTTAAGAGATAGTTTTTAATATTTTTTTTTCTGTAAAACATGATTATATTTTACCATTTTGGGTCCAATACTACAATAATGGACCTAAAACTGATCTATCTAAAACTGATCTGATAAAACCTAAAACCTGATTAGCATAATAATCATTAAATGAAATTAGAAAGGAACGCAAAATCAATTTTATAGGCAAAGCATTGTAGTGATGGAATATAAAAATTAAAAAAAAAATAAATAATAATAACTGTTAATATAAAAAAAAAATAAAATAAAGGGTATATATATATATATATATATATATATATATATATATATATATATATATATATATGTATATATATATATATACACACACATAGCGAGGAGTGTGTCGAAGATAATTAGAAAATAAAATACATTTCAAGAAACACAACTGATGAATAGAAAAATACTTTAGCCTATATTTATTTTATTTTATATTAACAGTTATTATTATTTTTTTTATTATATTTATATATTTTTTATTATTTATTATATATATATATATATATATATATATATATTATATATATATATATATATATATATATATATATATATATATACACACATAGCGAGGAGTGTGTCGAAGATAATTAGAAAATAAAATACATTTCAAAGAAACACAATCTCATGAATAGAAAAATTGGAACTTGAGAAACACAAATTTTATCTACTCTTATACATTAGTTAACAGCATTTTTATTTAATTGTGTAATCGCTGTATAATTTTATGAACTATTGGTAAGAACGAAAATCTTGATTTTATTAGTTATTCAAGACAAAATTCAGTTAGACAGCATACCAGGAAGGTATGCTGTTATTATCTTTGCTAAGTTATTATCTTTAGTTATTCGTTAGTTAAGTTATTATCTTTGCTAATAACAAAAAAAAAACTCATAAACTGTAAATTCAATTGAAATAATTTTAAGATTTTAAAACTACCAAGTCCATTTTTACAGGCCCGTCGCGTGGGTTGTAGGCGGCCAGAGCGAGATTTTACTCACGTTCCCTCCCCACTGCTCCAGCCTAAATCGTCTCTTGTTTAATGGATTTCTCTTCAAACTATAAACAAGACCCATAAATATCTTATGTTAGGATACAGTGTTGGATTATGATAAAAGTATGTGTCAGTAGGGTAAGAGCACCAATGATGGACATAGCTAAGAAAATGTTTGTCTTTTTGGCTTATGCCGCCGTCATTATTATAGTTATAAACTTCTCCGTTTGACATTTAGAATCTAAGGAGAATATTAGGATCTCCTTTTCCGTTTAACACTTTAAAGTTGAAAAAAATGTTCAGTTATGCAGGTATAATTCCATTTAAAAAAAACACTTTTTAGCATTAGTAATGGACACCCCGAAATTAAATTGTTCTAATAATATACAGGGGGGTCGGTACTAGTACTGGGCATACATCAGAAAAATTCTAAAATCTTTGTTTAACTATAAAGATGAGATAAAATAAATGAATAAAGATGATAAATGAAACACACTGATTTCAAAAGCCACTATAGAAACAACAATGAAATAGGCATTTTAAAATTTTCTGTTGAGAACTTTATTCATAGAGTTGCTAATCGACGGAATTGTTCTTCAATCTTCAACGGCATTTTGCAATACCAAGACCAATACCGCCTAACTGTTGCAAGACCAACATCGAGGCTATTAAAAAAAAAAAAAACGATTTTTTGAATAATAATGATGGCAAAATATTGGCTAATACTTGACAATTTTAGTTACTATATGTAATGCATTGGTATAACCAACATACTTTTGCATTTAACTCTTCTAATTTTTTAGGCTTAGTTAGGTTTCTCCCATCTTCTGAACTCCTCTGACCGAAATCCACCCATCCTTATAAAAAAAAAAAAAAAAAAAAAAAAAAAAATAGTTAAATGATCTCGGCAAAAAAAAAAATAAATAAAAAAATAAAATAGATAAGAAAGCTGTAAAAAGAAATGGTATAAGGTCGTCCCTCTAGGAGAGGAGATTTGGCTCTTTATTTCTCGGTTTAGCAGTATTTGTTGATCACCGTTAATATATTTAAATATTGAATTTTAGATTTTAATAGGTTTATATTTAATTAAACAACCATGATAGGTTATTGTACCATACAGCTGGCCCGTGGTTAGTACTTTGAACGAGAGATGCCTTTTTGGACATCCGAGGATACGATAATCAAAGAATATAATGGTTTTCGACTTAGTTACTGCAGCCTTCAAACTTTTTCCGCCCCCATTCTGTCTCCGTTTCTCATGTGACTCGGTTGACTCCTGTGTGAATCTCCCTTTCAGCTCTTACCTGTGATGCTTTTGTGTCCTTAATCTAATTCGGTAGCTTTCCCTGGTCCGATATTGTTGTATTCTTGTCGCAGCTATTATATTCCAATAGTAACATTTAAATCCTTTGGGCTTGATGTAATAATTTCCGAGACAACATAGCATATTGTGTAGATTATTTATTTGAAAAAAGTTTGTGTATGAATAAAATTCTCAAATATATATTGAGAGGGTTTCTCAGTTTTTATTGGCCAAAGTTTGGAGGAGAGGGGACGATTCTAGACAAAATATCCCCCCCCAACAAAAAAAAAAAAAAATCATTTGATGCGTGGGCCGATTTCGAACGAAGTTAAGACCAATTTTGAGTTTTTGAGAAAGGTGATCACGTTTTTTTTTTTTTTTTTATTGAATAAAAAGAAATGTTCAGCAACTGTTCAAAATAATTAAATACTAAGTGTACCATCGTAAAGTAAACAAAATTTTCTTTGAGAAAACAGCAATTAAATTGACTAAAATTAGTGCTAAAATGAATTTTCAGAAGATTTAATAACACAAAGCTAACCATTATGCAAAATTATTTCACGAATTGGGAGTATGGGAGTATAGAGATATACTGCTCGGGTATGGGTGCTCTAACTGCAGCAGTACAGCTGCCATATTAGATCTCCTGAAAGTTCCTTTTATCATTGACCTTAGTAATTATAATCATTATTATTTAAAAAAAACATTTTGTCTACTTTACACGATCGTGTACTTAGAATTTAATTATCATGAACAGTTTTTTTGAGCAATTCCTTCTTATTCAATAAAAACCGTGACCGACGTATAAGTATTTTTACTTTTTTTCTTGTTATCTCTTTCCTCGCCTTTTTTAGGCTATAAGGGAGTTTTTCCGGATCAGGGAGTGAGGGCGGGGAATTTAAAAGACCCTAAGCCACCGGGACGCGAACTCGTAATTTTATTGTCTCCAAACTAGTTATCAGTTTGCCAGGCAACGCGCGGTAAGAAACATAAAATTGGTCTTAACTCCTTTTCAGTTATGACACGGCCCCCTGTATCGATAAAAAATTTGTTGGAAATTTTGTCTAAAATCACCCTTCAGAGTTTGGCCATTAAGAAGAACTGAGACACACTGTATATATTCAGTAGAGAAAGCTTTTTATAGGATTAATATCAGACCCCAACCTCTACAAATAAATCCATTTAAATAATCAGACAATTTCCAGCAGAAAAGTGGGAAATCCAAATTTTTTTTTTTAAGTAAGTCATTCTTTTATTGAAATGAAGCGATGACTAAAGAAATATTTAATTTAAGTAATTAACTGTTGTTTCACTGTAAACTAGACAAAATTTACTTAAAATGAAATAGAATTTGTCATTGTTTAAACCACTTAAAGAGGACTTTTGAGTGGCTAAACTAAGTTTGTTTTCTTTTAAATCATAAATTATTTGCGATTTTCTAATCGCAACTAAATCTAACTAAACTACAAATAATCCACTTTTACAAAAACTTCCTCGTTTGATAAGCTTTAAGACCATATTAATTAAACCTGTAGAGAAGAATCACCTCAAGTCATAGGCTGAAGTCCTCCCTCCTCCCTTTTCCCCCAATGGTAAAATATAACGATGTTTTATAGAAAAAAATGTTAAAAACTATCTCTTAACGTATTATTGTTCGTGTAATTACATTTAATAGGACTTCAAGAATCACTTAAACACATTGTCAAATAGGTAGTTAGTTTTTTTATTTTTTTTCAAATTAATTATCGTTATATATATGAAAACAAAAGCTTTCGGGCTGAAGCCCCCAAAAATTAAATCCTGGATCCACTAGTGCCTCAAGTTGTGTAAAAAAATGATGTGGTTCATTATCAGGTTGCCGAAAAGTACCCGTGTTTTCAAAATGATAAAAATTAATTATTGAAAAGCTTTTATTTCTTGTTTTTCTATGATCTGAGTTTTATTACAATAAACATAATTGCGTAAATACGCTTTTTATTTATAAATTAAAAAAAATAACGATTTTACATATTCTTTTTTTGTTAAGTATTTTTGTTTATTGTTGTAGTAAAAAGTTTTCTATTTTGCGGTTTGGGATTGTGTCGGTCTGGAAAGAACTGTATTGTCCTGGCACTATTTAAGAGATATAAAAAAAAAAGTCTTGGATAAAATAATTTTGTTAAGATGTTTAATCAGGGGTTGTGATAAACAACATGCTTTCAACTAAAATATATTGACAATTTTCTGCATAATTCTTTGAAACAAATTATTTTTACTTTCGCTTACGTATATATATAATATATATGAAGGGAAAGTATTGCGAATGTGAAAATTTGAGTTTTCAACGGAAATACACGTTTTGAGGTACTCTGAGTCCAAATAACCAAGTCTCACAAAATGGTCTGTGTGTCTGAGTGTGTGTGTGTGTGGGATTTAACAGTCTAGCTCGAAAACGAAAAGGTGTACGGAAGTGAAATTGCATATTTAGGGTTTTTATATGCTAGGGATGTTACAGCAAATTTTTCGTCAAAATTGGCTAATCGGAAGTGACACTTTATATAATGGACTAAACACATTTTTACGATTATCTCGAAAACTACTCCAACGATTTTGATTAAATTCATCTTATTAGTGTAAAATTAGCAATTTAAAATAAAATATGGTTATTATTCTAACTGATGTTCTCTAACAGGGCTTAAATGACTAAATCTCTCCAAGCATATATGAGGCTTTCGGTTGACAGAATGACTAATTCAAATTTCAACATTCTTTATTATTAATTTTATTGATGCTTCTAATGGCAAAATTTATATCTTTATTCACAGTTCTATATTTCAACACTGCAATTACCTACTCTGGAATCCGCTTAGTGTCTGTATAGATTTAACTTTTCCAATTAGAAATATCACTAAAATGACATTACTCAAAAAATGTTGAAATTGGATTTAGTCATTCTGTCAACTGAAAGGCTCAGAGACTGAAGTTATGTGGTTTATAAAAGCAGATGGAGTAACTAGAGTTTTATTGCACACTGTCGATATAATAAATAGACTTTTTGTAATTTTAATGGCCTTAATGATTTGTTATCTGTAAGCTTAAATGCTCTTCAAAAATGTATCATGAGCCAATATTGCCAGAAAATAATTTCTATTCAAAGTAGAGCGGTAAGTGAAAGTTGTGTGTTGCGCGCACTAGATGTTGTATGGATACATTGTTGTTAAATTTAGACTTAGACTTTACGAAAGTGACTACATCATGGAATTATCTTGCCTCCTTTTTTACAATGTCAATTACGTACCTGTCGTTGGAAAGTAAATTCAGTGAAAGATAATGACGAGAACAAAAACTTTTATTTGGTTGGTAAATAGGTTGCCCCTATTTCTATGAATATGTTTCAATTATAAGAGACGTGAATGAATGTGAAAGAGGTCGCACGGGTAAGCAGTTTATTTTCTTTTGTTTTGGTTTTCTTAAGTAGGCGTATGGAGAGGAAGGCGATGTTTTAATATAAAAAGATATCGATGGTTAACTCCACAGATGCTGTAAGTGTTAATTACATAGTTCTCTTTGTGTTATGATAATTTATTTGTTTACTTAAAATTTTCGATAATCCCTCGCCATTTCTGGTATCCTGGGGAGAAGGAGTTGTTCTCGAGGTGCAACCAAACTAATTCTAACCAGATTGGAAAAGTCAAGATTCCTGCTGTGGGTCTACCACGAAGTAGATTTCAGACCGCCTAGGCCATATTGGAACTGGTGCCACTAGACTCGAGAATGTTAATGCGGGCAACGCCTAAGCTCGCTCGACCATCGCGGCCTCTTGTTTGCACATCTGTGAAACATTACAGTGGCTAGGAACCGATTTCTGGTCGTAGCGTTTTGAGCAGACAGCCCCCCCCCCTCCTCCAATATCAGTGTCTTTCAAATGTAATCACAAATTACAAATTTAGTCATGTTTATTAACAGATTTAGAAATAGAAATAGAAAATCATCTTTATTCTGGGACTAGGTCCCTTGAGAATAACAATATTGTTTAAACCGATTGCCAATAAATCTGGCTAAATGACCTATTATAATAAAGAGTAACTACAATCTAAGTAATAAAATGAATATATACATAGTTTTGGAGGGTATATTAAGGAAAGCAGATAAGTACAACGGTTACAATATTATAATATTGGTACAAAGAACAACAACATACTTATAACTAAATAAAATTGGAAAGATATGCTAAATAAGTTTTATAGGTAACCAATTTTAGTGCTACAATATAATAAAAAATAAAATAATAATAAAAATAAGAATAAAAGAAAATAACTAGAGTAAATAAATGATTCATATATGTTCCTTAAGACGTTTAAGTGAAAACTTGTGAAGGTATAGTAAAAAAGTAGACAAGTATTGTGATCTACCTATGACGCAATAGATTACGAGCAGAAAAAGAAAAACCAAACAAATACATATATATATATATATATATATATATATATATATATTATATATATATATATATATATATATATATATATATATATATATATATATATTCCCATATAGAGAGGAGAGTGCAGAAGATAAGTAAAAATTAAAATACTTTTAAATAAAATAAAATACATTTTAAAAAAATACACTCTTATGTATAGAAAAGATAAAAGGTAACAAAAACAATAAAAAATTATACCTACTCACACTTCTTTGTGAGAGGTGATCAAAATTATGTTTCATACTCGTAACAGAAGAAAAAAAGGAAACAAAAGTTTTAAACTGACATATGCAAATAAAACCATAATTATGTTTTAAACACGACTATTTTTTATTTAATTAACTGTTTTTGCAAAGTAGTATTGTTATTAATTGTTAATTACCATTAAAAAGACACGAGTTATTGTATACTTTATATTCTTAAACGAGTGTTAAATCTATTTAGTAAATATATAGTTTTATAGTCCGAGATCCCGTTGAAAATTATCGACAATATCTGAAGAAAATTTTTACCTGATTTATTAGACCAGAAACTTGAGGATCGAAACCGAAATTTATTGCGAAAAATGGAGAAAATTAATTTTTTTTTAACTTGTAAATATGAGTTTTGACATGTTAAAAACAAAATTGCTAACTCGAGCCACCGAGGAAATACTTTTTACAGCCAAAAAAGACAGATTCATTTGATCGTCTTTTGTTTTTCATTGATAACTCCTAAATGGTGCACCGTTTATGGGTTATAGGTGAAAGAATAAAAGAAGATAAAAAAACTCTGTTTTTTTTTATTTAAAAAGTTTTCCCTTGGCGGCTCGAGTTAGCAAATTCGTTGTTTACATGTCTAAACCTATTTATACAAGTTATAAAAATAAAACCTTTTTCAACATTTTTCGGAATGAATTTCCCGTTTCGATCCTCAAGCTACTGGGTTAATATTCTTTAAATCAGCCGCCATTTTTACAGATAGCAAGATCCAACTGGCAGACTCTCATTTGTTAAATATAGTTAAATGTTATAAATATTTTTAAAAAATGCTTTCAATATTTTCTTCTGATAATGTCGATTTTGTTGCACGGACTCTGAGACTATTAGACTTGTAATTGTTTGTGTAAACTATCAAACATCTGTGTCTATGGTTTGTATCTCATGACTGAAACTGTAATATCCCTTATGAATCCTTGATCTATTTGTAAATATAAGTGGTTATTGTTTTTTACTATTAACAATACAAAAAAGCATTTTTTTTCTCCTACTGAAGAACTATCCTTGTTTTAAAATAGATTCTCCACCAGGTTGTCCTCAAATATCGACTAGACTTTGAAGGAAATCAGTGAAACTACTGAATAAAAAAGGAGGTGAATTGGTTCCAGTAATTGTATCATTTATGGAAGAAGAAAATGGCAGTATTTTCGGACAATTTTAATACCGTAAAGAAGATATAACTATTTATAAACAGCAAATTGATGACATTTCACGCTGTCTGCCTCGTAATGGATGATGATTTCTACAAAAAGAAAATATAATTTTGCTTGGAAACTCACGAAAGATGAAGATCATTCCCCCAAGATGCAACAAAAAAAAAACCAAAAAAAAAAAAACTATGATTTTAAAGAGGCATTAATGATTCTATTGATGAACATTTGGTACATAAATTACTTGGCAGAGATGGGCAAATGCTACTCTGGTTACTGAGTACCAAGTATTTTACTCAAATACTAACTTACTTTCTTTTTTTTTTTTTTGGGGAATATCAAACGCATCCAATCCTTCCAGTCCAAAGTCCTTCGAACAATAGTCAATACTCCATATTATGTCACGAACAAGACCCTACACCGTGACCTTAACATCCCATATGTTCATGACATCATCCCATCCAGATTCTCCAACTTTCACCAGAACCTTATTCATCATCCCAATCCTTTAGCGCAATCCCTATCCAGCTCCGAGCATCCATACCATCCCCCTCGAAGGTTGAAACGGCAGTGACCACGAGATCTTTTGTAAATATGCCTTTGGAGTCCTGGGCAATGACCAGCTTCTCCACTCATGTCCTGAGCGTCTGTGGCTCTAGTGCCCTCTTTCAGTCTCCACTGGCTTCTAATTCTAGTGATGCGGCTGGAAAAGTGGCACTGGGATCTTCCGGAGTCTTGCTTTGCCTTCCACATGTGGGGAAAAAAGCCTGGCTCGGAGATTCTTGGGCGAATGTATATATTGTATATAGTTATGATTGTGTTTAGAAGATTTTATTTTATTTTATTTGTTCATTTTTTTATTATTTTTTTTACCTTCTTCACCAGTATTATTTATTTACTTCTTATATTTATATTTATTTCTTTATTATTTGTATATATTGTATGAATGAGAACTTCTAGCCCTAATACTTATAGCCCTCCAGCAGTGGCTGATTGTATTATTATTCAATAAATAGATTTAAAATTGAAAAAAACTTTTTTGAGTAGCAAAGAATTTAATTACTACTTAAGTTGATGTCAAACGATTAACTGAAGTTGTGATTGAATGTCCAATAGTGATTGAATGTCAATTAAATATTTGGTATTCGGTATTCGGAGTAGCATTTGCCCACCTCTGCTAGTAGGGTGAGATCCTAAGGTTTATTTGTTTTTTTTTGACGTGGTGACTTATCAAGGTAACCATAGAATTCGGGAGAGATATATTTTCTAATAATGATAGTAGTACATTGTAATTAATTATGGTAAATAAATCTAGGAGCAAATGGTAACAGTAGTAACAGCAATAAGTCTATAATCAATTTCATACATCGTGCCATTTAAAATCGATTGTCCCAGGCAAAGACAAGTTTGTTAATTAATTTCGTTTATGATAAATTATTCACATGATTGAATGATTACTAAAAATGCTAGTTAGTGCAGCTGATTTTTATATTTATCACTAAGCACAGGTTATAAAGAATATTTCAAATTCAATAAGACTCTGGCGTCAGGCGCAAGGTACTTATTCTATGGAATTAAGAAATTCCAGTATCCGTTGAATAATAAATTAACCTATGAAAATACTTTACTAAAACTATACTTACTGATAAATAATGTTGCCCAAAATCGGTCTTGGTCTTGGTGATGGACACCCCGAAATTAAATTGTAATTAAAATTAAATGGACAGGGGGTCGGTACCAGTAATGGGCATACCTCAGCAAAATTCTAAAATCTTTGTTTAACTATAAAGATGACATAAGATAAATGTTCAATAAATAAATAAAAATGATAAATGAAACACGCTGATTTCAAAAGCCACTATAGAAACAACAATGATAGGCATTTTAAAATTTTCTTTTGGGAACTTTATTCATACAGTTGCTAATCGATGGCATTGTTCTTCAATCTTCAACATCACTTTGCAAGACCAAGACCAAGGCCACCTAACTTTTGCAATACCAAGACCAGGACTGAAAAAAAAACGATTTTTTAAAATAAAAATTAACTCAAAATAGTTACTGATACTTGACAATCTTAATTAATGTTAATGTTATGTTTCTCCTATCTAAAAAGTTACAGTAATACCTCTATAGTAATAAGCTAATAAGTTACTGCAAGACCACGACCAAGACTGAGTTTGCAAGACCAAGACTTGTCTCGGTCTCGCATTTGGGCAACACTACTGATATATAATAAGTTGCGAAATCAGTTTGGTAGAAACAGGCTAATTATTTATATTCATAGCATATATAAAATCATGACAACCAGTATTTTCATTCGTGCCTGAACTGTTGGCATATATATATTGACTATGTCCCATATTAAATACATAAGAAATTTGAATTATCATAATATCTTGAAAATAGGGGTTTTGCTGCTCTCAAAGCGATTTGCGGCGCAGAGGCGCATGGAATAGACATTCTAACCTTATAAAAACCTTATCAATCATTAAAATTCCCTAGCACAATCCTTATCTAGTTCCACTCATCCCTACAATCCTCCTCGAAGGTTGAAGCGGCAATGGCCCAGAGATCTTTTATAGTATATATCTTGGGGTTCTGACAATGGTCAGATTCTCCATTCAAGACATAACTGTTTGTGGCTAAAGCGCTTTCGCTCAAACTCCACTGGCTTTAGCACCAGCGGTTGAGAGAGTAGCGCAGGGATCTCTTAGAGTTCTGCTTTTCATTTTATAGTAGGCGGGAGAAGCCTGACTTGGGGTTCCCTGCCTGATTGTATATATTATATATAGATATGACTGTGTTTTTATGTTTTTAATTCACTTATCTTTAGGTAATTTTATTGTTTATTGTACATAGTTTTTTCATTATTATTTAGTTATCATTTTACTTTTATTAATTTTGTATTTTCTGTATACATGGTGTGAATGTGTTCATATATCACTATAATTATTGTCCACGAGACAGATTATTATATGTCTAAATAAATAATAAAAAAATAAAATAAATAAAAACAAAAATTGTCTTTTGATTATTAATTACTAATTTATTGTAAATGTAATTATGCTTTAATTATAAATTTAAGAGTGAGTTTAAAAAAAATTTGTGAGATATATTCGTGCCTAAGAATTAAGGATAAAACTATTTATTTCTTCTGAATAAGAGAGGGGCGCATTAAAAGAACGTATCGGAATGCCGTTATATATAGATACGCTCTTGTGGAAATATATTTATCGATTTTATAATCTATATCGATAATATAATCTCGATTACTTGCCCTAAATATGGAGATGCTCCTGATCATCTAGTGCTCTACTTCTTTCCAGCACGGAAGCCCCTTCCACTCCAGGAGGGGGTGGGTAAGGTGTTCTCCAGCCTTCTGGCTCCAGTATCTCTGTATCGTCGATCGCAACAGGTGTCCTAGGTCGTTCGTTCCAAGATGCTCGCGTTTTTCGTCTTTGCGATGGTGAGTTCTTTCAATATTTAAATAAGTTTGCTTTATTTTAACATCTTATTAGATAGTGCTATATTAACTTAAGACTCTTTTAGTGCACATGCAGCATTTTTTTTAATTGAAATTGCAATCAACTTTCAAATTATTAGACGTGATTGAAAAAAATGTGTAATAACTCAAAATTAAAAAGAAAATATCTGGTGTGTCCACTCACACGACTTTCCTACCTATTTCAGAAAAGTTTTTATATCTTTACATATGTTCATGAAGAAACAAAAAAGAATTGAACTAGATACATTTTCCTGAAAATTGATGAAAGAAAAGATTTGAGTACGATTTATTTGATAAACTAAAGCAATGTAAAGCGGCTTAAGGTAGATCAGTGTAAAAATTTCAATACCCTCTAATATTGCAGATCAAAAACTTTTTGCCACAGCCTAATTTTGTCAAACAATAATTTCTGTTAAAAGTAGAGGAAATATTGAAGATCATCGCTAATACTGGTTCGATTCCGATGATTTTTGTTTTGTTTTGTTGGTAATTTAATTACCTTTCAAAATATTTATTATAAATTTTACCGTATAATATATACTTAGGGAGTTAGGCCCCATAACATTTTTCTTTTCTTTATAACTTTTTTACAATTTTTTCGGGAATTTAGTCTATATACGAAAATTGAAAGAACAATGATTAGAACATTATAGCAAAGTTTCATCAAAATCGTTAGAGCCGTTTTTGCGCTACAGTCTATAGAAAAACATGTTTTTCATTTATTGCGCGCAAGCTATTGCTCATGGAGCACCGAATTTCTGTCACAGGCATCAGTAGTCAAAACTCTACAAAATAAAAAAAAGAAGCAACAAAATCGGTTCAGTAATTCCCGAGAAAATCTTGGCACAGACAGACAGACAGACCAATGGCTAAAAATGTGTTTTTCGGACTCAGGGGGCTCTGAAACGTATAGATCCGTCGAAAACCGCATGTCGGAAATTTGACCCGATTGCAATACTTTCCTTACCTTGTATAGAATCAATACTAAGGAAAAATAGTTTCCTTACCAAGGAAAAAACAATATGGTATTTTTGACAAAGTTTTAACATAATCTAACAGCTTAAACCGCAAGAGCCTCACTCAATATGTTTGCTTATAGAAATATATCTTTTTTTAATTTGGGAAATGTTTTAATCCAATTCATCAGTGATCTTTGTGGCTGTGAGGGACTTACCCAGGTCGATCTGTCCCGGGTCCCATTTCCTATCCTAGAAGAAGGGTATAGTTTTATTTTTAATGTTTATTGAATTAAATAATTACTTTATTACAAAAACTGTAAATACATTTTCTTTCAATCAGACTATGACGTTATAAATTTTAGGTAAAGTTGCCTATTATAACCTCCTTGCCACTTGTATTGGATTATTATTTTTAATAATGATCTATTGTAATCGAACAAAAAATTCAAAAACTTAACCCCTTCTCAAAATTTGAGATTTTATGTTTCAGGATACGTAGAATTCGAAAAACGAATAAAAAAACACTGTCCGAGCATTTTCTTCAAAACTACTGGACCGATTTTTTTTTCAAATTTGGATTTAAAATCACAGGTCACCCGAGGATTATTCTCCTTCATCGACATTACTATCCGCCTTTTTCTTTCAAGATTGTGGTCGAAAAACCTGTGTTGCTATAGACTGTAACACCTAAAAGAATGTACCGATTTCAATGAAACTTCTTCTCGACGCCCTTTAAATTTATCTGTATAACATACTTCAACGAAAAGAAGCTGGAAAAAAGAGGGATGGTAAAATCAGATTCCGAATAACTCAAAAAGTGTATAATTTTTTATCGATATTGTATGTTTTTTTTAAAGATTTCGAAATTTCCTAAAAAACACAAAAAATCGTAAAATCGGACAGTTAGAAGCTAAGATATGGTCTCCAAATGTTTTTAATATGCTATATTGAAAATTTTATATGCTTTGCTTTGGTTTTTGATTTTTGAATGTGTTACTGAAATAATGCTATTTTTTTAAATCAAATTACTAGTTGTTAAAAAAAATGTTTAAGGCAATAATTTTATTTCTTTTACTTTGTCACTAGGAAGGTAATGTTACTTTAGATGTATAATTGTTTGGAAATAATAAACCATTGTGAAATAATTTGCAGCGTTTTTATTTTTTTTATTTATCGCATTTATTTACATTCTTCGGGAAATTTTTCCCCATCATCAGAAACATATTCACTATTGTTAGGTCTTTCTTTTCGCATTTTTCTAAGTGTAATAACATATCCATTTTTTTCTTGAAATTATTGAAACATCTATTCTATATGGTTATTGCCATATTCTATGCTAATTTCTTTTTTCTTTCTTATTAATTCTTTTATTGGAAATTTTTTGTTATACATGAGAAGTTGGAAATTATTAGTTCTTTGTGATTTGTTTATTTTTTTTTTCTACATTTATTTATATTTTTCAATGTTTCAAGCACTTCAAGGAAAAATGGGTATGCTATTATACCTACACAAATACGAAAAAAAGAACCAGAAGATAGTGAATATGTTTCTAATGATGGAAAAATGTTTAAAAAATGTTATGTATTAAATTTTTCATAATAATATATGCTTCATGCAAGTAATATATAATTCATAATAATAAATGTAACCATAGTTCACTAGCATACGATTAAAAATCAATAGTAAAAAATTAATATGTTAAAATATGTCTAATTAAAGAAACATAGAAAAGCACAGACCACATTAATCCAATTATTAATTTCCATCTAAAGCTTCTTAAATAGCTTATTCTTATCTTGACTTACATCTTATTTATTTACGTAAATCCTTGGAAATAGGGAATTTTCAATCTGGAGATACGAATGCGAGCTATGTGCTAGTTAGTCTAAAACCGGCTAAATGCCACAATGATTTTACACTAATTAAGAATTCTAATTAACTCTTCTAGTTAAAATGACTGTCAGTTTATTGTTACAAAATATTCACTTCTAAGATTCAATGATATAACCAATATTTGACTACTTTATGTGATTAATATGAAGGAATTTATTAATTTAAAAGTAGTACTTAAATTTTCTGAATTTATTTCAGTTCTTTATTAAACGCACTAAATTTTATTGCAAAATGTAACTAAGTGCAGTTTTGATATAGGTTAATTTTCAAATTAATGTTACTTTTGATGTTATTTTACTATACAAAAGTACCGTAAGTGCACGAAAATGACATAAACCCTTTTATTTATCATATAAAGAGATACACTAATCGCAATTTTCTGATTTACCATAGGAAAAATTCATCCAAGTTGCTATTTATTTTAGTTGCTAATTATGAAATGTCACTTGATGAATTTTTGCAATAAACCGACGATATGTTTTCTTATTTTATCAAAACACCAAAGTACTAAATATAGTGATTGCTGAATGGTTTCTCGTTTCCAACAAATTAAATTTTTTGTTTGCTTTAAATTCAGCTGAAAGTATAAGTTTAGGTGCTTTTTGGTTTCACATACAATAAATAAAAGAAAATGTCTGTCTCGCGATTTCTATGTCTTAAAAGACAATATGAGCAAAACTAATTTTTAATATATCTGATGGTCATCATTCCTGTGAAAGAATTAGTTATGGCTACTATGATGAAGTCAGAAGTAGCTGGCAGCAAGTCACGATTTGTTTTCTGTTGCCAGATGAAAAAGTGATATCATATATTCATATATATATATATATATATATATATATATATATATATATATATATATATATATATATATATATATATTACTTTTATAGATGTTTTCGATATAACCAAATGGAGAACTGAAACCATAAAAAACCAACAACAGGTTTTAAACATTAGCAGAATGTAATGATGTACCGTACCTTTAAAAACCAGGGCACATCATACAATTTTTATTACAATACTTCGGATAAAAAAAAATTAAATTAACTTTCATGAACCACTCTAACCTTACTCTAAATATTACTTACTTTTTTTTTCTCTGGCCAGAGGAGAGGGTGGAGGATTAATTTCGGAGTTAAAAGTCCCATATTACCAAAACCTTATGATAAAATAACTCAAAAAAAACAGAAAGCATTTTGATACAAGTGTATTATCTGAGCTCCCGACTAGTGACGAAACTACGTGTTCGATAGACGAGAACAATATTAATGAATTGAAAGCACGAAACTTCTGAAAAATGTTAATCACTTTATAATCAAAGATTTTTTTTTATCATTATAACTGTTTATAAATAATTTGGTATTTTAGAAAATGAGAAAGCTGCATCAGATACCGTCGTATCGGAAAGAAAATTATAAAACATTGTCAAGAGTAGATTATTTTAAACTAATTTATATTTTTTTTTTCAACTTTATTATGTACTTTGTTAGAAAAATGAGAAAGAATTTTTTTGAATTTTTTACATGTCTTGTTTTAACTGGTATGTGACATGAATTTTTTTTTTTCATTCATAATAGGAATGAACTTTTTTTTTTTTAATTACGCAATATTAATTTAAATCGTACCTTTGGTGGTAAATAAAAAAATTAATGGTAAGGTAAGTTTTTTACCTACAGTTTTTTGATAAAAAAAATTGAATAACTTAAAATCAATTATTTGGTCCGTTATTGATGTTTAGTGTTCGATTGTAGATTTTTTTTAGGAGTAGAAAGTTACATATATAAAAATCAGCTGGTGATAATGTCGTTTGTATTATAAAAAATATCCGTACCTGTTTTCGCCCGTTTTCAGATTAAATTTCGCTTAGCTGAAGAGATTTTCTAGAAGGATGACCTGTCTGAATATAGCTGGTGGTGAGAAGTGATTTTCCGAGACGGGAAAACTCTGCGATGTGACCTCCATTGATGAAATACTTTATCATTGTTGTCTAATTAACGGGAACTGAGGAACAAATCGTTCCAATTTCGATCGTCAAATTTAGGTTAAAATGAATAAAATCTTTTTTATTTTTATTTAATGAAATTTACAACTGTATACAAAAACAATTAGTAAATATGCACAAATTAGAAATAATTACATAAACAGGCTTGAAGAGATACTACCCAGTGGTAGCACTCCCTAAATAATTCTAGGTAAGAAGATCAAGGGACCATCTCCTTTTCAGACACCTAGGAGGATTATCAGGGATCTTGGAAGAAGCGAGGGTGGAAACAAGCGGATTTGAATGGGACTGGAGTTTATCATGAAAGGATAGATATCTGGCTCGGGCTAAATCAGCGACATATGGTACATTAAGGTCTTTATGAATGGTTTTATTTGTGACAAAGTATGGAGCATTAACGACTTTAAGAAGGATTTTGGATTGTAAGGATTGGATACGATAGCAATTCGTTGGTGTGGTGGAGCCCCAATGCTCAACTCCGTATGTCCATATTGGTCTTATTATAGTTATGTAGATAACTCTTTTGTAATTAATTGAAAGTTTAGAGAGTTTGTCTAGTAAGTGTTGAGCAGTCGGAAACGTCGAGGAGTTTCTTGTCGTTTCAGTCTAGTATGAGGATTCCAAGTAAGACGTTTATCCAAGTGGAGTCCTAAGTAGTGTATTTGCTCTACAGGAATAAGTGGAGTATTATTGAAGGATATTTTAGGACAAGAAGTCATAGGTTTACGACGGAGACCAATTTTTTTTTTTTAAATTAAATTTCTCTAAGCGATAAGAGGCGTTCGTGGAATCAAAAGTGAAGTGAAGATGTATTCATACTTATATATGAGCCTTTCAGTTGACAGAATAACTAACTCCAATTTCAAATTCTTGTTTATTAATTTTAATGATATTTCCAGTGGGAAAATGTATACCTTCATTCACAGTTCTACATTTTAATACTGTAAACTCCTACTCTGGATTGAACTTATTCACTGTCTTTATTGATAAATTTCCGAACTAGAAATATCACTAAAATTACTTCACTCAAAAATGTTGAAATTAGAATTAGTCATTCTGCCAACTGAAAGGCTCATAGGATTGTAATATAACATCACGCATAAGACTGAAACTGTGTGAAATTAACATATTAATTTTTTTTTTTTGTAAACGAATTAATTAGAATTAGTTTAATTTTAATTAAAAGCTCTTGTATAATAAAAGTCGCCTTATATTCTCATTTGTTTGTTATGAAACTACTTTTACATCAGTTTTTAACTATTAGTCTTTCAAGTTCTATATAAGTTACATTCCATGATCATATATCCAAAAATATTCAATAAATATCCAGTTTAATTTTATCTTTTAGTGAGAATTAAAATATTTTATTGGCAAAATAAGACTTGCTTTGACAATCCTTAAACCAAAAAAAAACTATATAAAAACAAATATACATCTAGTAAATGTGATACAAAGAATTACAATGACATGAGAACTCTTGTAGTGAAACTACCCAGTAGTAGCGTTTATAAAAATATAACTTTTTTGTATTTATGAAGAATTTTCTTATTATAAAGAAAACTTATATTAAATAGGAAAATTAAAACTTTCTCTATGATATACGTTCAGACAGTGGCGAACTCAGGATTCCATTTTGGGGAGAATTTTTGAAGTGAAAAATTAAGTACGCTTTGTACTTTTTTGTTGGTTGTGAATGAGACAGAGCCGTCACGCTCCGATATGTAACGATCAATCGGTTAAAGTCGGCGCGAGTCGATTTATTGAACTGTTTGGATTAAAATATCTCAGAATCTAAAAATCGGACCTGCGTACTATTAACGTGGGAAATGTTCAGAATTTCATCCTCTATTTATTTTTATGAATCTATGGTATTTTGACGTTACGTCGAGTTGGAAAGAGAAAAAGATAGCGCCAAAAAACAAATAATAACGACTGTTTTGAACTTTTTGACTAAAATATCTCAAAATTTAAATACCACGGAGAATTCGAAACCAATTTGCGGAAGTCAATATAGATCGCTAGAAGGTTAACTAGAGTGCCGAATGGCAAAGACGGTGGGACAGCAGCGCACCCAGCAAATTGAAGACAATAAAGAAAAAGGTGCAACCATGGACCAGCTCCAGACGCAGCAGTCGTAGAGAATAGGTCGTCCTCACGCGGCTGAGGATCGGACATACTAGACTGACACACCTCCACCTCATAACAAAAGATTCTATCCCCAGATGTCAAAAGTATAACCAGTCATTAACCATAAAACATGTTTTGGAAGAGTGCCCTTTTTACACCGCAAGATTAAAAGATCTCGGAATATCCCAGAATATATCAGCATCCCTGGGAAATTAAGAAGAAATCGTTACCAAAGTTATCATGTTCCTAGATAATGAAAGACTTAAACAGCATATATGACAAGTTTATAAATTATGATGCTTTGCAGATTTATTATTATTTTTTATTTTATTCTTTTTATTTATTTTCTTTATTTATTTGCTTTATTTCATTTTATTTTAAAAGTTCATTTGGATATTAATTTCAACTCATTTATTGATTTTATTGCTATTTTTTTAAAGATTATTTATTTATCTATTCTATTTTATTATCTATAAGTGAATATTGTTATTTTTATTTATTTATTTCATTTTATCAATCCTTTTATTTAATTATTTTTATCCTTTTTTTATTCTTATTTTTTGGACCAACCATCCAAACAGTATAAAAGTAGTGTTATTTAGTTGATCGGGCGCTGATGACCTGGATGTTTTGCGCCTAGACATCGAAACAAACAAACAACTAGAGGGTTCAGTGAATATGGTTCAGCGGACATTTTGAATTCTGGTTTGAGGTCTAGTCCTAATTTCATCGGTACAACATATTTTGATTTGGAATAATTATTTCATGCACTTACAAACAAAAACATTCATTCATTTCCACCCTCCCATGTCAATACGGGTGTATGCAGTATTGTGATATCAGCATTAATGCCTAATAACACACTTGTGCTATTATAACAGTACTAGCGCAATCGTTTTTTTTTTCCCTTCCTAGCTTTTACGGTTGAAGGGTGAAGGCGAGGGATTAATGCTAGAGTTAAAAAGCCCTCCACTTCCCCCGGGACTCGAACTCGTTATTATTTTATTATCTAATCTTTGGTTTATCAGGTTGCCAGGTAATGCTTATTTATAACGTGCACTTCTTAAAATTGTCGACCTCAGGGTTGCTAATTTGGTTTTCATAGATCGTAGAGGAAAGGATGGTAGGCCTGCTTTCTCCCCCTGAGGAAGGCCTGCAGAGGGAAGGTAAAGCAAGGCCTGTGAAAACGATCCTGACACAGTTCTTGTACAACGGCGGTATTGTGTCCTTTCTTGTAGTAGAGAGGTCTCCATTGAGCTGCCTCTGTTTGTGGTGCTGTCATGACATTACTTTGGAGTTAGTGTGGTTGCCATGTTGTTATTCTTCGATATTTCTCCTAAAATATAACTTGTCCAGGATGAAATTCATACACATATATAAGAATAATTTCCGGCATTCGGCCTTTCATTGCCGTCAGTATGTGTTGAACTGCTTGCAAACTCTAATACTTCTTATACTAGTTCATATATTGTATTGCCATGGGTGAGGACGGGGGAATAATGTCAAAGTTAAAAGCCAAAAATTAACCAAGTCGGCATTTGGTTCTTTAAGGCATAATTTTTATATTTCCTTCATATGAACTTTGACATTAAAGTTTATAAAGATAATTTAAGTACCTAATAGAGCAAAAACGGGAAAACAAAGTTTTTTGGTATTTTCCAAACTAATGAAAATTTCAAATTTTTATTTATTTATCAAATTATGCCATCTCATTGAGAATTTAATTTCGAGAAAAAAATATTGTATTAATTTTTTGCGAAAACCCCTTCTGAAGAAAGCTATGATGAAAAACAATTAAAAAAAAAGATTTTAAAATAGCAATATATTTTAAGGCGGGACCGGTTATAGAATGTGACTTATGTCATTTTGTTTCACATGAAACAGTAAACAGAACTCATGTAATTTGGTTAAGTTCAACTTACATCCGGCTGAGCTATCCACATTCAAAGTTTTGCATTTATTACTCAACATAACTTATAAATCTTCTACCCTAAAGCGTCAATAATGTATATATTTGATTGATTTCTTTAATTTTCTTTGTTTCTTTAATTGATTACATTCATTATTATACTTATTTATGTAGACAACATTAAGTGGAGTTAAATTTCAGTGGTATCTCCAGAAGGCTTGATAAACCTGAAGAAGGTGAGGCTGTTTATGAATTCAATTCTAATTAATATTATCTTCGATCAGGTTGTCGGGCAACGCGTATTTTGCACACGTGTTAGCCCGCACGGCCAACCCGCATCTTCTTTACCACAACTGTTAAAGCATTGTAACAATTTACTTATTAATTAGTTAGCCTATTCTACTGAAAAATATTGCTCCAGTTGAATATTTAGGCAAAAGCAATCTCTCAACTTATTATATCAACAATACATTATTGTATTCACGTAAATCTATCCGTTCGGTGCAGATGTGTCTTGGTTTATAGTTATCTCACATACTAAGAGTAGGTATAGTAGTCGCCATACCTGCATATATTTTTTATTTATTAAAAGTACCATAACGTTTCTTCCTATATTATCCTAAGTCTCCTAGAGATTATAGATCTATTCTCCTACTTCTACATTTTCAATAAATTTTTAGACAAAGACATAAACAGTAATTTTTAAAATCTATACATGTGATAAGTATCCCATGGCAACCTTAGCAACTAAGGGTCTAAAAGGGACAGAAAATGTATCCTAACCCTCTCCGATGACCTTCATACAGTGAAAATGTCTCTCATCTGCAAGGAAAACTAAAATATAGCATTTCCAAGCCAACCGTAGCCATTTTCATTTCAAATGTAACGTTTTAAAAATAAAATGAAACCTTTTCTATTTCATATTATCTCTTTCCACTTCAAATGTAACCCTTATCTATCGTGAATTAATAAATAAAAGGTTACATTTTATTTGTAAAGGGTTACGTTTGAAATGGAAAAAGTTACATTTTAAGTGGTAAAGAATGCAATAGGCTTGGAAACGGTGTATTATTCAAAAATACTACATCTTTCACAATGTTGTGGATAAACTTTTATTTCCAGAATTGTTGGTTCATTTTCATTATACTTGCTGTTTATTATCATTATCATGAAATAGAGTGACGATGGGCGCTGATTAATTTGAAAAGTGGAAGTTGGTCACAGTGGCATAGCATTAGAATCTTCTGTATTGGCTCCATATTATATATTCATCATATGTAAAATATACAATATACACATATATATTTACATATTCATCATTTGCAAATTAAAGTAAATTAATCATCATAAACACGTTTATTTATTACTTAGATGGTTAAATTACTTCCCACATATTTATTTAAGGGTAAGAAAAAAGTTTTCAGCAAGATTTATATTGAAAAAAAAAATTATTATTTAACTTTATTATTGAAGGAAGTTAATCGACTGTTCCAAATATCATGGGTGATAATTATTGGGAAATATGTACGGGAAAGCATATTTATGTCGAGGTGATAGTTTGATTTTACCTAGCAGTTATTTTTCGATCTAGACATTTCCCCTTGAATACAATTATTATATTATATATTATTATTTATATTATATTGTGATATAATTATAATTATTATGAAATAGAAAAGAAAGCACAATATAACATGTAATGAAAATATTAAAAATAAAAGGCTCAAATTATTGTTAGACTTATATGAAGCTGGACAAGTTGAATATATATTTTGGCTACAAATTGACAATAAGAATTTGTGGCAATAAGAAGATTTTTAAAGAAATTAAAGAATTGTCCGAATTATGGTTTCGTTCAGTTTATTATATGTTCATAAAAAATAATAGAATCTGAACTGCAGAATAAATATATATTTCAGTTATAAAATTTAAGCAACGAGTGGTACAATTAAATGAACAGAATAATTGTATAATTGGGGTTATTCTGCTGTGACGGGGGCTACCTTCGTAGTAACTAATAAATTTTAATGTCCGATGCCTGCGACACAAATCGGGTGCTCCATGGACAATAGCGGCTGCGAAATATGAGAAAAATATTTTTTTCTATTTCAGTTAATGTCCTTTCAATTATCGTATATGAAAGAAATTCCCAGGGAAATTCAGTAAAATGAGTTATAAAGAAAAGACAAATGTTTTGGGACCTAACTCGCAAAGAATAGCATCTATGGTAAAATTTATACGGAATATTTCGAAAAATAATTAATTTACCTATAAAACGTAAAATGTTGAGGGGATTGTTAACTTATTTTTTTCGATAAATTACAAAGAACTGTTATTGAAAGTAATAAACTAAAATATTGGACCATCTTTAGTTAAGTTATAGAGTACTGAATTTTTAAGCTGATTTCAACGACCGTTCACGTTTCCGGTCACAAAGCCTTAGTTCATTAAAAAAAGCGTATAATTGTCATTGCTCTGACCGGTTTTCAGGAAAATTACTATTATGCATTTTTTTGTTGTTTTTAATGGACATATGAATTAAAGTTGTACGAATTTGTCTAAATTCAATAAGATAGTCGTGTGTGTGGAAATACCAGATTTTTCTTATTCCTCTGGTAACTAAGTATCCGTTATTAATATTAATATTACTGATAGAATAAAATATTGTTGTTCTGATTTCAGGTGGGGACATCAGCAGTTGCCCAAGACTACGATGGTAAGTGATCCTTTAAACAGTTTGTTCATTATTAAAATACTAAAAATATTTCAAAAATTTTATCTTACATATTTGTATTGATTTCGAAAGCTAGGAAGTTATATCCCTTGTCTGCGGAACAAATACAGTAAAGACAAAAAATTAAACAGTAATTTATCTTAAAATTGTCCTAGTTTTTGTATCTCAATTTTTATTTCACACTCAAAGGAAACACATATCAACACAATATCTGTGGAACCTGTGCCTAATGTGTTATGTTCAAAAATCATATTTGTTGAAAAACATAATTGAAACTATGGAATTCACTTAGGTTCGTGTCCAATTTTCGAGTTTCAACTCTTGATTAACAAAGGAATGTTCATCTCTTTAATAGCTACAGAACTTAGCACATTTCAAACAAAGAAAGAGAGAAAAATTAGTTTTCTAATCATACCCATATAAATCCACAAAATTGCTTTTTACAGGTGCCAAAGATATAATGTGGCCAACTCAAAACCATTGGCTCCAAAAATTAGCAAGATATTTTATCAATTTAATTTAATTTTGCAGAGGATGTTAATTTTTCTTGTTCAGATTGTTTAAAATGTCTAAATAGTTTCAAAAAACTATTTAAGTCATTCATGAATGTCTGGAGTGATTTTTAAGATTGAGGCTCAAATTATCCAGTGAGATATCATATGGGTCTTTTGTGAAAATTTGAGGTCAAATTACTTAAATATATATTGTATTATAATAAAAGTGTTCTCAAATATTTGTTGGTTTCATACTATATCATATAAATGTTCGTGATCATACGTGTTGAATACACTTAAATTGTCAATTATTGACTAAATAAAAACGATAAAATTAAAATAATATTTGCATAAAAAAAAAAATAAAAAAAAGACTATAGAATTAACATTAAGGTAGTGTAGTTGTGTATATATTAAACACCTTGGTAGATTGTTAGGAGAATTGTCGTCTACGAATATTTAAACTTGGTATAGTAGTCGGGTGTCCTTCAATACAATTTACGACTCCCGGCAAGCAGATTTCTTCCCATTTATCGGTGCAAATAAATATCCGAAAGAGTCTAGTTACTTTCAGATTAGAAGGTACTACAGCCATTTTAAATATTTGTAGAAGTTACTCTCCTTAACAATCTAATAAGCTGTTTAACTAGATACGTATATACTGTCCCTTAAGTTGGAATGTTATTCCTGAGTAGTTTTTTTTATCTTTTTAAATTAACTACCTGTATTAATTAATAAATGATTCCTAAACAACTTATATGTTTGATGTAGCAGATCTCAACCAATATTTCCTCCCATAAAAGCACTTCCTTAAGATTTTTAGATTTTTCAATTGTATATTTGTTTTATTTTTGCATACCAGACTAATGTACATACTCCTAGAACTTTGTCATCATTCATTCAGTCATTCATCATATTGCAAAAATTAAACGAGTAACATGAAATCGTTATAATTATTTCGTTTTCTTTTTTACTATCTTTTATGCCATCGATTTTATATTTAAAGAAGCATGAAAAATGAAACAAGAAAGAAATTTATCTGTTTGATGTATTAAATGCCAATATCCAATGTTTGATGGATTATATTTTCTTTTTCTAGGTTTTAACCGGTATAATTTAGCAACAATGAATACAGTAGGCTGTGGGTTCAATATAAATATATATACATCTTTAAACTCATGAGATATCATGACGATTCCACGTTTTTTTTTTTGTTTTTTTTGCTTTGATGTTTGGTAGTACATTTAACTTTGATGTCCTCCTCGACAATGATCATTTGCAAGATGGACCATTCTCCCATATTAGACCATGATACAACCTAACGATATGGCTGCCGAATACCTAGAATATACCATAGTCTCTTTTGTACATCAGCTGTTTATGCCGAGGTCTTCAAATGCCTCATCTATTACTTAAATTGAGAATGCATTATAATTTCGTTACGTCGAGAGCTCAATCATTCACCTATCTTCCTTTGACCATTCATGGATATCAATAATCTAGGAACATCAAAGAAAATCTACAGAGCTGTTCTCTCTCTCTTGATTGGGTATATTTTTTTACCGATTATTGTTCTTCTCTGAACTAGTCTCAGGTTAACAATAACGGAATATTTTGTTTTAGATTTATAGTTACAGTTCATGGTCGATTTGCTCAACTTGTTTCAAATTACTGTTTTTAAAACGATCCATTCTACAAATCCTCAATGTTGTATTTCAACAATGTTAAACTTGTATAGAAGAGATAACTTTGTGTTTGCGCTAAACTAAATATTTCTTTCTAAATTGTTATAATTCTTATAAAAGTAAAGTCCTTAGTGATTTGAGGTTATGAAAAAGTGACTAATTATGAATTAATGGCGATTAGCCACGCTTGTTATCTATTAGCCAATGTCTCTATTAGGAATAAAAAGATACTTATTTATACCAGAGCATTTCCATTTAAAATTGCGAAATTTGATTGCTGTCCTTTTCATAAAAACATTGAAAGTAAAATGAAAATTAGAAGAAATGTAGATCATATCCAATTACACTTTCTGTATTCTCGTCCATGTTGTTCTCTTGTCTCCGGGTTAAAACTTTTCATTCAGAAAATTCAACCCCGTCGAAATGTTCTCCCCCCTCCTCAAAAATTCTAAACCCCTTCAAAATGTGCCTATCTCAAAAATTTTAATTCCGAAACTTGTTCTATGAAATCCCCCATCTGGACACCCCTGACTCTGTTACAAGTTCACTATTACGTATTACAGTTAAAATTATAGCAGTTATTTACATAAGTCGTTAGGTCTGACCTTTATACTTAGTTGGAGAAGCTTATATATTTGAAATATTCTCAGGTACTCAATAATATGATCTTGGTTGTTCTTCCTGTTTTAGAATCGATACAACAGCGCGTGATTTAGATCGAAGCTACTAACATCTGGTCAGCTGTGGTCAATATAACAACGGCTGATATAATTTCCAATATATATGGCAGAGACCGTTAGTCCTGCCTTCTAAATAAAATGTAGGACAAAGTTTACGATATTTGCGATTCGATGTATGCAATCATTGAAGACAAGAATAGCTTGGATATAAGTATAAAAAAAAAAAAAAATTCAAATCAGGATCAGTATACTTTACTCACAATTTATATTGGATCGTTTCATATGAAAAGTTAGTTTACACAGGAAAGTTATTTAGTAAATAAACTTTATGAAATCAAAACATTTTTATTCAAAATATTTACCCTCACTTTCTGTACATTTTTTCAATGTGTTGTCAACTTTCTAATCCCAGAACTGTAAAATTTAGGATATTCTGAAGAAAATGCGTTTTAGACCTGAGAATCATTTTCAAAAATTTTACTTTTAAGGAAGTTGTTCAAATTTCTGAACAGATGGAAATCTATAAGCAAGCTTCATAACACAGCTCGTGTAGTTTCTTCACTGTCTGTCGTGAAATATGAGGTCTGGCGTTGTCGTGTAAAGTATCCTTCCGATTAAACAATACAGGTTGTTTTTTGACAAGTTTTTGATACATTATGTCACTATCACTGCAGTACGATGTGGATGTGATGGTTTTAAATCTGAGTAAAAAGAAGAAATGAATTATTCCTACAATTGACCACCACACAGAAACCATATTTTAATTTTTTTTTTTTTGTTGCAGTTATTTTTCAAACCACCGACCGAATGGTCTGTTCATTACAACACCGTTCATAAATGCTAACGTTAGTATTATTTGATATTTAATTGAATAAACTACAGCAATATAAAACGCTGCAAATTATTTCACAATGGTTTATTATTTCCAAACAACTATACATCTAAAGTAAGATTACCTTCCTAGTTACAAAGAAAAATAAATAAAAGATTATTCCAATTATTGGACTGAACTTTTTTTTTATTCATTAGTAATATGCTAAAAAAATATCATTACTTCAGTAACACATTCAAAATTTAAAAACCAAATAAAGAATATAACATTTGGAGTAGAATATATATATAAACAAACCGGAGACCATATCTTTACAGCTAATAGTCCAATTTTAACGATTTGTTTTTTGTATTAGGAAATTTCGTAAAGTTTTTAAAAACCATATCGATAAAAATTATATACTTTTTGAGTTATTCGAAATTTAATTTTACCATCCCTCGTAACTTTTTTTCCAGCTTCTTTTCGTTGAAGTATGTTATATAGATAAATTTAAAGGGCATCGAAAAATTGACTTTAGCGAAGTTTCATTGAAATCGGTATATTGGTTTAGGAGCTACAATCTATAGCAACGCAGGTTTTTTGGCAGCCATTTTGAAAGTAAAAAGCGGATAGTAATGTCGATGAAGGAGGATCATCCTCGGATGACATCTGATTTTATATCCAAATTTGAAAAAAATCGATCCAGTAATTTCGGGGAAAATGCGCGGACGGGCAAACAATTTTTTATTCTTTTTTCGAATTCAGAAAAGTGAATCCTCAAACTGGAGAAGGGGTTAAGTTTTTGAATTTGTTGGTCAATCACAATGGTTGATTATTGAAAATAATAAACCAAAATTAAATTGTGTATATATATTAATGAAAAGAAATAAAAATACCTACAATGAAGTATTGACACTGTTGTCTGACTAAGATTATTTCGTAGCATTTAATTATTTATTATAATCAAATAATAATTAAAATATACAATCGTAAAAAGAAATTGTTAGTGAAAAAAACAACATAAATATAATAAATTAGACGGCTGTGAAAAACATTTGATAAATTATTGTTTTAAATAATATTTTGTATCGTCTGTAATTTTTAGTTTCACTCCCCTTTGCCAGAAAAAAAAAATTTGCTAAAAAAAGGAGGTAAGTAAAAGTTTTGCGATGCGCAGTACGAGATTTTTTAAAAATAATAATAGGTTTAGGGAGAAAATGATTATAATGTTTCTTGACTCCTGCTTACATTTAATAACTGAAGTATGAGCATTGTAATTATTTATTTATTTTTATTGTTGCCTCTACCCTGCAGGGTCATTGGCAACACTTCCTATTTATACTCTATTGTAGAATTTTATAATCTTTAAAAATTGTAAGGTTTTTTCCACGGCGGTTTCGTTGTCACTGAGGTTTTTTCTTATACTCTGAGCCATATCGAGATTTTTTCTTATATTCTTAAATACTGGGCAGTCTTGGGTGATATGTTGGACTGTTCTTTGAACCTTACAGCTCTCGCAAGTCGGTGGGTCTAGTCTGCTTAGTAAATAGGCATGTAAAAATTCAGTTATTCCTTTTAGTTTGGTTTCTTTTTGTTGCCATACGTTCTGTCACATAACCCACAATTGGTTTTCTATATGCTGTATAAAATCTTCTGTCGGGATTTCGTTGATTATAACTGTTGGATTTATATCTAGCCTTCTCGCCATATTTGCTGCTTTGTCTGCCTGTTTATTTCTGACAATGAATTATATGACAATGAATTCACAAAATATGAATTATAATTTAAATCAAAATTGTCATCATTATTTAAGTATTTGCTTCAGAACAGTCATAAAAAATATATGGACGAATAAGAAAACATTATTATACTTTTTTTTTTTGTAGTTGTGGGGGGCTTTAGTCCGAAAACCCTCTCTACCTCCGCCTGTGTCTCGGAGTAAGCTCCTTTTCTTAATTTTTTTTTTCCGATTTAATTCGAAAAATACATTAGAAAACATGTGCCCAAGATTGTGGATTCAGCAGTTTGGGAATACTGTGTAATGGATGTATGTGTGCCACGATCTTAGTCTCACGGTGCTTTGTGGTTCAGTGAGCTCACGGTCCCTACGACCTACTGCGGCGTGTTCACGTGTACCTCAGCTCATGTATGCGGCGTTCACTGGTAACTATCGCTACATTTTGAAACTTCTTCTATAAGATTATAAGATTATATTTCAAATCTTATAATATCAAATATTATTTAATATTTTTTATAATGCTAGTATATCGGCGTACAAGTAGATCATAAAACAAACCGATAATGAGCCCAAAATTCCAATAGCAAATTATACATAAATGTATAATGAATAGTCATATTTAGCTACTTAAAATGTGTACATCTCCGTAATAAAATTGAAATATTTGTTTAAAAATTAATGTCTTAACAGAATGAAAAATGTAAATGTTTAAGTAAACTCTCTTTTCATTGTGTTGAAAGAAGAGAAGGCATGGAAAGAAGAAAAATTTAACATTTATAATTTTTTTTTCATATATTGTTTTTCATGACTCCAGGAAATGAGCTATTAGACAAATTTTTGGAATAAAAAGTTTCAAACCACGGGACGGAAGAAAAACATGGAACAGACCTCTGAAAGTGTAATTGTATATGAACTATGAGTTTTTAAATAGTACTTTTTTTTTTTTTTTTTTTTTTTATTTTATTTTATTTTTATTACTCTCGAAAATGTTTATTGAAACAATTACATATATAGTATACAATAATACAATATATACATGTAATAAATTCCTTCCACTGCCCGAGGGCATTTTAAGGATTGGGGATAGCTAAGGGTTACATATGTGGCAGAAGGCCTTGTGACTTTGACATTGAACGGGGAAGGATTTAAATAGTACTTAAGCTTGCACTGTTTATAAGAAGAGGAGAGCAATAAAATACCTTGGGAGGAGAGAGGGAGGTTCATGCGCCACCGTCATTGGGAGAATGAGCTAGTACTCTTGTTAGGAAATGTAGTTTTCTTGACGAGTTCTCGTCAAACAGGCAATCTGAATCCTAGTACTCACGACTAGATAAAAAGATTTAGAGGATTCAAATTGAGGTCAAAGATTTTTTTAACATGTAGAAAAACTTTATGTTGACTATTGACTATTGGCCGTCACATGGCATGCGACATTCAAAGGAATATAACAACACGCTTAACTTCCAAATAGCACCAAATGCTGCCGAAATTACACAGGAACTGTAAACCAACGCTTGTTTTATCACAAACTAAAAAGAAGTGACGTCAGAATTGAAGTTCAAAGTTAGGGGAGTGCACGTGAATAGAAAAGAGTTAATAAAATTAATTCTTCCATTGGCCCACCTTCATGACTTTTCTTAGTAATATTTTGTATTTTATATAATAAAAAAGTTACATCCATCTCTTTGTCGTTTTTAATCCGCAACTATACATTTCGTCATAATCTAATACTTTTTTTATTTACCTTAAAATTATATTTTTTAGTAGAGGAAGTTGCTCATTTTTAAAGTCATGCTGCATCATTTCAAGGTTTTTTTTCCGCTTCTGAATCACTGTGCGCCGTTCGTTGGCCGAGTTCTCTTAAGTATGTGTGCGCTTTTAATACATTTTCTTCCATTATGCTTGATATATTTTTAAAAATATTTTACTTCTGTCGATTAAAATTGTTTTCTCTGGTATCCACGTGATATTAAAACGCCATAATAATAAATGATAATATGCAAACTGTTATGTAAAGCACGTTATAATCAAGTACAGTTGGAGGAGGTAAGCGGTCAGTTTATTACCGGTAAGAACAAAGGCGATAATAACAGATTATGCTTAGCCCTAGCCAAGTGTACAATAGAGATCTCACGGCCCCTCGCCATCTTATGAATTTCTTAAAACTGATGAATTTCACATTATTCTGATTCTGAAAGGGAGCCCTCCATTAATAAATAAACCGTGGGTTCATCAATGGAGGCATGGTGTATTCATGCCTACTTTATTAGTCTTTTTTTTATTGACTCAGCTGCCACGTCATTAATTTTACTGTTTGATAATCCTATATATTATTTCTAAAAGGTGTTTTTTTGTCGGTACGCCATAACTTTATGAAAAATAGTCCCATCTCCCTCTCCCCAATTTCTGGAAATAGAGTTATGGAGGAAAAGAAACTTTATTTGCGAATAACTCGAAAAGTATGCATTTTTTCTTGATTGTACCCATGATAATTAGAAAAATTACTAAATTACCTACAAAAAAAAAATATTGTAACGATTAGAAATATTTAAAATTTAAATATTTTGTATTTACAGAAGGAGTAAAGTGTGTTGAAATATTTTTTTAAGGAGAAAGAGAGTTGAGTATTTTGAGTTCGTACCCTCCAATACGAATTTTCATTGCGATCGAAAAATAATTTTTTTCCATACTCATTTGACCTAAAGAGGAGAGAGGGGGGGTGAGAGCCTTTGATATGTTTTCGAAAATCACAAAAAGTGTTATAACTTCAATATTCTTCCAATATTTACACAAAAATTTGCAGGGATGTAGGGCCTTATAAACTACACGAATTGACGCAAACTGTACCTTCCTAAATAATTTAGAACTCAAGTTATAAAATAAAAACTTGTTAGGATTTTTTATTTATTTACTTCTTATAGACGAGTTAAATCAAAAAGTTATTTATACGGTCTTGAAAAGCGATAATTCAGCTTTCTAACGGTTGTAGAAACATTGAATTAGAATAAAATCCTGAGGAGTTATAAATGTTTTAGTTGAAAGCAGGCAAAAACATCATAATTTAAAGTGAAATCGTTACCATGACGACTATCTCAGCACAGCTCTTCTATCCTATATATTATTTCTAAAAGGTGTTTTTTTTTTTGTCGGTACGCCATAACTTCGTCAATTCTTCATCAAATCCAATGATTGACCAATCATTTTGAAGATATTCTTCTCCTTCACATGCGAAAAATAGTCCCACCCCCCTCCAATTTCTGGAAAAAAAGTTATGGAGGAAAAGAAAATTTATTTGCGAATAACTCAATATTATAAATTTGATTGATTCTTGCGTTTTCGCATCCAAGATAAACTGTTTGGACGGCGAAGGTAGACCAAATTCTACTGTAAACTATGTATGGAATCATAAATATTCTAATGATACGATGTAAGTTACCTATTATCATGTAAATAATAATGAATAGAAATATAAAATAAATCTACATCAAGCTTGGTTTCACAAAGAGAAAAGTATGATTAAAAACTAATATTAAAATGTTCTTGTCTGTTTAAAGCAGAGGCGGATCTGTGGGAGAACTTTCGGGCTGAAGCCCCCTCCCCCTTCCTCCGAGATAGTAAAATGTAACCATGTTTTATGGATAAAATATTAAAATATTATCTCTTAATGTATTATTGTTCGTGTAATTACATTTAATAGGACTTCAAGAATCACTTAAACACCATTTAATATAGGTAGTTGGTATATTTTTTTGGATCCATATATCTTTTTTTCCCAAAGTAATATTTATCGTTATATATATATATATATATAATCTTTCGTGCTGAAGCCTCCTCCCTTCCAAAATGAAATCCTGGATCCGCTAGTGGTTTAAAGAAAAATGTTTGTATTTTTTTTACTATTGTAGCTGGTAGGGGTTTTAAGAGAAGTATTTTTGCGAAATAAATTCAGAAAGCAATTACAATATATATTATTGATTTGATTACAATTAACCGGATAAAAGATGCGGTAGAGTAGCAAGTGCACTGGTTTCTTCAACATTTTTGTCTCTTTTGTATAGTTCGATACCGGATATGAATCAATCCACGTCTGAGAGTCCATCAAAACATAACGGGCAATCTATGAGACTTACTTCCGGGCTACTCGCTTTATTAATGCTTTTAATAGCTTCATAAGTGATTGTCACTATGGATGAATTTATCTCTATGGAGTCGATTTTTGTAAGATAGTACGATTTCTGAGTATTTTTAGGTGCCATATTGAATATCGTTTGTACTTCTTTCCTTAGTTGGGCGCCATGTATCAGGTAAGATTCTAAGAGAAGTATTATTGCGAAATTAACTGAGGAAGCAATCACAATATATTATTGATTACAAGTGTTCCATTGTTACACTATGAGGTTATCATTTGTTTAGTTATAATTTAATCTTGGGCTGTTTCTTTCCAGTTATCTGTATAAGGGTCTATTGCATGTTTGTCGATTCAATCTAATTCTATTTTTTGGTCTTCAACGTGATCTCTTGGTTACTGAGGGATTCATTTTATAGAATTCCTATCTACTGAAATGCTTCCTAACGGATTGCTTCGCCCATCTTACCCTTCTTGTCTCCATATCTCGAGATATTGACCAGTTTCTGTAAACAATTTGTAATTGGTATTCCTCCTTAATGCATAAGTACTCTGATCCTAGATCGCTCTGATTATCGTGCGGAGGATTTTTCTCTCAAATCATTCAATACTTATTTGTAGGGTACTTCTGTTTGATATCCAGGTCTCCTATATAAGACATAGGATTTTACATCCTTATTTTGAGATTTTAATTTAATTTCTAGGTAGTTTAAATACCTTTGAAAGGGATAAGAAAGCTCTATTCGCGGTTGTTAAGACACCGGCCTATTTCTGACTGTTGGTCATTCGTTTAGGTTATCGCGGATCCGACGTATTTCGAAATGTCTACTCTAATTAATTGTAGATTAGTGTGTTAAAAACCGGATACAACAAAAACGATAAATTTAAAATTATTATCATATGGAATTATATGACAGGGTAATGTATAGCTTTGTATAGCAATTCAAGTCATATCGTATATAAACCGTGTCGAGTTCCTCCTAACACAGAGAATTAGAAATTTAATTCTCGATATCCTGATGAAGAGCATAGAAAGTCAGTGCGAACCCCGGTGCAATCTCCCAGTCACGCTCACCACCAGGTTTCCATATTTGGATTATGGATGTAGGATAATCGTAGTTATAATTGTAGAGATATTTACAAGTATAACCTTTCTAGTAATGTAAGAGGGAAATTGCTACACTTCCGGCATCATACTTTATAATACTCCATCTTACGGCTTATAGTTACATTTGTACTCCCTTTGGTTTATTTACTTTATGACGGTCGAGTTTATGTAGCAAAGAGATATTTTGTAGATAGATTTGAATAAATAAAATAAGATAAATTTGTAATAAATGTGTGGATGGAGGAGTTGCGTTTTATATGCGTTTTAGTAACCTACAACACGAGTATAAAATCTTTACATTTCAGTATGTGCTAACGGTTTTCTCCAACCTTTAAAGTATTGCATATTTTTACAGCTCCACCTTATAAAGTATGAATGTTGAAATTTTGTATGTTCATTAATTAAATTAATGTTGGAAAAGTTCCTTTTGGAGTTCTCAAAATGGAGTTTCTTGTTCGAAAATGGTAATGAAAAACCTTCTTTTTTTTATATGCTGTAGCACTAAAATGGCTGTAATTGTCTTGATAAAACTTCCCTAAAGTCTTTCTCTGGAAACAGTATAAATTTATGTTCATCACTTATAGCATTGAAAAAAGGCTGAATAAATGTTACGAAAATTCAATTTTTTTTTCTTTTGTAAATATTCTCAAAAAGTATTTATTTTGATAATGATATTTTCTACAAAACGAAAAATAATCGTTGAAACGGGATATTTGTTGTAGAGTTGAGGATGAAGTTTTTGGCACCATGTTTCCATTGAAATTCGATCTATTTTATATTATTTATATTATATATATTCAGGGGTGCTAAGGTATTTTATTTCCCCCTTTTTATAAAAACAAGGGATAGTAGAATTTAAAAAATCATAGATCATATACAATTGCACATTCTGCAGTCTGTTCTCTGCTTTTCCTTATATTTTGTTTTGAACCTTTTTATTTCGAAAATTCATAACTTTGTCGAAATGGGTTCCCCCTCAAAAACTTTGATGGCACGAATTGCCCCATGAACCGCTGTATATATTCAATAAATAATCTTAAAACGAACCAATCTTATTGAACAAATGTTTCCTTATTGTAAGGAAAGTCGTTTCTACATTCATACATATTTGATTCATAACTATTTGAGAGTAATTATTTATAATATATTGGGAATAATGATTTATATTTATTTGAGAGTAACAGATAATTATGTAATAATTGACAACGTTTTAAAATTCTAAACAATTTTCTCAGATTAGCTAAAATGTAAGAATTCAATTCATTTTCATCTTTTGGAGGAAAATAGGAACTCAGTGAAGATTATGAGTTTGAGTTCCGGGCGCATAGGCTTTTATAACTGGCATTAATTCACCGCCCTCTTCCCTGGATGGAGGAAAAGAACCCGTATATCCGAAATGGCGAGATAGGGGAGTAGAAAAAAAATAGTACCCATATCGTTGGATGTTCGATAAATTTTTACTTTTTATATTGTATATATTTCTTTTATGTCTTTGTTAAACTTGAAGACATTAGCTGTAGTAACGAATTCTAGCATCCCTTTATAACTGTTCCTAATCGATGATTAGTAGTTGGATACATCAATTAGGGCTGATGACTTGCCTTCACGCCAGTGACACCCACCCGCTGATCCGAGACAGTCCCATCTCTTCAGGTCATTAATTCCTTCAGCAGGTGCAGCCGTCGGCCGCAATACCGTCCGGGGTCGCTGAACGGTGGGAGTAGAAATTTGAAGATAACATGGTTCCTACTTATAAACTAAATCGTATGACAAGTTATAACGCTAATCCTGAACGAAACGTTTGGTAGAATGGCCAATTGTCGTATAATGGTACAGGGTACAGCATCCATGTATATACATACATTCAGGGGTGTCCAGGAGAGGATTTCATTCCACATGTTGCGCCATCTAAATTTTTGAGGGGCCAGATTTCGAGGGGGCTGTGAATTTTCGATATGAAAAGTTTAAAAACAAGAGAAAAGAGGAAAGTATAGAACAGACCACTGAAAATGTAATAGTATATGATCTATTATTTTTAGAATTTACTGTAGCTTGGAATGTTATTAAGAAGAGGATACCATTAAAATATCTTGGGAGGAAGGGGAAACTTTATCGACCTTGGGGGAGACAGGCACTCCTGTATACACTTATACATATCTACAAACATTATGAATATAAATGCCCTTAAAAAATAAATAATGAACTGAATGTTACCTGACGGTTACTTGAAATCTAAATTTCAATAGATTTAATTCATTGACCAAATTATTTTGTTAACATTAACTACATTGTGTTAGTTACTACTAATTTAAACGTAGCAAAGGAAAAACTGTATTTTATTTATTTGTTCTTTGTTGTAGTCTTCTAGCTGTTGATATTATATTTACATAATTAGTCCTAATCCGCTGTCGGGATTTAAACTCGTAATCTTCTGTTGATCAGGTTGCTCGGGCAACGCATGGTTTACACAATGAATACCTGTTTTTTTGGTTCTATGAAGCCTCTGTAAGCTTTCCTCTCACTTCGTCAGTTAAAAATACCTGCGGGTACTTTAAGTTTGCTCTCCTTGTTTTTGATTCGGTAGCCTTTCATGAAATCCAGTTGTTTGTTGACTGAGAATAGGGGGGCATTCGTGACCACAGGTTATTTCAATAAGAATGAGTCGTAAGGTATGGAATAGTGGAAGTGGACAATGGTGAAAGAACGCACAGCTGATTGAAAACGCGAGCTCGCTCAGCTGGCCTTTATTTACCAAGACGGAGAAGATATGGAGTATCTACGTGAGGGTACGCCCCTCCCCGTTAGAGGTAATGTCACCATGTTACCAACTTCACCGCTCTCCATCATTAGACTGGCTAATCGATGCCGGGTATCGAGGAATCGATAGGTCACCGGTGACGGGGAGGTATGCCGCGGGATTATAGAGGCGCTGGCAGGCTGGATGTCTCCGTCGGGCCATTTATCATTAATAGGGTCAGTTTTGTCGGTTTATTACCGTTTATCCAACGGCTTATTCGATTACATCTACATATCACTCTCTCAGATTGTAAAAATTACTCAAGTATCAACCGTTACTTGTATGTTAGTTTCTATTTATAGCTAATAGAATGCTATTTTAAAATAATTTGTAATAAAATAAAGTATTTAACTCAAGGTGTGAGTATTTTAAAGAAAAATATTTACATAAAATACGGAAAAATAATTATCTAACGTATTATAATACAAATAGCCGGTAAAGAACTAGTGCTCGAAATAAACATGGATAAGACAAAATATATGGTTAACTGCAAAAATGGCGATAATGCTGGTGATATTGATATAGAAGGTAACAGGTTTGAACAGGTAGAGAAGTATCAAGGGTCTATGATAACTAGAAAATACGAAATTGAAGAGGAGATTAACGTTAGTCTGAAGGTGGGAAATCCTTGTTATTTTTCTGTGGCAAAACTACTTAGCTCGCGGAATTTAAAGACTAGAATCTATAAAACCATTGTCTTACCTACAGTTCTTTATGGATTTCTCAGTTAGTCAGTGAGGAAAATTTCCCGCGGTTTAAGGATTTCATAAATGGATGGAAGACGGCAGTGGGGCCCGCAGAAGAAAAAGACAGGCGCCAGGAAGACCTCCAGATTCTGGAAGCTAGGCCGAAAGAAGAAGGAAGAAGAAAAAACAGAAGAACTGTGTGCATATCTAGTAGTAGTGTGTTATTAAGTATTCATGCCTAAAACACACTATCGCAAACACCCGTATTGCCATTGTGGCATGGGAGGGGGGGAATAAATAACAGTTCTTTATGGATGCGAAACGTAGCCGCTTATATTAAGACATGAGCAACGTCTTAAGGTTTTTGAAGATTGCGTAGAATATTCGGATCAAAGAAAGATGAGTTAACCGGAGAGTTCAGAAGGTTTGCGTGAATTGTATCCAGTTAATATAATTGATTACATCGCGGAGAATCAAATGGGCTTTTAAAATAGTTGGGCTTAGTAACGAAAGACTTTTTAAAAGGTTGATATTTTCTGTACCGAATGGTAAACGTCCGAGAGGTAGACCAAAGCGAAGGTGAGAAGATTCTGTTAAAGCCGATCTGAAGGGTTTGGACGGCGAATGGTGGAGGGAGGTGTGTAATAAGCGATTGGTGGTGTCGGCATCGAACCTCCGGGTTCGCTAAGTCTTTTATTTTATTTTATTATTATAATACAAATAATATTTTGGCAACATATCATATCTTATTAGACAAAAGGAATTTAAGAAATTTAAAATGTATTCAAAGCAATATTCTGGTAAAATATTAGTATATTTATATAATTACTCACTAAAATTGTTAAATATGCAAATGAAAAATCTACACCCAACGACGAAACTACGATTTTTATTGTGAGGAGCAAGCTTAATTTTCGTTCCCTGTCTTTCACCTCGTGCCGTCCCATGATAAAAATTATCGTTTTATAACAGCGTTTTAGGTAATACTTACTACACCCCGTTGAGGACTCTCACATTAGAAAGTTATCTGATGAAGAATTTGTCGTATAACCCACATCAGCTATTTGTCGTATAACGCACTGTATACATAATATGTTAATATGTATATTAAGTGTCCGTGAGGAGAGGGAAATATTTAAGAAGGTAACAAAGAAGGAAAAATTCATGCTGGCATACCTGCTTGCTTTTGAGAGGAAAATCCTTCGCCGAATATATGGGCCCACCTCGGACAATGGAGAAGGCGTAGAAATAGAGAAATCTATGCCCTCTATAAGGAGCCTGATGTAGTCGCGATCACACGGATGCCAGAGCAATATACCCTGAAGAAAATAATAAGAGAGCAGCAATTGGCATGCACAGAGTTGGGAGACCCAGGCTGAGCCGGTCGGACTGTGTCTCAGGTGACTTAAGATCCATTGGAGTGAGAAATTGGATGGCAGCTGCACAAAATAGGGACGTATGGCGATTGCTGTTGGAGGAAGCTAAGACCCGTTGTTGAGCTGAATTAATTAATTAACAGCAGACATCATGAGCTACAAAAAAAAAAAATCATCTACACAATGGTCCGGTTTTTGGAAGAAAAGTGGCAAATTGGATTTTTGTGTTTCTTTAAGCAAGAAACACGTTTCGCGTTGAATAAAAAGCAATAACTAAAAAAATATTAAATTTAGTTAATTAACATTACAGCAAAATAAACTAGACTAAATTTACTTGAAATCAAAGCAGAGTTTGTCATTGTTAAGGCCATTTAAAGAGAACTTTAAAGCGGCTAAAGTAAGCTAAGTTCTGTTTAAAAAAAAATAATGAATTATTCGCGAATTTTTGTTAATCTCTCTCCGACTACAGATACAAATATAAACTTTTAGAAAAACTTCATAGAGCTATTTTCTTCCATTTACCTTTTCAATAGATTTTTAGTTCATATTCGTAAATGACGATATTTAAATTTTCAACCATACAAATGTGTAAAGTGTATCCCATGGCAACCATAGCAAATTTATTTTTATCCTCACCTTCCTCATTTTTTAGGCTACACGTGGTTTTTCTCATGGCAGAGGAGAGGGCCGGGATTAATAGCAGAGTCAATAGCCCTTACGGCACCATGACGCGAACTCGTAATTTACCGTATTATATAAAGTGTAGGCAGAGTTGATATTTATTGTAAAAATTGTAAAAATAAAAATGTTTGTTTCATAAGTTAAAAAAAAAACAATTTTGTCGCCCGGAGCAAGTCCTCCCTTTGCCCCTCTCTAGTTCTATCCCTGTGCTTATCAGTCAGCCCTTTAGAATTATAATTAAAGAAATATATTACATATTATTATATTTACATATGTATTAGTATATCACCTCCTTGCTCAACAGTTGGCTAAGAAACAGTATTTTCCCTAAATAGTGCTGAACCCAAGACCCTTCATGGGTTTTAGTCGTATACTTTTTCTTTTTTATTAGTGTATAATCATCTACTTCTATTGCGCATTAATTCCTTTAACATTATATTAGGAGCGAGTCTGAATAAGACCCCGAGAGAAGAGCGTGGAAAATCTATCCATTCCATGCCTCCGCAGCCCTCTCATCGACTAATTGTCCGATGAACGGGAGTCGTGCCGAGCGGAGAGAGGCTCAAGAAGACGGTAATTCCTCAAGAACGGTCCGTGATCTGAGGACCCTATTTAGCGGCAGTCCAGGAATTAGCGAGTGCCGGATTGCTGAGTGAACATCTGGGTCACCCGGTGAAGGGCTTTGGAGGATATCGGACCGCTGCCGGTGTAACATGGTAAGATGGTAACATCTCTTCTCTTCGGTCGAAACCATATCTAGAGGGAGAAAAAAATTAAAAGTTCATTAGTTACTCTCCTAGGATCTCCTCTGTCCCTCTGACGGCAGACCAGCCCCCATTTTACAAATTATACAACTGTTCATTTAAGTGTGCCATTCGTTGTCCAAATGTTATTTACATGTATTCTGAAGTTCAGATTGTATCATTTTTTTATTTATTAACATAAAATAAATAAACAGTTCGAACAAATTTTTAAATTCTTTAGTCTATATTATACATTGCGCCTTATTGATAATTTACATTATTATATAATGTAAATTATTCTTATTTCCAATTGGTAACCATAATAAGGGAATAATAATTCTAGAAATAAGAAGTGTAGTCTTCGTTGCGGTCCGTCCTGCTTTGTACATTTAAAATAAAACATTACACAGTCATCAATAAAAACTTTTTTATATAATAGAGCGATTACTAAAAGTAATTTTTTATTCTCTTACATCATCAGTGAATGATGAGGATCTCTTGGACAACCGTTGGCCTTGGTAGTACAGTACAGTACTTCTTTACAAACATTTTTTAAAAGGTAAAACAACATCATTTAAACCAAACCCGTAATGTTGTAGCTTTATATTTTTCTTCACAATAATTGTAAATAACCTACAGGAAGTTGAATGTAAATGATTAGTTTTGGCGGGATTAGGCGCATAGCCTTCCGCTTTTGTATCGGGCTTTAAGGTTATTTACACTCTTGAATCTTTAAAACAAAACCCCGGCTCTGGATATCGACTTTTTGAGGGTGTTTAACTGTGATTGGGAATTCGGGGCTCTATTACCTTTTATGACACTGTGTGAGAAGAATGAATTGACTCACCTGGTTTATTCTTCAATTGTGAGGCCTATAGGACAACTAAATAAAAGGACTATTCCCTCCGGTATAATAAAACAATTTATTTTGACAACTGATAATAAATGAATATATATATATTTTTTTTATTTCTTTATGACGTTTACAACTGTATTACATAAATACATCAAGTAAATTTGAACATAATTGATATAATGACATGAATACACTTGCTGAGTAACTACCCAATGGTAGCACTCTAGTGAATATATATGAGTGAACAGTTGGCTTGATAATCTTGGTCTTCAATGTAGTAAGCCTCTCTTCCCAGATGACGTCTTCTTGTATTGGTGTCCAGGCCTAAAAGTGTTTGGCGTCGTCCTCGCCATCTGTTGCCAGCTACCTGATCGGACCTTTTCTTCTTTTCGATTCTTTATCGATGTGAGATTTTCCAATGAGCAATTTGTCCACTGCACAATTGAGTACAATTCACAGTGCTACCTCACATTCCTATATATTATATATACCTTCTCATTCCCTCACACAATGTCAACTAATGGTGTAAATACAGTCTACTACATAATATTTCACAAGCAATTATAAATTTTTTTATAATTTTTCATAGAGGCGGTATAATGGTATTAAGTAGAATGAGTTATTTTAATAAGATAGCTTTCCACAAATTGCTGAGTACCATTGAAATAAAAAGTTTTGAAAAAGGTTATATATAGGAACAGAAATGAAAAGGATTTGCTCCTACATAGTTCCCGCTCAGTGAACAATTATGTTTACTGATATGAATCATCTAAAACCATGATATTTACAACTTATGACTTGTACAACTATGAATCAGAAAAATATTAACAAGCATTGTATGATATGGACGTTGAAGATTTTTTTTTTTATTATATAAATGAGATATCAACTACCAGGTAAATGAAAATGTTATATAAATAGAGAACATGTAAATAGAAATATGCTTGATAATATATTTGAAATAATTGTTATGTTACATATACCAGAATAAATTGTCTTTGAAGATTGGTCAAAAAGTCCAAACGTCAGACTAAAGGTAAAAAAAAATACAAATAGAACAGATATATTTTCTTTATGAAATCCATGAATAAATGTTTTATTGTTTAATTAATAATAAAATGTTCTACCGTGAGATGTCAACTACCAGGTAAATTAAAATGTTATATATATACATAGAGAAAATGTAAATAAAAAATGCTTGATAATATATTTAAAATAATTGCTATGGTGCATATAACAGAATAAATTGCCTTTGAAGATTGGTCAAAAAGCCTTCAGACTAAAAGAAAAAAAAAGTAAAAATATAACAGGTATCTTTCCTTTATAAAATCCATAAATAATATTATTTAATTAATAATACAATTTTCTATTTAATTCTAAGCTAGTGTCCTATTTGTCCCTTCTCTCCAAGTTTCAGTCCTGGTCAATGGTGCTGGCAACGAACCTGCAGATTAGCTAAGCCTTATTATTTTTAGTATTGTGTTATTATAGATAACTGTACCTTTTTTATATGAGAAAAAGATATATGGTCTTAACAGTATCGATTTTCACACGGGGGTATTTGCCGATTTGCTCGGAACTGTATCCCACACTACTCTGATATCCTCATGGCCTTTCCCCGCCGTTCGATCCTTATCCGTAAAATGACTGACCTAGCTCGGAAGGATAAGGAGCAGGCAGGATCGGGAGATTCACCGTGTCCGGGCTGCCCCAGTGACACTGAAGGCGGTTCGACACAGCCGAAAGTGTCCCTCCTCACTTTCTGCGCTAATAGCGTCCAGTCACCCTCCGCTTTCCATCGATAGGCGATCTGTGTGGACTCTAGGGTGGTCGATCTTTATGCTGATTCGATAGGCCCCGTTTCTAGGCTTATTTGTCGTGTTTATACGAGGTTTGAAGGTATCTGTCTGTGCTAACCTGCTAAAGTGTTATTAGTTATAGTAAGATCACGCCTGTACTGTAAACAAAGTTTGTCTGTTCCTAATTGATCTAGTAAAGTTTTGATTTATTTTTAAAATGCCAAAGCGACTTTAAAATACGAGATTTCGGGATTATTTGATTAACAGTACTTTATTAGAAAGCATGAATGAAGATTCAGATGGCAAAGAACTTGATGAATAAAAAGATGAAATCCTAGCTGTCTGAACATTTCATTTCTGTGGATATTGTGCACAGACAAAGAATGAAAAACATCAAAAGCTTATATAATACTCTTACCAGTGTTGCCCAAATGCGAGACCGAGACGAGTCTTGGTCTTGCAAACTCAGTCTTCGTCATGGTCTTGGTCTTGCGCAAGAATCTCGCCACAGTCTTGCAGTTACTTATTCCTTATTACTATAGAGATATTACTGTAATTTTGAGGAGTTGAATGCAAAAGGATATTGGTTACACCAATTATTAGCATATAACAACTAAGATTGTTACGTATAAGTAACTATTTTACCTTAATTTTTATTTAAAATATCTATTTTTTTTTACCAGTCCTGGTCTTGGTCTTGCAACAGTTAGGTGGTCTTGGTCTTGCAAATTGCAAGACCAAGACCGATTTTGGGGAACACTACCAATCTGGCCATAAACTAACTAAAAATTCTAACATAATATACATTATTTAAAAAGTAGTATGTAACCACTAAGAAATAAACAAAAAAAAAGCTTCATTCTTGCTATACACATATATAAACACACGCACATATATATACATACACACACATACACATGTATATACATACACACACATACACATATATATATATATACATACATACACATACATATACACACACATACATACACATACATATATAAGTGAACATACAATCTTCTCCAAATTTACTTATTATTACGATAAAAAAAAAAAAAAAAAGACAGAAAAGAAATTACTTATCTATATATACATAACTGCACAATTTATAAACAATAGGCTATCTAATAGAAACATAATTTAATACAAAATGTAATAATATTTACAGTAATTCATACATTAATAAGCAAACACTAAGATAAAATAAAATCTCAGGAATAATTGTGGTATAAAGGTAAAAAAGGAACTATAATTGATATAATACTTAGTACTGGTTGCATGAATACCCCTATTGTACGAGGTACGAGGTTCAATCAACGCCGTACTCCATACAAAAGTTTTGCTTTCGTATTGCAAAATTATATTTAAGTCTTATTGCAAAATAAATAAAGTATTGTTTAACAAATATTTTATAATGTTTTTTTTTTCTGTAGGAATTATAGACTATACAGATCTTTTGCTATGTCTTGGGCTATTTCTTTACATTTATCTGCACGCAGCTCTATTGAATGTTTGATGATTCTATCCATCCATCTGCTTTTTGGCCTTCCACGTAATTTGCCTTCTATTGAGGCATTCATTGTTCATTGTTATTCCAGATAGCCTCTGTGCCTTCATAGCATTGGCAATAATAATGATATTATTAATGCCACATTTTGACAGGGTTTTAAATTTGTTTTTTTTTTTTTGGAAGAGGGGATGCACATTTCGATGGGATTATGTATTTAATTTTCAAACCAGAGAACATGAAGAAAAACCAGAAACAGACCACACAAAACAAGCGTAATGGTGTACGATCTAACATTTTTCTAATTATATTTTCGCTTGCATTGTTTTTAATAGGAATAAAGTAATGGAATTTCTTGGAAGAGTGGTGGAGGATGGGAAAGTTTATGCGCTAAAAACCTTGAAGGTATCCCTGATAGGATTATCGAATCCTTTGAAACGTTTTTTGAAATAGTTTTTAAAGTTTACAGAAAGTTGTCAAAAGGTTTCTCAAAATGAATGCAATTTTATAAGTGCCCTGTTAAACCTAAGCCATACCTTAAACAAAATGTTTTTTTTCCTTAATCTATTAACTTGAAATAAAGGTTTTAAAATGTGTGATTTGATTTAATATGCAAAGTTTCAAAAAAGAAAAAAAAATTGTGCCTACAATATTTGTACAACTTTTCAAAAAACACGATGATTCGTTATTAGTGAGCTGCAGCACTTGTTTTAAGTCTTAAGTAAAATCAAGCATACGAAGATTCCTAAGTTCTACTACGATTTCAGAAAAATAATCTTAAACTCCTTATTTTTTTATTTATTTTATCAAATAATAAAAGCTACCAATGGAAATACGAGATCTTCATAGAAATATTAAACCGAAAACATATATGAAATGAACTAATTAAAATTTTAAAAATCTACCTAGATTAAAACAAACAAAAAAATAAATTTTCAGAGTGAGTGTAACAAAAATATATGGAATTTAAAGGGTAATATCATAATGAAAATACAACCGAAAATAATTTGTCAGAGTAAGAAGTTCCAGTATGTAGGGAGGGTTTTTGGTTCTGAAGACTTGGAAAAGGAAAACACCAAGGAGGAATTGTCGTCTGGAAGTAGGATAAAGCCACTTCAACTCGGTGTACCAGAGTGAAACATGTGAACGCCTGGGGATCCCGAAAATGTATCATATGAAACAATTCATGAGTCTCTTCAGTCTCATTTCCAGCCTGGCAGATAGCCCTCCATACACCAAACAGCCGTAGTCGAAGTGGGGGAATATAAGGGAGGTTACAAGGAGATTTCTGGTTTTTAGAGGAATACACGGAATCTTAGGAGTTGTTTAAGACAATATGTTGTCTATTAGGAGTTCAAAATAAAAAATCACGAATAATCTATGATTTTAAGAAGAACAGAACGTCATTTATTCATTTATCTAAGTTTCGGGTAAGCTGGTTCAATTGACCGAGATCGCAGACTACTTTCTTCGCTTCTTCAGAATGGCCCTGGAGATAGGAGAGCGATAAACGCCAGTAATTTCTTCAAGACCCGAGAGGTCACGTAATACCGAAGGCGGTGTTCTCTCTTCTTCGGCCATTTCCTCAGTTTTTTATTCTATATTGGTTTAGTCAGCCGTTTTACCGCCATTATAGAATTTCTTCTTTCTTCTTTAATAGCCACGTCCGTTTACGGCATTCTTCTCTAACTACTGACCTTTAAGACATTCGAAAAACAATTGTTTCTTGAAAGAAACCAATATTTATTCTTGTAATTTATTATATTATATTTTCAGTTCTTTGAACTTTCTCTTCATTTCTGAAAAATATAAAAAAAACAATACGCTAGTTTTTATCTGAAGGAAATCTCTTCCAATTATAAGTAATGTATTTATTAGGCCTGTTTTCTCGTCAACGTTTCGGACTCTTGACTCATTATCATAGAATATTTTCTATATGAAGACGATCACAATTACCATAGAGATAAAGATATAGACTAAAGAATAAAAATAACTTTTTTTGTAATTAATTAAATATATTACTTTACATGTACATTTAGTATTTTATTACTTGAAAATTCTTTAAAATTTCAATTTTAAGGATTAATAATTATATGTAGAGATCGAATATTCGTGCAGTAAAAAACTGGAAAGGTGCTAAATTGTATAATAAAAACCTAAAATTTTTAAAATTATGAAATTAACACCTAATATCCGGGAAAAATCATCTACTTAGTTTAATTTATTGTATTAATTAAAGACTGGGTTTTAATTTTATTGCACATTTAATTCAGTTTGATCAGGTTTCGATATAATAATATAAATATAAATTCGATGTATTAATATAATAAATTTTAAAAAATTGATGATTTTTTCAAGTGTTAATTATACTAGTTGGCACATTTTGAGTTTTTTATAATTTTAATAATATTCTCAGACCTCATTTTTTTTTAGTACCGTTATTGTTTTACCTGAGTTTCACTTATTGTTAATTCTCCCTTCTTTTTTTCTATGATCTATTGAAAATTGAATTACTTTGGATAAAATAATATTTTCGCATTTTTTACCTGTATAATTGTATAAATTTAATATTATGCATCAAAATCCATATTTTCAGAAATAATTTTAATCTTCTCAGCCAAATGTTAAAAAGTTCGTCTTTTTGCTTGAGTATATTTATTTTGCATTTATGTCAATCCACGGAGGATTCACGTATATTATTTCTGAATTTTTTTTATAAATTACTGAAATTTTAAGTAATATGAAATAAAAAAATCGGTAACATTCTTCGTGACGATCACTGCTTTCACACATAAGAATAAATTACTACCATCTTAATCAATGATTATAATTTCAATTAATTTTTACTCTGAGTTTAACAAGAAAAAAGAAAAATCTTATTTGCGACTGTGTTTATTTCTATTGAAGTTCAACCAGCTCGTCTTGGTATCGAGTTTCTGTTTAATTTTTACATATATTTTTACATTCCAGCTTAAATGGTTTTGTTCTGAATGAAGAAAAGTATTGGTCTCATTAACTCTGAAAAAAAACAAAATGTTTAGGTTTTTCTTATGGATTTTTTGTATGATCCATTTTAAGAGTCAAAACATGCCGATGAAGTATATATCACAACTGTTAGTGGAAAAGGTCTTATGCAAAAATGTTCAACTTTTAATTCTATTTGTGCTAAAGGTGATATTTTATATTCTGTAACTGATATAAGCATTCTGCTACGATGAAAAATAGTAGAGGGCAATAAATTATGAAATTATACTAATAAATCATAAAGAAAAAATTAGTTTTTATGCTTCTCTGTAAAACACTCAATGTTTATATACGACGTTTTGGACTAACAGTAGTGATATTCATGTTCATTCGATTTTTTTTTTAATCCCGAGTCATCGAATAGGCAATTCGCATATGGGAAAATTTTTCGCATTTTAGTATTCGCTGATGAACAAAAATCGTGGATATCAAACCCGTATATGTTGAGGGATTACTGAATTTTCCAAAACGGCTTCTCCCAGAGATTTTATTCTCATACGAAAAAATTTAGACCTTGTAATATAGATATTTTTTAGCCAATGCAAATAGTGGGGAAGCTATACTGACCTAATTAATTGTAAGACGTTTTTCACTTATGACAATGTATAGTTGTATATACTTTGCGGTATTATATTGTTTTTTTAATAAATAAAGTCTACTTAAAGGACCAAAGTTCAAGATATATTTATGCAATTTAATTTTTTTTCTATATTTGTGGTATATTTTCAATATCCAAAGAAATAATAAATATATTCTGACTTTTCTGTGGCTAAGTCAACAAAGATGTAATTTCCTGAGAAAATTTAAACATGACATAAGGATCTTTATGCAAAATTTATTCCGTTAAAGAGAACGTATCCATAATTTGGTAACAATTAAGTTAGTTATAATTTATAGGCATCTTGTTACTCGGAGGGTATCAACTTGAGTAGTTAAGGACTCAGCAGATGTTCAGAGATAACACCTATACCAAAGAAGGTGCAATGGGACCGGTTGTCGGGCGACCTAGCTGCGGTCTGGAGGCTTCCTTAGATTTCTGCTTTTATCTCTAATAGAGTTTATATATATATATATATATATATATATATATATATATATATATATATATATATATATATACATATATACATACATACACAGGGTGTCTCATAAGTAGAGGAAAATATTTATAGGAGTGATAGCAGACCTCTAGAGCTACATATAATATTATGTAAACATTGCTACGATTTTCTACAGAAAAGTAGGAAATTCGAGTTTTATAGGTGATAGGAAGTGATAACTAAAAATCTATTTAATTTAAATAGTTAAAAATTATTTCACTGTAAACTATAAAAAAATTATTTCAAACGGAAGTTAAATTTGTCCTAGTTCAAACCGTTTAATATGAAATTTGAAGCGGCTAAATTAAGCTATTTTCGATTTTTAGAAAAATCCTAAATTAATTGCGATATTTTTTTATCATGCTACTGATATTCCATTTTTAGAAACACTTTCTCGTTTAATAAGCATTGAATCCATAATAATCAAATTGAGGTTTATTAGTCAACAACTTAAGTGTTTGTCATAATACATAAGAAATCATGGAAAAACAAGAAATAAATGTTTATCTAACAATTTATTGTAGTAATTTATTTCTGAAAACACGGCTACTGTAAGATGACGGGATATAAAATCACATAATTTTTGTACACAACTTACCGTATAAATCTCACTTCTTTTCTTAATAAAGCTCAGCTTAATTAATATAAACTTAAATCTTATTAAACGAGGAAGTTTTTCTTTAAGTAGGATCTCGGTAGTATAGATGGTAGTCCGTGGTACAGACCCGTTTTTTTTTTTTCAAATTATTAACATCCAGATGAAACTTTGTAAATAGTTTCATCTCACCGTAACCTACAAATATTTTATTTACGAAAATTCTCGGAATTGGGTCCTTTTTCAATCTGAAAGTCTGCAAACTTTGTCTTTTTATTTAGGTACTAAAAATTTATAAATACTCATATACTTTTCATTTTGATCGTAAGATGATTTAGTCACGAAATCGATAAAAAAGGTAACCTACAAAAATATTGGGCCGTTTGGTCTATATAACCTCGCTATTTTAACAATTTGAGATTGTATGCCACGCAAAATGGCTCTATATTTTTAAGCTCACCTTATTTCTCGAATTCGTGCTCAAGTTATCTTACTGTTCAAGTGAATGTTAATTTTAACGGAAGTGGAGCATGACAAAAAAATATCGCGAATAACACACACAAACACTTATAATAAAGTAAAATATTTTGTTCAACTGGTCAAGATTTTTTATATCCAACACACACTCCAGTGATAAATTATCTGTGGCAGCCTCTATATGTATATGTAGGTATTTCCTTCTATGTGCTTCCAGAAACAAATACTCCAGTATCAAGTGATTTAAACCGTTATTGATAAGTTGGCCGCACCACTTGAAGACTTCGTTTGTATTTCTAACGTATGTAATGTTCGCATGGAGCGATTTTAGATGGTCACTACCCGATACTCTTAAACGGCTTATCGTCCGTAAGTCCGTAAGTCCGTAACTTTCTTAGAGATATCATAAATTTTAAATATTAAATAATTTTCGGGTTCTGAGCAATTGTAACTACAAATACGTCGATACATTGGGCTGTAATTTGAATTGTTGCCGCGTTCAATGTCTATGGAGTATACATTGTTGGATACAGTTGTTAAAATCATATATGCTAAAATAAAATCGCAAAACTGTGATTAATCGTGTATTTAAAAATCCTTTTTTTACTTTCATACCTATTCTGGATAAGGAAAGTTTTTCAATCAGGTCAAATTTACTATATACGGTTTTCGACGGATCTATACGTTTTTTTTTAAAGAACGTTTCTTTGAGACTATAGAACGGAAAGAGCTCTAACAGGACTCAAGAAGAAGCTAATATAATGCACTACAATGTAGTTTACACTAGCGGATCCAGGATTTAATTTTGGGGGGCTTCAGCCCGAAACCTTTTTTTTTCATAAAAATAACGATAATTACTTTGGAAAAACAGAAAGAAACTAACTACCTATATGAAATGGTGTTTAGGTTATTCCTTAAGTACTTTTAAATGTAATTACACGAACAATAATACTTTAAGAGGTATTTTTTAAATTTTTTTTCCCATAAAACATGGTTATATTTTTCCATTTTGGGGGGGGGAGCTTCAGCCCGAAAGCACCCTCCCCCCGTAGATCCGCCCGTGGTAGTTTATAATAATTATCATTGTAAGAATTGCCGTTTATTTTCAAAAGTCCATTATCAGGTCAAAAACCGTGGATTTTTTCTTTCAGTGCTATGCCCTCCCCCAACTTCGAGCAGACAACTTTTTTTACACCCTCTGGAAGGGTGTACAGTTTCATGTTGGTTTAAAAAGAAATGTTTAAATCATGCAATTTTTATTTTTACTTTGAGGATGGGTATTGTAACGGTGTATGACTGAAACATTTCTTCAAATGGATCAAAAAATTTCAACTCAGCTTATGGACTATCAATCGACCTGTAAACCAACGATGTTGTTGGCATTCTTGATACATTCCTTATGCACACCCAGCCATTTCATTCCAGACAAATACCGGTTTACTTTCACACATTACAGGCCAGAGACCATTCAATAACTATCGCTGTAACTAGTAGCCTCGACGTACCGTTAGCTGTTTGCCTCCTGCTCTCCCACGGCGGCAACTTCATTTCTTATATCGGGAATCGTACCAAAAACATCCATCAACTCCTCACAATCGGATATCGATGAATCATCTTCTCTAGGATAAGGTTCGTAACGGAGTTCCGAAGAAGAACCGCTGAAAATGGCCCTCAAAAACACCGATCCAAACCTTTTTCATTCATTGGGAAATATGAATGAAGTTGTTTAAATAGTGCCGTATCCTGTAGAGCTCTTCTTTGAATGAAGTTTTTTGAAATGTTTACTCTCTGTTGTAGTTAAAAATAGTTGTTGCCATGGTTGTGTCGATGGTAATAATATTATTTAAACTTTACAGACATTATAGATATATAGTTATTTAGTTGCTTTGGTCGTAAGACAGAACCTTACAGTTTGATTGGGACTTATTACCTCATCCTCCGTACTCCATAGACCTTGCCTCATCCGATTATTATTTGTTTCTTTCTTTAAAAAATTCTCTCCTTAATAAATGTCAAAAATTCGAAAGCGAAATACAAACGCGTTTCGAAGAATATTTTGCAAGTAAGTCTCAACAATTTTGGAAGAGACTTCCTGAGAGATGAAAGGAAGTAATTGAGTAGGTCGCTTCATATATGAGCCTTTCAGTCGACAGAATGATTGACTCGAATTTCAACATTTTTAATTAAAGTGATTTTAGTGATATTCTAGTTTGAAAATTTATAACATCTGTAAAGACAGTGATTAAGCTGATTCCAGAGTAAGTGATTGCAGTGTGAACATATGAGCCTTTCAGTTAACAAAATGACTAAGTTCAATTTCAAAATTTTGAGTAAAGTAATTTTAGTGATATTTCTAGTTGGAAAATTTATTATATGTGTAAAGACAGTGAGTAAGTTGATTTCAGAGTAGGTGATTGTAGTTTTGAAATATATAACTGTTTATATAATTTACTCAAAAATGCTGAAAGTTAGTCATTCTTTCAACTGAAAGGCTCAGAGACTGATGTGTGGTTTATAAAAGCAGATGGAGTATCTAGATTTTTAATGCCTACCTTCCATACAATAAATATAATTTTTGTAATTATAATGGTCTTAATGATTTGTTATTTGTAAGCTTTAAGCCTTAGCTCCGTTTAAAATGCACTTCAAAAATTTTTTAATAGCCCAACAATGCCAGAAAATAATTTCTATTCAAAATAGAGTGGTAAGTGAAAGTTGCGTGTTGCGCGTACCAGGTTTTTTTTTTTTTTTTTTAATTTTCCTCTACTTACGTGACACACTTTATATATATGAATATATGTTTAAGTAATGAGGGAGAAGATATTAACATGTAGAACTTTGAAAAAAGGTATACAACTTCACATTAAAAATATTACTAAAATTAATTATAAAAAATATTGTTATTGGAGTTAATCATTCTGTTAACTGAAAGGCTCAACTATGAAAAAAAGATATGCAACTTCTCATTAAAAATATTACTAAAATTAATAATAAAAAATGTTGAAATTGGAGTTAATCATTCTGTTAACTGAAAGGCTCATATAAGTCACAGTAAGTCAATCTTAAACTACAATAAAAAATGAGAAGGAACTTGTGGGACTACCTTATATATTACCTATTCATGATGCTAAGTAATTGGTAAATAAATTAGTAACTACACTCATAGGGGTTCTTACAAAGCAATAATTTTCTAATATTAACATTGTTACAATATTTGATTAATTTTACAAGAAAGAATGTTATAACTATTCCCTTAACTAAACTACCCGACAACCTGATATAACTTCTGTTTCTAGTTATTTTTTTTACATGTTACATTACCTAGGACTCCATCTGGACAAACGTCTAACTTGGAATCCTCATACCAGACTGAAACGACAAGAAACAGCTCGACGTTTCAGACTACTTCAACACTTACTAGACAAACGCTCTAACCTTCCAATCAATTATAAAAGACTCATTTACATGACTATAATAAGGCCTATTTGGACTTACGGAGTTGAACTATGGGGCTCCATCAAACCTTCAAATTCATCTCGCATACAATCCTTACAATCCAAAATCCTTCGTAAAATCCTCAATGCTCCTTACTTTGTTACAAATAAAATTATCCATAATGACCTTAATGTTCCTTATGCATCAGATTTGGCCCAATCCAGATATCTGCCCTTCCATAATAAACTTCATAACCATCCCAACCCTCTTGTCTCTAACCTTGCTTCCTATTCGATTCCTGATAACCCTCCGAGGCGTCTGAAAAGAAGATGGCCACGTGATCTTCTGATATAGACATATTATTAGAGTGCTACCAATGGGTAGTTTCTCAACATGTGTTTCATGTCATTATATCCATGTGCGAATTTACCAGATGTATTTTTTGTATACAGTTGTAAATATCATATAAATAAATAAATAAAAAAAATAAACATGTCACATGGTCATATATTTTCACCGATGCAGTTATTTACCGGATCAAGGTATGATCAACGATCATGCTGCTACATATAAATAGTGATTACAAAACTGCCACAATATGAAAAGTGATATGAAATGAATCTATAAACTGTCGTAATTAATCGAAAAATAATGAGAATAAAGCACCGTTAGTTCATATCTGGCTGTTATGTGAATAGGAAGATATATATATATATATATATATATATATATATATATATATATATATATATATAAACACATAAATTGTTTTAGGAAATACTATCCATTTAGATAGGACATGTAAATGAATGCTTAGCGCTGGAACTGAGGTTTACATTAACGGTGAATGTTTCCGTTCCGATTGTGGTCCATTTAATTCGCGGTCCTATCTTGGAATGCCTTAACTAGATCAATTACTGTTAACTTAGGCTATCTTTGTGCCCTATTGTGAGCAGCTGATTCCCTGATAGTGTACTTTGTGTTTCTAATTGTTATTTTAGACAGGCCAAACAAGAGGGGGCTAGCCATGTTCGCAGCTCTAGGACCAGGTCTGACATACGAGGTTTTATTTTTTAACTTCTAAATTCGCATTAAAAGAAACTATAGATAACATTCCGTATATATAATTATATAAAGCTTTACCTAATATTTTTGTTGAATACTTTATAAAAGACTTTTAACAGTTGAAATTTTAGAGTTAAATTAAATCAAGATACTCAGGAAAATTAACAGTGGGACTCATGATTTCCCTCCAAGGCTCTGATTTAAGAGTCATTATTGAGTTATATTTATTCAAAATCCATACAAGTTTTATAAATATTGAAAATAATTAGCTGAGGTTTGAGTCCTATTATCTCCCGAAATTTTATCAAGAAGGCTAATAAGAATTTTTAGATTTTTTAATATTAAGTAAGTATAATGAAATATCTTTTAATGCCTGATAAAAATTTAAGTAAAGATTTTTTTTTTTACTTATTAAGTTTAAACATTTAAATTTATTTGCTGTCAAATATCTTTTCGAAATAAATAAAATAAGTCTCTACAACAAGAGTTTTGACTATGATACTGTCAGCCACATCCGCTATACAGTTTGCTAATTCATGTATCCCAGCCAGTTTGCGCCTGCCACGGATAACCCGGGGAAAAATTGCGCATGCAGCTGACAATGTTTTGAAACCGGTGAATTTGAAATAAAATTATCTTTCTACGGATTTATTGCTATCTTTAAGAAGCGATTCAATTAACGTTAAAAGTATTCTCATTCCGCGTAAAATTTCAGAATAATAACAGATATATCAACAATTAATTAAACGGAATACACGACCATATAGGACCCCAGATATTTCAACAAAGGATTCAAAAAGGTTAAAATATCTAAAATCAATCATTTTTTAGATGACTGGGAAAGACCACAAAACCCTCCATTAAATAATTGAAAACATCTAAAAACGAAACGTTAAATGGTTGGTACTTATTTGGACGGAGGTGGAGTACATAATGGATGAAATATCTACCGTCTTGCAATGGCGCTTAGTAGCTGATTGGACTAAGCGACAGTGTAGGACTAGCTTTGATTATTTTATTTTTTTTTTAATTCAAATAAATTCTTAATTTTAAAAGCATTGTAAAATATAAAAAAAATATTATAATCCACGTATTTTGTTTAGACCGAGGCAGTAATATATATGTAATATGTAAAACCTCTTTTGGGGAAACTGGTTGGAGGATAGTGAGCTCCTTAGAGAGACAGAACTACAGAGCATGACTTCCGTTAGGTCCATACCCTGGCCTGGTGAACATCGGGGCCGCCTATCGGAGTATTGTTCTGTCTATTCCGGGCCGAAAACTGCCTTATGTGGCTCCTCCTCCAGGAGTGATCTGAATAGTTTAGAGTAAGAAGATGTGGCCAGCAGTGACCTTCAGTATGGTACTCGGAATCGGGTCATGGTCACGATATGTCTCTTCAAAGGAAAACAAAATTCCAGCTTTGTTAATACTTTCCGCCATCTGCAATTTCCAGAGTTCTTTAGTGAACAGTTAATCGGCGGAGTACATCATTTTGAAGTTGTCCATCAACTTATGATAGTATTAGAATAAAATAGTAAAATAACTTTATTCAGGGACGAAGTCCCTCAAGTATAGTAAAATTGTTTAGAAAGAAAAATGACTATTTCTGGCCAGAAAATCTATTGTAATATTCACCCGAGTTAGCTACAAAACTAATAATAAAATTATAAATATTAGATACTAAAAATTCGAGAAGACTGATAGCTTAGAAACTTAGTTCACAAGCAGGAATAAAAGGATGAATACACCTAATGGAAAATAGTAACACGGATATTAGTTTAGTGAAATTCTTGAACTGATAATTTTGTTAAAAAAGAAATCAGGTATCCTTAATGATGACCTAAACACATTAGCGATAATTTCTTAGCACACTGAATAAACTTAAAATCAGTACTACAGGTAAGATGGTCAACTGGGGGGAGCAATATATGATACAACGTTAACTTATTTATTTTACTTACTTTCTTTATTGAATATTAATACATTCTGCCACATTAAAGGGCATTAATATTAAGGCTACATGATTCATTCACACAATATGTACATACAATAACTAATAACTAAGATTTCAATAATAAAAAAAAGAAATATAAAAAAATAAAATAAGTAAATTGATATGCCTGTGCACAAAAAAAAAAAAAAAAAAATTAAATAATAGAAAAAAGCTAAATGAAATTAAAGTAAATAAAACACATCCACACCTATGTACAATATTTACATTCGCCCAGGGGACTCTGAGTCATGCCTTATCCCCCAATGTGGAAGCCAAGGCAGGACTCCAGGAGATCCCAGTGCTTCTTTCTCAGCCGCGTCACTGTTATTTGAAACCAGTGGAAACTGAAGGAGGGCACTACAGCAACAGACGCTCATGTCTTGAGTGGAGAATCTAGTCATTGCCAGAACTCCAATATATAAACATTTACAGAAGGTCGCAGCTAGATAGGGATTGTGCTACACGATTTGGATAATGAGTGAGGTTCTGGTGAAATTTGGAAAATTTGTCTGGGATAAGGTCAAGAACAAATGGGATATGAAGGTCATTATGGAGAGTTTAATTGGATACATAGAAGGGAGCATCGACTATTGATCGGATGATTTTAGACTGGAAGGATTGAATGCGTTTGATGTTTTCTGTCCCCCACAGTTCTAGTACGTAGGTCCAAATAGGTTTCAGGATTGTCTTGTAGATTAGTAGTTTGTTGTCGACTGAAAGTTGAGATTTTCTATTCAATAATCTATATAGTTGTCCGTATCGTCTGTTAAGTTGTTGTCTTTTAAGTCTGGTATGTGGGTTCCATGTTAGTCTTACAACGTTAACTAGTGTTGAGGCTTAAAAGAGAACAAGATTAAGTTTAAGAAACAGAATGAGGAATTATTTTTAAGGTTCCTTGCCAGTTTTTTAAAAAGCATTTGGCCAAAGGTCATCAATAATAAACGTTTTCACATTATGTATTTATTATTTAACATTTCGGCTTCAAGAGTCATTTTCAAGATTCTGTAAATAAATTTTAATTTACTTATTTTATAGTGATCTAATTATAGGAATGAGCAATCGCTCTGTCAAGATCACACATATTTTTGAAAAATTAATTTCAATTGGATAAATAAATAATAATATTATTTACTTTAATTATTCGCATGGGACAACTACTATAGTTTATTTAATTATTATAGTTTATTTTATTGCTTTATTTTTAATCATTAGTTTAGAAACTTTATGAAATAAGTTTCATGGTGAATTAATGAACTCTATGTGTTGCAGTGTCAGACATCGAGTGCACGTTCGGAGCCGAAGGCGGCCGGTCCGCAGACTCGATAACCGCGAGGCTGAAGAGACCGGAAGGCTTCAAGGGCGATCCCCTGTTCGCCGATGATCGGGCCATAGACCCCCTGACCCACCCGGCCTGCAGGATCACCCCGGACCTCGCCGACCTCACCAGGCAGAGCTACCTCCTCAGGGTTAGTGACTTCTCCAGGTGTGGGGTCCTCAGGAGGAACGTGAGTAAAGTAATATGTTAATGGATTAGGAAGGAACATTAGCATCATTAGTAATACTAACATGGATATCATTCTAATTTTTACAATAGTAAGTAGAACTAGTTGGCGAGTGCGAATAATTCGCAGAAAATTTTGTTTACTGAAAAAATAGCAAAACAATATGAAAATAAGTACTTCGTATGTATTATGTAAGGAAGGAATTAATATTTTTTCTTTAGTCGATTACAATATTCCAATAAACATAATAGACCAAAATATTTGTACAAATTGCTTTGGCTAAGACCTATTTTTAAACACTGACTGGAAAGATAATAAAAGTAATAAAGGGAAAATAATTCCCCGATCTTGGGATTTTCTAAATTATTAACAAAAATAAAATGTAAGAAAAACCAAATGTCTTTAAGAAATAATAAAGTTAATATAAAAGCCAGGAAAAAAAGTGTAGTAGACTATTCTACTGCTAAATGCAATATCTTTAAACAGGAAGACATTATTAAGTATACCAAAACTAATGGACTTTATCTTTGTTAATAATTGTCCGTATAAATAACTTTTTGATTTAACAAGTCTATTAAGAGTAAATAAATAAAAACTCGTAACAGCTTTTTATTTTATAACTTGACTTCTAAATTATTTAGTAAGGTACAGTTTGTGTCATTTCGTGTAGTTTATAAGGCCCTACATTCCTGCAAAATTTCGTGTGACTATGTGGAAGAATATTAAAGTTTTAAAACTTTTTGTGATTTTCGAAATAAAATCAAAGGGTGGAGAGCCTTAGATCAAATTTGTAAAAAAAAAAAATTTTTCCTATCGAAATGAAAATTCGTATTTGAGTGTCTTTCGAGCTGCGAAACACAAATCTCAACTCTCTTCCTCGTTAAAAATATATTTCAACACACTTTACTCCTTCCGTAAATACCAATTGTTAAAATTTTACATACTTCTAATAGATTTTTACAATTTTATGTTTGTTTTGTAGGTAATTTAGTAATCTTTCTAATTATCATGGGTACAATCAAGAAAAAAATGCATACTTTTTGAGTTATTTGCGAATAAAGTTTCTTTTCCTTCATAATTTTTTTCCAGATTTGGGGGGATGAGACTATTTTTCACATGTGAAGGAGAAGAATATCTTCAAAATGAGAGGTCAATCATTGGATTTGATGAAGAATTGACGAAGTTATGGCGTATCGACAAAAAAAAACACCTTTTAGAAGTAATATATATAGGATTTAGGTTTTAAAAGTTTTATTCGACAATGGAAACTTGATTATTAATTTAGTCTTATAACAGCTTATAAAGAGGCTACTGACAATTACTCCACCGTTAATGGAACGTGGAACGTTCGTGAAATTAATGTGCTAGCAATCGTTTCGAAATAAACGTGTAGAAGCGTACATCAATAATATATCTGTCTGTAAAGAACAGAATGATAGCATTTTGGGAGTTTGGTATTTTTTCAAAATTTGGCATTTTGGTACGATTTTCAAAGTTGTAATCGACAATGAAATGTACTCACCACTGGCGGACCTATGAGGGAGGGGGGAGAGACTTTCAGGTTGAACTTCCCCCATCAAAATGAGAATGCTTGTTACCACTGATTCTAACTTGATCTCAGTGAACATAAAATTGGATCCTATTTCGTTTTAATAAGGCTCATGACAGATTTAGGTGGTCAGTTATTTATTGCGATTTGTGTGATTCAAGCTTTATTTTTGAAATCTTTCCACGAATACTTCATTTAATTCTCAATTATTCACTTATGTTTTGTGCATTGCCAAAACTGACCTTGAGAAGTTATGAATATAGTCAAGAATAATCTATAGAAATAGAGATGGGTAAACTGTCGATTGATGAATTATAAGGATGAAACAAAATTGTCTGGAATTTTGGCAGTTTCACTCTCGACTTCCAAACGATAGTTGATGGCCCACATGTTTGGGTCAAAACTTTGGCTAACCCATTAGGAAATTTTGACTGAAATTCTTAACAATTTTGTTGCACAAGTCTATAAAAATATAGAATCGATCTGCATAAAAATATTTCTTTATAATTTAGTTATTGTTTCAATTTTATTTTTTATCGATATTTTTCCTTAAACTGAGGATTCCAAGGAGATATGTCCCTTTCACTTGGCTCATCCCAACCCAGGCATCGGAAAATTGGCTAAGAGGGACCTCGGGGATGCTGGAGCGAACCAGCGTGACCTCCCGTTTTAAATACCATCTCGTTACTTTTTTATTTCCTTCCTATCTCGCTTCACTGGTCGTTTGTTTCTTTCCTATCTCCTTGGTGCCGCTCAGATGCAACCAGACAGGAAGCTCTTCTTTTGTATTTGCATCACTGTCAAGGGAACGTTGTTGAAATTTTGTTTCAATCGATCTGATGTCGATAAAGTTCGTTGCTTTGAGGTGATTAGACCTTTTAGCTTATACGATACGCCATCTCACTTATTGGTTTATTATTTTAATAGTTTAACCAATGTTCAACCACGTCTGTAACCTCCCCTTGTAAATTTTAATTAAGAACTTCTTGAAAGGGGTAAATATAACAGTCGTTGTAGTACGTTTACTGTTTTTTTTTTTGTTTTTTTTTTTTGCATAAATTAATTTCTGCTCAATCTAGAATGGTAAGTGAATGTTGTGTGGTGCGCGTAAAATAGTATCTTAGTTTCTTAGGCTAGTTAAAGAAATAAGTTTGATTAGGGTGGTCTTCATTTACCACTATGTTTTTATTAAAATCTCAGAGATAGGATTTATGGTAAATATATTAGTATTAAACACTATAGCAGTAATATACAGCTTTTAATCCATTAATAAATAATAAAATTTATAAACATTATAGAAAGTGTAAGTAGATTTGCATCTAAAATACTTAAGAGGGTGATGCCTAAACCTCAAATGATATCATGCCACAATAGTCGATTTGTTGATTTTTAATGAAGCAAGGCTGGGTATTTGTTTCAGAAAGATTTTCTTATTACTTTTCTTTAGAATAAGTTTGAAATTTTGATTCATTCATCTGTAGTTTGCCATTTCCTATTTTAAAATAGTGCATACTTTTTTTTAATAAAAAAGCTGTGGATCCCGAAACTCGTGTGTCTTTTATCGTATATTACTGGAACAATATAGGATGTCAGAATTTCTTATGTTTTTTAATGAATAGTAGATTAATTGACTGCACATGAAAAAATACAACCAATAAAACACTAAATTTACTATCAATTAAACTCATTTTCAAAGATCCACCACTAGCAGGAGTGCTCATCCCCTCCAACGTCGATGGCGCAAGAACCTACCACCTCCCCTCCTCTCACTTCCAAGATATTTTAATGCTCACATTTTCTTAAAAACAGAGCAAGTGAAGGTAGAATTATAAAAATCGGAGATGATACACAATTACACTTGCTGCGGTCTGCTCCATGTTTTCTGCTTGTCCTTTAGTAATAAGCTTTTTGTTCCGAGAATTCATAATTCTGTCAAAATGTGCTCCCTCCCCTCAAAAATTCAAAAACAATATTTTGGGGGAAAGGATATTTTGGGGGTTGGGGATTAGGGAGAATGGTTTGAAAGGAGGGATAAAGGTATGGTAATAATTTAGTTTGAGGGGGGGATAGTTGGGGGGGGTTTGGGGGGAATTTGGGGAGTGGTAGTTGTGGTTAAGGGTGTGTGGGTAAGGGGTGGTGGGAGTGTTTGATGGGGGGAGTGGGGGGGGGGGGGGGTGTTTTTTTTTTAGTGGGTTGATGTATTGTTGTGAGTGGTGTAGGGTGTTGGTGGGTGGGTTGGGTTAAGGAGAGAAGGGGGAATGTGGGGGTGGTGGTGAAGTGTGTATTTGGTGTGGGGGGAGGATGTTTGGGATAAAATGATTAGTGTGTGGGTTAGGTGGTTGAGTATAGAGAGTTAGTTGAAGGATGAGAGGTGGATGGGAGGAATATAGTGAATAATGTTGGTGATGGTTTAATGTGGGGTGTAAGTGGGGTAAGAAATGTGGAGAATAGGAAAAGTTTTGGTGAGGAAGGAGGGTGAAGGGTGTGAATGTATGGGGATGGATGGAGAGAAAGATAATGGAAATTAGATTGATGGGAAATGTGGAATATATGAAGGATAGAGAGGTAGAAGAAGGATAGTTAGGAGGATTAAGGAAGTAAGGGGGGGGGAGAAAATTAGGAGGGGAGAAATGGATTAAGAGGGGGAGGATAGGGTTTGGGATAGTGGGAGGGGGGGGTGGGGTGGTGTGGTGTAGGTGGTTTGGGGGAAGGGGATGGGGGGATATAGGGAGATTTTGTTGGGGGAGGGGTGAGGGTGAGTTGTGAGGGTTGGGGTGAGGTGTGTGGGGTTTGAAGGGGGGGGGGGGTTGGTATGTTTTATTTTGTTTTTGGTTGGGGGGGGTGGGTTAGGTTGTTAAGAGGGTTGGTTGATTAGTTGAGATGGGTAGTTATTTTTGATGTAGTTGTAGTTATGGGGTGGGGGTGGTGGGGGTTTGTGTAGATAAGATGTTTGTGTTGTTGATTGTGTGTTGGGGTGGTTTGTGGTGAGGGGGGGAGCAATTAGGATTAATGAATTGTGGTTTTGTTGTTTTTGGTTGGTGGTTTGGTGCAGAAATGTATGTTTCATGAAATTCCGGTTGACTTTAGTTATACATTTTTTTAATGATTTTGAGGTTCATGAATAAATAAACAATTATATTGTAGTGACGTTTTGAGATCTTATTTTTTTCATATTGATTTCACTTGTAAATTAACATTTTTTTTTTTTTTTATTATTGTTACAACATTCAATTGTTAGGAAACAGGTGAACTACAATGAACAAGTTCAAATGTTACTCATTTAAAAATAATAATAGGAATATAAGGGCTTTTAACTCAGATATTAATTCCCTGTCCTCACCCCTGGCATGTGAAAACCCGCTTAAAGCCTAAAAGGTGAGGACAAAAAAAAAAAAAATATATATATATATATATATATATATATAGGACTAGCATGGAGGAACCCGGACCATCTTGCTCTGCCATTTAATTTAACTCTCTTATCCATTGATACTTCCTATTTATACATACACATTTTGAGATTTTTGGAATGTAAAATAATATTTCTTTCTTTTCAATAATTCTTCATGCATTTCTAACACTGGTATATACCGTATACAATACTGTTTACGCATATTTAGGTTTTTTAACAAAATACTTACTTATACACACTAGCGGATCCAGGATTTAATTTTGGGGGGGGGGCTTCAGCCCGAAAGATTTTTTTTTCATATATATAACGATAATTAATTTGAAAAAAAAAGAAGAAAGAAACTAACTACCTATATGACATGGTGTTTATGACATTCTTGAAGTCCTAATAACTGTAATTACACGAACAATAATATAATTTACCAATTTTAGAGGGGAGGGGAAGGGGCTTTAGCCCGAAAGCCTGCTTCCCTCCTCCTCCCCCTAGGTCCGCCTGTGCTTATACAAACATATAAATGCAATGTTGGAAATACATTATGAAGTTTTAAAAGTTCCAATATGGTATATTATTAAATTCAATCCGCTACTTCCGTTCATATCAACGCTAACGTATTTTCTATAACACATACATTTTTCAAAAATACAATTAGGCTTAAGTTAAAGAAAAGTTGAGGAATATGGTACAAGTGGAGTAGAATAAATTTTATCAAATTCAATCATCTAATGTTGCTTAACCATACTCAAAGAATTTTCTTAGACATGCATATGTTTCGGAAACGTCTTTATTCTCAAAGAATTATTTTAATTTATTAAATTTCAATCTAATCATTGACCTTGAAATTAGATTATTATGTGCTCCATTGGAATGTTGATGAATCAATACTAACCCTGCTTGGCTGAGGTTTCTTAAATTGTTATCGGATTAAGTATTATGCTAAGAAGCTTTAAATTAACCTCTAACCAGGGCACAAAGCGAGGATGGAAAGTGGAATAATTATCAGCTACTTCCTGAAAACGGTAGTAAACTAGTTTCCGCCATAACGGCCTGATTCCTGGTAAAACGACGGTTGATTAATGAATTAATTGGCGTTTTGTCTCTATCGGAGCATAGAGGTAGAACAGCGAGGTAGTGGAGAACATACATAAAGATGCCCAACAACTGGAGCGTGCCCGCAGCTCTGGGTCAGCCGTCCAAGGTCCCTCTTATTCCGCCTAATCGTCCACATCATTCGCGCAAATGTTCACGCTTCTTTATATTACTATATCATTTTATATTATATTATTTAATTACTTGTTTCAAATTAAATGAATAAATAATATATACGTTAAGCCTAATCAATGGACATTCAATGTTAATATAATGTGTAAATTGATAAAGCATACATAAACCGATTAATCATTCAAAGCAAATATCGTCATCTTTCAGATTTTTATTTTAATCTTCAATAATTCACAAAACTTGCTTGAAAATATTGACGCCTGCATTTAGGAAATATTGAAGTAACGAACGTACGTAATTAACGGTAACATAATAATAGTATTTAATGCATAGAAGGAGGGCGAGTTATTTATTTTTATGAACGCTGTTCATAAAAGAGTTACCAAGAGTCCTTGCCATTAATGTAAGAGAATGTGTTGGCCTAGCACCTTAGGGGTCTGGGTCTGAATGTTGCGAGTTAGATTCCCACCTGGTTCAATTAGTATTTATTTCTCGACGGGACAGGAATATGAATCTTGACACTCTCACTCTTTTCTCTCTAGATACCCTAACGATAACCATCCGTATCTCGACAGGTATAGGCAGTTTTTTTTTTGTTTTTGTTTTTTTTTTACAGTGGTGCAACCAAACCTATTCTAACCGGGGTGGGAAGGTCGCGATTCATTCCATGGGTCAGCCGCAAAAGAAATTTTAATCCATCCAGGCCGGACTCTAACCAGCGTCGTTATACTAGAGAATATTAAAGTTTACGCTTTAACACGATCGGCCATCACGACCTCTTACATACCTACCTCTTACACTCCCAATCTAGTGGGTACTCGAGGGCAACTTCAAAATAGCTCTCAGAAGTTGAGACAAAGGCCCATTTGTCGGACTAATCTCCACACCAATAGCAGTACCATTATCTATAATATATTGAAATATTGAGAGAGTTGGGCAGAGATATTTTGGCTGCATTCATAAAACATGACGGCGGGAGCTGAAATTTCAATTTATACAGTCAATTACTTCCACATTAATTGATTAGTCAGGGAATAATACGTTTGATTAATAACTAATTTTATTTGGCACGAGCCAGAGTAAAGTTTATTCCTTATCAAATAATAGCTTAATGCTAGTTATCCGCTGGATTAATGCAAATACGCGGTTTGGTGCGTCGTAGAATTCTATTGAACAAACTTCAACTCATTTTCCATAATAATTGTTGTTTCGAATCACCTGCGTTTATTTTAAGAGCTATTTTTTAGATCGAATGTTTTACAATGATCAGTTAATTTTATTTTCAAATAGGAAAATTAAAACTTTTTTAATTCAATAAATAATGAAGTTAAATGATGATTCTAGCCTAAAGCTTTCGCGCACTAGTTCGGTTGAGGGCGCGGCGCGATTTTTCAATAATTTAATACTAGTGGTGCACGGTACCGCGTGGGTCTAATGGAAGAGTAGCTTAAGTGTACTTGCCTCATCCATCAATCTTACGGTATTTTTTATTTTTATATATATTTTTTAAATTGCATGGTCGACACTATTTCTATATCTTCGTGATTTATTTCTGAAGCTAATTCAGGTAATCATTTTAAGAGCTCATTCATGAAATATCCGTCTACAACGTTTTCAATATGGCGGAATCCATTAACAGAGAGGAAACTACCTTAACCTGAGCTTTAAATAGTTTTTATACTAATTGTAAGTTCTGGGCTGCATACAACCGAACACGTAGATTGTATGGTCGGATTATCAAAATGTACGGATAATCGGATTCTGAAAGTTAAATTTAAAATGATGGAAAAATTGCACAAGATAATGAAAATATTTGTTTTATCAATTAAATATAAACAAACAGCAAACTAAGAAAATATTTCTGAAAATGATCATGAAATGTATGTTGAATCTCTGATTTTGTTGCAACTGAAAACTCCTGATCTCGCAAATTACTTAAAAGTACCAAAAGTCGGTAGTTGATGTTGTATACATTCGTCCACCACAAGCAAGTATTAAATGCTTTCATGGCGTTTCTATGACTTATCTATAATAAATTTGGTGTAATGAAATTTTTCAATGAAATAAAAATTAAAAGACTGCTTTTTAAATTTTCAAACCAACCTTCACTGCTTTTGTGGTCCTTCTTTATAAAATTATTAAAGAAAAACTTTGCCTTTTCAGCTAATATGTCCCGAGGAATTGGACACCCTCGTAATATCGTGGGCACCATATAAATAAATGTAAGGAACGTGCTACATTAAAGAGGCTCACATTCGTTACTTTTAACATGGTGCCGACAATATCTGCAAAAAACAAAACAAAAAAAAAACAGATATGAAGAGATTCCTCAACTTTTGAATGACTGCCTAGTTTTAATGTTTTATTTTAAGAGAAAGCACATTATGATTTTGACACTACCATGCAAAGCAGTTCCAATAATATGTACTAAGAAACAGAGCCATTTTTATTCCGTCTCTCGTCAGTGAACTTTAATATTTTTTTTTTTGTTCGGATACCGAGAGTTTCGGATTAGCAAAGGTTCGGATTGTCAAGACAAGATCGGACAATCAGCAAGGCACAGAGACACCCCGGAACCCCGAAATCACCGCTACATAACTATGACAGTTTGGGTAGCATCATCACCAAGCTGTGACGGCACCGTTCCCATCCCGTGCCTCTATGGGAACCACCCAGCGTGACTGCGGGAGTGACTTGCCATTTCGTATTCCTATGCGTTCGTCTACGCTTAGTTCGCTGTCACTGAGGAAGTGTCAGCAATCGTCTATTCGGTTCAGCTTTTGATGAGGGAGGAAGTCGAAAACGGTTTGGATAATTTTATTTGAACTAACTTGGCCTGAATCACCTTACACCGCGTTTAAGTTTTACTTTCTCGTTTAAAGAGGTCGCGTTTCATAATAAATATGATTTTATTGAGACAGCATTTTTTTTTTCCTAAGCTAGGAGTGATTTAAAGGGATTTAAGCTTCTTTTACCATATCTGTTCTGCCTATCTCATTTCAGAAATATTGTTAATAGTTATATTTGTTTTAATTTAACTAAAAACAAATAAAGATTGAATAAATAAATATTAGTTTTAATTGTGGAATAAAAAATGATGAAGTTGATACCAAACCATTTGTAAATTATTCCCTGAAATTTGTCTAGCTTTGGAAAAAATTTAATGAGCAAATTTTGTAATACAGTCGGACAGAGGAAAATACAGTTGGGCGGTGAAGCCCTGGATCACATCAAGTCGCCCTAATCGTAGAGAGGAAATCGCCGTGACCAGGTTAAGAATAGGACACACGAACCTAACTCATGTACATCTCATCAGTAAACAACCACCACCAAATTGTCAGCACTGCAATAGCCTCTCACTGTCAATCATATTTTCCAAGAATGCACTTATTATACTTCAAGCCTTAATCGATTATCTCTAAAACAGGATATATCAGCAATATTGAGCAACAACGAATCAAACATAAAAAAAATTATAAAATTTCTTAAAATCCATAGGCTATTAAATAAAATATAAAAATAAATATAACTTTTATTTTATTGTTCTTCCTTTTTTTATTATTATTTTAATATATTTCATCTTTTATATATTTTTAAATATTTTTTTATTTATTACTCTATCTATTATTAATTATTAATTCTCCTCTAAAGAGTTTACAAATATAACCGACTCACAGGCGTTTAGGGTTTTATTTAAGGCCTAAATAAATAAAAAAATACAGTTGGGCATCCAGAAGCGTCTCCTATCAAATAGAGGATAAAATTCGATGACGATGGTATGGCACCATCTAGGTACCAATTTTCCCAACCTTTGCAAAATTCAAAATAGTAGATGATCTATATTATGTCTTATCTATCTATATTATGTAACTATCTATATATCATCTATATTATGCATATTATAGATTCAACTACAAACAGAAATGAAACCAAATTTTTTTCTGATGTTCAAGACGGAATTCAAGTGTTGACATTTTATGATTCCGAGAACAATCTTTTTTGCTTTCTCACTACCGAAGGTAGGGAAGCATTGTGTTCGTGCAAGAGAATAAAAAAATATTTTGTGCTCAGAATCGAAAATTTTCACTCGCTTTTTACGTTTCAGATATTAAGGATCAAATTTGGTTCGGTGTCTGTCTGTCTGTAGTCGAATCGATGTGACGGGTATATCACCTAGGATTATGCGGATTGATGCCTAGATAGTCCCATATCAATTTTATCAAATACCATCCAGCACTTCCGCTTACGCACGCGCAAATGTATTTTTTTAGATATGCCAATATTTCAGAAAGGGTTCGTTCGATTTGGCTCTACGTTGGATAAAAGGTAGATATTGGTGAAAAAATAATCTAGTGTCCATTTTATTGAATTCTGTCTCTTAAATATTGAATACTTTCTGTTAAATATGCTGTACTATACTACGTGCGTTGCTATATACTATTGCGCCTAAAATAACTCAAAAAGTATACACTTTTTTGTCAATATTATGATAAGATGTTTCAAAGGTATTTAAGTTAAAACAAGTTTCATCTAAATCAAGGCAATATTAGTAGAGATATCACGATTTTAAAATATGTTTTGCTTCCTCACTACCGAAGGATTTTAACCTACCTATAACAAAAAACTTTCTACACTGGATATTGAGGAAGCTATAATACTATGATTATTTATTATATCAAAGTTAAGACACATATTTATCTACGTCGCATACAACTTTCTTTTATTATAGAATTGTAATAATTGTTTTTTCAATAAACTTATATAAATTGTGTGGGAAAGAAAAAAATAAAATAAAATTTTTTATTGTCAATAAGCTATGCTGATTTTTATTTCCGAATCTATTTTAATGTGAATTAATAATACATAAAATCATATAATTATAAAATACTTTTAAAGTATTTAATAGCCAAACACTAAGTTAATTATGATAGGTTCGTTAGGTAGTTAGAAGATCCATTGTCTGGTAAGTGATTAACCATTAGCCAACTGAACCGGCTAAACTCGAACAGCTGGGAGCCGGCCGAAGAGCATTGTTCTCAGGGCGAACCTCGGACCCATTGAAAATTTTAATTACACGGCTTTTACTCCGCAGTGGTAGAGCTGCAGACCTCACGATGCTGTACACTAGAACAGCAGTATTAAAAGGCTTTACTGCAGAGATGGTACAATCATATTTATTGTATTCTTGATATTTATATATATTAAACCATCCCTATATATGTATTTTAACTAGGCGATTATCAGTTACAAGACAAGAACCTCAAGCTATTCTGGTATGTAACTTCTAGAAATCAACCCCTGTAATTGACCAAGAAAAACTTGAGGGTTTACGTTTCAATGTACGCAGATTCCGAATATTGAATAAACAAAAAACGTCCGTGCGCCGTACGCCTTCTGCGGCTACGAGACTAGAGGCTTGATTGTTTTGGGTTTTGTTATGAATGTCAAAGGGCACCCGAGAATGATCCTCGAAATTTGGCATCACCACCCGCCCTTTCCTTTCAAGATGGCGCCCGGAAAACCTGTGTTGCTATAGACTGTTTGGCTTAAACTACACTAAACAACAAAATTTTGTATAACGATTTATGACAACCAACTATCGACCAACACATACGAACACACTATTTTTTTTAGGGTTAATAAACCTTAAGTAAATTAATTAAATTATAAATAAAAACTTTAATCACTTGATAAAAATGTAGAAAATTCTGTATAAAGTATGTTTTTGATTCATTGAACCGAAAAAAAAATATATTTTTTCTATATTACTTCTATTTAGTTTCTAAGTCTAGTAGGGTCTTTCCTACCGACTAATTAGGGTTCAAGGTCAATGACGAATAAACTAAAGTATCTTCTGTTAATGCCTTTTCTTCGAAGCCCTTTAAAATGTATCTATATAACATACTTCACCGAAAAGTACTTCCCCTTCAAGATGGCGGCCGAAATACCTGTGCCATATAGACTGTAGCGCCTTAATGAATGTACCGATTTCAATGAAATCTGGCTGAAGTCTTCTAATTCGGAGCTCTTTAAACTTATCTCTGCAACATGCTTCACCGAAAAGAAGCTAAAAAAAGTTACGAGGGATGGAAAAGTTAGATTTCCAATTAACAAAAAAAGTATACACTTTTTTAGTTATTCGAAAATTTATCTTCTATTCGATTTCTATATAAATCGGATATGTATACTGTATGGTCATTTGAAACTTGATGGGATTTCCTAGAAACAAAAAAAGAATCGATGAAATCGCACGATTTGGTGCAAAGATAAGTTGACTAAATATTTTCCATACTTTCAACTGCTTAGCTGATATTTCTTGTTTTTGATTTTTGGAAAGTCTTAAATCACTTGCAGCAATCAGGATTGCAATCTATATTTCTCAGCAAATTACTAATGATGAAAAAAAATATTCAAGCCAATATTAGGAATTACTTTTTATTTATTTTCTTATATGTTACAAGGAAAGAAGTGTTAAATATAAAATATAACTGTTCAGAAATAATAAACCATTGTATAATTTTTGTTAATAGTGTCCGAAAATTGAATAGTGGTAGGGCAAGAGCTGATAAATCCAAAAGATTAGGCATCTCTGATTTTCCATGTTGTTTGGGCATGATTTATATTAAAAATCAGAATTTGTAACCTCAGCCCGCCATCATAAACCCTTTTTATTTAAAAAATACCAAACAATTTGCCAAAAATAAAAGAAAAAAGCGGTGGATGAATTGGAGTAGAGCAGTGCTGCCGCCTGGTAGACCACATAGAATTAGTAGACCATTGTCTCAAGCTGGCTGCCCGCTAACGGTGTCCATTTCCAGTTTTTGTTCTAAAGCCGTTTCTTTTGTTTACAATCGATGTCAATTACTAGGCCGGCCCCATTTCTCCACTTGGATTCATTCTCGTCACAGAGTTCGGAGGAATTCATTGAAAATCCGAAGGAAGAATTTACTGAATATTATCTGTATCTTAAGTGAATTAGTGGTAAATTCCACACTTATAACTTTTCAAAACAACAGTTTAAAATTTAAATTAATGTGTTATTATAATTTGCCAGAAAAATATCTTTCTACCACTCTCGTTTCTGATTTAGTCATTTATACACGAGGTAGAAGTCGACTTTTAAAACCATTTATGAACCCAATATTTCCATCATAAGTCCTGTTCATCACCGAGCTGAAATCAATCAAAGAATGTTTGTGCAATGTTTTGAGGTAATTTGCTCTGATTATTAAAATAAGGGTGGTTGTTGGAGTGAGAAGGAATGCAATCTTCATTAACTTTCTTGAAATAATTCTTTGGGCAGATCCAAGGTTTAGGAGAAGACCTAGGTTTCGATTGAGGGTTATCTTAGTTACTATCATGTTGAATAAACATTACATATTAAATAAATCTTATACGCATTGTCGATGGCATACTCACCCTTCTCAAGTATTTTATTGCTTCTCTCCTCTTAAAAACGATGTTAGCAAAAGTGTAATTACAAAAATGGTAAGTAATAATTTGTACATGTATCCCACCTTCTCCCTTGTTCTCTGGCTTCACTAGCAGATCCAGGATTTAATTTTTTGGGCGGGAGGCTTCAGCCCGAAAGCTTTTTTTTCATATATATAACGGTAATTACTTTGGAAAAAAATAATATAAGTAATACTTGAAGTCCAATTAATTAATGTAATTACACGAACAATAAATACTTTAAGAGATAATTTTTTACCATAGACATGGTTACATTTTACCATTTGGGGGAGGGGATTCAGCCCCCCCTCCCCCTAGATCCGCCTGTGCCTGGCTTAGAAGTTCCTCTAAATTGAAACTCCGATAAAAAATAGTTCTACTAAAATTCTTATCTGCCGTTAAAATGTGTATTTGTTTTATCTGGTTATAATTCAGAAAGATATAGGCTGAAGAGTAAAGAAACAAAGGTTTCTATTTATAACGGTTATATTGATAACGTATGTTGCTGTCGGTACAGCACTTTATAAAAATAACCGGAACAAGAATTAGTTATTACGAAACTCTTTTCCTTAAACCAATAAAATATTCTAAAGAAAATAAGCGAAGATAGCTTGTAAGAGTGTTATTTAATACATTCGAGTTCTTTGACGTTAGGCTTGGTCCAACTTTTAACAATCTTTTGAAGTTGATGTCATTGAGGAAAAACGATAGAGATTGTCACCACTGTTTATTGTTTAAGTATTTCATATTATACCAGCAAGGAAAATCAGAGCCGGTTTTATAATCAGTATGGTGCGTGTTTATGAGCAAGTTTTTTTTTATTCTGTCGGAATTACAGACCATGTAGATCTTTTATTAGTTTGCTGGATTATTTGGTTAACTATGCTTTATTAGAAAACATGAATGTAGATTCAGATGGCAAACAACTTGATGAATAAATGGATGAAATGCTAGCTGTCTTTACATTTCAGTTCTGTGTATGTTGTACACAAAAAGAATAAAACACATCAAAATCTTACAATAACCTTCTCTATGCGTTCACGATGTTAATAACACTTTACTGGACCCTAAGATCCATTAATATCGAGATTTTCTCGAATAATTTTCTCGACTTAAGAGGTCTACAGTACTATACTAACTACAACTACAACTATTATAATAATGTTTTTATTTAATTTTTCCGTTGACATTACAGAACATGTAGATATTTTTGCGCCTTAACGAGCCCGCTCCATCGCTGCCTGTCTTGCGCTATTTCTTAGCACTCAGCTCTATTGCGTCTTTTTTTATTCTACCAATCTGCTTTTTGGCCATATACCTGGTCTTTTACCTTCTGTTGAGTTTCATTCATTGTTACGTGGAAGCTTCCTGATGGATTGCTACGAGCTACATGCCCCGCCCATCCTAACCTAAGTGCCTTCATATCATGAAATATTGGTTGATCAGTTTCTTAAAGCAGTTCTTGATTGGTATTTCTTCTCCACATGTTAGTACTATGATCCCCGATCGCTCCGATTATCGTACGGAGGATTTTTCTTTCAAATCATTCAGCTTATTAACAATGTTACTTAATATGAGCAAGCAACGCATTATATTTGTTTTGGTTTTTACTCGCCCATTCCTAGAGATATTTTCTCTAAAGCTGGGTTTACACATTTGACTAACAGTCACAAAAAATAAATAAATAAATATGGGCTTACACGTTTCTGTATTTATAGAGAAGAAATGTAGTGAATGTTAGGATTCGTATTTGAGTTAACCTATTGGAAATTTAAAAAGATACAAAAGTATGAAAATGAAAGACTGCCTAAAATTCGCTAAAGTAGAAGGTGGATGAAGAACCTTCATTTTATTTCATCACGGTACTAGGAGCCATTAAATGCAATATTTCTCTTGAAAAACCTACGACAGATAGATTGGTCTCCAACAGAACACAAACACAATAGCCTATAGAAGCACTCCATTAACCAATTCGTAATGTGTAAAACGCGACTTACTTGAGTCCATCTTATCTCTATCAGATAATATATTCAATCTATTGTGCAAAAATAATTGAAGGTTGAATCTATCTTTTCTTTTCTTGGGTTCCCGTCGAGTCCCGGAGTAAGCTTTCTGCACGTCACTAGATCCCAGTCATCTTCGTCACGTTTCATATAATTTTTTTCACTTGTTTGACCCTTCCATTTGGCTTACTTTCTCAAAAGTTGATGGGTGTCCATTCATTTTTTTTCATACATTTTTTAAACCTTTTCTTCACCTGTAAATTTCACTGTGACTTTAAATATTTCCAAAAAAACAAAAAAAACATATACTCTAGATAGACCAGACTGGTTATGAATAAATATTTTAATTGGCAGATAGCTACAATATGGTCACAATTTAGACCAACCGAAGAAGCAATGTGGAAGTAAATATTTTTTTGGAAAGAAACAAAGTTGATACTCGTAAAATAAAAATAGTCTGCACGAAATTTTTGCCTAGACTATATACTTTTCGAAATTTGGAACAACCACAAATTGTGATAACTTTAGAACGGCTTTCACGAACCACACGAAATTATTAGGGTAATATTATAATTAATAAAGATGTACCATGCTACATTACGGTACAAAACCGACATCCGTAAAAAAATTAGTATAAAAGATATAAAATAAAAATGATCGATGTGGGTTGGAAGAATAGCAACTTCAGCTTTCCAACGGCTGTACTAACGTTGAATTTGGAGAAACTCCTGAGAAATTGTACAGGCTTTAGTTATTGGCTGGAAAAATAAAAATTGGTATTTAAGTGTTTTAAAGACACTAAAAACGAATCTAATTTAATTTTTCAAAAACAAAAATCTATTTGGCCTATAGACAATATTTTTTTCTTATTCCGCACAAAAAAGAAAGAAATCGATTGATATATAATATCTTAAAAATATGACAAAGCGAAGACCAAAATAATTAATATAAGTTTTGTTTGAAATTATATTTTTAAAAAAATTTCTCAGCTTCTAGGGCCCGTTACAACGAACGCCGGGATTTGTATCTAATGTTTTTCGGTGTAGTATTACCAAACAAAACTTTGTTTGAATCGGTGACCAACTGACTGTAGCCTTCGCTTGTAAGAGAATTTTTGATATAGTTTAACTTTCAAAAATGTTTCTGTGAATTTCGACTTTATTTATCGATACAAAAAACAGAAAAACAATCCATCGCATGGACTAAGACGGTCTATACAAAATTAAAGCTGATAAAATTTTCAATATGGTTGGTTATATGGCTTGTTTCTCTAACTCGCTTAGTTTTCGAGAGGAAAAAAGTTCTTAATAATTAAATTGTTTTCATGAATTTATAATATTTTACTAGTTTATCTTCAACCGCTAGCGGATCAAGGATTTAATTTTGGGGGGGGGGGCTTCAGCCCGGAAGCTTTTTTTTTCATAAAAATTACGATAATAACTTTGGAAAAACAGAAAGAAACTAACTACCTATATGAAATGGTGTTTAAGTGATTCCTTAAGTCCTTTTAAATGTAATTAACCGAACAATAATACTTTTAAGAGGTATTTTTAAAAATTTTTGTCCATAAAACATAAAAATGTTTTACCATTTTGGGGGGGAGGGGCTTCAGCCCGAAAGCCCCCCCGCAGATCCGCCCGTTTCTCCAACGGTTCAAAATTAGATCAATTATAACTTTATCTGTCGATTCCGAGAATTAGCAGGAAAAAAAATTTTACAAGTATTTACTTAGACATTTAGATCTGTGGAGAGTCTTTGATGACGCGATGGATAGTTTTCCTGAAATATGCGAAAACTCGAAAAAAATACGTTCTAGGCGCCCTCCCTCCCCCCGCCACATCTGGTTTACCACATAGGAGTGGGGACTTTTAATTTCTTACCTCCTTACTCATCCAAACAATGTCCCAAAGTCAAAAATTGTGTCCTCGCCATTTCCTTCAATAATCATTCATTGACTGAACTATTTTATGCACCAAACATAGTTGCAGCTATCGTACAATTTTCTGTTATCATAAAAGAAAAATTGTTCAAATTTATTAGTTACTTAAGGTTATGAAATATCAAATTACTTTTTACGATAAGCCGAGGATATTGGCTATTTAATCTCACTTAAAACCGTTCATTTTTATACCCTAGGCAGGTTTATTATTGGTTATTTTTTCACATAAAAGATAAAAAGCTAAAAGAGATTAAGGTTAAACTACTGAAATGCTGTGCAATATATAATATCAGCTGCAGTTCACACATTGACCTACTGGAGCCGGTAAAAGGTTAACTTAGCGGTAAGAGATCGCTATAGAAGGCCTCGGTTCCCATAAGATCGTGTAGGCTGTGGCTAGATCTGATATCTCGCTGGGTAAACACTTCATTAGCGAACGTGTACTGTAGTCCATTATATGATAGACTTTTTGTTCTGTTATAGATTAGATTACTGTCTTAGTTCACTATCTTGCTTGTTAACAACAGGTGTCATTGGATAGCTACAGATGTAAGCGTACTTTTAATGATTCAGTAAGGTGTTGGGTTGGGTTCCATTAATTAATATAAATATATATTCTTTTTTTCATTATACATAATTATGAAATCCTTGTATATTTTCATGGTTCCATGGAATAATCATGTCGTCAACAAAAGGTATATAATACTTTGACATAAGAGTCAAAGGCAAAAGATCTCCATGGTCTGTAATGCCAAGAGAAAAAAGAAGTCTGGGATGTAAGGTCAGTCATAGCTTCCTCACCGTTTTCGTTGGCTAAAATATTTCTATATTACAAGGTATACAATTTTTCGTATGAGAATAAAATCCCTCGGAGATGCCGATTCGGAAATACAGTTATCCTTCAACATTCGCAGGTTTGGTATCCACGAATTTCGTTTAGCTAATATTAAAATGCGTAAGAGTGCCGTATTTGAAGATTCGATATTTGTTGATTCTTAATTTTAAAAAAAAATACCAATGCATACTGAACATGCGTATCACTACAGTTAGTGCAAAAGGTCGTATGTAAAAATTGATTGTTTTACAAGAGAGCATAAAAAATAATTATTTCTTTATACTTTATTAGTATGATTTCATATTTTATTGTCCTCTGCTATTTTCCATAGCAGCGGACTACTTATATCAGTTGCAGACTACAAAATGTCACCTTTTGCACTAATAGTGGTGATATATACTTAATAGGTACGTTTTCACTCGTAAAAAATCAACCTGTTGTTTGTTCGGAGATAACTAGACCAAATGCCATCTACCTTTTATCCAACTTTGAATCGAACGAGCCGTTTCTGAAATATTGGCATATCTACAAAAATGCGTTTGCGAGTGCGTAAGCGGAAGACCTGGTCAGAATTTAATAAAATCTATATGGGACCATCTAGACACCAACCAGTACAATGCCTGAACATTTCATGAAAACCGGATAAACGGTAGTAGGTAATATGCCTGTTTCATCGATTTGATTACAGACAGACAGAAACCGAACTAAATTTGATCCTTGGTGTCTGAAACGTAAAACGCGAGTGGAAATTTTCGATTCTGAGCAAAAATTTTTTTTTAACCTCTCAAACTAATACAATGCTTCCCTTCCTTCGGTAGAGAGGAAGCAAAAAGAATATTATAAATTTATAGGACTCCAACCTGAAAATTTTAAGTACTTTTCATTTAAATCTTTAGAGAGCGTGGGTGAGCAGTGACTCCCTGAGCTCAAGGTGTGATATTGGCCGTGATATTCGTTGCTACTATTAATAGCAATCCAAATTTTTCGGCTGTCATTTTAGAACGAAGGGTTGAATGAAAATGTGGAATTGGAAGGTTCTTCTTTGGGTGACCTCTTACTTTGATAAATTACAAATCTTGTAAGAATAAGGCCAGTAGTTTCGGAGAAAAACCGAGGGCGGACAATGCCTTTTAAATTTTATTTTCGGATTTTATGTCTCTTGAAATATCAAAAGATCAAATTTTGGAGGGATTAATTGTTTTTTTTCTTTATTGATTATGACGGTTCATTATTGAAAATAATAAATAACTATAAACATGTCAATAGACTCCAGGATTAAATATATTTATGTCAGAAAATGGCCTCCTGAAAGACAATGGGTTCAACAATAGATTTGCACATTTTTAAATACTAATTGTACACTATTTAAACGTCCAATGCTAAATGAATATAGTAGTACTTACTCACATATAATTGTACTTTTTCAGGGTTTCGTCCACGTAAGAGTTTGGTTCCCGCAGTTTCCGGGTGTAGTGATGATGTCCGACCAAGAGCTGATCATCATGTGCAAACCTCCAGAGCCAACGATAATAGAGAACAAAGCTGCAGGATTCGCTGGCAGTCTGTAAGTACACGTACAATAATATTTATATATTCTAATCTGTTAATAATATGTTTTCTGAGGATCTTGATGTTCAGTCAATAGTTACATTACAATAAATAATAATATTCTGTTGACGTTTCGAGACTTTATTTTTCTCAAATTCACGATTAAATAAAACAGGTTTGTAGAGGAATTATTAGGAAATAATTATCAAAAACTAAAATTATAAGTAAATAGACTTCAAACTAAAAATTATTCAGATATTATAACTACATTATAACTAATTATTTAAAAAAGGAACTGGTGACTAAATTGCACTTACAAATTGTAGAAAATTAATATTCCTTATATTGAACAACTATACCAATGGTTAACTTCAACTAAATAAGTTTTTGGATTTGTGAGTGAGAATGAATAGAAATGATAAAAGGTAGGATAGCAGTGAAGTGGGAGGTGTTCATATATATATATATATATATATATATATATATATATATATATATATATATATATATATATATATATATATATATATATGTATGTATGTATGTGTTATTGATTTATTAGTATTATATATTTTCATATCAGCATTGAATGTATATTTTTCCCGCGATATAGGCCAGCTGAGGACCGCGCGTATATCAGTACTTCTTGGTTTTCCTTTTATCCCAAACTTTCTTTATTTTTTTTCTGTTCTTCTGTCTGTTTCCTTCCTTTATTTCTCCCCTTACTCCAAGGGCCTGTTTCACTGTTCATCTGAATTTATCTCTTTCTAAGTAGGTTTATCTGTTCAGGACAACCTTTCTGTAGCAGTCATTTCTTTCTTATTATATTTGAAATTTTTCCTCTCGTTATAAATAACTTAAGTGAATTAAATTCGAATGTATGTATCATTTTTCCGAAATTTGTGCTGAAAGTAGATAAATCTAGTTTATTCAGCATAGTGCAAACTATTCGTGTGTTGGTATACTCTTCGTTTGAGTTGAGTTGAGCTGATGTTACAAAGAAGTGTTTTTGGTAGTATTTCAGAAAATATTTGTTTGTAGGTGATCTGTATAACTTTTTAATTTTGATTTCATGGTATGGTTGTTGTTGATTTGATAATGTCTGTATTTTTTTTCTTGTTTTTGTTTTTTATTAGATTGTAAACGTGGGTAGCAAATTTTTGCACTGTTTTTTTTTTTTATGGCGATTCATTTTGTAATGTTTAGGACACTGAATTGCTTTATTTTTAATTTGTATTCTATTTGTTTGAAACTTTTAGTGTTTAATAATTATATCTGTAAAATTGTCTATTAATCTGTTTTTTGAATATAAGAACAGATAAGTCTCAAAAATTTAAGAAATATTGTTGTATATTTATTTACTGAATCAGCCGAATATATATATATATATATATATATATATATATATATACATAGCTAAATGATATCGCTTCAGATAGTATGCCTCACATTATTGTTATTTATTAAATATAATTTCCTTTCCAAAATTTATTAAAAATTCTAATCTTTCTCTATTTTTATTTTCTCTAACATGTATCATTACAAATTATTGTAATTAGTTAACCTGTGTTTCGTTCATTAGCTCATCCTAAGACTTTATATTAGAGCATAGAAAACTATCTGAGACCCGTAAGTTATTTTATAAATGAACTATATTGCCGTGCTCTAAAAACTAGGGAGCAGTTTAACGGTTGAATGGAGACCAGGAACTCAATTCTCTGGATATTTTTCTTCTCCCAGAAAAAAAAAAATAGTTTTGATTGTTTCTCATTCCATCAGTCCACGTTCTCAATATTGTTTTTTCAGTTATACTTGGTTGATCAAAAATGGTGATGGAATTTTTTTTTTAATAATATTAATTTATCCATGAGAGATGATATATATTTCGATTATAGTTATGTATATACGATTAGATTAAATAACGCAATTTTTTACTCAATATGTCTCAAAATTGGTCAAGTCCTAGTGACTAATAAGTTTGGAAAAATTGCTTGAGTTGAACTAAAAAGATTAATAAACAATAATCAAAAACTAAATGTGATTATTTATTAGATTGACCTTAGGCAAAAAAATGTATGAAAAAATAATTTTGAAAAACAACAAGTACTGGAAAATCATAATTTCATAATGACTGCTTTAGTAAATACTGGTAGAGTTTGAGCTGTTTTAAAACACAAAAAAAATCTAATTATTTCATTTTCGGCAAATGTGTAAAATGGCGCTTGATCGATCAGGTCTTATTATTTAATCTCTTTTTTATTTATTTTTTTGTTTTTTTTTATTTATTGATGATATTTACAACTGTATTACAAGTAAAAATACATTCAGTAAATGTGAACAAAAGAATATAATAGCATGAAATCACTTGTTGAGAAACTACCCACTGGTAGCACTCTAAGGGTTTATTTAAACACATTTCAAATATTACATGATAATTGAAATGAAATGAAATGAATATATTTTTATTATCCTGGGACTCTTGTCCCTTTAGAACAAAGTATAGGTACTGAGAAAATGCAAAGGAAAATAAAATAACATGAGTAAACAACATGGTTTCTGGGAGATCTTAAGAAGTTCTCGTATGTACATTTCGAGATCAGTCGGATTGGGAAAGGAGTTGCTGCTTAAAAATGAGAGATTTAAATGAGGAAACTAATTGTGCATGTCGGATATAGGAAGGGATAAAAATCCAATAGGAGACGGCTTGAATTGTAAAAGATTTGTCAAATGCAGCAGTTCGGTGAGGATGAAGATAGAGGTCAGAAGTTCGGGATTGAATGGAGGATTTAAATTGTAGGCTCTGGAGAATATAAGAGGGTCGCTAACTTCAAATGACCTGGTATAGAAAGGTAGCAAGGAAGTACTGATGGCGGTAGGATGGATAGAGCGTCTTCTAATCGGCGTAATACTCCGTAATATGCATATATATAGATCAATTCATTAGGCGTTTAAGTTTGACTTCAAGTTCTCCCGAGAGTACACCGTATAATTGTGTAACACCTTTACATGATCTTTTTATTGCTTATATTATATTCAGTGTATATTTATTTCACTATTTATTTATTTATTATGCGCTACACTTATAGGCGCAACGGAAGGGGAGTGACGCACCAAAAAAAAATGAAGGGAGATTTTATTATGAATAAAAATTTAACATAATTATTTTGAAACGAGGCAAAAACATATTGAATATTTAAAATGTATTTGTTTATCTATTTAAACATTTTTATATATTTAAACAGTAAAATTATATATTGATAATGGATACCGCAATATTTTTTTATATTTTACTGTTGTTCTTTTTATTTATAAGTAAACTAGCTGATGTGCCCGTCGTTGACGAATGCAGTTAAAGTTTGAGAATATTTTATTGATATGGATTTGGTATTATGGAGGGAGAGGATCCAAATTTATTTTTATAAAATTGAGTGTGGGGGGTTGTTTTTAATCAACCTCAACCTGAACAGCTCTATTTCTGAGGGAGTCTTTCGACCTAACTTTCCTTTTAAACTTGGCTGCTTTGGAAATTGAATAATACAATTTTGTTATATAGCTCGCGGTAGAGTAGGTTGGGATGAGAAGCGAAGTAACTGCCTAACCGGCATCTCTAGACAAGACAAATTACTTAAGAATTCGTAATTATTTTGAAACGAGGCAAAAACATATTGAATATTTAAAATGTATTTGTTTATATATTTAAACATTTTATTATTAAGAATTTTTATTTAATATTTTTTATTTATATAAACTTGAAAATAAACAATTCAATATATAAAGTATTTGTACAGCTTTCATAACATTAGTACATTTCAAGAACTTTTTCAGCTACAAATGAATAATGTGAAAAATATCTTTGATTTCTTAGTGTGTACAACCTGAAATAAAAATACAACGTTGTTCACAGTCCGACTAGTTTGCCGCGGAAAATGTGATAAGAATATCATCTGAAAATTGAGGGATGGTTGAATCATAAAATTCTAGGATATGTTGATATATATTATTATCTTTGGATATAAATGACAATTAAATAAAAGTAACATTTAAATATCTATTAAATAGTTATAGGCCCTAACCTATCCAGGTAAACTTTAATCAATTTTAGTTTGCATATTTTATTCATTCGTATAGCTTATTTATAATTGATTTTATTTTTTTACCTCAAATTATTGCAGGGGAGGAGTGGACCGATATTCTCCCCTCCTCTCAAGTCTCTGCCTATGCCTACACTGTCAGGATATGATTAAGTGATACTATTTGTTATAAATCGATTTCTTAATTTACAAATATTGGTTCAACATAGTTTTTTACTGTACACGTAAATTATTTTACTCAATTCTTATTGGGCCCTCACATATGGCTGGCCTTCCTTGTGGAGTTGTCCATCCATTTCGTCGTGAACTAGAGTCTAACCTGGTATGCTTCTTCAGAAGAGTCTTATCCCAAGCACGTCTTTTATTGTCATTGGAAAAGATGATATCGAGTTGTGTAGAAAGGCTGAAAATACCTCTTTGTAGAGGAAAAGTACCGCTGTGTTATCGAAGGCTTTTGTAAGGCTGACTCGTAAATGACTTAGACTCTAAAACTATTTTATTATCATGATCAGATCATATGATTAAAGATTGTTATTTCTAATAGTTGGTCTGTGCGAATAATTCGCATAGTATATTGGTCCTGTAATTATATAACTGTAATTTACAAGTATTCTATAGTTCAGACTGTATTTTTTTTTTCAATATGGTGTAAGCAAGATAAAATTGGTTCAGTAGTCTCGGAGAAAAAACGCGAATGGCGGACAGGCGAAATCTTTTTATTCGATTTTCGAGATCTACATATCCTGAAACATAAAACCTCAAATTTTGAGGGAGGATGGTTAAATTTTTCATTTAGGTCGATTACAATGGTTCATAGTTGAGAATAATAAATTTCAAGTCTTTAAACTAGCATTTTAATTTGTCGAGATTATAGTCCGTGGTACAGACTCCCTTTTATCAAATTATTAACATCTGGCTGAAACATCGTATATAGCTTCATCTCATCGTAACCTAAAAATATTTTATTTACGAAAATTCTTGGAATTGGGGCGTTTTCAATCTAGAGGTCGGCAAACTTTATCTGTTTAATTAGGTACTAAATACTCGTAAATACCCATTTGTCTCTTACAAAAATACTGGACCGTTTGGCCTATATGTCCTTTTTATTTTGACAATTTGCAGGTGTAGATCACACCAAACGGCTCAGTATTTTTGAAGGCCTCCTTTTTTCCCAACTTTGTTTGTAAGTTATCTTACAATTCAAGTGGAAATCAAATGGGTATTTTCGGGTTTTTAGTCCCTAATTTTTTTTTAAATCTTATTTATTGAAAAATATTACAATCTGTCTCAAGGACATTTATAATAGTGTTCACAGATCACATTCACACTCTATGTACAGTAAATAAAATAAATTATACAGAAAAATAATATAAATACAATAAATAAGAATAAAATAACCTAAAAATGAATGAAAAGAAAGAACACATACATACCTATATACAATATCAGTCCCTAATTAAATAAACAAACTTTGCCGACCTCCTACCTATACTAGGTAAGGAAAGTATTGCAATCGGGTAAAATTTCCGATATGCGGTTTTCGACGGATCTATACGTTTCAGAGCCTCCTGAGTCTAAACGCCGTTTAGCCTGTTTTTGAAAATTAATAAAATTTCCTACAAAACTATATAAAAATCGTTCATTTTGGACAACTATTAACGAAGTTACAGCTATTCAATTTCTAATGAAAGATTACGAGTTCATATCCTGGTGTCAGAAAGGGGTGAATGAGAGAATAAAGATGACTAAGTGAAAGTAAGAAAATCTGTTGCCCGCATCACACAATCTTCACTATTTCTTCTACTTTTAACAGAAATTATTGTTTGACAACACTAAGCTATGGCAAAAAGTTTTTGATCTAGCAATATTAGAAAGTATTTAAATTTTCACATTGATCTATCTTAAGCCAGTTTACATTGCTTTAGTTTATCAAATAAATTGTATTCAAATCTTTTGTTTGATCAATTTTCAGGAAAATAAATCTAGTTCAATTCTTTTTTGTTTCTTCATGAACATATGTAAAGATATAAAAACTTTTCTGAAATAGGTAGTTGAGTCGTGTTAGTGGACACAGATAATAGAGCGAATCACAGCATTTTAATCTATTAAGATTGGAAAATAAAATATGACATTTACCATAATCTTTTTTATATATTAGAGAGATTATTATTATCACATTCCTGTTGTTAAATGAATAAACGGCAATTTTCTCTGCTATTTTATTACTATAGTTATTCTTTCAACTGGATTAAAAAATAACATCTTTCATTTAGGCTGCATTCAGGAACTATACGTTCTCAATTCTAGAAATATATCGACGATCTGTTTCTATTTGCCGTTTTTCTGTTTTACCGATATTACAGTTATCAGGAGAAGAGGAAGGATCACATAAGAAGAGCCGATGACAGGCTCAAGACAAACAGATCCACGAAACAAGACCACGCTCTATAATTCCCGGCCAATTGAAGTCTCCACTTTCCATAGCGCGGTTCCTCTCTTCCACCAGTTAGTTCTGGATTCAATTTCACAGACTTGCTTTCCTTTCCCCAAGGTTTTATTTTTTTTTGTCTGATTTCCCGAACTGACCCAATACCTTCTTCGATGGCGAAAGAGAATAGAGAAAATGTGCTTTAAAAATGTCGGATAACAGATCAGAAGGATTTTTTTTAATCATTACTTTTTTGCGGTTTCACTTTTACTTTTTTGCCACATTACGTGTTAGAATTACAAAAAAAAAAAAGAAATTACATTTTGTGCATCATGCAATGTCGAATACTATCGAAAGGTATCGATTAAACTTTCCTTTATCGTGTAAAATATATCGACATTTTTAATAATAAATTAAGAGAAAAACTATTTATTATTTATTAAAAGAGTTGCTGCTTAACTATATTAGGTCACTGATACACAGCAAACTATAAATCGTAGGTGGGCTATCTGTTTATCGTTGGAGATCACAGTAAAATTATATATTGATATTGGATATCGCAATAATTTTTTATATTTTACTGTTGCTCTTTTTATTTATAAGCAAACTAGCTGATGTACCCGTCGTTGACGAATGCAGTTAAAATTTGAGAATATTATTTTGAGATGGATTTGGTATTATGGGGGGAGGGGATCCAAATTAAATTTTATAAAATTGGGTGAGGGAGGTTTTTTTTAATCAACCTCAACCTGAACAGCTCTATTCCTGAGGGTGTCTTTCGACCTAACTTTTCTTTTAAACTTGGCTGCTTTGGAAATTGAATAATCCAATTTTTTTATATTGCTCGCGGTAGAGTAGGTTGGGATGAGAACCGAAGCAACTGCCCAACCGGCATCCCTAGACAAACTACTTAAGAATTCATAACTTTGGTTCTACTCAAACTTTGTTTTCATTTAAAGCCTATGTTTTAAATCAAGCGAACATAAATATAATGTAAAAAAAATGGAAAAGTCTACCATTATCCATTGCTGAGCTTACCTCTGACAAAATTTCGTTAGACAATGCGGAGATACAGACTGTTTATAAAAAGTGGATTTGGTGTCTGTAATGTATAAAACGGAAAGATATCATAAAACAGGTTGATTCAATGTACAGACAAAACCTTTATATAGATATACACACATTCAACTTGATTATATTAGTTTTCTAACTGTCGTAGCTTAATAATTTAATATTAATTAATTCTAGTACTAGATTAATAAAGATTAACGCACAAAATAACGGAGGCTGCAGCTTGCTCACGAAAGCCGCAAGTTTCGACCTATGTTATAAATTATCATTAGAATATTTGTAAGAACTTTAAATACAATTAAGAAAGACATAAATCTGTAGAGAAGTTAGTTATTGTGTAAAAAGAGGAGTTTACGGACGTAGGGTCACCTATTTAAATGAAACTTTTTCTGAGGATACTAGGTCAAAAAATATTTGACCAACGTCCAAGGGTTTTTGCTATTGCGCTCTAGGAGCCGAGAAAAAAATATATCAAATTTTTGTTTTTTGCCTTTGCTCTGTATGGATTTTTATATCATAATATATCATCCATCTATATAAATCACCTCCCATCCTCTATCCTGCACTGTCAATACCACCTGTATGCCGACAACGTCCAAATTTGCTTTTTCTTCAATCCAACCGATTCCTCTGATGTCATCCTAAAACTTCAGGAAGATATTAATAGAATAAGTGCTTGGATAAACCTCAACAGGCTCACCCTGAACGCCGAGAAAACTTCTCACAGATCCTTCTTGGTACACTTTATTTTATTTTATTATTATTTATTATTTTTATTTTTTATTTTTTTTTGTCCTCTTTTAGAATACGGGTGTTTTCCCGGGCCTAAGGAGGTAAGGGCGCGGGGATTAATGCCAGAGTTAAAACAGCAGACATTTATTCTGTACTTATAATTTGTTCTAAAGGGACAACAGTCCCAGAATAATAAAATGTATTTTCATTTCAATATATTAATCGATTCTATGTTTTTTGTCTAAAGTAAAAAAAGAATACTGCTGATTGAATCAGTTACAAAAACCAAATGACGCTTCCAGTAAAGTAGTCCAAGTATTTTTTTTTTCATGAAAAATCGATTCAGATTCGTTTTTAGGATCTTTTAAAACAAATAAATACGATTTTATTTTGAAATAAAAAAATACAAATTTTTGAACTTATTTATGGAAACAACTTTCTCATACCATTTTCTAAAAGCATTCATAACTCCTCAGGATTTTCTTCTAATCCCAGGTTTCTACTACCGTTGGAAAGCTGAATTATTGTAGTTCCTAACCACATCAACCAATAACTTTTAGATGCTATGCCTTTACAAGGAATAAACAATGAAAAAACTCCTCACACGTTTTTATTATAGTGGTTTTCAATAGAAATTCAAAGTACGTTTTTCAATAAACTCTTGGCAAAAGTTTTGAACATAGCATTTTTATTTTTGATTTATATGAAATTTTGTGTGTAAGAGTTTTTGAAGATGTGAAATGCAAATCTTAACTTTGTTTGTAAATAAAAAATATTTAAACCCATTTTACTCCTTCAGAAATACTATTTGTCTAAATATTGTACTCATGACATGGCTCAAGAAATACAAAGAAGGATCACGGCTGCCAATAGATGTGTCTTTGGACTTGGCCGACACTTAAGAAGTAGGTACCTCTCAAAGAAGACCAAGCTGATCATATACAAGACCCTTGTTCGGCCTGTTTTGACATATGGCTCAGAGGCTTGGACGATGACCAAAAGGGATGAGATGAAGCTGAGTGTCTTTGAGCGAGGAGTCCTCAGAAGGATTTATGGTCCAGTAAAGGAGGGTGATGTCTGGAGGAAAAGAAAAAATAGGGAGCTCAGTTCTCTCTATGCAGACATCGACGTAGTCACGTATATTAAACTGGCCAGACTAAGGTGGGCAGGGCATGTGGCCAGAATGAGCACCCTTGAAATACCAAAAAAAATAATGATGGAGGAGCTGCACCTCGTAAGACGGGTAGGAAGGCCGAGGACGAGATGGTTGGACAACGTGGCCTATGATGCGAGAACCCTGCTTGGTGTGCGGAACTGAAGAGCTGCAGCAGAAGACAGAGCCAACTGGCGGAGGCTCTTGGAGGAGGCCCAGTCTCGGTGACGGGATGTTGTGTCATACATGAATGAATGAATTGTACTCATACTATAACTGCATGTCGAAAATAGATGTATATTTTTTAAACCGGAATGATAGAGTTAATTCTAAATAATATGTCTGTTAAACAAGCAAAACATTGAGCAAACTATTTTTATTTTTAATTACAATGAGGCCTTCATCAGCCTTTTATGTTTTTGGGATGACTGTCAATTGTTAAACAGAAGTTCATAGTGTTACTGTATTTATGTGGCACAACGTTTTACTATTCAAAGTTATAGTGTAACATATTCGATATTTTTTTAGAGATTTTATGAAAAAGATTAGATAGAGCTTTTAGTTGTCATCATTTTTCATAGGGAATAGTGATACAACGCACTTAATTTGATTTAAAAGGTTTCAGTTTGTTCTAGATTGAATAACAATGCCCTCTATTGAGAAGTGTATGTACAAAGTTCCCAAAAGAAAATTTTAAAATGCCTATCATTGTTGTTTCTATAGTGCTCTTGAGAATAGTGTGTTTCATTCCTCCCTACTAACAGTTTTGCTAAGAGTAAGTTGAACATTCATGTTCTCTTATCTTTATCGTTATCTTTATAGTAAAATAAAGATTTTAGAATTTTTCTGAGGCATGCCTGTTATTGGTAACTGACCCCATGTCCAATACTATAACATTGAATTTCGGAGTGTCCATCAATAGTGTAAAATGGTGTTTAACTATTTGTTTAATCAAAACACTGACTAACTATTAGAAACTTATAAAACAAAAAAAAGTGATAGGTTATTTAAAATCAAAATCTGTCATCCGAATCGTCTCCAGATCACAGGATTGCTTTGAAACTTGATTGAGCAGTGATTATTCCAGAGGATTGTCAAAGATTAAGGACCGTTCCAGGTTCCTCAAGGATGTGTTTTCTTCCTGTTAGTGAAGCAGAGTAACCTATATTCAAATCCTGGGAGCTTCCCACAGTCTTAATCTGAGCACTTGAGACTTCCCTATGATAATAAAGGCTTGGCTTTTACATAATCTATAAGTCGTCCTCATTCTTATCTTGCAATTAGTTGACATGGATTATTGAAGAAACCCCCTTTGTCTTCAAGTTTTACTTGTCCACTTTATCTCCATACTCTCAATTAGAATTAAGAGACTTTCGCTCAAAAGTCTAGATACTACTATTTAAAAAAAAAATGATCATTTAACTGATTCAAATTATAACCATCAGGTTTTGATTGAGAATACATGCATAGACAAATAGGCTCATTGAACCTCATTGAATAAAGTTTTTTTTTATTCATGATATTTACAACTGTATAAAAAGAGAAGTAGTAAATGTGAATACATGAATATAATGACATGAGAAGACTTGTTGAAAAAATACCCACTGGATCACTTTAATTATATATATATATATATATATATTAGAAGATCACGAGGGACATCTTCTTTTCAGACGTCTCGAAGAATCATCAGTGATTGAAGAGGAGAAGCAAGATTAGAAACGAGAGTACTCGGGTGGTTCTGAAGTTTACTATATGGAAGGATAAGTATCTGGATTGGACTAAATCGGAAATATATGGAGGATTAAGGTCTTTATGATTTATTTTGTTTGTGGCAAAGTAAGAAGTAATGAGGATTTTACGAAGGATTTTGGATTGTAAGGATTGGATACGAGAGGAATTTGATGGTTTATTGGAGCCCCAAAGACCAACTCCGTAAGTCCAATTAGACCAGGGCGGCTAACGCTTGTGCATAGTCTTACCTGGCAATAATGTGATAAAACAATACCATGTTCGCATCCCGGTGACAAGGGTGGTTTTTAACTCTGACACTAATCCCCCGCCCTCACTCCCTGGCCCGAGAAACACCCGTATAGCCTAAAAGGCGAAGAAGGAGAGGACAAAAAATAAATAAGTCCAAGTAAGCCTTAATTTAGTGGGTAAAGGTGATTCGATGGGATTTATTGGAATTTATTTTAATCCTCCAGTTTTGACACCATTCTTCAATATTTGTGATGCATGATTGAAGAGTTTGGGATACAATTGATGGATCATTATTAACTGATAAGACACATGTGTCATCAGCATATGTGGTAAATCTGGTCATATATTTCGTACCTTCTTCCTCGATTCCTGATAATCCTCCTAGGCGTCTAAAAAGAAGATGGCTTCGTGATCTTCTTACGCAATATTAGTTATTGAGTGCTACCACTGGGTAGTATCTCTTCAAGTCTGTTCATATCATTATTTCTAATTTGTGCATATACAGTTGTATATTTCATTAAATAAACAAAATAAAAAATATTTCGTAAAATAAATATGTGATTAAATTGAATGTTTGTTCTAATACCATTCATACCTTAAATTGGTGTAAAAACAAAACAAAAAAATAATTATAACAATTTTTTCTAAGGTATTTGTGAAAAGGTTTAGATACATAAAAATCTCAATAACAAAGATATTTATCAACATGTCAACTGCAAAAAAGGAGCCGGCGGAAATTTTATCGTATTGAATTCATAATTGGATAAATATTTTAAAGAATCATAGAATTTTATTATACTTTTGCTAATAAATTCAGTTCCGCTGGGCAGATTTAAGAAGGCGTGTTGTTTGTCAGATTTCTCTTTTTTAAATGATTAGTTTTTAGCTATTCTTTTTAAAATTCCATTTTGGAATTGCTGAGGTCTCTTGCTTGCGTTTTCTGAAATGTAGGACAGTTGCGGAGCACCATAGAGAAGGGGAGGATGAAGAATGCATTTGTAGATGATTAATTTTAATTGAGTTGTGAAGAGGTGACTGAATTTCTAGGATTTTTGTCTTACTTTTGATAATTTTGAAGTGCACTGAGCGGTAAATTTTAGATGTCAGTCAAATATTATTCCAAGATAGACCAAATTATTTTATATTTTATTGTATGAATCGCCAGCTCGAAATTTTTTAGGTAATTTTTTCTTATCATTTTTTAAACGAAAATATTATACAATCGGTTTTTGTTAAATTTACTTGTATATTTAACAATTTCAGTTCATTTTGTATGATATTTATGAAAGCAGATGGGTATTTAGTACTTCATTAAATTAATTAATTTAATGAGAATATATTCCATTTCTGAGAATTTTCATAGAACCGAAGTTACATGTCACGATGACATGAAGCTGTTCACGAATTTTTTAGACTGATGTTAATAATTTGATAAAAAGAGTTTGTATAGCGAACCATAAGGTGGAAATTCATAAACATAAACAAGTAACATTAAATTAACTTCGCTATTGAAATTGAACATTGGTTTGTCTTGTTTTTCCGTTCTTTTGAACTTGCCAACTATTAAGTCAGATTTTTTTAAAAATGAAGTATCTTGATGATGTTGAATATTGTTTATTGTCTGGAAGAATGCACCGCTAATTATCGAATTCCAGTCGAGGGGAGGGAAACGCCATTAGGAGCAGTTCTGGAGATCCAGAAGGCCGTGCGATTACACGGTGGACTATCGTAACGGCCGTAAAGCGGAGGATATCCCTGCCACATATTCTCAGAACATGACTCCTTAACTCCTGTCACTGTCAGCTATTTTCTGCCATCATGTCCTGCCCCTGACTTGGAGTTCTCTGTCCTCGATTGTGTCGGTTTTGAACGAGTAGCTAACTCAAAGTGTTGTCTTACTTTCTTCTGTGCAAAAAAAATGAATAGAAAGAGTCATTGTAACCTTACTAAAAAAAAAAAAAGAACAAAATAATTGTGAATCTTTTTTTATGCACGGAATCCGATAAAATGACTGATTTTGTTTTCCTATATTTTACTTCGCAAATAAATAAAATAAAATATAAAATAAATAAAATAATAAACAATTCATGTGTATTATAATATGTTTTTTTATTAAATGAAATAATTGGTTTAATTTTTATCCTATATTCTGTATTGATTAGAATAAACATGAAAAATTAGAGTATTCTTTGAGCATTCTTGACAAATGATTCACTATAAACTGACTAATCCAAAACTCTTCCCGAAAGGTGGAGTTTTAATAATTATTTGTTTATTTTAAAATAGATCTGGAAATAGTTGTCATAAAAATTTTTAAAAAATTGTAAGAGCTTGAGGCAAATTTTACCTCCGTCCATCATAACTTTCCAAATCGTCTACTAGTCCATTTTCTTATGTTTGCATGTTACACTTATCACTAACGGATCCAGGATTTAATTTTGGGTGGCCTTCTGCCCGAAAGATTTTTTTTTTTGTATAAATATATTACGATAATGACATCGCAAGAAAGAAAGTAACTAACTACCTATATGAAATGGTCTTTAAGTGATTGTTGAAGACCTGTTAACTGTAATTAGACGAACAATAATACTTTTAAAGATAATTTTTTTCATAAAACATGGTTATATTATACCAATTTGAAAGGGGCTTCAGCCCGAAGGCTTCCGCCCCCCTCCCCCCATTGGATCCGCCCGGGGCACTTATTATATAGATATAACTTTGCTCTTTCACTAACGACTGATAAATTTCGAATCTCTAGCCAGCTTGTAATTTTTATAACAATAACTGAAATGGATTTTAAAATAATTATATATTAATATAAATAAAGGTGAAAAGCAATGGACCAGAAAGTGAACCGAAAATATTGTTTATTCTTATTTTTTTTTTTTTATTCCGGGATCATCCCCATTAACGCGATCCTCCTTATTTGGGGTAAAATATGCTTGTCTTCATAAAATTTAACACATTTTTGAGCACTTCATTTGTGCGCGGTATATTTTGCAATTTTTTCTGTCTGTAATTATGTACTTCGAATATTGATTTTTATTTATATTATTCTAAACCCATCAAAGACAGCAAAAAAAGATATATCAAAGAATCGATATCATGAGTTCAGTGAAAATAATGTTAATTAACCGTTTGAAAACATAAGCCAGATGTTTTATCGTTTTATAAATTTTCAAATTAAAGAAAGAAAACGTAAATGCAAATTAGTGAGGAAAAATAATAATGTATAATATCAGGAATAATAAAATTTTCCTCCGTAACCTATGACGTTGGTTATAAAACAAACCAGTGAAACGTTTTTCAGGATAAACCATTTTTTACTTTCACTTACTTAATATACATGTAATATATAGTAAGGGAAAGTATTGTGATCGTGAAAAGTTTCGAATTTGAGTTTTCAACGGATATACACGTTTTGTTGTCCTCAGGGTCCAAACAACCAAGTCCCGCAAAATGGTTTGTGAAAATATTATAATTTTCATTTTCATTTTTACTCCTGAAAATACATATCGTTGCTGAAAAAAGAGTGGTAAGTGAAAGTTGTATAATGTGCGCTTCGCACCAGATTTTTATTTTATCATTAGATAAAATCTCGGACCCACACGAATTATGACTATCCAATTTTAACTTAAATGTACTTAAGTAATTTCCGTCGGATAGTTTCAATAACACCGATTCTTTAGAGGAAGTAACAATTTCATGTTATAACTTAAACATCGACAATCGATAATCGAAGTGATCGATAATCGTAAGAAATTCTTAATCAACAGAAAATTTCACAACGATCCTACCTCTCCTCAAGAAAAATATATGACAAAGAAGAAGCTCAATTTGGTCAATCAAGCCTAACATTGATGCTCTGGTGACAACTAATGCTTGCAAAATAATTATGCTTTCTAGGATAAGATCCAAATTTCGTACTTTTGTTGGATAAACTTTTATTTGTAGAGTTTTTGTTTAGTTTTAGTTTTATTAATGTTGCTGTTTTTATATGAAATTAAATACCACTTCATTTTGATTTTTTTTAATTTTTCATCTTCTTAAGTAAATGTACAGTATGTTTTGTTTGTTTGTAATATTTTTTTCTTATCGAAGAGGTAGTATATCCGTTCAACTGAAAAGTGGAAATAGTACGCAGCTAGATAACATTTTGAAACCTCTGTGTTAATTCATCATTGCCTATTTTATAATTGTATCAGCTGATTTTCAATAATCGATTTAATCTTTTAAAAATTCGATTTTGAATCCTTACTTTGATTATTTTTAAAATCAAGAGGTAGGTTATTTTTATATAGAAGTATAATAAAATTGTACCGACTATGTTGAGTTGCTAAATGACCCACCATACTGATCATAAATCGTTAATATTTAATAAGAGAGAGCAAAAAGGACAAAGGTTTGCTTTGTTTCAAAGTACCGAATGTTATAATTTATTCATTAATTTGTTATAATTTTCTCCTCATTTTCCAACTTCTCACTTCTATCCGGCTCATAACGAATTGGCCAGAATCAGTACAAGTGATGGTGCAAGATTCCCAATAAGATTCGCCTTGAAAATCAACAGTTGAAATTGGAATCGCTCCTCTACTCCCCAAACAAAGTTATATTTCTTCTGTAGGTACGGAATGGATTTTTTATAGATTTTCTCTTTTCTTTTTGATTTTTGAGATCTCGATTCTCATCATTTGTTTCAAATCTAATAATAGAATTAACTATCAGAGCCTTTTTTTCCCGTTTCGCACCAAAGGCTAAGATATCTACGAATCGCGCTGAGCCTTCCGCTTCAAGGTAATATAATTCAAGGAAGTAGATATATATATTTTCGTCTCCGGAAATCGGCAATTCGATACCTTATGTTATTACGACCTTCCTTCACAATTTTTTTCGGAAAAGTGAAAGTAATTGTTTAAAAAAAAAAAACATTACATAGTTAATTTAGGCTTGCTTTGAAAATAGGCGACTGGATGACAGCATTCATAAACATAAGTGAAAGTGTAAATCTAGATAAGTGTACGAAATTTCTAACGTTTATTCACATTTCTCATAGAGCCGAGAAATGACCTGCAGAAACCTGCCGTTCACTAACGAGCGTCACTAATAGACGTCTATCATGATTATGTACTCTCTCTATCTACTCACTTATATTAAAAACCTTTCCATTTTGTGAAAGAAAGGCCATTTATATCTCATTCATTGTCTTTTGTTTATTTATTTAATTCATAATAGAAGTATGTGTTGCGCTGATTCCCTATGATGAATAAAATAGGTTCTAATACTGGACTTTTTCACTATTATGAGATTCATAACGAGATTTTAATATATTGTAGAATGTTTTGCAATGCTTGCTGGGTCTATTTAACAATGAAAAATTCAGACAGTTGTAACGCTAAATACATTATTTTCATAAATCATGCGTCTGTACTTTCACTTTAAAGCCTTCTTAAGCTTGAAGATAAATGATTCATCATATTTTTTTTTATTAAACACGTTAATCATTCATTATTATACATTAATATTATCATTATCATGGTCTTTAACCAATTTTAATTATCCTTATAAACCTTCACGTGGGTTTAAATGACACTCATTCCCAGAGTTATTGTGAAGTCCTGTTACTTGCCAGTTGCTCCATATAAGCTCTAATGTTCTGTCGCTTCAGCCCCCATTTACACACTCTTACAAGTGACGCGTCTGGGAAGAAAGAGCTGGAGTCTTGCTTTGCCTAGTTAAACTACAACCCATGTTGGATTTCAAATTCAGTGCTTTGAAAGGTTAAGCGACAGGGTGATTTGGTCAAGATCTCGCTCAAGTGCTAGGTTTTTCTCCTTCTTGACAAACGCCTTACATGGAATCCTCATGCTTGATTTAAAAGACAAGAAACTGCCAACAGATTCCGACTACTACAACACTTACTTGACAAACGCTCTAAACTACCAATATTCTACAAAAAACTCATTTACATTACCATCATCAGACCCATTTGGACATACGGTATTTAGCTTTGGGGCTCTACAAAAACATCAAATTCTTCCCGTATCCAATCCTTACAATCCAAAATCCTCCGTAAAATCCTAAATGCTCATTATTATGTAATGAATAAAATTATCCATAAAGACCTCAACATTCCTTTTGTGGAAGACTTGCCCCGAACTAGATATACCTCTTTTCATTCCAAACTCTTTGGACACCCCAATCCTCTAGTTTGCAACCTTTTATCCAACACAATTCCTGACAACCCTCCGAGGCGTCTGAAAAGAAGATGGCCAAGGGACCTCCTAAATTGATTTATCTTTGAAGTGTTACCAATGGGTAGCTTCTTCACAAGTGCCTTCATATAATATATTTCTATAGCAAATTTACTGGTTGTATATATGTTTACAGTTGTAAATTCCAATAAAAATATTTTTAAGCTCATTGCAAAAACTAATGGGGTGACAGATTTGGGAATGGGTTCTTTATAAAACTACGAATTAGTTTCCTATGAAACCAAAAATTAGTTAGATAAAAAAAATATTACTAATATTGGAGTAAGCTACCTCCAAGATGTGAAGTTCCCTCATTTTGCGATACATTTTTATATATTATTACCTCTCAACAGATAAATAAAATTACATGAATTTTTTTGCGTTCTTAGGCCGCACGGAGCGAGGGTCTCTGGAGTGGTTGAAGAGACACCCGGACGACTGGAGTACGAGGTGGCGCTGTACAAGGAGGCCCCCGCTAGGATCGCCAACTCCTCCTCCAGCGAGTTGCCCGTGGACCAGGCGGTCCCCATAGGGACCAAGCTCCAGCTTAGGGCCAGGATAAATCCAAAATCAGGTATATCCTCAGAGTTTAATTTTTCGTTTTAATACTACTTATGTAATAACTGTACAATGTAATAAGGACGGCCTATATTGTAGGCCTTGTCCGATCACTTGTCCTTCGAACATCCTTCTGAATAGTGGCTTTCATAAAGGCCTACAGCTTAGGCCGAAACGTTGTCAAACATTAACATTAACTTTTACTTTTTTGTCGCACCGATCAACCAACGTTTCCTTGCATTTATATTCAATCTTCAAGATGTACACTATTTTGTATCTTGTTTGTAACTTTTATGAAAGCGGGGCGAAAAAAATATAATGTGTGATGAAAAATGAAGGTAATAGTTAGTGTCCAAGAAGGTGAAGGATTTGAATGAAGAAGTCACTGTTTAGTATTTTTTTTATTTGAAAATTAATACATTCTGCCACATTGGAGGGTATTAATATTAGGACTACATTAAACATTCACACAATACATATATACAAATAATAACGAAAATAGAGATAAAAGAAAAAGAGTCTAACATACATAGGTAAACAAAAAAAAAACAAGAGAAAAAAAAATAGAGGAAAGCTACATGATACAATATTTACATTCGCCCAGAGGATTCTGAGTCATACCTTGTCCCCCAAATGTGGAAGCCAAGGCAGGACCCCAGGAGATCCCAGTGCTTCTCTCCCAGCCGCGTCACTGGTATTGCAAGCCTGGAGGGTGATGGGAAGTGGAGACTGATGGAGGGCACTAGAGAAACAGAACGCTCAGAACATGAGTGGAGAATCTGGCCATTGCCAGTACTCCAATATATACATATTTACAAAAGGTCCGGGCCGTTTTAACCTTCGGGGAGGATTATAGGGATGGCTGGAGCTAGATAGGGATTGTGCTACAGGATTTGGATGATGAGTGAGTTTCTGTGGAATTTGTAACATTTGTCTGGGATTAGGTCAATAACAAATGGGATATGAAGGTCATTATGGAGGGTTTTGTTGGATACATAGAAGGGAGCATCGACTATTGTTCGGAGGACTTTAGACTGAAAGGATTGAATGCGTTATGTAGAAGTTTTGTTGACCCCCGACAGCTCTAGTCCGTAGGTCCAGATAGGTTTCAGGATTGTCTTGTAGGTTAGTAGTTTGTTGTCGACTGAAAGTGGAGATTTTCTATTCATTAGTCTATATAGCTGTCCGAATCGTCTGTTTAGTTGTTGTCTTTTAAGTCTGGTATGTGGCTTCCACGTTAGTCTTTTATCTAGAAGAAAGTCAAGATACCGGACTGTGTCTGAGAGAGGAAGTAGTATGGATTTGAATATATTTCATATATTTCAGAACTGGCTGTATCAGAGCATTGTACACTCTTAATCTGCAAGAGAGAAGAAAGCTCTGTTTGCGCGACTTATATATTAGCGTGTCCCTTAAGTTTCTTCTTTTTAGAACTGAAAACTTCTTTAAGCACTTTTTTGTGGGTAGTAACTGAGACTGAGCCGTCACGCTCCGATGTGTAACGTTCATTCGGATAAAGTCGGCTCGGGTCGGCTAATTGAAGTGTTTTTGCATTTGGATTAAAATTTAATTTCTCAAAAACTAAAAATCGGACTTGCATACTATAAAGGAGAGAGATTTTCAGCATTACATCCTCTTTGTAATGGCCTATTATTCAAAATTTTATTTTGAAATGACGCCGAGTTATAGATACGAAAACGGAAAACGATATATGTCGAAAACCAAATCATGACGAGTTTTGTTAAACATATGGATTATTTATTTATTTTGTCTTATCTTTTGCCTCTAACCATCAGGGTCCTTGGCAACACCTTCAAGTTAAATTATATTATACAGTTTCGCCGCTTTTAGGTCAAACTGTAAGTGTTCATCCCAAGTAAGTTCTTTTGTGCATTTCTTTAGAACTGGAAAGGTGTAGTGTACTACAAGTTCCTTCCACAAGGTGAAACGATTAATTCTGCTAATATTTCAATCAATTCGATAAATTGTAAGCCCTCAAAGCAAACAAAATGCAAGAATTGAGGTGTCGTTTATCATCACAATAAAGCAAGAACGCTTGTAGCGTCTTACAGTTTGATTGGGACAGTTCATACATAAAAAATATCGTCTATCGATTTCCATTAAAAAAATAGAAGAAAGTTATGGGACACCCTATTGTAGTCCAAGAACTGAGTCGAAATTTTGTGACTTAAATGAAGAAAACTTCGCCATACATCATTCTATCCTTAGTATTTAAATATCACTGGTCTGCCTAATTGAGGCATATTGAATAGGAGGTGCTTCAAAATGGCGCCCACTACAAAGGAGTACCAAATGCAAAAACATTGTATTATTTAAAGATCATGATTACACCATCCAGGTTAATAATTTGATAAAAAAGAGGTCTGTACCACGGACTAGAATAGATTAACTGGAGAGACGTGGCTACTTAATTAATTTAGACAATATGAAGTTTCATATAATATTTATTATATAAAAATGCATTGTTAAATAATGTTGATGTTTATTTTATTAATAAATATTCTGTTTATTCAGCGTGGAAGTTCGTGAAGCTGATGGAGGTGGCAGTGTCGCCCGACCCAGATGACGCGCATGCGGCGGGAAGCGTAGCCCTGGTCAGGGGCGGGTGAGTTTATTCTTATCATTCCTTATCAGGTCACGGGGTCACCATCAGTCTGTAGCTTAGCTTCTTAAATTTCCAACATAGATTTGTCAGGCATTAATTTTGGTTCTCACTCTCAATGAAAAAGAATATTATAATTGTCTTGGTTTAGGAGTAATTTAAGCGTTAAATATGTTAATTGAATTAATAGTACCAATCCATGTTTTTATTACTCATCATCGATGCCTAACTTATGTTAAATATATTCTATACATTGGAACACTGCATCATTAATGAAAACAAAATGTTGCAAATTATTACACAATGGTTTATCATTTCCAAACAGTTACAGATCATATGTAACGCTACTTTCTCCTTATCACAGAAAGCAAACTAAATAAAAGGTAATTCATAATATAGTTCTAAATTATTCATACTATTACTATTGATTCCTCTACTTCTCCCTTCTTTCCTCAACTTATGGGCGTACCACGAGGTAGTGTTTTAAGCCATCTTCTCTTTTCTCTCTACACATCTGATGCCCCTGAGCACCTCAGCACCATTCTTTATAGCTTTGCTGACGATACGGCAATTCTTTCTTCTCACAAAAACCTCACTATCGCTGAAATGGGTTGTACCATCATTTTTAATATGACACGGTACAGATGATTGGGTATTTGAAATGAACAAGTGGACTGTATTTAATGAATTATAATTACATTTAAACATTAAATACAGATGGGGGTTTGGCTTATAAATGTTCTACGATCGTTTACTTGATGTGGCTGGATGCTGAGGTACGGTGGTCGGCCGGCTGCAATACTTCTTCACCTCCATTTGTCCGGCAGGTCTCAGGGTTCTACTCCATGCCTCTTCCCATGGTAGAACAGAGTATGAATTCCTAGGTATTGAAGAGGGGAGAAAAGTCGTCTTCTTCGTGTGGTTTCAGTCGCCCATTTTTTCTCTTACTACCACTAGTTTTGGTGCATACAGCGCCACCGTCGCTGCAGTGTTACCTACTTCGCTGGTCCTTTACATGTACCCCATGAAGGGAGGGGGGATAACCTCAAATATAACCTTAGGGGGATAACCTTAGGGTGATCAACCCTAAACAATAGCTTTATTAGCCCTTCAAAATCACCTCCACGACCTTGAAAAATGGTTTCACATATGGAGAATCAAAATCAATGCCAGCAAGTCAACTCATGTTAGCTTCTTCCTGAGGAAGATCTCGTGTCCTGCTGTGACAATAGACAATAAGCCAGTTCTCTCAAAAACTCATGTACGGTTCTCGGACTATACTTGGACAAAAAACTCACCTGGATCATTCACACTACATTAAGAAAACAAGAACTTTTTTTTTGGTAATTTATTTACCTTTCAAAAGTTTATATATAAATTTTACCATAGAATGTATACTTAGCGAGTTAGGCCCACAACATTTTTCTTTTCTTTATAACTTTTTTTCCTGATTTTTTTAGGGAATTCAGAAAATGTATGTAAATTGAAAGGACGCAAGTTACAAAATTATAGGAAAGTTTCATCAAAATTGTTAGAGCCAATTTTGCGTTACAGTCTATAGAAAACTATATTATTTACTTGTTGTGCAGCCGCTATTTCGCTGGTAGCACCCGATTTTTATAATTGGGATCAGCAGTCAAAACTCTACAAAATAAAAAAAGAAGCAACAAAATCGGTTTACTGATTTCCGAGATAATCTTGGCTCAGACAGACAGACAGACCAATGGCTGACGTATAGATCCATCGAAAACCGCACATCGAAAATTTGACCCGATCGCAATACATTCCTTACCTACACAGGCGGATTTACGGCGGAGGGGGGCTTTCGGGCTGAAGCCCCCCCTCCCCCAAAATGGTAAAATATTATCATGTTTTATAGAAAAAAATATTAAAAACTATCTCTTAAAGTATTATTGTTCGTGTAATTACATTTAATAGGACTTCAATAATCACTTAAACACCATTTCATATAGGTAGTTCATTTATTTCTTCTTTTTTTTTTAAATTAATTATCGTTATATATATGAAAAAAAATCTTTCGGGCTGAAGCCCCTCCCAAAATTAAATCCTGAATCCGCTAGTGCTTACCTAGTGTAGGTATGAAAGTAATAAATTAAAGCATGTTATGCTAAGTGTACACTTGAGATAACATCTTGAGAGACAGTTTGGAGATTTGTCTCAGGATGTTGTCCATTGAGATCAGATGCGGTCCCGAGATAGTCGTTGGAGACTCGAAGATCGTTGCAGTCTCGTGACTTCCGGACAATTCCGTGACGACTCGAGAGTGAGTCAGCTGAGTGACTTGTTCGCAAGTTTTAGTATAACTAAAGTCGTTCAAGTCCATTTTTTTCCATTATTTTTTTTTATTTATTAGTCCATTATTTTTTTCTGTTTATCTCTAGCCTTAAACTACTAATAATCTCTTTTTTCACAAGCTAGAAACCCAGAGTATCCGTTCACTATGGCGGTTTATGAGTTAGTTAATATTATAATATTGAAATTAGGATTTTCTTACATTGAAAAGATTAATTTTTAAAAGATAAGATGTGTCAATGTTTTAAACCAGGCAAATACCCCGACAGACGAACATAAGTTCATTGTCGATAATTCCTTTAGTAATATTAAAAATATTTTTGAAAATTTTGTGGCATATTTTTCAATTTTTATATCACGTTTCCTGTCCAGTTAATGTTTGAAATTTCAAAAACTTCTATTCCTCGTAAAGATGGATTAACTCAAAAACTTTCGTAACTGGTTGCTCGTCAATGCGTAACTGCATTGAAAAGATTAATTTTTAAAAGTAAGACGTGTCAATGTTTTAAACCAGGCAAATATTCCGACAGACGAACATAAGTTCATTGTCGATAATTCCTTTAGTAATATTAAAAATATTTTTGAAAATTTTGTGGCATATTTTTCAATTTTTATATCACGTTTTCTGCCCAGTTAATGTTTGAAATTTCAAAAACTTCTATTCCTCGTAAAGATGGATTAACTCAAAAACTTTCGTAACTGGTTGCTCGTCAATGCGTAACTGCATTGAAAAGATTAATTTTTAAAAGTAAGCCGTGTCAATGTTTTAAACCAGGCAAATATTCCGACAGACGAACATAAGTTCATTGTCGATAATTCCTTTAGTAATATTAAAAATATTTTTGAAAATTTTGTGGCATATTTTTCAATTTTTATATCACGTTTTCTGTCCAGTTAATGTTTGAAATTTCAAAAACTTCTATTCCTCGTAAAGATGGATTAACTCAAAAACTTTCGTAACTGGTTGCTCTTGTTTATCTATAACCTTCCCCGCGTTAATTTCATCAAATAATAAAAACAAATTATTTAGAAAGCATTTGACAAGATAGGAATAGATTGCACCTAACGCGGCGTACTGGTACAGAATGGAAGTTTATGAAGTATGCTTCATGTGTAGGCTCCTTACACTGCTCAGCGGTAAAAGAAGAAATGATTGAGAAGAATACGAAAAAAATATTTATTAAATTACCGCGAAAAAGTAATATTAAATATATAAATATCTCATGACTTAGTGTCGATTTTTTTAATTATTAACAGAATATTGTAGACTAAGGGTGGTATTCATGGTCGTTTCTCTCACTCCACTGGAACGTTCCGTCAAAAAGGAATACTTTTATGAAACTCAATGAAAAGGATTCGTTTCAGCCAATTTGATTGCAGAGCACTGTAAATAATGTATATTAAAACAATCCCTTTGCCTCCTTTATTTATTCGATACTCAATATTTTTTGGAAATGTTTTGGTAAATTTATTATATATTTTAATCCAAAGAAACCAGTTATTTATAAGCCCCAGTATGAGAGCCCCATCTGAGAGTCCTCTTAGGCACTAGCGAGTCCAGGATTTAATTTGGGGGAGGGCGCTTCAGCCTGAAAGATTTTTTTTCATAAAAATAACGATAATTACTTTGGAAAAAATAAACTAACTGCCTGCATGAAATGGTGTTTAAGTGATTTCTAAAGTCCTTTCAAATGCGATTACATGAACAATAATACTTTAAGAGATCATTTTTTAATATTTTTTTTCCATAAAACATGGTAACATTTTACCATTTTGGGGGGACTTCAGCCCGAAAGCCCCCTCCCCTCCCATAGATCTGCCCGTGCTCTTAGGTACAAATTTCAGTCTAGAAACTATCTTAGAGAGATAGCACTTTTATAACTATAGAATAAGACTATAGACAGCATTTTTTTATCAGAAGATGATCAAGTTTTTTCATTCTTTTAGTCATAGGCGTAGACTTTCCAGGTTTGTTTGGTGGTGGGAAGGGGAGGAGGCGATGGATCCCCAAAAAAGTTTAGGTAGTTTAAATTATGTATAAATATTATAAGTGGTAATTAACCTAATCAACAAAATTATTATAAAACAATCAATGTCAGTATATAAAATTTAATTTATATATGTTCGTTTTGTTTTGCGTATGGATACATTTCATATTATATTCAAACACTTATTGGATATATTACGTATTGCCATAGACAGGGAAAGTTAGTTAGTTATAAGTATTTAATCATTTTAAAAGAAACTAAAAATGAAAAATTGACTAAAAATAAATTTAAAAATGTTCCCCCTTCCTCTGCTATTTTGAGATGACTACAGCTTGGGATATATAAAAACTTACAACTGAGCTGTCTGCCATGAATTGGTAGATCTAATCTCCCTTCGCAAAGGTAGAACAGACTATGACCGTCCTATCCAACCACAGGACTAATGACCCGAAGCACACCTGTTTACAAGACAACTGATCCAAAGAGGAACCACCATCCAGAGAGGTTTCCAGTGTAGTTCCCCGGAAGACCGCAAGGCCTGCCGAGCGTGACGGGCCCTTCCGGCACTTCGCACTGCCTGCTCCCAAATAGAGTTCGGTACCGTTCTAACCTCTTTGGGCTCATCAGTCGGAACAGTCTCTGTGATTTCTAAGTGTGTCGGTTTTCGCTGTGTCCTACAGTGTGTACTGGCTGAGTCTGTAGTTCCCAAGTATTAATAATTCCATTGACGCAGGCTTCGTCGATCGTCTTCCCCTCCCCCGCATCAGTAAAAAATGAGAGGAGCCAAGAAAATCGTTTCGCTCTACCTCCCCCCATCAATATTCGAAGTAAAAAAATAAGATCAAAATCAATAATAATTAACCTACATGAATGAATAAAATAGGTAAACTAAAGTCAATTAAGAAAAAAGCAAAAGTCGACTAGATGGCTAAGCTAATGCCTAGAAGCACGGGCGAATCTACGGAAGGGGGGGGAGCTTTGGGGCTGAAGCCCTCCCCTTTCCTCCAAAATGATAAAAGATAACCATGTTTTATGGAAAAAAATATTAAAAAATGATATCTTAAAGTATTATTGTTCGTGTAATTACATTTAAAAGGACTTTAGGAATCACTTAAACACCATTTCATATAGGTAGTTAGCTTCTTTCTTTTTTCCAAAAGTAATTATCGTTATATTTATGAAAAAAAAAAAATCTTTCGGGCTGAAGCTCCCTCCAAAATTAAATCCTAGGTCCGCTAGTGCCTAGAAGTAGGTACTCAAGTATTTTACCACGCACTATGTTGTTATTATTGAAATTTTAGTTTATATTCAAAGATGATTATAGCAAGATATCTTGGGATTTTGTGATTCATTAATCTGTACCCTTCCATATGTACCGGCGATACGATACGCTTGGTCGGTATCGCTGCGGATTATCGTGCTCTGTTTGACTGCTATAACGCAATAGATAGTAATACAATTACATCGCCATTTCACCGCTGATAGGAATATCGTATCGTCGAGCCATATCTTACTTTGCGTGTATGAGCCTTAACATTTTTCACGGTAAATTTGAAGCATCCGAGAATTGAGAGTTCATCTCACTACCTCAAACCTTTAAATACAAATAAAAATATGTAATATATTCAATAACTTTGTTTATATATCCTCAAATGTACCCATACGCAAAAAAACCCAAAACATATGTATTAATTTTGTTTCATATACAGTAATATATTTTTTGTTTTACAATAATTTTGTTTATTAGATTAATTATCACTCATAATTTTTATATATAAAATGAACTCCTTATACTTTTTGGGAGTCCCTTGCCTCCCTCCAAAGGAGAATGGAAAGTCTGCCTCTATGAGTAAAACAATGAAAAAACTTGATCATCTTCTGTTGAAACAGTTCTGTAGTCTTATTCTGTATTTATAAAATTTCTATCTCATTAAGATGGTTTCTAGAATGAAATTTGTACCTGAGGGCACTCTCAGATGGTGGTTTCAAAGACTCCATGTATCACAGCGGATATTTCTTCCAAGCTGGATTTGGCTACGTTTAGGACCCCTCAGCTAAAGTCTGAAGTGGGGTCTCTTTATCAGATGTAATGTATATAACTGGTTTTCAGGGATTAAAATATATAGTAAATTTATTAACAAATTTACAAAACAGTTATTTTGGGGTCATATATACAACGTTACTAGATAAATGTAAAATAACGATGTATTATTATTTAAAAAAAAAAAATTCCATCTATCTACTACACCATGGATGTTAGTCAAATCTATTTAGTATGTTTTTATCCCTATGATTGCAATAGTTATTTTATTTTATATTACTTTGTTATGAAACCCAAAATGATAAAAACATATTAAGCAGATTTGACGAACAGTTCGTATTTTAGTAGATCGTGAGACAATTTTTAAAAATAATAGTTTAATTAATAATGTGGGGAACATTCTACTTTAAATGGAAGGAAAATCATCAAATATTAATCTTTTAAAAATAAGTAAAAACGAGCCCAAAACGTTAAACCAATAAAGAATGATAAAAATAATAACAATAATAAATTAAATAAATAAATAATGATATGGAAACTTGGTTAATTTTTCCTGATAAAAATGTATAATAAATGGCTATTGGGCATTCAAAGAGGATTACACTTGGAAATTACAAAAAAGATGTTTTTTTAATTTTGGTCTGGTGATTCGGTAAATTTAATTTATTTCTATAGTGTATCATACTATAATACATTACGTACAGATGTATTTGTTTTTCATAAAATTTTTAATCACTAAAAAGAAGCTTTATTTGATTCACTTAACAACAATATTTTAAACTCCACTGTATTTTTATAGGTTCTTTTTTAACCAATTTAATAAATTAACTTTTTTAAATATATGAGAATTTTTGATAATCGTTTATTCTCATCACATTCAGTCCCAGAGAATAAATAAGTAAAGAATTCCCTTGCAATGACAAGAAAAATTGATGATGTCGGTAGATTTATTAATATCTATTTTCATCCTCTATTAACTATGATAAGACAATTTATATTAAATATGAGTAAATAAAAATGAATTTTTTTTCAATTCCTTTAGTTTATATTAAATTTTTATTTAAAAAATAAATGAAATTTATAAATTACTTATTAACCTTTCTTCATTATATATTATTTCTTCTTCATAACTTTGCCCACAGGTCAAAATTTAAAATAACTTATAAATTTTTTTTATATTCTCCCATGCATATAAAATGGTGCATATTGTTTGCAGAAGAAGGAAAGGAGGAGATTCCTTCTTCTGCAAACAATATGCACCAGTATTCTTGGGTCAGTCTAAATAAGTTTTGTCAAGAACTACACTCAGACATACAGAATGTTTGATCACTGACCAAACTTTTTCAAAGTTACTCAAGTATCTGGAACGTATTACTTAATGAAGAGAGGGACTAAGCATCACTGTACTGTTCAAATAGAAATAAAATCTTTTAAACCAGTTTTTTTTAATTGGCTTGTGGGGAAAATTAGTAGAGGAGACATAAAATGTTATACCGTATTATGAAAAAAGTTTATAGTTAACTAAATTATAACAAATTAAATTTTAAATAAATATAGAAATATATATATATATATATATATATATATATATATATTAATTGTTGATTTTTCTAATATTTCTAATATCTAAATTTCATATTTCTAACCTTAAACTACCATTTTTAAGGAATCTAAATATACCATTTAATAAAAATTGTGGGGAAATGGTTGACTGTCGTGAATAATGAAGAGAAGAATAGTTGGGGTGATCAATCAAATAAGAAGGCAAAAATAAATGATAATGTTTATTTTGACATTTGCCGACGTTTCGGCCTGAAGTTCAGGCCTTCATCAGGGCTGTCTCCAAAAAGTGTTAACAGAGAAGTCATTAGGTTTTTTTTTTGGAAGTCAAGAGACTTCTCTGTTAACACTTTTTGGAAACAGCCCTGATGAAGGCCTGAACTTCAGGTCGAAACGTCGGCAAATGTCAAAATAAATATTATAATTTATTTTTGCCTTCTTATTTGACTGATCACCCCAACTATTCTTCTCCTCATTTAATAAAAAGTTGAACACGAAATTTAAAGTTGATGAACCACCATGGATACTTGGCAATATTTTTATTCTGATAGTTTTTGTAATTTTACTGTCAAGAACTTGCTTATTGTTTGGTAGCATTGTGAATTTTCTAAACTGTTTTGCTTGTTATAAAGACTATTTATTATTCTTAGTTTTATTAATGTAAGTTCATTTAATTTTTCAAGAGAAAACTTATGCTAATTTTAATTTGTTTTCTTTTTAATACTAATTTTAGATGTCGCAACTCTGACTTCAGTTCCATTATTCCTCATCAGCCAGCCAGGTACAGGGAAAGGCACAATGAGGTGTTCCTGGATTTTGAGGCCTTCCTCTTGAGTACAATGAGGGAACGATCCACCCTCTGGATCCATTCCCAAATCAAGGCATGCATGGACGCTTTGGACTGCCAACCAGTGGGTTATCATTATTATCTTAAAGAATACTTTTTATACTAAATCTTGTGTTATTCTAATTCAGGAAGAATAGTGTTTAGATTAATTGTTTGATAACTTCATTGTGAGGATGTGATGGCCGAGAGTGTTAAGATGTCACCTTAGCAACCTCGAGTCTAGTGGCACCGATTCAAATTCTTCTTGGCAGACCCACTGATTGGATCTCGACCTTCCCATTCTTGTTAGAATAAGTTGGTTTTGCCTGTAGAATTTATCTATTTGAATGAACATTAGCTTATGAATATTATGAAACAACAACTTTGGAATTTGAAATATGTTTCTTTTTAATTTATTATTATTTGTCATTTTTCGGGGATCCTCAAAAATATATTTGTCGCAGGGCCCACTTACTAAGGAGGCTCCACACCAGGAAGATTTTTTTTTTTGGCTTTTTTGAGGGTGCTCAAAAATGAATTGGCCCAGGCCCCAAAATAAATAAAATGAAAATGATAACAACTGAGAATAAATTTTATACTGTTCTTAACAAGGATACCAACAGATTACTTATTTTGGAAGTAACCTGATTGTTGGACCTAATTTTTTTTTTCTGTCACCATTACAGACACACCTTGTAGAACTTTTGCCGTCTTAACCAGCCTTTTCCATCTCTACGTGTTTTGGACCAACTCTATTGCATGTTTATTGATTCTGTCCATCCAGTTGATTTTTGGCCTTCTAAATGCCCTTTTGCCTTCTATTGAGGCACATGTTGTACAGAGGCTTTAGGATGGATTTATCCGAGATACATACCCAGCCCATCTTAACCTCCTTGCCTTCATGTAATGTGATATCGATTGACCAGTTTCCGTAAGCGACTCTTTATAGTTCTTCTCGATGCGTTAGTATTCTGATCCCAGATCATTCTGGTTATCATGTGGAGGATTTTTCTCTCAAATCTTTCAATACTCCTTTCTATGGTGTTGATAAAGATACAGGTCTCACAGCCGTAAATGAGGACTTGCTTTATCATAGTACTGTAAACCTTAATTTGAGATTTATCAGGATTTCAATACTTTTGAAATAGAGATTAAAGCTCTGTTTGCACTTGTTATATCCTGGTATATTTCCAACCATTGGTTGGAATGTTAGAGTTTTAACAGTGAAATATAATTAAATTATATGAAATAAACATAATTAAATTAAATTGGCATTTTAGACGAAGATCTTGAAAGACAGTGTAACAGTCAATGTGTTAAAAAAACAAAAAGGTATGCAACAAATTTTAATTTATATATTTATTGATTTGAAACAAAATTTCCTGTTTCAATATGGGCTATTATCATAAAATAACATTCAAAGTAATAAGTCATTCAAGAAGCAAATATTTGATTAAAACATAAGTTAAATAACAATTAATCTTAAATTTAATTTCCATTATACATAATAAAATTTGTCTTTAAAGAATTTTAAGAAAAATGTAAATTTCTTCAAACATTTCTCAGGAATACTGCATGGACCAATTTGAACCAACAGGCCATGGTAGGAGGAAGAGAGAAGAACATAGAAACTCGACACGAACAGGAAGGGTGGAAAAGGGTGAAGAAGGCAACGTTACCTCTCAGTTCACTAAGTTCAAAGAGAATATCGAGTACACAGTTCTTATGCCTGGAGGTATGATGTTCAATTTTATACTTTCCAGCTGCCTAAAGCTGTTTAGATCTATTAAGTGACAATTTAAAATTACTTCATAGTAGAGTGTCAACATTTAATTTAATTGAACCGTTTATAGGGGAGAATAACTTTTGCTTAAATTCTTTAAATTAAATTGCTTAAATTACGATATTTGAATAGACAATCATGTGGACAAAAAACAAGAATATTTTGTTTTTTAAGAAAGAAGAAGACATATACAGGACGGTTTTTATAATGTGAAGAAGTGCATTGCTTGGCTTGTTCAGATAATCAAAGGTTAAATTTAAAATTATGGCATAATCGCTTCCATTAAATAAAAACACATTACAAACAAAAATATTATTTCTGAAAATGATCATATAATATATGGTGAGTCTCTGGTTTTGTTCTTATAGAAAACGCCTGATCTTACTTAGTCTTTAAAGAACCAGGCTTCGGTAATCGATGTTGAATCCATTTGCCCACTCCCAGAAAGTATTAAATGCCTTGTGAACTTCAATCGGCTTGTATACTCCGTGTTTTGGTCCATGTACCATCTCATTATTTTTCCCTTTATCTAACAGTTCTGTATTAGTGAATTTAGTTTTCTTATTTTTTTTTTTTTTTAATATGGCTTCTTTAAAAAGGTTATAGTTAGTTTATTGTTCTAAATTTTATAGATTAACGAACTAAAGAGCCCTTACATGTTTCACAGATGTATACTCAGAGCCAACGCAGGAGAACGCCTGCCAGAACATGATGCTGATGAGTGGAGCACTTGGAAGCATGCTGTTCACCGCAGCGTTCTTGATGTGCTATCTGGCAGCCAGGGTCCACTCTTTGCAACGGAGGATAGAACCTAAGCTAGGCTCGGGGCCTTATCCTACTAGGTGTGTAATCTTTTTATTTCAAGAGAAATATATCTGACAAAGTGAAATAAATCCAATATTTATCCAATAGTTATATTTATGATATTTGTTTATTATTATTAGAGATTGTGATGGGCGACCACGTTAAAGCGTAAACGTTATCATTCTCAAGTCTAATGATGCTGGATCAAATCCGGCCTAAGCAGGTTAAAATTTATTTATGGCTGACTCACTGGATGAATCTCGTCCTTCTCACTCTGCTTGGAATTGGTTTGGTTTTACCTTTATAACAACCCTCCGTATGCCAGTAATGGTGAGGTAGGGGTATCGAGGAAAGAAAAAAAAGAAGATATTTATTTACATTTGTTAAAAAAACAAAGAATCTTTATTATGAAACAAAAGTTATCGGTAAATAAAAGTCATACAAGAAGTTTGTCTTTCATTTACAAAAATGAGTGAAAAAGTATGTGAACGCTACTCCTAAAAATGATAAAGCAGAATAATCAAGTATGAGATTTAAAGTCACTCGACATTAAAAAGAATGACAATGTCAGTATTAATAGTTGTATAAACTTAGTAGAGCATATTTGTAATAGATACTTAAGTATTGTGAACAAATATTGATATATTAGGGTGACCCATAAGTTTCTTTTTTCTTTTTTTAAAATTTATTGTTTAAGGTTGATGAAATGTTCAACTCTATTACATTCTTACGTTCCTCAGGAAGCCTTAATATTCCCTCTTTTCAAAATTGTTGAGACTTATTACAAAATATTCATGAGGTGCATTTTTATTGCGCCTTCATATTTGTTACATTTATCACTTAAAAAATTTTTTAAGATGAACGATGAACATGGTGGAGAAAGCTCAGAGAACCAAAGATGAAATAAATGAAACTACGGAGAAAAAAAAAAGGTGTTGTTTTCTTACTTTTGATTTAAAAATGTTATTCTACAGATCTTAAAATGGATAGATATTCGATTTCGTAGTTGTTACAAGCTAGCAAATGAGATGTACAATAACATGGAAATCTGATCTCTAGTTATCAAGTATATTGAAATATCAATGCTATCGATCCCTGAAAGAAGTGGAATAGGATTAACATTGAATTAAAGCCTTAGATCTATAATACCTTTAACAGCAACAATTAAATATTTTTACATTACTCGATACAAAAAAAGTATAAATTTGTAAAATATTAAACATTAATTAGGATAAGCACACCTGTGATGGCCATAGCTAAGGAAATTGTTGTCTTTTTTTGCTTATGCCGTCATAATTATTATAGTTATTAACTTCTCCGTTGGACGTTTAGTATTTCTAGGGTCTCCTTTTTCTATTTAACACTTTAAAATTGGAAAACTATTCAGTTATGCAGTTATAATCTCCATTTTTAAAAAACACCTTTTTTTACTAGTGATGGACACACCGAAATTCAATTGTTCTAGTAATGGACATGGGGTCAGTTACCAGTTGTAGGCATACCTCAGAAAAATTCTATTTTTTTATTTTTATTTTAATGAAATTTACAACTGTATTACATGGAAAATACAACAATTAAATGTGACATTGGTAACATGGCATGTACAACATGAAGAGAAACTACCCAGTGGTAGAACTCAAATTAAAGTTCTATATTAAAAGGTCCCAAGGCCATCTTCTTTTCAGACGCCTTTGAGGGTTATCAGGGATTGAGGAGGAAGCAAGGTTTGAAACGATAGGATTCGGATGGTTCTGCAGTTTGTTATGGAAGGATAGGTATCTGGATTGGGCCAAATTGGAAACATATGGTACATTAAGGTCTTTATGGATGATTTTATTTGTGACAAAGTAAGGAGCGTTGAGGATTTTATGAAGGATTTTGGATTGTAAGGATTGGATACGAGAGGAATTCAATGGTTAGAAAAATTCTAAAATCATTATTTAACTGAACGATAAATATAAGACAACATAACTAACTCATAGCAAAACTGTTAGTAGGAAGGTATAAAACACACTGATCTCAAGAACACTATAGAAACAACAATTATAGACATTTTAAAAGTTTCTTTTGCGAACTTTGTTCATACAGTTGTCAATAGAGGGCATTGTTCTTCAATCTAGAAAAAGCTGGAACCTTTAAATCAATAAGGAAGCTTATTATTTACATTTAAAGTAAATCTGTCAATCACTAGTGCGTTCACGTTTATTGGACAATTTTTTAAAATAAATTTTATCAAAATAAAAATACTAGAAACTAGAAAAAAAACTTAATTAAATTACTTAAACATATATGTTACTAAAAAGCAATAATTATTACAAAACTGTACAAGCCATTTCAAGGCAGGATAACTGTTCACCTATAGTTAGAGACTCGTGGCTTTATAGTTTGAATTTTTTCAGTTATAACGTTTAAATTGAACATAAAAAACTGAAGAAAAACAAAATTGAATTAATAATGACTGCAATTAGGTTAAAAATAATTTCAATTTTACATATTGACATATTGATAAATACAATATTGGCCAAAATAGCAATAATTAGTTGGAAATTATTGAAATATCAATATTTTTTCTTCTCTTCTTCTTCTTTTGCATCACCCTATAGTGCCTTTCAGCTTAAGGGAGCGTCTAACCAGGATTGCCAGTGTTCCCTGTCCAAATCCGAGGCTATTCACTATGTTTCTTTGAATTGTTTATACATTCTTATAGGTGATTGGTCCAGTAAGAACACTTGTGGTGGTTAGCTATACCCCCAACCTTGGTGGCCCTGAAGTGAGTACTGTAAATGACATTATGTAATGAATAAGTGTATAGTGTACTGTTCTGGGAGAGAGAGCACCGTGTACTGAACTCGGGAGCCCGGTAGAATGTTATACCCCACAAGTCTGGTACTTAGACTAGCCCCTGTGGGGAATATATATATATATAATATATTTTCAATAATCCTAATTTATGATGGAGAATGAAATCACCCAATACTTTTATTTCTTACAGATCCACACTTACGTAGCGGCATAGTGAAGCCTATATACATATATGAACTGAAATACCAAAGGACTCTTCTAGAGGTTACTCTGATGAAGCCAGGGCTGTCTTATCCGACAGGAAAAGAATTGTAAAATATTAGCTTTACTGGAATTGTGGGTATAATGCGGTGTTTGGTTTCTACTCTGTTGTGATTCAAATGATTTTTCTTGACAAGATGTTTGGATAACATTAGTTTTGTCAATGAAAAGTTAATGTCACAATGAAAATTAGGGATGTGGGGGAACTGTTAAATATTGAATATTTGACTATTGAATATTGTACAAAGTAAATTAAGGTATTTATTTTAGATTTAAGATGTAATTAAGCTTTTTCCTACCATTATAGCAGTATATTTATTTCTATTGTTAGTTCAGTACACTGGACAATTATTGAAATTAAATGATTATAATTTATTTATTAATATATTTCCAGGTTATAATTGTGACTATTATATTTTTAGTAATAATTATGCAATCTCAATCTATGTTTTGATGTTGACAGTATTATCAAAGTATAATAAAATGAACTTCCTTAACTTGATAATTAAATTTATCATTTTAATAAAATATCAGCTAAAGACCAAAGTAATATGTTGTGAATTTAAATGTACAGTTTATTTAACTTTTTATGCCTATTTATTTATATTTTGGAAATAAATCAAATATTCCTGAAGCATTGTACTTTCTTTTATTTCTTTAAATTGGTATTTTTCAAAATAGATAAATATTTAAATATTATTTTTATTTGAAATTCTACTATTTAACCAAGTTTATAATATTTACCTACAATTTATTGAAACAATTTTCATTTATTAAGCGTCAACTGACATGTAATTTTTTTTTTTAAGTTTGTTATACGGCTAGTACATAATTATGTACTAAAAAGTAAATTTGCACTGACTTACTAAGAAGCCTGATCGACATGTAAGAAATTTATTCTATTAATCCTAAGCTTTTGTATTTTATTAGCAAAATTTTTTAACTCGGATTTTTAACCCTTTTTGTTAATACACAATGCATATGTACATGGTTTATTTCATACCTTCAAAACTTTTACACTAGGAGCAACTAAGCTTTAAACCTTTAATCTAAAGTTTGCTTTTGACCACAATCCCCACATATATTATTACAGTAAGGCTCGAAATTGGTTTTGTACCAAATATAAGCTCATGTTATGCTCAAATACCATGAATGGGGTACCGTTGGATTCAGAATTTCAGGGGAAGTTAGTGAATCGTGTTCTCCACTTTTGTTTTTCTTTCTAAAATAAATAAAGTCGATACAAACGTTTTGCTAGGCTTCAATACTGGAACGGTGGTAGATCTGTAGATCGATACGGGACAAATTGGATCTTGAAGATTTTGATGCATTTTAAGCCCAAAAACATACTATTTTCGAGATAATGCAAGGCATAGGGTTTGCATCCACACAACCTTACGTTAATTGTAGAACTGCCATTGAATACATGTCTCATTTCGTCGACTTGAGGTCTCTGTGATCGAGAGAGGAGGAGTTTATATTATTTATCGATGGTTTTTTTGATCGGCAAGCCATATGATCGTTAATTTTTCACCAAATCTCAAGATTGGGCCACCAATTTCGAAGGCTTCCTTCTCCTTCAGGCGGGCAAAATAGTCCAATCACCTCGAATTCAGGCAAACAAGTTATGAAAGAATTTATGAAAAGAAAAAAAAGAAGAAGTTATGAAAAGAAACTTTATTTGCGAATAACTGAAAAATTACAAACTTTTCCCTTGGTTATGCCCATGATTTTATAAAATATTACTTAATTCTCTACAAAATGAAAAAAAAATCATCGAAATCGGACAATTTTTAGCAAAGATACAGCTTACTGAAATTTGTAAACATGTTGGTTCCAAACAAAGATGAAGTTTTAAATTAATTTTTGTGTTCTTTGTCGAATATATTTATCGATAAAGAAAGAATTGATTTCTTTATCTTTTGATACGTTGCATTATTTTATTTTCTTATTCATTTGGCATTTGATAACAATATGCTGTGTTAATTTTTCGCACGGGCCTACTAGTATATTATAATTATTTTTTTTAAATTTACTTATTGAAATTTAAAACTGTACTAAATAAATACAACTAGTAAATATAAGAAAATCAAGAGTAATTACATGAACAGACTTGTGGAGACACTACCCAATGATAGCACTCCCTAAATTGTTCTAATTAAGAAGATCACGAGGCCATCTTCTTTTCAGATGCCTATGAGGATTATCAGGAATCGAGAAAGAAGCAAGGCTGGAAACAAGTGGATTCAGATGAGACTGGAGTTTGTCATGAAAGGATATATGCTTGGGCTAAATCAGTAACATATGGAACGTTAAGGTCTTTTTGAATGGTGTTATTTGTGACAAAATATGGGGCAATAAGGGTTTTAAAAAGGATTTTGGATTGTAAATACTCAATAGGAATTTGATGGTTTGGTGGAGCCCTGCAATATATTATTAAAATTAACAACTACGGTGTAATACTAAATAATTTGAAAAATATATCAAAGATTGTTATGAAATGGAACGTTGTAGCTAAGGCTAAGGCTGGCTGCACCCCAATGCAAGCATTCCCTTGTAGGCCCCCAATTTTTTCCCTAATCCTGAATGCTTAACCTGACATTTTCAAATCTACCTCCTAAACATTGCATAATTATTAAACATATTGAGATTAATTACTTGTGATAGGTTCAGCCGAGCTAATTCTTTAGGATAATTAATAACCTATATTATAATTATTTAAACAGTTCTTCTGCAATTAAAACATGGTAAAACCAACCCACATTTTAAAAATTCACCACAAAAAAAATATAATTCTTTAAATTTTTATTTGATCATTCGTTGAAAAGTTTTCCAGTATATCCATTTATATATTGCGCCTCCTCTATAAGGTTCTGTGTCACAATGTGCTGCATAGGTTGCATAACATTATCTAAGCCATTGTTAAATCGTTGCTTTTGACCATCTCCACCAAAGTCGATGGCACATGACCAAACCCATGCCATTTTCTTCTTAAAAAGTGCCCAAGTGAAAGTGAACTATGAAAATTGTAGTTTATATAAAATTACACTTGCTATGGTCCTCTTAAAATTCCTTTAATTAAAAGTTCTTCTTAGTTGAAACACCATAAAACTATGTTTTATTACAAAAGTCTCAACTCTTTCAAAATATGTTCCTCCTCAAAAATTCAAAATTACCTAAAAAAAGTGCCCCCCCCTTAAAAATCTTTGTGGCAACAACTTGTCCCATGCCACTTCCTATTGGGCATCTCTGTCATTAAGTGTAATATTATCAACAAAAAACAAAACCAATTCTATATCTGCTTATTAATTATTAAGACAAAATTCTTTGATGTGTAAAAAAACTTCAGATTATTGAAAAAATATTGATTTTTCTGTCACATTTTATTTAACTTTTTTTTAATTCTTTAATATTTCTTCATACCTATTAAAAATAATACGACAACCAGTGAAAATTAAATTTTAAAAAGCTAATCTTAAAAAGTATCATTATTAATATCTGACATCTAATTGATAAAGAAATGACACCATCTGAATGGCCCATGGTCCATGAAGGGCTATGCCCTCCTCAACAATTTCCTCGACTCAGAGCGGTCCTCTGCAGCTCCAGAAGCCATAGGTCAGCCTTGACATCCTTTACTGGGTCTACCTCTTTCTCTTTTACTCTCTAGGCATCCCTCAATTACCTTCTTTGAGAATCTTTTCTGATCCATTTGATGATACATTGAATGTAAAAATTTATTATTTTATTATAACAAAATTACGAACATAAATTCATTTTTAACTATTTTATATAGAGTGCTACCAATGGGTAGTTTCTCAACAAGTGTGTTTCATGTTATTTTATTCCTCTGTACATATTTACTTGATGTATTCATACTAATACAGTTGTAAATATCATAATAAAAGTTAAAAAAAAAAAAAAGTTATTTTATATTATTTTTAAATCCATTTAAAGAATCTGAAATAATTACAGTACTTTGAGGTTTAAAATAATTTCATAACACTATTTAAAAAAAAAAAAAGGAAGATGAATTCACCTTCAACTACCTTAAGGTAAGTTAAGACATTTCACAACTATGGGACCAACAAATATATAAATGGTTATTTCACTAAGCTAGTATATTTGTTTCTTGTTTTTGTTATTTCCTTCTGTGGTCGGTATAAAGATAAATAGTTTAATTATTGCAGTTGTAATTAGTTAAATGTTATGTCTAAATACATGTTTATAACACTTTATATCAGGAGTCTCTAAACTATGGGCGGACTGTGACAGTTTCTTTGGTTCCCTGGTAAAATTTTAAAACTATTTAAAAATTATGAAATGAATTAAACCACTCAAACAGGAGTTTTCTACAACATTTATTGCATGAATCGTTTCTCTTAGAAAGATCATTTCACAACTGAAGGGTCATTTATTTATCAGGAGCCATGGCCTTAGGGATTTATTAGAGGCCTTAATATGGCCCACGGGACTTAGTGGAGTTCCCAATGTGAACCAAAAAGTTTGGACACCACTGCTTTAAACTATTAAAAGAACCTGAAGTAATTGTAAAGTTATACAGTCCACGCATTCTGTTAGTGCTTTAACGAACTAATATAGTTCTCCATAAATCCAATAGAATCGCTGCTGTTTCTGAAGTCACGAAATGAGGGCTAGAAGAGTTGAGCTCCTGTTGGATGATGTGATCCTAATACCAAAAACAGTTTTCGGGCCACAAAGCGGATTCCCGGCGAGGTTTAGGATGACGTTGCTCTCTCCTGGCAATTACTCCAAGTATTCAAGAACTAAAAGGATGACAAAAATTCATGCTTTGATTTTTTTTTTTAAACTGATAAGATAGTTTATAAAAAGATCAATTGAAAGTAAAGATATTAGTTACCAGTATTTTTTTAAAGTTATTAAGTTATTAAACTTCTAAAGTACAAAAATAATATTTAAAATATATAAAATGTGGTTATTTAAGTTAATGCATCATTTTTGGCAACACTGCTCAGCTGTTACGAATATAGCAGGTTAGCTTGGGTTAAGTATCCTCAGTAGGATTCCTATGATGTTTGATTATGTGATATGTAGAGAAGAATAAAGGTGTCTTTGTGTATTTGTGGTTTAAAGTTTTCATCTAAGCCGGTGAGATGAAGATGGTATTTGGAGAGTTAAAACTAGAGTTTCTCTCTGAAGAATCCCATAATTTTAAGTAACATATTGTAATGCCGTCTAAACATCCGTTTTAGTAGAAAAATTGATTTGGGCAAAACATGTTAGATGAGGATAACGATTAAAGGTAGATGAGACTGTCATTAAACAGTGTAAAGTTTTCATCTAAGCCTCATTTGTTTCCTGAATCTATTTCCTAATATTACATGTGGTATCATTTCCTGCAGGTATTTTCAATAAATTGATCTGAATGGCAATGAAGTGTTTATCATCCCTCCCCTTCCTGCCAAATGGCAAGGCCCTGAGGGTTACATAAATACCATCAACATAATTATTTAACTCCCTTAGGGTCCTCCCCCAGTCCCTTATGTTCCCATGCATATCCCTCTCATGCTCCGTATCCTATCTCCCTTTTCTTTATTTTTTATTTTTGCTTCATTTATATATTATTTTCATCATTCTTAGAGCGGAGGACCCTCAACTCCATATATTTCAACAGGGCCTGTAAATAGACAGGAAGAGTCATAATTTTCAATCAAAACAATGTACCTTCAAATACCACAGGTAGAAAAAGGTTAAAGTAAATTTGAGTATCGTTCTGTCACTAAGTAATGGTTCGAATATGATAATTATTTCATGTTTTTCTATTTCAGAGGGATCGGAAAAAAAAGTAAATATTTAGATTACATTTACGTTTTCATTAATCCTCGATTTTATCGACATAATCACATTTTCATTGAATACTATCACAGTTATATGTAAGTTAACTTGTTAGATTTTTTTTCAATATGTTTATTGAGAAATATTACCATCTATCTCAATTAAGGGCATTTATCTTTACAAATTAATAAACTCTTTAGTTCAGTGAGCACATTCATACCATATGTTAGCAATTAAAAAAATAATAAAAGAAATAATTACCTAAATAAAACATATTAAGATAATTAATGTTAACCTATTAATCAAGCAACTGTATTAGAGAAATGTTGAATGAAATGAAATTCAAATATTACATAAGTTAAAACAGTTTTTTTTTGGGAGGGGAGGAGATGACATCATTGCCCGGAGTCCCCGAATGTCTAAGGCCGGCACTGCTCATGGACACTTTTTCTGTATGCAATTTATTATTCATATCGTTGCGTTCAGTTGTTAAAACACTATAACGCTTTATCAACACATTGTTTCTTACCATGTTATAATTTAGTACATTATTAGCTCTAGATGTATTTTCACGTTAAACTCATTGTCCTTGAATAAATAGACAGCTTTATCATAATGTTCCTTCAGGCATACTTCCCATTACCTTTTCTCTTTAATTTCAATTCTTTGTTGTTGTTTTTTGTTCTAGCTTAGTAGCTAAAGTACTTATTCACTTAAGTGTAGCAGAATTATTATAGCTTTATAAAAACAGATTAAAAAAAAATCTGGTGCACGCAACACACAACTTTCACTTACTCTTTGAACTTTGAATAAAAATTATTTTCTGGACATGTTTGGCTATTATAAAATGTTTTAAATTGCATTTTAAACTGAGCTAAAGCTAAAAAAACACTAATGCTATTAAAATAACAAAAGTTCTATTTATTATATCACCGGTTGATTATGGATTGTACGATTCGTTGATTATGGATTGTTCAATCCATTGATTATGGATTGTTCGATCCATTGATTATGGATTGTACGACTATAAGTCATTAAACTGTTATTTTCCATTGCAAAGTTTATTAAAACGGAATTAAGAGATTTGCAGTGTCTGTCATAGACAGGTCAAAAGTTGTCACACTAATTGTAAGTGGATTCTGTTGGAATATCGCAAAAAGAAAAATTATCAAACTATTCATTAATTTAATTTTCTAAAAGGTTACATGATGATTTTTCGGAATAAACGGACGATAGATATCTAAATATTTAAATATATTATGAGATCTAGAGTTATTAAACTACAGTAAATATATTTAGGGTTGTAAACGGTTAAAAAAAAGGGTTATATTTTTGTATTTCACTTCTTTTTTCACACAAGTACAATGAAATGGTAGTGGAATATCACAAAGGGAAGATATATCGAATTATTCACTAATTTAGTTTTCTAAAAAGTTATATGACAATATTTTGGAATTAACTTTAATACATAATTATTTATGGAGAAATACTTAATTAAAAGTAATGCTGCTCGACTACATAGGGTTTTATATTATATTTTTCTTTTTTTTTCTCCCCCTTCATAACAATACTCTTACAAATTATCAACAATAAACCATATTAAACAATAGACAATGCATAATAAACACTTTCCCAAATAAAAAAAAATTCCTTTTTTCTCTTTAAATTCTCAAACGCCAGGAATGCAATATAACATCCCACACATACATAACACAGCAATTCCTTGAATGTAGCCAAAAAGATAAGACGATTATGGACCAATTTAAAATTTTATAAATAATTACTGAACTACAGTAAATGTATTTAATATTATAAACACATGATTTATACATCCATGAAATGATTTTATATTTTATTTCTTCTTTCACACAAGTACACTGAAATAGTTTTTTTAACAATGCCATTAACTTGCTTAGGTGGATTTTAAATACATTTTAAAAAAATTAGCATTACCTTATTAACACATTCAAAATTCAAAAACCGAAACAAAGTATATAACCATTGCAGCAGAACGTATTTAAAAAAAACTAGAGACCATATCTTATCTCCTAATTGTCCGATTTTAACGATTTTTTTTTTTGTTTTTTAGGCTATTCCATAAACTTTTAGGAAACCATATACAACATTCCCAAAAAAGTGTATACTTTTTGAGTTATTCGGAATTTAATTTTACCATCCCTCGTAACTTTTTTTCAGCTTCTTTTCGCTGATGAATGTTATATAGATATGAAAGGTGTCGAGAAAATGACTTTAGCGAAGTTTCAATGAAATCGGTACATTCGTTTAGGTGCTACAGTCTATAGCTAGGTTTTCTGCATTTTTATTTATTTTTTCTCCTTTATTAACTTATCAAATTCTTTCAAAAGTTATACTTAGCATTTTTTCGTAACTCTGAATTATGCGAAATAATTATCTTTTTAAAATAAATTATATTAAAGGTACTTTAGAGGAAGACGTATATGAACATTGGGAATTTAAGCCCTGTAGTGACATCAATGGGGATAAGACATAATTGATATTAAAGACCACTTAATTATACAATGATACACCGAGTTTAATCAAAATCGTTAGAGCCTTTTTTGAGAAAACTGAAAATGTGTTGATATAAAGTGGCACTTCCGGTTAGCCGATTTTAAGGAAAAAGTTGCCGTCACAACTAAGGCATATACCTATCTTAAATACGTGATATCAGTTTCATAGGACTTTTCGTTTTTGAGCTAGACTGCTAACATACAAACACACAGACCATTTTTCGGGACTTGGTCATTTCGACTCAGGGTACCTCAAAACGTATAAATCCGTCGAATACTCAGATTCAAAAATTTTCTCGATCGCAATACTTACACTTACTATATATTACATATATACGTAAGTGAAAGTAAAAAAAGCATTCTTCCTTGTGCCTTGACCACTGCTTGCAAGCATTCCAAATTTTAGCTAAAATATAAAGCATTTGTAGCTGAATAAATAGAAAAAAGGATTGTTACGTTACAAATAAATTTATTAGCTAGAAAAAAAATTTAATTAATGCATAACCGTGTAGAGAAACCAAGACCCCAGCGATCATTTTTCTGCCCCCCCCCCTAAAATATTAAATTTACCACTAAAACAAACCGAAGCTTTTTATAAAGTATGCAACAAAATTATTAGGTTAAGATAATACATTAGGATTATCTTTTATTTATTTAATGTTATCTATACTTTTTGGTAAGATTGACAAAAACGTGTACAAGTGACTCTAAATGTCGAGTTAAAATGCAAGTAAAAGTATGAGAAGCTTTCGAAATTCGAACTGGCTTACGGCTGGGAGATGGATTCTCAACGATGTTGTTCAACTTACCGCTGAAGAAGGCGATAAAAACAACATCACATGTTGTATAACGTCAGTAGAGTATCTTGAAATTAAATTGTTGAAAGAATTGGAGAAAAAACCTTTCCAATGGAATGCGAATTTTACCCCAAATGACATAAAATGGTACTGAAATACAAAGGACTGCATTCTAGACATTAATTTAAAACTTTTGACTAAAATAAATACATATTATATAATATGAATAAGTACGAAAATTTGTGCTGCATTAGAATTCTTATTTTATACTTCAAATTTCATTTAAAATATATTTATTTATTCATTATTAGACAGATATGTTTGATAACATTGGTATTAAAGTTATACGTGAACGTTTAAATAAATAAATATGTAGTAAAGAATTGTTTTATTTTTAATCAATGCGTTAATAAAAACTTTTTTATGGCCATTGGAATTGAAAATGGCTAAAAAAAGAGGAAGTAGTTATAAGCTAATAAAATGAAAAATATGATGTAACCTAATAAAGCTTTTATTTTAAATGAAGTTTTATATATACAAATTTTTAATTGTCTTTCTCACTGTGTTTATAAAACCCAACTAACATCCTGAATTAAAAAAACGAAATAAATATACTTTCTTATTAAAACTAATACATTACAGACAATCAAACTCTTTCAATACTTAACATAGATAGATATTATATAGGTAGGTATATTACAGGAATATATACTATCTTTGAGAGGTATATTGCAGTAAAAATGACTTTATGGTTCTAAAAGTTTTATTACCTGTCATCTACAGCATAGGCGCAGATTTTGGGGAGAAAGGAGAGGGGATAGTCCAATAGAAATATAGAGGGGTCAAGAATATGGTTTCGCCTCTCCCCCAATATTTCAATGAACAAAAAAAATCAAAATCATAATAATTAATCTACATGAATGCATAAAATATATAAACTAAAATCAATTAAATAAACAGGAAAAGTGGATTGAGGCCTAGAAATAGCTACGCAAGTATTTCATCACACACTATGTTGCCATTATTGAAATTTTAGTTTATATTCAAAGATAATTCTATGTAGCAACATGCCCTGGCATTTTATGATTCATTTATGTGCGCCTTTCCATTTTATGTGAAGATTTTAACACATTACCGGCGGCAAATTTGAAGCATTCAATCCAAGAATTGAAAGCTCATTTCACTCCCTGAAATCTTTAAATATAAATAAAAATATGTAATACAACCAATTGCTTTGTTTATCTATTTTCAAATAAATCTATACGAAAAAAAAAAAACACGCTGCAAATTATTTCTAAACAATTATACATGGAAAGTAACATTACCTTCCTATTGACAAAGAAAAATAAATAAAACTTGATTCCAAACTACTACTGGACTGAACTTTTTTTAATCATTAGTTATATGCTAAAAAATATTAGCATTACTTCAGTAACACATTCTAAATCAAAAACCAAAATATAAATTGATTGATAACCATTGCAGTAGAACATATATAAAACATCAAGATACCATATCTTTGCTCATAATTGTCTGATTTTAACGATATTTTTTTTTTTAGGCAATTCCGTAAACTCTTAAATAACCATATACAAAATCTACAAAAAAGTGTATCCTTTTTGAGTTATTCGGAATTTGATTTTAACATCCCTCGTAACTTTTTTTTCTTGAACTACGTTATATAATATAAATTTAAAGGGCAAGGAGAAGAAAACTTTAGCGAAGTTTCATTGAAATCCTGTACGTTCGTTCAGGCGCTACAGTCTATAGCAACGCAGGTTTTTCGTTCACCATCTTGAAAGGAAAAGGCAGAGAGAAATGTCGATGAAGAAGGATAATCCTCGGGTGACCTCTAATTTTAAATCTTTTTTTTTTTAAAATTATTTTAATGGAATTTACAACTGTATTACATAAAAAATACAATAAGTAAATGTGAAATTGGTAACATGACATGTACAACCTGAAGAGAAACTACCCATTGGTAGAACTCAAAATAAAGTTCTATATTAGAAGATCCCGAGGCCATCTTCTTTTCAGACGCCTCAGAGGGTTATCATGGATCGAGGAGGAAGCAAGGTTTGAAACGAGAGGATTCGGATGGTTCTGCAGTTTGTTATTGAATTTTAAATCTAAATTTGATTAAAAAAAAGGTCCAGTAGTTTCGGAGAAAATGCGCGGACGGCGGACGGACAAAACTTTTTATTCGTTTTTCGAATTCTACGTATCCTGAAACGTAAAACTTCAAATTTTGAGAGAGGGTAAGGTTTTTGGATTTTTTGTTTGATCACAATGGTTCAATATTGAAAATAATAAACCAAAATTTTACATTAACATAAATTTATTTTTATATGCAGTATTAGTCATCACTCATAATTCTTATAAATTCCCGAGACTTTCAGTTTGGGAAGAAGTATTGTTAATGAAAATTGTGCATTTATGACCTTTATGAAGATATAAATAGTAACCTTTTCAAAAATGTATTTACTTGATGCTTTGAAAAGTTTCTTCAGTGACTCATTTTAAAGTTTCGGAACCTTTGGCCCTTTACACTCACATGCCAGTGTTACGAGAGGTGTAATAAACCTCGCCGAGCCATACCCTAACAATTTTATTAGTTCGACTTTATATAACGTTGCATTTAATCCTTCAGGGTGTTTTACAGGTAAGGGAGTCGTCAACCCAGACTAGGAGGAACTGACCTCATCGGCATCACTCGAAGTCAGGCTTAAAAGAAAGTTTCTTTAAAATGTACACGATAAAATATTTAGGCAATATTGTTTCAAAAGCTCAACTTTATTTTCAATAGTTCTTTTAATAGGTTTTACTAATATTATATTTGTGGTTAAAACTCAAAAGTTATTTATTTATTTTAAAGTACAATTTATTTATAAATAAATGATAATTTATAAGTGATAAATATATTTATTTTAATGTACAACGCATGGAAAACTAATGTTGTAATTTACATATTAAACAATTTTAGTCTTGTCTCAATTCGTTGTTATTCGAGTCTCAATTATAGACCGGATATCGAAAACCCAATATAGATATTCTCATCGATAGAATTGCGGTCTATAAATATCGACATCATCAAAATATCGGGGTTGAAATTATCGAGATTCCAATATTATAAACGTAATTGGTAAATGGTTGACTGTCGTGGATAATGAACAGAAGAATAGTTGGGGTGGTCAGTCAAAAAATAAGGCAAAAATAAATGATAATATGTAATTATAATGAAATATGTAATTTTTATATTTCTCATACCTTGTTATCTGGTTCTTTTCTTAGCCCTGATGATGGCCTGAACTTCAGGTCGAAACGTCGGCATATGTAAAAATAAATATTGTCATTTATTTTTGCCTTATTTTTTGACTGACCACCCCAACTATTCTTCTCTTCAATATTATAAACATTTTTGAAAAAACTAATTTTTAAATATAAATACTGATTCCATAGGCACATGGGTGCATAAAAAAATATGTTATTTTCATCTTTAAATTAATTAATGAAAATAGCAATTCTTCTACTCTCCTTAGTTTTTTTAATAATCTTTTTGTTGGAATAATAATAATATAATCTGCCACAGTCAAGGGCATTGGGCATTAAGGCTGTAAGTGTACATTCATACTATTATATACAAATTGAGAAAAAATAAATAAAAATAAAACATCTAAGTAAAAATATATATAATAAAATAATAACAAAAATATAAGATACTTGTAAAAAGAATCTAGAAGATAACTTTTCTGTTTTTCTTTATTCTCTATTATATCTATTAGTTAACTTTGTAAATACATGTATATATATCTGAGGCTCAAAAGCCCACATTTCTGTCCTTGTTAATTATTCTAAAGGGATTCGTTCCAGAATAAATAAAAGATTATTATTATTATTATTATTATTCGGAACTTACTCTGGTAAATGTTACATTTTTAATGCTTAAACAGAATAGAAATGTCTTCTTGTACAAATAATTAATCACTTGATGCTTAAGTCACCTATAAATTACACAGGATATTCCAAACATAAAACGCGAAACTAATTAAATTTATGTATTTCTTGTGAAATCACTTTTATATCATTACTTAATGGTTTAAAAAAAAAAAGCTCTATTTAACGCGACTCGTACAGAGAACCTTAATTTTGTTAAAGGGCCGGTGCTGTCTTGAAAATACTCACTAAAGTCAAAATCCTGATCCAGACTACAAGACCATGTGGTAAAGAAACAGACTCAGTTTCGCTATCAATTTCATACATTGTTCTAAATGCAAAACTGAACACATTATTCGAATTAACATATATAGTCACAACTTTATTACTCACTTTTAATGAAGGTCAGGGACCCTTGGAAATTCCAGAGGGGGATACGAGTACACAGCAGCTTTTGGTTGAACCTAGGTAAGGGGCAAGGGCAGTCACATTTGGAAGTGACCTTTCCTGACCTGACGTTCAGTAAAGTAATAAAATAAAAGTGAGTAATAAAGTTGTGACTATATATGGTAATGTGAATAATGTGTTCAGTTTTGCATTTACAACAATGAAATTGATAGCGAAACTGAGTCTGTTTCTTTAGCACAGGCACTTTTAGTCTGGATCGAGATTTTGACTTTAGTGAGAATTTTCAAGACAGTAACAAAATTAATTTCTCTGTACGAGTCGCGTTGAATAGAGCTTTTTTTAAAACCATCAAGTAATGATATAAAAGTGATTTCACAAGAAATACATAAATTTAATCAGTTTCGCGTTTTATGTTTGGAATGTCCTGTGTAATTTATAGGTGACTTAAGCATCAAGTAATTAAGTATTTTTACAAGAAGACATTTCTATTTTATTTAAGCATTTAAAAATGTAACATTCACCAGAGTGAGTTCCAAATATATTAATTAATGTAATAAAATGTATTACATTGTCAAGTTAATCCACTATCAGCCATATTTACACCAATTTAAAAAAATTTGTTGTCACTTAATGACTACTCATCAAAATGACGACGTTTCGGCTCGTCGAGCCATTTTCAAGTCTAAAAAAATTTTTTCATTTACAATCATATATTAAATTTTAACATATTTCAAATTATAAAGATACTTATTATGTACCTAAAATACCCATCATGTACCTGTCATATTCACTTATGCGAATTGCAAGCGTCTACAATATAATAAAATTCATTATTATTGTCATGTTCACCTTTAATTATTTAACAACATTATTATTACTCATCTTTACTATTACATGATTCAAAATAAGTTAAATTTACCATGTTTCTGAGTCACCCACATGTCATCCATCTCATTTCTATTCAGTGACTGGTTATTCTTATAGGAGTAGGGGAAGACTATTTATTATGAACATATATAATGCTGTTACTCAATATTACATGTGGATCTATTTTAAGTAATATTAGTTGATTTATTTCAAATTTTGATTTTTTCAATAGAACTAGCATAAAAAGTATTCATATTATCCACGTCTGTATGATTATTTACTGAGTTTTTTAAGTTTTTAGTTATGTATATTGATTCTTTAATTCTACGTTTATTCGTATTTCTTTCATTATGTAGGATTTTGGCATTTTTGAAATCAAACTCATGTTTAGTTTGCATATTATGTTGTGAGAGTCCAGTAGCTAATTTAATTTTTGTGTTTTTTGAATTACAATTTTGTTTATGCTGTTTAAGCCTTTTTTCAAACCATTGGGATGTTTGTCCAAAATATGCTTTGTTGTCGCAATTCTTACAATTTATTTTATAAATAATATTCGTTAATTTATCGATAGGTACTTTATCTTTAGTTTTCGAATAAATTGTATCTAATTTATTAATTGGTTTGCTTGCAAATTTAATTTCATTTACATCGTATTGTTTAAATGTTCTTTCAATTTTATCAGTTAAGTTTCTAATATATGAGACGCTAAAATATTTTTTAGGTTGTTGTTTGTTCCCATTACATTTTTCAATTTGTGTCTTAATGTCATGTATATCGTTCATGGAAGGTTTTTGTTTTACTGCATTTTCAGTTTTAAAATAATTTGTTATTAAATTCGGTTCTTTATTAATTTTAATATTTTGCTTCACTTTCTCACTCCTATCATTGCTAATGTCAATAATCTGTTTGTTACTATTGTCATTTATAATTAACTTTTTATTTTCATACCATAATTTATTAATTAATCGAATGGGGTACCAATTTTCTAATAGAATTTGATATATTTGTGCTTTGATTTCTTTTATATGGTTTTGATCTGTTATTAATTTTGCCTTATTTATTAAATTTTTAGCTGTGTTAATTATTATATGTTTCTTGTGGTTACTGTGCCAGTTTAGGATTCTATCACTAGTTATTGTTTTTTTGCACCATGCCGTGCTAAGATCGCCGCTTTCATTTCTGTGAATATACATATCAAGATATCTTATTTTGTTGTTATTCTCCAATTCCATTGTGAATTTTAGTTTATCTGATATATAATTTAGTTTATCCAGAAAATTAACAGATTCATTTTTATTTATTATTGCAAGTATATCGTCAACGTATTTTATAATAAGCTTCGGTTTTTTTCCCCATTTAATTATAGCATTATCTATTAGATTGTTCAGATATATGCCCGAAAGATTGATTGACATACATCCGCCCATCGGTAGACCATTTTTCATTTTGTAATAATTATTATTATAGGAGAAATAGCCATTTTCGCAAATTAATTTGATTCCTTCCATAAAAACGTTTTTATCTTTTATTTCTGTGTACGGTTCTATTTCATCCCACCGTTTTTCCAGTATTCTATATATTTCATTTAGTGGAACATTCGTAAAAAGGGATTCCGCGTCATAGCTTACTAGATTTTCGTTTTCCTCTATCCTATTTATACTATTAATTTTTTCTTTTACTTGCATTGCATTCTTCACATCGTATATATTATTATTGTTTAAGTTGTTTAAGGCTGAGTTTAGGAATTTAGCCAATTTTTCAGTAATGCCATTTATATTATTTACAATTGGTCTAAGAGGTCTGTCATTTTTATGTAATTTGCTCAGACCATGTATTCGCGGTATAGTATAATGTCTAGTTATGAGTTTTTCTTTTTCCTTTTCATTTATAAATTTCATTTTCATTAATTTATTTATATATGTCAAGGTTTTATCCTGGATTTCATTTGAAGGATCTTTCCTAAGGCATCTATATATTAGGCGTTCATCCAGTAGGTTGTGCATTTTTTTATCATACTCAGTCTTAGTAATAATCACGGTTTTCTTAGTTTTATCTGATTTTATAATTAATAATTCTGGATGGTTTTTAAAAAAAATTTTTGTTTCTATTATGTCTTTGTTTATTTTTTTGTGTAGGGGTTGGTTTGAGATATTTTGTTTATTATTGTTTTTGTCAATAAAATCATTTATGTGGTTATTTACTCTATTTCTAATTATATTTTTGTGATTATCAGGTGTGTTGATAGTTCTAATTATATTTTCGACGTCCGCTATTATATTAACTATTTCCCTGTTGTATTTATAAGGTATAATGTTGAATTTATCCCCTAATGATAATAGATTTAATATGTTTGTTGTAATATCTGTTTTAGTCGTATTAACCACCCAACCTTTTTGTGCAATTCTTCATAGGATTTTATGATGTTATTACGGTTTATACAATGTTTATTTGTGAGTCTATTGTCCAAATTCTTAGTCATAAAGGATACCGTATTATTATATTTAATATCAGCGTATGGTTTTTTAATAAAGGCTTTATATGGTCTTTTACATTTCTCTTCTAATCTCAATCTATGGAATTTAACATAACTATTTTTGTAATTCGCAATTAGTTTATTAACCTCATTATATATGTTCATATGTATGTCCCTTAATTCATTTAAAAATATTTCATGATTTTTGTTATAGGTGTTTAATGCCCAATAACATTGTTTTATTTCAAGTAGTAAACAATCTCTTGCTAATTTATTAAATAAGTTATTTGTTTTTTCTTTATAATTTATCAGAAATGAGGTATTAAAAAGATTTTCCAAAGGTAAAATTTTTTTCAGCAAGTGTTGCGGTATCGTGTCCGAGTATTTACATTTTTTTAAATAAAATAATTTATTATTTATCCTTAAAATTTTTGAAAAATTATTAAGAAATTTATAAGTACATGATAGGTTTACATTACCATTTATTGTATTCACAATTGTAAATTTCCAATTCTTCCATACTTCATCCTTCGCCATGTTTTCTGGGTCGTTATTAGGCCTCCCAGTTAATAATATTCACAATATTACTCAATTCTTCTTCGGTGCATACTATTATTTTCAAGTTAATCCACTATCAGCCATATTTAAACCAATTTAAAAAAATTTGTTGTCACTTAATGACTACTCATCAAAATGACGACGTTTCAAATATCAAAATTTGAAATAAATCAACTAATATTACTTAAAATAGATCCACATGTAATATTGAGTAACAGCATTATATATGTTCATAATAAATAGTCTTCCCCTACTCCTATAAGAATAACCAGTCACTGAATAGAAATGAGATGGATGACATGTGGGTGACTCAGAAACATGGTAAATTTAACTTATTTTGAATCATGTAATAGTAAAGATGAGTAATAATAATGTTGTTAAATAATTAAAGGTGAACATGACAATAATAATGAATTTTATTATATTGTAGACGCTTGCAATTCGCATAAGTGAATATGACAGGTACATGATGGGTATTTTAGGTACATAATAAGTATCTTTATAATTTGAAATATGTTAAAATTTAATATATGATTGTAAATGAAAAAATTTTTTTAGACTTGAAAATGGCTCGACGAGCCGAAACGTCGTCATTTTGATGAGTAGTCATTAAGTGACAACAAATTTTTTTAAATTGGTGTAAATATAGTATGCACCGAAGAAGAATTGAGTAATATTGTGAATATTATTAACTGGGAGGCCTAATAACGACCCAGAAAACATGGCGAAGGATGAAGTATGGAAGAATTGGAAATTTACAGTATAGTTTTATGTTTGGAATGTCCAGTGTAATTTATAGGTGACTTAAGCATCAAGTAATTAAGTATTTTTACAAGAAGACATTTCTATTTTGTTTAAGCATTTAAAAATGTAACATTCATTAGAGTGAGTTCCAAATATATTAATTAATGTAATAAAATGTATTACATTGTCAAGTTAATCCACTATCAGCCATATTTACACCAATTTAAAAAAATTTGTTGTCACTTAATGACTACTCATCAAAATGACGACGTTTCGGCTCGTCGAGCCATTTTCAAGTCTAAAAAAATTTTTTCATTTACAATCATATATTAAATTTTAACATATTTCAAATTATAAAGATACTTATTATGTACCTAAAATACCCATCATGTACCTGTCATATTCACTTATGCGAATTGCAAGCGTCTACAATATAATAAAATTCATTATTATTGTCATGTTCACCTTTAATTATTTAACAACATTATTATTACTCATCTTTACTATTACATGATTCAAAATAAGTTAAATTTACCATGTTTCTGAGTCACCCACATGTCATCCATCTCATTTCTATTCAGTGACTGGTTATTCTTATAGGAGTAGGGGAAGACTATTTATTATGAACATATATAATGCTGTTACTCAATATTACATGTGGATCTATTTTAAGTAATATTAGTTGATTTATTTCAAATTTTGATATTTGAAACGTCGTCATTTTGATGAGTAGTCATTAAGTGACAACAAATTTTTTTAAATTGGTGTAAATATGGCTGATAGTGGATTAACTTGAAAATAATAGTATGCACCGAAGAAGAATTGAGTAATATTGTGAATATTATTAACTGGGAGGCCTAATAACGACCCAGAAAACATGGCGAAGGATGAAGTATGGAAGAATTGGAAATTTACAATTGTGAATACAATAAATGGTAATGTAAACCTATCATGTACTTATAAATTTCTTAATAATTTTTCAAAAATTTTAAGGATAAATGATAAATTATTTTATTTAAAAAAATGTAAATACTCGGACACGATACCGCAACACTTGCTGAAAAAAATTTTACCTTTGGAAAATCTTTTTAATACCTCATTTCTGATAAATTATAAAGAAAAAACAAATAACTTATTTAATAAATTAGCAAGAGATTGTTTACTACTTGAAATAAAACAATGTTATTGGGCATTAAACACCTATAACAAAAATCATGAAATATTTTTAAATGAATTAAGGGACATACATATGAACATATATAATGAGGTTAATAAACTAATTGCGAATTACAAAAATAGTTATGTTAAATTCCATAGATTGAGATTAGAAGAGAAATGTAAAAGACCATATAAAGCCTTTATTAAAAAACCATACGCTGATATTAAATATAATAATACGGTATCCTTTATGACTAAGAATTTGGACAATAGACTCACAAATAAACATTGTATAAACCGTAATAACATCATAAAATCCTATGAAGAATTGCACACAAAAGGTTGGGTGGTTAATACGACTAAAACAGATATTACAACAAACATATTAAATCTATTATCATTAGGGGATAAATTCAACATTATACCTTATAAATACAACAGGGAAATAGTTAATATAATAGCGGACGTCGAAAATATAATTAGAACTATCAACACACCTGATAATCACAAAAATATAATTAGAAATAGAGTAAATAACCACATAAATGATTTTATTGACAAAAACAATAATAAACAAAATATCTCAAACCAACCCCTACACAAAAAAATAAACAAAGACATAATAGAAACAAAAATTTTTTTTAAAAACCATCCAGAATTATTAATTATAAAATCAGATAAAACTAAGAAAACCGTGATTATTACTAAGACTGAGTATGATAAAAAAATGCACAACCTACTGGATGAACGCCTAATATATAGATGCCTTAGGAAAGATCCTTCAAATGAAATCCAGGATAAAACCTTGACATATATAAATAAATTAATGAAAATGAAATTTATAAATGAAAAGGAAAAAGAAAAACTCATAACTAGACATTATACTATACCGCGAATACATGGTCTGAGCAAATTACATAAAAATGACAGACCTCTTAGACCAATTGTAAATAATATAAATGGCATTACTGAAAAATTGGCTAAATTCCTAAACTCAGCCTTAAACAACTTAAACAATAATAATATATACGATGTGAAGAATGCAATGCAAGTAAAAGAAAAAATTAATAGTATAAATAGGATAGAGGAAAACGAAAATCTAGTAAGCTATGACGCGGAATCCCTTTTTACGAATGTTCCACTAAATGAAATATATAGAATACTGGAAAAACGGTGGGATGAAATAGAACCGTACACAGAAATAAAAGATAAAAACGTTTTTATGGAAGGAATCAAATTAATTTGCGAAAATGGCTATTTCTCCTATAATAATAATTATTACAAAATGAAAAATGGTCTACCGATGGGCGGATGTATGTCAATCAATCTTTCGGGCATATATCTGAACAATCTAATAGATAATGCTATAATTAAATGGGGAAAAAAACCGAAGCTTATTATAAAATACGTTGACGATATACTTGCAATAATAAATAAAAATGAATCTGTTAATTTTCTGGATAAACTAAATTATATATCAGATAAACTAAAATTCACAATGGAATTGGAGAATAACAACAAAATAAGATATCTTGATATGTATATTCACAGAAATGAAAGCGGCGATCTTAGCACGGCATGGTGCAAAAAAACAATAACTAGTGATAGAATCCTAAACTGGCACAGTAACCACAAGAAACATATAATAATTAACACAGCTAAAAATTTAATAAATAAGGCAAAATTAATAACAGATCAAAACCATATAAAAGAAATCAAAGCACAAATATATCAAATTCTATTAGAAAATTGGTACCCCATTCGATTAATTAATAAATTATGGTATGAAAATAAAAAGTTAATTATAAATGACAATAGTAACAAACAGATTATTGACATTAGCAATGATAGGAGTGAGAAAGTGAAGCAAAATATTAAAATTAATAAAGAACCGAATTTAATAACAAATTATTTTAAAACTGAAAATGCAGTAAAACAAAAACCTTCCATGAACGATATACATGACATTAAGACACAAATTGAAAAATGTAATGGGAACAAACAACAACCTAAAAAATATTTTAGCGTCTCATATATTAGAAACTTAACTGATAAAATTGAAAGAACATTTAAACAATACGATGTAAATGAAATTAAATTTGCAAGCAAACCAATTAATAAATTAGATACAATTTATTCGAAAACTAAAGATAAAGTACCTATCGATAAATTAACGAATATTATTTATAAAATAAATTGTAAGAATTGCGACAACAAAGCATATTTTGGACAAACATCCCAATGGTTTGAAAAAAGGCTTAAACAGCATAAACAAAATTGTAATTCAAAAAACACAAAAATTAAATTAGCTACTGGACTCTCACAACATAATATGCAAACTAAACATGAGTTTGATTTCAAAAATGCCAAAATCCTACATAATGAAAGAAATACGAATAAACGTAGAATTAAAGAATCAATATACATAACTAAAAACTTAAAAAACTCAGTAAATAATCATACAGACGTGGATAATATGAATACTTTTTATGCTAGTTCTATTGAAAAAATCAAAATTTGAAATAAATCAACTAATATTACTTAAAATAGATCCACATGTAATATTGAGTAACAGCATTATATATGTTCATAATAAATAGTCTTCCCCTACTCCTATAAGAATAACCAGTCACTGAATAGAAATGAGATGGATGACATGTGGGTGACTCAGAAACATGGTAAATTTAACTTATTTTGAATCATGTAATAGTAAAGATGAGTAATAATAATGTTGTTAAATAATTAAAGGTGAACATGACAATAATAATGAATTTTATTATATTGTAGACGCTTGCAATTCGCATAAGTGAATATGACAGGTACATGATGGGTATTTTAGGTACATAATAAGTATCTTTATAATTTGAAATATGTTAAAATTTAATATATGATTGTAAATGAAAAAATTTTTTTAGACTTGAAAATGGCTCGACGAGCCGAAACGTCGTCATTTTGATGAGTAGTCATTAAGTGACAACAAGTTTTTTTAAATTGGTGTAAATATGGCTGATAGTGGATTAACTTGAAAATAATAGTATGCACCGAAGAAGAATTGAGTAATATTGTGTATTACATTGTTTTTTTTTATTTCTTTATTGAGTATTATAACAATCTGTCTCTTTGACATTGGTTATAGTGAGGTAGGATAACATTCACACTATATGTACAAAAAAATAAAATGTGCTTGAGGGAGGTGCTTGATATGGATTGTGCAAGAGGATTTGGGTGGTACGTAAGGTTATGGTGAAATTTGGAGATTTTTTCTGAGATAAGGTCTAGGACAAATGGGATGTTGAGGTCATGATGTAGGGTTTTGTTGGTTACATAGAAAGGAGCATCGACTATTGTTCAAATGACTTTAGACTGGAAGGATTGGATGCGCTTGATGTTAGAAAATTTTGCTGATCCCCACAGTTCTAGTCCATAAGTCCAAATAGGTTTCAGTATTGTCTTGTAGATCAGTAGCTTGTTTTCAATGGAAAGTTTAGATTTTCTGCTTAGTAGTCGGTATAGTTGGCCGTATCGTCGGTTGAGTTCTCTTCTTTTGAGTCTAGTATGTGGGTTCCACGTTAGTCTTCGGTCTAAATGAAAGCCAAGATACCGGACTGTGTCTGAGTAAGGAAGCTGGATGGAATTAAAGAGTACTGGTGGACAGGAATTGCGCCGGAGTGTAAAGGTAATATGTTGGCATTTAGATTCATTAACTTTAATGCGCCAGTTATTACACCAGTGCTCAATCAAGGTGAGGTGGCTTTGGAGATTTAAGGATGCTATTTCGGGATCAGAGTTGGATGATAAGATAGCGGTGTCGTCAGCGAATGTTGCAAGGAAAGTATCGGGATGTCAGCAGTAAAGAGGATGTAAAGCACGGGACCCAAGACGCTGCCTTGGGGAACACCGGCTTTGACGGATATTGATAGGGATGTGAGTCATTTAAGGATTTTTTAAAGGAGGGATGAGGTGAGATACGAGATTCGTGAGGAGTGATATGAGTGGAGTAACAAGGGATTTGAAATCGGTGAAGAAAGATGCTAACAAACTTGTGAGATCTGTTGCATTTGAAGGAGGAGGAATATGAGGAATTTGTTGTTGGTGGTTGGGTATATTAGGATGAAGAGGATTTTGAGGTTGGGGTTGAGGTTGTTGTTGTGGCAGGGCTTGACATTTATCGGATAAAGTCTTACCTCTAAGTAGTTGGGAGAATGATATATCATTGTTTACAATTCTGGAAGGCTCTCTCTCTCTTCTTGTTCTTAGTGCTTCATCTTGAATCCGGTTTTTCTGGTGTCTGGTTTTGAGATTCTTGTAAATTTGGCAGCCTTTGTAGTTGGCCGGGTGTCCCTCCAAGCATAGGGCACATACTGCTGGATCTTGTATAGGTTTGGTGCACTCTACAGATTGGTGCTGTTCACCGCACTTCACGCAACGCGGCAGATGGTGGCAATATGTCTTCGTGTGGCCATAGGTCTGACAATTAAGGCACTGCACGATGTCTCTCTTGGGGTATGGCTTCTCAACTTTCACCATTGTGTAGTATATTCTTGTGATATCATATATTTTTTCGATACCTGGTGATGGTTCCACGAAAAACAATGGTAGTGGGATCCTATTTCGTAATTCTGGCTGCTCCCTGTCTTCCTTCAAAACGTTTGTTACCTGGCGTACTTTGAAACCAAGCGTCGTTAGTTCTTCTTTAATAACTTCAGTGGGGGTTGAGGAGTGTAAATTTCTTATCACTACTCGTAACGCTCTTTCCTGCCTCAGCTGGTAAGTGTGAAAATTCGCATTTGTTTCTGATAAGTACTTCACTATTTTTCGGTAGGCTTCAGCAGAATCAGGTATTATTTTGGTGTCATTGGTCCTGTTAAGGCATGAATAACTGCCAGAGCAGATTTTATTTAGTTGGGTGCAGAACATCTGGAAATTTTTTATATTTTTCACAAATATCGGAGGAGGCTTTGGTTCTCTGGGTATTGCTGCAGACTCCATTACTTCTCGGTCATTTTGAAGCACTTGGTAGGGGTTTGGAGTAAAGAAAGGCGATTCTTCAATCGTTTCTTGTGCAGACGTACCTGGGGCTGAGGTTCTGGTTCTGAAGTGTTCATTTTGGTCACTGGAGGTATTTCTCGTAGGTAGCGACGAGTCCTTTGTTAGGTTGGGGAACCACGTGGTGTACTAACGCCGTCTTACCGAGTCCTCTAGGGCACCTTACTGGCCATCACTTGCTGATCATGCCGCATATCATAAGAGAAAAAAAAAAAAAAATTAAAAATAACAAAAAAAAAAGATGTCAACAGTAAATATCAACTGCTCTGATGTACACTTTAACTGTATTACGTGAATAATCAGAGAGATTCCGCTATAAAATTGGCAAAAACTGAGAGAGGCGTTGAGGAGACAACTTTCGCATCAGCTGATCCACCAAATTTTTTTCGAAAATATTTACATATACACGTATATTCGAATCTGTTCTGATTAAATCAATTCAAATAAACTTCAATTATTCATAATTATAATTTTATGTTTAATAAAATTATAATTTATGTATACATTATTTCTAGTTACAAAATACTAACTTATTAACATTATTCCAACATTGCTTAAGAGATTTATTAAATAAACCCCTTCCTGTCCAGAACTTTGTTTAAAGTTTTCTATACATTTTTTTTTTGGTTTATTTTGGAAAATATCTAAAGTAACAAATAAATTTATATATATTTAATAAATAAGAGTATTCAATAATAAGATTGTGTGAAAATATTTCCATTTAATTCTGTAAATTTAATAGTATTCATTTTGATAAACTTGAATATAGCCGTATTTCACTTGTACAACTATAAATACAGCCGTGTTCACTTTTAAAGAAATGAATATGGCCGTATTTATATTTATAGCTCTGAATACATATTATCTATATTCATGTTTATTTTTATGAATATAAATATATTCATACTTATATTCAAAAGTGCCACGAATAGTATTCGTATTTATATTTTTGAATATAAATATGCCCTTCCTGGCAGAAACAAATATCTGCCAGTAAAAGCACCATACCTCAGGTTTTTCTTTTTTGTTAACTACTCAGATTTATTTAAAAAATTTTGTTTGATTGTTTTTAAATTATGTTTTATCTTATCAGGGTGAAGGAATTAGATATTTAATGGGTGCCAGCTACTGAAGCCTTACAACGAGGACTGTTGCCAGTAGTTGACAGGCCTTCGCAGAATTTCAAAGAGATATAGCAAGTCTTAAAAATCGGACTATTTGCAACTGTCGTTAAAAATAAAATTTGATTTGGATTAATGTAAAGCAAAAATAGGTTTTCCTGTTGCCAAAAACAGGTTCTTGACAGTGACCGGTATTTATTGATAAATTTAAATCAGGAAACGTAAGAAGTTAGTTTTATAATAAGTCAAAAGTAATTTTTATTAATCTTAAAATGAAGAATATGAAATTTCGCGTAATTACGCTCTCGTTCTCATCTCTGTCAGCTACAGAAACATTCCAAATCAAACAGTGCCAATTACTGGTACAACAAAACTATTCTCTTATTTTTCAATTTTTTAAAATTTAGACGAATGTTTCATAGATTTGAAGCATGTCTTGGTAAGGTGATAAATAGTTCTATAAGATAAACCCATCAAATACATTATAACATCAATATTTAAGTTTTTACACGTAAAAGTTCAAGGAAATGTCCTTACGCATGTCAGCTACATGTGCATTTTCTCTATTATAAAACTAATTTCTTGCGTTGCCCACCATCAACAACTTATTTGTTTGTAATATGAAAACGTATTTTTGTTTTGTATTTGATCAATACCGCTCTTGTATAAACGAGAGAATATTGAATGGCCCATTTTTAAGACCTGTTATGTTGAGTAGATCTCTGACAATCATTACATTTTGTAATACCTATAATAATATAGGTTAAAAAGAGACAAAACATAATCTAAAAACACTCCAAGAAAAATAAAGTAAAAACGGTAAGCAAGATCAAACGAAAGCAGGCAAATAAACGATGAGAAAATTTAGAACTCACAAATTCATGAAATAGATGTCAGAAGGTCCTGAAATTTTATTGTTCTCAGTTTTCAAGGTGGGTACCAGGTATAGATATTGGGACAATGCCAGGTACTGGAGCTTTTGTCCAATAAAGAGTTTTACAAAGGAATATGTTACAAAGGAAATTTTGTTCAAACATTTAATTTTATAATATTGAAATTGAAATTTAGCCCTTATAGTGCAATATCACGAAACAAATACAAAAAATATGAAATTTTGTGCAATATAAAATTTCAATATGTAATCCTACAGATCGTAAAATTTATAGAAAATCAGATTATTTATGACTAACCGAACAAAACGTGCAATAAGATGGAAATCCAGTTTCTAATTATAAGAATGTAGTATCCGAAATCATGTTAAAAATTATTTTATTATTGTAAAGTTGAAAAATTTAAAATAAAAACTTTTCAAAACAAAATATATTTATACTTAACACAGACTAAAAACTTTCGTGTTAGTTGATTACTCGAGCGTGATTAAATCTAATCTCCTCTTTAAATTATTTTCGTATTTACCTCTCACCAAATAAATGTTATCCATTAACTATTTTATAAAAATTGAAAATAAATAAAATTTATTGTATAATAATTGTAATTAACAAAATGTTAATTTTTTAAAACAATTTTTATAAATTTTCTTCCTCGAATCATACACCTTTTTTTTCTCCAAGTTGAACCCCGATATTTTTGTTTAAAAAAACGGGTATTGAAGTTTAATTCTTTTTCTAAAAGTGACCTTTCCTTTTTATTCTTATTTTATATTATCTATTGTTTTTTAGTTACTATCGAAATGATCAGTGATTTTTGGAAATAGCTGCTATAAATAAAGAATTTCTTATTATTTTTTTTTAATATTGGTTTGGATACTACGGTTGGAACATAAAATATAGCTTTTATGAAAATTTGTCAATGATGATTAAGATTCATTTAACAAAATAAACGAATCGTATCATGTGTGAATATATATTTTATATAATATTTGTATTTTTAGCAACCCCTAAAACTTTATTTTTATAATACTATTTACAATCCTTTGAACTCAATGGTCTCGGTACGGTACCTTGGGTCCGATAACGGGCTATCTCCCAAAAAGGCTTTGGATGTAATAAATAGATCTTTGTTGGAATTATTAAAACAAGAATTACAGCTAAATAAAGTTATCGGTTGAGGATAAATCCTTCTCCTTAAACGTATTTTTATCAGTTTTCTGTAATTATTTTATTGACATTTTAAAGAAGTGAAAAAATAAGTGTTAAAATCCGTTTTGTTTTAAAATTTATTAAAAATTATTAACATCCAGTTTCATGTCCCTTCATGAAAATTACTTTGGATGTTTTACTCTTACACGATATCAGTTCGTTAAAAAATTATGAAATACCTCCTATATTTTAATAATTACGGTAAGTACAGCAGTGTTGGACGTAGCTGAGTAAATGTTTGTCTTTTTTTGCTTATGCCGCTGTAATTATTATAGTTATAAACTTTTCGATTTAGAATATCTAGGGTCTCCTTTTTCTATTCAGCACTTTAAAATTGAAAAAAATGTTCAGTTATGCAGGTATAATTTCCATGTATTGGTATATTGGCTAATATGCCCATGCATAAAGCCGCAAAAATAAAAGATCTCCATTTAAAAAAAAAACACTTTTTTGATGGACTCTCCGAACTTCAATTGTTCTACTAATAGACACGGGGTCGGTACCAGTAATGGACATACCTCAGAAAATTTTTAAATTTTCATACAACTGTAAGGATAACGATAAAGTAAGATAAGATAAATTTTCAACTTATTCTTAGCAAAACTTTTAGTAGGAAGATATGGGACACACTGATCTCAAGAGCACTATAGAAACAACAATGATAGGCATTTTAAAATTTTCTTTTGGAGAACTTAGTTCATACAGTTGTCAATAGAGAGCACTGTTCCTCAATCGAGAAAAAATTGGAAACTTTAAATAAACTAGAAAGCTTATTACTTACATTTAAAGTCCAATGTGTCCATAACTGGTGCATTCCCTCTACCTGATAATTTTTCAAATCCACAGATGTTTCAACGATGGTTTGGAATTTTCCGAAATGATGTAAATGAAACGAAAGACACGAGCAAATGAGGTTTCATACTCCATGTGTGAGACAGTCATTGAATAGATAATGAACAGGGATTTCGAGATCAGAGATGAACCTAGATAGAAAGACTAAATTATAGAGCTAAGAACATCAACACTCAATACCTCCGTAGTAATGTTCCGGAAACTGTTGATACAATAAGGGCTCTACTAGTGAGAGAAACTCTTTATGTCATCACAGAGGACGATTTCCTACAGCTAGACAATGTTATAAATTATATAAGTTCAAACAAAATTTAATTTTCCTTTGCTTTGCCCGGATTTTTAGATTACTATATATAAACTGTTATAGTGATAACTTTGAAACAGCTTCACTAATCCACACAAAAAAAAAGAATAGGGATTTAGGCCTCTGTGTACTTCGCGAAATGGCATAAACCCGATCTTCCTGAAAATTAAAACTAAAGAAATAAAATAAAAATGAAACCCAAAAATGATAGGTATCTGTTGGAAGAACAGTAATTCAGCTTTCCAACGGTTATGTTAATGTTTAATTTGATCCTGAGGAATTTTGAATGCTTTAGTTGACGGCCGAAATTTTTTTTTAAAGCATATTTATTGAAATTTACAACTGTATTGCATGACAATACAACAAGAAGATCTGATATCAGTGACATGACATGAAGAGAAACTACCCATTGGTAGCACTCCAACTATAATTCTATATTAGAAGATCCCGAGGATCTCTTCTTTTCAGACGCCTCGGAGGGTTGTCAGGAATAGAAGAGGAAGGTTAGAAACAAGAGGGTTCGGGTGGTTCAGAAGTTTATTATGGAAGGACAGGTATCTGGAATGAGCTAAATCGGAAACATATGGTACATTAAGGTCGTTATGGATGATTTTATTTGTGACAAAGTAAGATGCATTGAGGATTTTATGAAGGATTTTAGATTGTAAAGATTGGATATGAGAGGAATTTGATGGTTTAGTGGAGCCCCAAAGCTCGGTCCCATAAGTCCAGATGGGCCTTATTGTAGTAATATATACCAGTCTTTTGTAAATAATTGGAAGTTTACAGCGTTTGTATAGTAAGTGCTGTATTAGTCGAAAACGTCGAGCAGTTTCTAGTCATTTCAGAAAGTTATGACGATTCCAAGTGAGTCGTTTGCTCAGATGGAGTCCTTGGTATCGAATTTGTTCAACGGAAATAAGTGGAGTATTGTTAAAGGATGCATTAGGACAGGAAGTCGTAGGTTTACGACGAAAGGTAAAAGTAATTTGATAGGATTTATTGGAATTTATTTTAATCCTCCAGTTTTGACACCATTTTTCAAGACTTGTGATGTGTGATTGAAGAGTTTGGGATGCAATAGAGGGATCGTTATTGACTGATAGGATACATGTGTCATCGGTATAGGTTGTGATGACAGTGTTGGAATGTTAAATAACTGCATAAGCTGTGTAAAGGATAGGACCTAGGATACTACCTTGAGGAACACCAGCAAACTGAGAAAAAAGATATGAATAAACATTTTTATGATATACTTTGACTTCCTATCAGTAAGGTAGGAACTGATGATGAGAAAGTATGTGGGCGCGGGAGGGGGAGGAGAATTTTTCGGAGTTTGTAAAGCAAGTTGAGTTCGGGTCACCAAGTAGAGAGACTAATGATATTGTAGGACGAAATAGTTATGAGCGTGGGAAAACTAGGATGGCTGTCATTATTCAATGGAAATGGGAAAAGGGAGAGGAACCATTAGAACTTTTTATATGGCTCTCATTAAGTACAAAATCGTGTAGTGGCTATTCGCTTATAGCCCCTCATAGTGTACAAGGAGTATCCATCATTCGATTTAAAACAAATAGACTAATTTAATTAAAGTTATTGACTGTTTGAAAATTAGAAATTGTCCCTTCATTACCACATTTTGTTGCAATAATTAAGTCATTTTTAAATTCGAATGCATATCCTGTAAATCGTACTTCGACGTCATGAAATTAGCAGTTATATTATTTTTTAGTTTTAGTTCCGTCATGAATGATTGTAGATCCGAAGAAATATTAATTGTTAGTCTTTCAGAGTTTGCATTTGTAAATACTGTTGCCAAGATATCTCCTAAGTAAACCGTGTCTGTTTCCGTGTAGCATTACGGTTCCTTACCAATTACAGTAATTACGGAGGATAGGTCGATTGGATCGATGGATTCGAAGCACCCCATTTCATTTTATTAAAACGAACACATTACATTGTACTTAAAACTGATAAAGTTCCGTTCCTGCATGTTTAATCATTAATAACTAACAAAAATGCAGGTTGAGACAAAACCTGAAATAAATCTTCCTTCAACTATTATCTTGTATTAAGACATTATTAAATCGACAATTACATTAAAAAGGACTTGGCATGACGGGGGAACGATATTAGTTTGTCACTATTTCAGTTAAAGTTCTTAATATTAGGTTTTGTTGTTTGCCACAAAGGCCAACGGGACCAAGCCTCACTAGGGGACCGTTGAATTGACGTTTTGTCTGATGCGGTGCATAGAATACTGCAATTAACATTACTTACTATGTCATATCAAAACTCTACTAAATGAGCTCACTCAAATCACTTCTCACCATGTTACATATGGAACATCTAGAAGGTAATTTTAGATACGCCAGAAACTACTTTATGATTTCCCGTTCTTTCGTATTATGTTCGTCAACACGAGCTTAGAACTAACAAGATCATATTTCTCACCACAATTTTTTCAATCTCTTATGTGTTCTTGCAATAGAGTCCATTTTTTTGTACTCTCAAGGGTCGTACGAAATTCCTGGCTTCTACTTTATAGTTCCTTGCCGACCATGTCTATCAAGGAAAATCTGCTTCACTTACTTTATGCCTTGTTCTAAAAAGCAGCTCTAGTCTTACAGCCAAAAAAATTATAGACATGGATATTAGTTCACTACCCAAAACAATTTGTGCGCTGCAAGAGCCTCGCGTAATACCGGTGCCGTCATCTTATAAATACATAGGCAAAGTTAGTATATCTCTAGAAATGTGCATTTGGATTTATTTTTTTGAATTGTTTCTTTTTTCAGTATTAGCGCTCTTTCTTTGTTTTTTTTTCATATTGCTTAGTTAAGCTTTTTAAATTTAGTTATTATTATAGTATATCCACCATTCATAACATCTGAATTCATACATTTATAATTCAGGATCGTTGTATTACGGTAAGACAGCTGTAATAAGCAAGGTACTGTCTTGGAAACCTGGGACATTTAGCTGTGGTTATTATTTTGAGAGTCTTGGTTTTATACTGTACAAAACATAAATTAGGTTTTCGATTGCGTTTTTTGGTAGAATAATTTTACTTTGGGCATGAATGCCAAAAAATGATTTAACAAAAAGTTTTCATTTTACACGTTTGACGAAGTTAATTTCACATGAGAACAAAATTGTCAAGTAATTCTGAGTTAGTGGATTAACTCTTTGGAAAAACTTTAACAACATAGTTAGCGGGAGGTAATGTTTTGGTGTTGGGGGTTATCTATCCACGTGATAGATGAAGTTTAACACTTATAATTTATATATGTTTTTGATTGATAATTACATCTTTAAACAGTTTTAATGATGTTAGCTATTTTCCACCAAGAAAATAGCGCTTTTTTGCTAACGCTAGTATTTGTTCTCAGTTAAAGTTTTTATAACCCAAAAAAAATTTAAAAAGGTCTAAATTAATGTAAGTACTACATATAATTTAATTGTTTTTAATGATATCAGTTATTATTTTATTCACTAAAAGTGCAGTTGTTACTATGTATCTGTAGTTCTTATTGAATTAATTTTACAGGGTTTTCCAGTATGTTGGAGCATAACAAGCGTAATCTAAAAAAACTTAGGAGGAAAGAAAATAAAAAGAAGAAATTAAAGGCTTTCTTGGAAATAAGTAGTTTGAATGATCAAGATCGTAAGGTAATTGAATTTTATTGCATATTTCTATTGTTATGAGTTATCCAATGAAAACTATATTATGATCTACTGATTTCAGAAGTCAAGTGTAAATTCAGCTAATGGTGGGTTACCTCTCAAAGAACCATCTAGTAAAAAATTCCAGAAAAACTTTGAGGAACCTAATCCTAAACGAATGAAGAGGGATTATCTCTTTCCACTTAATGGCATTGCAGCGGATGACAATAATGATGTATGAGACAGTTCATTAATATTGTTGTTGTTAATTTAAAGTCATTTAACAGAAAATATATTTTTCAGGTTCATACTAGACAGGATAGAAGTCTACTTTCCGAAGAACAAATTTCTGAGTTGAACAAGCTACTTAAAATGAGGAAAAAGATAAGACATGTAAGGATATTATATATACATGTTTACTTACTTATTTTTTTTTTTTCAATTTATCGACTGATTTTTTAAGTTTTTGTTTCCATTCTTTGAGTTTTAAATTATGTGCATTTCATTGAAGATTCGTGCATTCGATTCAGTACTTACCAGAAGGTTGGGTCACTTCCTTCTACATGGACATATTTGACCATTCTCATTATTCCATTTATGATGTTATGAAGAATGTTCTTGTGCCATCCATGAAAGTGGAGTGACATTTATATAGTAGTACCTGGAATTCTCTTCATATTAGGAATATCAAAATATTTCTTGAGATTTCATTTTCTCTTGCAAAAATGGATTTAATATGTTTCTGAGGGAGTGAAAGAATTGGAGCTCTTCCTTGTATACTAGCACATTCAAAAATAATTGTTAACTTTGTTGTGAACATCAAATTACCGTTGTTGGTGAATTTTAATTGAATTCGGGATTTCCTTGAATGAACTTAAGAAATTAATGAAGTTCCTGAGGTGCTCTACAGCATATATTAGCTAGCTAGGATTAGCTTTTCTGATTATATACACTTGTAATTCATTATTTTTGGTCATGGGTGATAGATAGTTAGGTAGCAGTCAGTTTTTAAAGATTTATATTGCCAACGTTTCAACCCAAGCTTGTGGGTCATCACCAATGCATGTTACCAGCACTTAAAATGTTCATTGCTTGTATTGTAACACCTTCAGTGTCAGGAACATACCTTGATGATGACCCACAAGCTTTGGTTGAAACGTTGGTAATCAAAATCTTAAAAACTGACTGCATCCTGACTATCTATCACCCATGATTTGCAGAACCGTCGACTAACTTCCTTCAATTATGTTTGATACATAACATCTGCTTTTCTACAACATGCAAACTTTTTTTTACCTTCTACTATTTTAGTTATTATAGTTTTGTGTTTTAATATGATCCAATAGATTCGCTTATTACTAAATTGGAGATGCTCATGAAATGTCAAGTATATACTGATGATTTTCTCTATAGTGCCCCCACCCTGTTACTTATTATAATAGAGTTTAATAATCTGTGGTATAGACTCCTTTTTATCGAATTATTAGAATCCGGCTGAAACTTCGTAAATAGCTTCATTTCATTTTAACCTACAAATATTTTGTGTACGAAAATTTTCTCTGGAGGTCGGCAATATTTGTCTATTTAATTAGGTACTAAAAACTCGTAAGTACCCATTTTCTTTCCACTTGAATCATAAGATAACTTGATCAAAAAGTCAGAAAAAAAGGTCCCCATCATAAATGTTGAACCGTTTGGCGTGACTTTTACCCCTACATTGTTGAAATAACTAGTTTATGTTGGCCAAATGGTCCAATATTTTTGCAGGCCACTTTTTTTTATCGATTTTGTGCTTAAGTTATTTTACAATTCATGCGGAAAGCAAATTTGTATTTACGAGTTTTTAGTACCTAATTAAATAGACAAAGTTTGCTCACCTCCAGATTGAAAACACCCCAATTCCAAGAAATTTCTTAAATAAAATATTTGTAGGTTACGATGAGATGAGTCTATTTATGAAGTTTCAGCCAGATGTTAATAATTTGATAAAAAGAAGTTGGTACCACGGACTATAAATGGTTGTGTGGTTACTTTCTATAATGGTATACTTCTTCCCATTCTTTTGAAGCTTTAACCCTACATAAATTTGAATTTCCTAAATACCTGATCTTTCCCCTAATACTCTGTGACATTGTCAAGTTGTTTCCAACATTCTTTAAAAGCGGTATAAATGTTTTATATTAAAGGAAGAAACAAATTTGCCTTTAATTTTCAAACTAGGCCAGAATTGTCATTTCTTGTCATTTTTCTTTGCATATCTAGCTTTAAAAGTTAAATAAATCAATTTCAATTATAACAATCATTTTTGAGGTTTTGTTTAATTTCTTCTCTACTCTCCTGATTCCAGGCCTGCAGTTGTATTACTACTCATTTTTATATGTGGTTGTTTATTGTAAGTTGACTTGGTCTAGCTTACATTAGTTACTCCTCACTCTTATTTGTTTCTTTTCATCATCTCATGATTTGCTCAATCCAATTTGAGGTTTATTTATTTTTTTATATATTTTTACTTTTCTATCTCTGCTAGGCCAGGAAAGTATTGGGATAAGGTCAAATTTTCGATGTATTGTTTTCAATGAATTTATAAGTTTCAGAGTCCCTAGATTCCGAAAAACACATTTTCAGCCCTCGCTCTGTCTGTTTGTCTGATCCTCAACTTATGGGACTTTACTCACTAAGTATACATTCTAGAATAAAATTTATATAGAATCTTTTGAAAGGTAATTAAATTCTGTACTAAAATCTTCAGAATCTAACCAGTATTTGCAATGATACAGTGTACTCTATTTTCTACACGTTTTATTACTTTCTGACTGCTACTAGATAAGGAAGGTGTTGCAATCAGGTCAAATTTTTAATGTGCGGTTTTCAGTGAATCTTTGCATGTAAGTGCCTCCTGAGTCCGAGAAAACATATTTTGAGACATTGGTATGTCTGTGCTAAGATTATCTCAGGAATGATTAGAAATTTTGTTGCTTCTTTTTCTGCATCATAGGGTTTTGACTACCAATCCCATTGAAACAAATTAAGCATTACCTATTCAACAGAGGCTGTTCAATAAGAGAAATACATGTTTTCCATAGACTGAAATGCCCAAACGGTTTCTTCTATTTAAAATCATTTCAATTTTTGGTACATATAGATAATTCCTGAGAACATTCAGGGAAAAAAAATTATAAAGAAAAGAAAACTTTTTGGGAGTTTAACTTACGAAGTATACATTCTAGGGTAAAATTTATATAAAATATTTTGAAAGGTAATGAAATTCTCTACAAAATAAATAAAAATTCATTGTAATTGAACCAGCATTTGCAATGATGTAGCGTATTATGCTTCTAGGTAAAGGAAGTATTGTGATCGGGTCAAATTTTTTATTTATGGTTTTCAACGAATCTTTACTTTTCAGATTTTTTTAAAGCTATTAAAATTTCCGACTAAACTAAAAAAACCAAAAAAATTGTCTAAATCGAGCCAGTTTTAGCAAAGTTACAGTAGATAAATAAATAGATAGATTGAAACGTTTATTGGTTTATACAGTACATAATCTCAATTTTTTTTTTTACATATGATTAAACACGACTTATCGACAATGAACTTATATTTTTCTGTCGGTGTGTTCACCTAAGTTATACATAGAGATATCTTGTCTTCTAAGAATTCACAGTTTCAATATAAGAAAGTCCCAATTGCAATATTATATGTATTATTAAAAAAAAACAAATCTTAATTTTAACTGAAAAGTCTTTCTAAATACAAAAATATGAATACATCTACATAATGTACAAATATACATGAACATAAACTTAAATCTGTAATAAATCTATAATTAGTGGATGTTTTTAAATACAAATAAAGATTTTTGTAGTTTTAAGAATGTTAAAGTTTACGCGTTAATGTGCTCGGCCTTCACGACCTCTATAAATAAATATCTGTGTATTTCATATGTATCAGGCTATAAAGAAATATTATATACAAAGATAGTATGTGTCTGATTGTAGACCGCACCATCCCTCTCCTCCCCCTGACTAACTATTCCTTAAATTAGAACCTCAGTCAGTTATTCTGTACATGAATAGTAAATAATAAATTTAGCATTACTTTAGAAATTAAGAAATGTTTACTGGTTCTATACTAATAATGCTGGCACTATCTAGCTAGTATTATATTTTATATTTATAAATTGGTTCTTTTTCATTAAATTAATACGTTTCTTTCTCTTGTTTAAAAAAGTTTTAAAAACATTGTCTTATCATTTAGATTAAATTTTCATTAGGTAGGCTGAAATAAAATAAGCAAATGTATAAAAAAGTTGATTATGTTGGGTATATTTATATATAGATATATATATATATATATAGCTATTTTGATATTCTGTTATCTATTAGACTTGAATAATGCAGGTGCATGAGGTTGGTTGCTTTCTTTTTCTTTTCTTCTTGGTTATGGATTTTCAGCAGCAATACTATAAATTCTTCAGTTACTCTTTATTTTATATTTCTTTGAAATTCACTATTATCAACAAATAACTATATACTCTATTTCTGTATACTGGTTTGATAATACAACAAATAAATTCAATTGTTGTTAATTCAAAGTAATCATTGCCAAATAACAAAGAATATCATACAACTTCCCAGAAAAAAAGGAAAAAAGAATACTACGTTAGTTTTGTGCATTTGATTGACTTGGTTAAATGGTCTCCAGAAGCAGAGATGAAATAGCTTCAGCTAAATCCAGTTTTGATATCTACTTTGTTGTGATTCATGATAATGTGTGATTTATGGTTTTATGGTGTGGGTGTGAAGTTCAGGTAGACTAGTGGAGCCAGAAACTTGTACATACCTGCTCCTAATGTGGGGTGTAGGGTAGGGAGGTAGGGAGGTAGGGAGTCCCTTTTTTAGGGAGATTAGGGATTGACCATTTTGCAGACAGAGCTTTTTCTAACAAATTCAGTCTTGTAGTTCATCTACTAGTGGCAACATCTGCAGTTCTGTGGGTGTTGTGTTGTGTGTCTAGGACCAAATTTTAGTAAGTTCTGTCATTTTTTTTTTTTACATTGTTATTGTTTTGAATTTTTATACTAATCATAGCTATAGTTAGTGTTTTTCAAACAAGAATAAACATCTAATGAAATTCACATAATATTAGACCTTTCTTTCTTTGTTAATATGACTGAGTCATTGAACAATTAATGTAGATATAATGATATCCAATTCTTAAAATATTATGATCAGGATTTTCAGACAGAAATTTTTAATTCAGGTTTGTTGGAAACCTTTGCCCATATGATGGCCCACCTGTTTTGGGGAAAAATGCCTATTTTTATTTTCTTACGTTATTAAGATCTTAATATTTGTAATATTGTATAGACATTTCATGTAAAACATGATACTCAGACCAATTTGCTTAACTCTTGTTAGAGAAACTGAATTTTTATTGTAATTAATGATTTTAAGATTGTAGAAAGATAAAAGTATTTGGATTTATTTTAAGTCTGTTTATGGTTTATGGGATGTTGTATAATGAGGATTTTCAGTCAAAAATTGTTTCATTCTGGTTTGACAGGAATCTTGATGATCACTCAAATGATTGGTTTAAAACGTCAGACACTTGAATAAAACATTTCTAAATATCCTGATCATCCACCATCCTAGATAGTTAAATAAAAAACACTCAACAAAATCTGTCTCTAAGTTGTTAATATTTTCTTACACAATTAAAAATAATTGTAGTATTGGATAGAAATTTCATATTAAAACATAGCTGCACCACCTTGCCTAACCATTGTTCGAGAAACTGAATTTTCTTCAGAATTACTGCTTTTAAAACTGCAAATAGAGAAAGTATTTAGATTTATTTTAAATCTATTTATGCTTTATGGGATGGTGTATAAACAAGATTGTCTGTCAGAATTTTTTTATTCAGATTAAAAGAAAACAGTCTGCAAAAATCCATATCTAAATTGTTTTTATTATCTTACACTGTTAAGATCCTAATAATTGTAATATTGGATAGATATATCATATCACCTTGATAGTCAGATCACCTTGCTTAACTGTTGTTCGTTAAACTGAATTTTCTTTATAATTAATGATTTCAAGATTGCAGAAAAATAAAAGTATTTGAATTTATTTTAAATCTGTTTATGTTTCATAGGATGTTGTATAATGAGGATTTTCAGTCAGAAATTTTTTCATTCTGGTTTGAGAGGAACTTAGTCCTAAAGGTCACCCAAATGCTTAGGTCAAAACATCGGCAACCTGAATAAAAAATTTCTGACTTAATAACCTGATCATTCACTATCCTATATAATTAAAAAAAAAAAAAAGTCCACAAAAATTCATTTCTAAATTGTTTATATCTTCTTACACTATTAAGATCCTAATAATTGTAGTATTGGGTAGAAATTTCATATTAAACCATAGCCAGACCACCTTGCTTAACCATTGTTCGAGAAGCCGAATTTTCTTCAGAATTACAGATTTCCAAGACAGCAGATTGAGAAAGTATTTACATTTATTTTAAATCTATTTATGGGATATGAGATGCAGGTGTCAAAACGCGGTAGCCTGACTAAAAAATTGTTGGAGATGTTAGGAAATTGTTAAAATGTGTAATATCATAAAAGTGCCACTTTTGGTTAGCTGATTTTGATGGAAAAGTTGCTGTAACGTCCTAGGCATGTACAAACCTTAAATGCTAAGTTTCAGTTGTGTACGACTTTTCGTTTTTGAGCTAGACTGTTCACATATACACACATGCTGACCATTTTGTAGGACTTGGTTATTTAGACTCAGGGAACCTATTTCTGTTGAAAACTCAGATTAGAAAATTTTCATGATTGCAATGCTTTTCCTTACTATATATTAAATATATAGGTAAGTGAAAGCAAAAAAGAGTCCACAAAAATTCATTTCTAAATTGTTTATATCTTCTTACACTATTAAGATCCTAATAATTGTAGTATTGGGTAGAAATTTCATATTAAACCATAGCCAGACCACCTTGCTTAACCGTTGTTCGAGAAGCCGAATTTTCTTCAGAATTACAGATTTCCAAGACTGCAGATTGAGAAAGTATTTACATTTATTTTAAATCTGTTTATGGGATATGAGATGCAGGTGTCAAAACGCGGTAGCCTGACTAAAAAATTGTTGGAGACGTTAGGAAATTGTTAAAATGTGTGATATCATAAAAGTGCCACTTTTGGTTAGCTGATTTTGATGGAAAAGTTGCTGTAACGTCCTAGACATGTACAAACCTTAAATGCTAAGTTTCAGTTGTGTACGACTTTTCATTTTTGAGCTAGACTGTTCACATATACACACATGCTGACCATTTTGTAGGACTTGGTTATTTAGACTCAGGGGACCTATTTCTGTTGAAAACTCAGATTAGAAAATTTTCATGATTGCAATGCTTTTCCTTACTATATATTAAATATATAGGTAAGTGAAAGCAAAAAAGAGTCAATAAAAATCCATATCTAAATTGTTTATATTTTCTTACTTTATTTAAGACCTAATAACTGTAGTATTGGTAGAAATTTCCTACACAATGATGGTCGAATCTCCTTGCTTAACCGTTGTTCAAGAAACAGAATTTTCTTCTCAATTGCTGATTTAAAGACTTTTCATGTAATTATTCAATTTTTTTTTTTTTTTTAAATGAATGGATATTGTTGCAAATTTAAGTAATAGCAAAGGAAAGTGGATCTAAGAATAATAAAGTTTATGTTTGTATTAGTTTTTGATTTTCTTGAAGCATTCAATTATTTTTTTTTCTTCGTTTTGATAATTGGTGCTTTGTTTATTATTGATTATAGTTAATAACTTTTTGCATTTGCAGGTTGGGTGATTTGACCGCAACAAAGTTAAGATGAATAATAAAGAGAGATAAGAAAGATAAGGTTTATCCTTTGCAATAGTTATCTTATTTCAGTTGTTAGTTTCCAACCTTTCTTGATCTTGTCTTGTGTTGACTCACTTTTGCCTAATCGAGATAATTTGACTTTCAAATCTAATATTTTTTTTATCTACTTCCATCTTGTTTCCTTCAAGTTTAGAATTGTTTTGTTCGATAATGTATCGTTCATACATTTATTCCATGGTACTTTACCCTAAGTGTGCATAATGCTAATAGTGTTAGATTGCCTTTAGTGGAGCTTTCCGGATTTCTTGTCTTTGTTCATCATTGATATTTTGAAGTTATTATTATTTTATAAGCCAGAAAAAAGAAAATATTACTTTTTAGTTCTATTAGAATTGTTTTGTCTTATTTTTAATATTGTATGTTCGAAAGTAGTTTATTGTAGGAAGCTATATTGTATGTTTATTCTTTGTGTTGTTGAAGTTGTCACAATTTGCGAATGTGTAGATTTTATTTCCTATTATTATAGGAGAGACCCTTCTTGGAGCTAAATGAAGTCGGTGAAGCAGCTACACTCAGTTTGCCAGAATCTCAACGCGTGCCATTACCTTTTGACGACTTCCAACATTTTATCATCACGTCACTATTTGCACATATGGGTACTAAAGGTCCCAGTAGGTGAGTTTTATACGTATAATTTTTTTTTTTTGTAGATTTATAAAATAGTTCAAGTTTTAAATGAGTGATTTACGTTTTAAGGACAAATTTGACTCCATTACAACTTTACTGTAACGTAATTTTTTCCTCTCTGCTTATTGAAAAAAACAAAGCATATAATCGGTAGAGTGTGTAATTTATTGAGACAAATAGAAACAACACCTTTTTTTTATACAGTCTCATTTATTCCCATTTGGTTCTCGGAGCTTGTAGTAACCCGGCAGAATTCTATGTAACAATTTAAAATTATAATGTAGTTTTGCGATATATATATATGTATGTAATAAGTTTTTTTAATAGAGTATGGTGCAAAGCACTGAAAGCTCCGAGGACCAAATGGAAATAAATGAGACTGTTTAAAAAAGGGCATTGTTTCTAATTTTCACAAAAAAAGCAACATTTATTCATTTATAAGATAATTAAATTGAAATATGTTAAAGGATAAATCTCAGGTATATTATGTAACTAAGCCTCAGAATTGATGTATCAAATCCAGTCATCCGATTAAAAACAAACAGTAATGAACAAATACTATTGTTGGATTCAGAATTTCACAGAGCATTAGCTAACCACACTCAGTTTTTGTTTTTGTGTCAAAAATAAAATTGATCTAGGTACTTATGTCTTCAAAACTAGGACTCTGATAAGTCAGTAGCGAGTGGAGACGGGACATATTGGTTTATAAATATTTGGATGCAGACATCAAGACCTGCTAATATTCTTCCGGAGTGTTTTAGATGTTTAGTCCCTGTGTTAAAGTTGATGTTAAAGCCCTTAAATCTACTATTTTCGGTAGTTCCTTCGGATAATAGAGGAGGAGTTCATATGAGCTCTGTATACAATTTTAATTTTTAATTAATAACTGAAATATATTTACAGATTGAAAATGACAAACTTTCCATGAAAACCAAAGCAGTATCTTATTATCTATCTTTATATGTTATTTCTCAAAGAATGATTAAACCATCATTTTGAAGAATATATTTTCTTTTAATGCTGAAAAACAAAACAAAAAAAAACAACAAAAAAACAAGGAAACAAGTAATTAAGAAAACGAAACTTTATTTGCATATATCTCAAAAAGTGTATAGGATTCAGGATTGGTTACGTTAATATATTAATTTTTACTCATGTGAAAGGCCATTTGAAGAAAATGTATGTGTGGGGATGGTTGGTATACGAACCATGCTCTGTGATTTATCTAAGTTTGTTTACTAAACTCTTCTACGGAAATAACTACTTGGATGGAGTAGGATACTATTTTGACAGATTCATTAAGTATTAGTGCCATGAAAACACTCTCCTAGAAACTAATAATGTGAAAAAATAAATCAAATAATAAATTTTGAAAGTGTTACTGATCAGTGGATACCCAAAAAAAACAAAAACAAGAACCTAACAAGATGTTGTTAATGAGCAACTGTAAAAGATAATCTGCCTTTTTCTGTTCTATTTCAAAATGATTAGGGATATTTTACCTCTCTACCAGATTGCTTTGTTAATTGATTTTATTTATTATTTTAGTGTAAATTAAGCTTATTGTCTAATATTTTTCCTGCCAATAGCTACATTATGATTAATCAATATATTTCCCTTCAATATTGAAAATTATTCTCTGTTTTTGCCTTAGTTATTATTATTTTTTTTAAAATACTCTATCAGCTAATTAAAATTAGTAAATAAATTATTCAATGAAGTTAAATGTTGAATGAATTTCTTACTAATTTTATAAAAAATATTTATTCTATTTAATTTTTCCTAGGTGGATAAATTGTAAAAAGTACCAAAAACTGGAGCGACGAATTTTTTTGATAATTGAGGGTGCTGGTCTAAAAGATTATTTAGAAAATGTAGCAGACTTGAAGACCCTTTCGCAGTTCGAAAAGCAGTTGGAAGTCCTGTCGCCGCTGCAGTATGGTGGCGATTTAATAAGTGAACTCGCTCTTGTTTCTTTAACTAACAGCCAAAGACAAAAGCTTGCTTCTGGTAATTATTTTTGTTATATTATAAAATTAATATTATTATATAATTAGTATTTATAGAATAGTCATTTGATATTAATTAGATGCTAATTTTGGTAATTAATCTTATTGGTAACAAACTTTTTTATACTGACCATACTTCCTAAGTTTTTTGCTTTCATGTCATATATATATATATATATATATATATATATATATATTTTCAACCTAAATAAAGATTTCCACTTTTTTCTCCATTTTCCAATTATAAAATTCTTTCATACTTTATATTTAGTCATTTTGTATAGTTGCTGTCAATAAGAGAGAATGAATTTTTTTAAATAAACCAAATTAAAGGTAAGAGAAAGAGATATATGAATATTGGGTATTGAATAAAACACAGCTGATATTAAAAACAACTTAATAATACACTAATATACCGAGTTGAATCAAAATCTTTAGAGCCGTTTTTGAGAAAATCCAAAAAACGTGTAACATCATTGATATAAAGTGCCACTTCCGGTTCGCCGATTATTCGGACTCAGGAGACCTCAAAACGTGTATTTCAGTTGAAAACTCAGAATCGAAAATTTTCACGATCACAATACTTTCCTTACCATACATTACATATATAGGTAAGTGAAAGTAAAAAGTATTGTGTGAAAAAAAGATATAGGGCCATAGAATTGGCAAAATGGAGCTTATGGTTAGAAAAATCATTCCTAGCAAATATAGAGTAATGGTTTTCACCATGATCTGCAACTGATTATATCTAAAACCAAGCTTCACCAATAAAATTATTGATTGGAGAGATGGTCCTCAAACCCCTTTCACTGAAAATCTGCTAATGTTGCATTCCTCTCTCAAATTACTTTTAGGTAAAAAATAAATACACTTTATACTTTTTTTGTCTGCTAGTATTCAGATGTCTTGGCCCTCATCATTCATTTCTACCTTATTGTAGAGTCTAATCTAATATTAGAAAATTAGAAGCAGTGATTGATTCCTTTTCTCCCGAAACTAAATACAACAATATCCACAAACCTTATTTAATCATCCTCATCTAAGGTGTACACTTTTTTAAACAATTTGTACTAACTTTGTCAAAAACTGAGATTATTATAAATGATTCCACAGATTGTTAACGAGTTTACTTGAAAAAAAATTCATAAAATAGAAGTTGTAAAGCAAGCATTAAAAGTACCAACATTTTTAAATTAGTTCAAGAACACCTCTCAAAAATGGCAATCATTTGATTCCTGGCAATTGGCTAAATATGACTTACAACTCCTTAACAGTAGGTGATTATTTGACTGAGTAATTCTTGATCAGAATCTGCTTTATATAATATATATCTTTTTTTCCGGCTATCAGAAACGATATATTTTGATTGAACAGGAGTCAAAATAAACGAAGTTTAATGGATAAGTTATGAATCCCAATCCTTTATCTAAATTAAAAATGTTGGTATCCAATAGAAGCAGAATGTGATGCTTTTCAAATTGTATTGCCTGAGTTATTCCTCTTAGAAGAATCTACTGATAAAGTTAGTAAAAATTATTATTTGCTTAATTGTTTCCAGCCATACCAAAGTATTAAACATTCTTTAAGTTCTTAACGATTAACTTTTAAATTTCTTTGGGGCTCTACTAAACCATCAAATTCCTCTTGTATCCAATCCTTACAATCCAAAATCCTTCGTAAAATCCTTAATGCTCCCTACTTTGTCACAAATAAAATCATCCATAATGACCTTAATGTGCCATATGTTTCCGATTTAGCTCAATCCAGATACTTGCCCTTCCATAATAAACTTCAGAATCATCCCAACCCTCTCGTTTCTAACTATATATATATATATATATGACATGTCATTGGCATCATGTTAAAGTAATGAATGTGGAAAATCACATTTTTCAATGTTGTTCATTTACCATTGTACTTCATGTCCACTTTGTGTCAAGCGGGGTGTGGAAGACTGGAATCTGTAATGTAATTTTTAAGGAATTCATTACTTCATTAGACATGTACATGGTGTAGTAACGAATAATCATAATCAAAAGTTTTCATTGGGCCAATTCACATTTGTTACTTAACATACGTTTATATATAGGAAGGGGAAGGAAGTATTGTGATTTTGAAAAATATTAATATTAGGACTTATTTTAGATTTTTGAATATAAATTAAAAAGTTTTTTTGTTATTTCTTTATGACATTTACAACTGTATTACATAAATACATCAAGTAAATTTGGACATAATTGATATAATGACATGAATACACTTGCTGAGTAACTACCCAATGGTAGCACTCTAATGATATGACTACATTAGGAGATCACGGGGCCATCTTCTTTTCAGACGCCTCGGAGGGTTATCAGGAATTGAAGAGGAAGCAAGGTTAGAAACGAGAGGGTTGGGATGATTCTGAAGTTTATTATGGAAGGGCAAGTATCTGGATTGAGCTAAATCGGAAACATATGGCACATTAAGGTCATTATGGATGATTTTATTTGTGACAAAGTAGGGAGCATTAAGGATTTTACGAAGGATTTTGGATTGTAAGGATTGGATACAAGAGGAATTTGATGGTTTAGTAGAGCCCCAAAGAAATTTAAAAGTTAATCGTTAAGAACTTAAAGAATGTTTAATACTTTGGTATGGCTGGAAACAATTAAGCAAATAATAATTTTTACTAACTTTATCAGTAGATTCTTCTAAGAGGAATAACTCAGGCAATACAATTTGAAAAGCATCACATTCTGCTTCTATTGGATACCAACATTTTTAATTTAGATAAAGGATTGGGATTCATAACTTATCCATTAAACTTCGTTTATTTTGACTCCTGTTCAATCAAAATATATCGTTTCTGATAGCCGGAAAAAAAGATATATATTATATAAAGCAGATTCTGATCAAGAATTACTCAGTCAAATAATCACCTACTGTTAAGGAGTTGTAAGTCATATTTAGCCAATTGCCAGGAATCAAATGATTGCCATTTTCGAGAGGTGTTCTTGAACTAATTTAAAAATGTTGGTACTTTTAATGCTTGCTTTACAACTTCTATTTTATGAATTTTTTTTTCAAGTAAACTCGTTAACAATCTGTGGAATCATTTATAATAATCTCAGTTTTTGACAAAGTTAGTACAAATTGTTTAAAAAAGTGTACACCTTAGATGAGGATGATTAAATAAGGTTTGTGGATATTGTTGTATTTAGTTTCGGGAGAAAAGGAATCAATCACTGCTTCTAATTTTCTAATATTAGATTAGACTCTACAATAAGGTAGAAATGAATGATGAGGGCCAAGACATCTGAATACTAGCAGACAAAAAAAGTATAAAGTGTATTTATTTTTTACCTAAAAGTAATTTGAGAGAGGAATGCAACATTAGCAGATTTTCAGTGAAAGGGGTTTGAGGACCATCTCTCCAATCAATAATTTTATTGGTGAAGCTTGGTTTTAGATATAATCAGTTGCAGATCATGGTGAAAACCATTACTCTATATTTGCTAGGAATGATTTTTCTAACCATAAGCTCCATTTTGCCAATTCTATGGCCCTATATCTTTTTTTCACACAATACTTTTTACTTTCACTTACCTATATATGTAATGTATGGTAAGGAAAGTATTGTGATCGTGAAAATTTTCGATTCTGAGTTTTCAACTGAAATACACGTTTTGAGGTCTCCTGAGTCCGAATAATCGGCGAACCGGAAGTGGCACTTTATATCAATGATGTTACACGTTTTTTGGATTTTCTCAAAAACGGCTCTAAAGATTTTGATTCAACTCGGTATATTAGTGTATTATTAAGTTGTTTTTAATATCAGCTGTGTTTTATTCAATACCCAATATTCATATATCTCTTTCTCTTACCTTTAATTTGGTTTATTTAAAAAAATTCATTCTCTCTTATTGACAGCAACTATACAAAATGACTAAATATAAAGTATGAAAGAATTTTATAATTGGAAAATGGAGAAAAAAGTGGAAATCTTTATTTAGGTTGAAAATGAATCTTTGGAAATATTAGTTAAAAGGTATACGTATAATAAATTGTTGGAAAGCGGAAAATTTTAGAAAAAAACAATATCTAATATAGAAAGTCATAAAAGGTAATGGAGATCGAGGAAAAATTATAAATAATAATTTGTGAAAACTAATATTATTTAACGGAAATCACAAGTTTCTAAGGAAATAAATTGAATTTGTTTACTAAATGTAAAATTTGTTTAAGTTTGAAAAAAAGTATTTAAAATCCACCGAATCACGAGTTTTTGTATTGATGGATATAACAGAAATTCAAAACTACGTTGTTTAAAGTTCAGCTGCATTAAAAATGTGCTTGAAAAACTTCTTGTAATAGCCCAATTTCGCCTGATAAGAATCGCTTTTTGAAGTAGAGGGTTAAATGAAAGTTGTGCGATGTGCAAACCAGATTTTTATCATTTATTGTTCTTTTCCAATCAACTATTCTCTATTTATGTTTTTATTTTATTTTTTAAATGGTTTTATCTTTGATTGATCAGTATGTTTTGTGAATCACAAACTTAGCACAGTTGAGCAGCCACTCACTATTTATTTCAGGTTTTTCTCTCTTTGTCTGATTTAGATCTGAATCAGTTAGTTCCTGCCTTGCTCTACTTTTTCTTTATCTTAGAATCAACAGTTTTTTAAAATTTTATTTTATCATTTTTGCATTAAATTTATGATAATTGTTTCAAACATTTTTTCTCTCTGGACCTAATCAATCGGCTTATAAATGATTCACATTGTATCCAAGAAGGTGAAGATAATCAGCCAACTTGTTTGTTTTTCCTTTTAATGTTTCATTTATTTGAAATCACTTCTTTTTTTTTCTATCCAAATGTATATAGAACTGTAAGATTTATAATTGCCTACTTAGTATTGTAGTTATGTGTGCTTAATTTTATGAAAATTTTCCTCTTTTGTTATATCAGCTGTTTCACACTCATCAGCTGATCATTGCTTTGTTAATATTTAAATTTTATTGTAACCATATTGATAAGAGATTTGTACATTTTTTAATGAAACCTAAGTGAGATACTCTTCTTTACTATATTTAAATTTACTTTATGGTCTCTGTATTGTTTGTTTTAGTTTTATTTAATTTTGAAAGAAAGAAGAATCTTCTTTCTTTTTTATCTTTTTCTATAGTCCTTCATTTAATATATATCAATTTAGATCTCTTAATTCTGTAATTTTTAAAAAATTTATTTTTATTGCTTTTAATGTACCATAATTAACTGATGTTTTGAGTAGTACGGCCATCTTCTTGAGGGTATTACTTTTAATAAATTTACAGTCTTTAGTTCAGTAATTAATTTACTCCTTTATGTGGATGCAACAGTGGTATTTTTTTAAAAGTTGCATATTAAATTGATAAAGTTAAAAATTATTCTAAAATTTTTCTTTATTTGTTTCTGAATGCATTTTAATTAAATATTTCATTTTATACTATAAGAACCATTAATTGAGTAAAAAATATTCCTTTATTTTATTTAATTTTTTTAATGTTTTGTCACCTATATCAGCCTGCTTTACCTTTCTATATCTTGGGCTATTGTTTTTTTGTTATTTCATGAGCTCTGTTGGATGCTCATTTTTGGTTACGCTTTTTATCCATTCGAGCTTTGTCTGCTTCAGGGATTTTTTATTTATCATTGCGGGGTGACTTTTACCTCTCATAGTTGTGAAAAAGCAGCCGCTGGATTGCTTCGAACTTCATGCCTTACCTAATAAGTTTTCCTGAATAATTTTCCTTTCTTCTCTATCTTTTAAATTCTGATTCCAGAGTACTGTGATTTTATTATAAATTAATTTTATTAAATACTCACTGAGAGATTCTGAGCCTAGTGTTTAAAATGTTTTATTGTTGCTTAAGCGTTATCATTCATTAGTTTTAGCGTGAAGCCACATACGTACAAAATATTGTTATAGAAGTCATTGGTTTATTTATACTTGATAGTATATCATTAGGTAATAATTAATGTAAACAATATAAATATATATTGATGAAAATTGAATTTTTAAACAATGATAAGGAGATGGTTGGTCATGGATTCAATTTCACTAGAAATTAATCAGAGGTGCAGTGAAAAAATACTATATTGTATAATGTTATATATATATAGTATAGTATATTGTATAATAGTATATACTAGTGTGTAATAGTATATAGTATACTATATACTATTATACAATATAGTATTTGTTTGACTGCACCCCCTACTAATTTCTTGTGAAATTTTAAACAGTTCAAACAGTTGGGTTGTGGCACCGTGATCATAAAGATGTATTGTGTGCCATGTTCTAATCGGTTTTATCCTAAAATGTTAATTTTGTCACTTCCAGGTATTTTAATAGGCTTACAAGGTTGACAGACTAATAGTTTCTGAAGTCATCCACTTGGTCCTCCCCAAACAGCTCAAATTTAAGCCTAGCAAACCTATCTCACTGACAAGCAATGTGGAAGGCTGTTTCATTCTCCTTATCACAGAATCTACAGAGTCGTTTCCTAGACAATCGGAGATTGTACATATGATAGTTTAACCTACAGTGAGTGCCCATTGTGGATCGCTCTAATTTTTCTAAGTGCTGCTCTATTCAAAGCAGCATACTCTTTTTGTCACTAGGCTGTTCTGGGAACAGCTTCGAATGCTACTATACCTTATCAGACCAATATTGCTTAAACTTAGCGCCATGTAGTGAACTAATAGCTACTGAGCCTAACCTGGCTAGTTTATCAGCCTCTTCGTTGCCTATGATACCCGAGTGACCAGGCACCCACTCAATGGCGCCAACCTTGTTATGCTCAGTAAGGTTGTTAAGGAAGTCCTTAACTATCTGGGAATAAATATATTAATTATTTAAAGCACCTATTGCTGCCTGACTATCAGTATAATTTATTATCCCTTACCAGTCACTTGGTAGTAGGTTTTGGGCAAAATGGGAATTTACTAGTAGTTCAGATTGAATTACTGAGGCATATTTGCCAAGGGAAATTAAAAGCCTGTCCTCTTTGTCTTTCCGATAGATGCCTGCACCTGAGTCATTAGCCGTAAGAGAGCCATCTGTGTAACAGTTAATGCCGTTTTTCGGTTTATGTTGTCTGCTAATATCAATACCTACACCGTATTTGTTGTCCAGATAAATTTACATCATAATAGCTTGATCAACTAGAACTTTTATCATTTCAATTTTTGTGAAATCTGAAATATTTCAGCTATCTGTTTGTAACTGTTGGTTCTATTCATTGAATGTTTTTTTTCCTATTAAGTTTGCCGTATATGACAGTTTGATTTTATCTTTGACTGAAAACCGTAATTTCTATATTTTTTCTTTGTATATATAATGATAAGACCAATAGGTTCTTTATTATGCTTTTTCTCTTTGCTTTAGTAATGAATTTGGTAGAAAGCTGATTTTGCAATAAATCAGAATTATTCCCCTTCATGAAATGTATACTTCTGTTATTTTATTTATCTTTTTTTTTTCCTTTTTTTTTTTTCAGAATATGGATCTTTGAAAGAAGCTTACAGTTCTGGTGACATATTTAAGACTTTCAGAACTATTTTCCCCATCACTGATAGAAGCGACAAAGTTGCTGAAGATAATCAAAATAAAGATATCAGGCTTGCTAATTCAGAATCGCCTATGCTTGAAAAAGTAAGACCAAAAGATAAGTTTTCAAGGAAATCACTCCTTCTCAGCCCTTGGGAGATGATAGAGGAAAATTATCCTATGCCTTTGAATGGAGAACTTGGGAAGAGGTACATTCTTATTTATATTTGTTTTCTTTTTAGTTTTTATTACTAAAAATGCCTGTTATGTGCTAACTAGATGAGAAAATTCGTTATTTATAGCTTGGTGAAAGTATACGTATTGTTCAAAATCATTTTAATAATTATCAATCTAAACTTTACTGAGTTAGAAACAAAAAAAAACCTACTTTTGTAACAACAATGAGAATGGTTCATGAATATTGTGTTCTTCTTAATTGTTTTTTCTTCTTAAACTAATTTCTCCCAAGTAAATAACCTTTGACTATTGTTCATATTAAGTCAAATTATTTAAAATCTTACCTGGGATATCTTTATTTTAACCTGTTAACTTATATTATTTTTGAATTTTTGTTAAGATATTCTGACTTTATTTTCACACGTCATGATTACAACGAAGTAACGGAAAACTCACCTATGTGGGCTATAGATTGTGAAATGTGTCTAACAGCTGCTGGCCAAGAACTGACTCGTATCTGCATAGTGGATGAAGACCTCAATGTGCGTTGAGTTGTTATTTATTAATTATTAAAATTATTACATTATTATTTAGTAAAAGATGTACATGAATTTTGATAGCTTACTTAAACAAGCATGTTTATTTCAGATTGTGTACGAAACTTTGGTTAAGCCATATAATCCTATCAAAAACTACGTCACTAAGTTCTCTGGCATCACACCTTCTATGATGAAAAACGTTAAAACTCGCTTAGAAGACGTGCAAGCAGATATCCGTGCCATTTTTCCTCCTGATGTTATACTTATTGGTCAATCATTGAACAGTGATTTGATGGCAATGAAGGTAAGTTGAATTGATATTTTATAATTTATTTTTATATATGTATCTTGTCATAGTTAAACAGATAAATTTTAGGAATCTTTTTTTATTGTCAATAGTATTTTTATAACATATTAGTATCCGAGAAACTGATTTACAAGTTTTCTATATTTATACTTTTTTCAAAATTTTTATTATATTTCTAATAAAAATGTCGTCTCTTCTAGCTTAATTTAATTTTATATTCACTTACTATTTTTGTTTTGTTGATTCTTTTTTTAATTTTATTTATTCTATTTGTTTTTTCATTATTTCATTTCCTGTTTACTTAACATTGATTTTTAATGATGTAGAGATGGTTGATCGTTGATATAATATGAGAAGGAGTTAATCGGAGCTGTGCGGTCAAATATTGGCAAAAATTAAATTAAATAATTACTATATTTTAATTTAGTATTTATTTTACCGCTATGTATTATAAATAAAGCTATGTTATTATTTATAGAATCAGAAATGGGTATCCAACCTTGCATTTTGTAGTAGAATGAGCTCCTCGATCACATGGCCACACTGTATATAAATAAAACTTTTTTTATTGGGAAATATAATATTGTGTCACAATATGAACATTTGTTATAGCGAGGAAAAAATAATTTCAAACCATAATATAAATGCTAAAATTCATTTTTACAATTTGGTTAAAATATTAGCTTGAAAATATATTTTTTTAATTAACATTTTGTAATCATGATTGTTTTATAGATGATGCATCCGTTTGTCATTGACACTTCAGTCATCTTCAACATGTCTGGCATCAGGCAAAAAAAGACCAAGCTGAGAATTCTCGTCGAGGAATTCTTGTCATTAAAAATTCAAACTGACGATGCTGTTGGGCACAGTCCTGTAGAGGATGCAATTGCTGCTATGAAACTGGTCCAAGCCAAATTAGAACATTGTTAGTATTTTTTTGTATTGTATTTACATTAATTTAATTGATCATTGTTAAAGTAGATCAGATATGAAGGACCAATATTTAAATATAATTATAAGATTTTTTTTTTCAGCACCGAATTGGGGAAATGTAATTTTAGGAGGCCAGAGGTCTAAAGAAGAATCTAATGCAGCAAGGATTCTTCTGGAAACAAGGGAGGCAGCTGGTATGGCCCGAATATCTGTTGCTGATCACACGCGAATTGTTTGGCCACAATTAAAAAAAGATAGAGATTGTCAAAACCATGAGATTCACAGTTCCGGAAAGGATGTTCGTTCAGACACACAGCACTTAGAGAATATTGGTGCCACATCATTATTCTCTCACCTAGTCCGTTACGACAAGAATGGTAAATCCAATCATACTGTTGAAAAACATATTTGACTAGGAGAAGAAAAGAAAAAGAAATATTTGTTTTACTAAGCATTTAAATAAACTTTATTTAACACAAATATTTTTCTTTTTAATTTTTATTTAAAATAGTGAAAAATATAGTTAATAATGTTTTAAAATTAATTATTTCTTTTTAACTTAATAAGTTTACATTCATAATATCTATGATTAACTGTTTAACTATTACGTAATAATTTTATTATGAACAGTTTTGTTGTATTGTTAGGTATTGGATTAGATGCCAACTTTTAAATATACACAGTTGAACTACTTATACGAAGCTTCCTTTTATCTAAAATCTTTAATTATTAAAATTTTTGTAGGAATCTTGTTTTTTTTTAAGCACAAAATATTAAATTTAAATATCATTCACTCAAAAAATTGTTACGTACCTTTTAATTGATAGATTAAACACATTTAATTCAATAATTAGTGCATTGTTTCAAAACACTCACAGGATCCTGCTGAATAATTTAGAGCCATCAAAGTTAAAAACCATTCTAGTCATTCACTCAAACAATTGTTAGATATCTACGATCAGTCTACACAAACTCATAACTCTATTTATGGCTTTGTTGTACTCCTGTAAAAAAAGTATTAGTTTTATGTTTATAGGAATGAGCTATAAGTAAATTAAAAAAAAAAGAAAAAGCTTTATATAAGAAGAGGAATTGCTTCAATGCTTACATGAGTAACATTAGTGAGAATCACTTTCTTAAAATCTAGTTCATCGTTTTTAATTGATGAATTATGAATTATCATGAGCCGGGATTCGAACCTGGGACCTGAAGCATTGGAAGAATTAATACTTTTTTAACCATTATAATAATTTTAATTGCTTTAATACATAAAAGATCTTAACAAAAATATGAAAAATTTTAATATATTTATTTATTGAAATTTTTTATATCATAATTTTTTCAAGTTCAATCAGGTCATTTTTCTAATCGTGTTAGGTTTATAAAAGTTTTATTAGTTTAATAGTTTTAATAATATATAAAGTCCAATTTCATAATTTAAAAAAATGTATTGGACCCATTTCTACACGCATGCAGATTTGATGCCGATGTCAATGACGGCTCCAAATATATATATATTTCTTTTAATACCTCATCATAGTGATTGAATTATTGATGAACAATGGATTGATTTTTTCTTGTTTACATAGCATTTGTACTCCAAGATACTGACAGAAGTTTGGAATGTATTATTCAAATGACTCGTGAAGAAAAAAAAGAGTTTTATAATATATATTCGTATTTCCAAGTACTCTATTCACTAATAACATATTTTTAATCTGAATTGTTCATGTTTTGTTTCTGTTTAGCTTTACTGGTTGCCAAGAAGAATGAACTAGACAAATTTGCTCCGTTTACTGGCAACATCAACAATAGATTTCGGATGGAAGCAGTAGATACCAACAGAGCTGCCATAAAACATGTCAGAGAATTTACTGAAACCGATGGGACCGGAATAGCTTATGTTTCATTGTCGTCCCATTCGCCAGAAAAGGCTATTGCGAAGGTAATATTTTATTTTTACACTAATATCTTTGTTTAAAGTTAGCTATTAAATTACATCCTAATCCTCCAGTTAGATACAAAATCACCTACAGCTAATGAAACCTTATTATAAAAATTAAATCGGTAGTGAAATGATATGTCCTATTAGAAATGTAAATGTTAAAAATAAATATCAACTTATATTGGATTGATGGATCTCAAATATATTGAAGTAGTAATTCGATCTATTGAGCAAAAAAATAAAATTGATATTTCAGGTCTTGATATTTTTAATATTTGAAAAGAAAAGGATCATAAATGTAGAACAAAGATATTGAAGTACTGATATTTTGTGCCTTGAAGTTTTTAATTTTTGAAAGAAGTGGGTTAGCTTTGAATTAGATATAATAACCAATTTTTAACACCTTTAATGGCAATAAATTCAAAATTTAATTAATAATGACTGAAACCTGTAAAACTTGTTAACATTTCCATAATATATACATTAAAAAAAAAAAAAATTACTAAGAAATCTTATATAAATAATTAAACCAATAATTGCAATATTTTGATGTACTCACGATCGAGGGATACCGTTTTTGTTTATTTAATATATTTTTTAATACTATCTGTTTTCAATGATCAATTCTAATATTCATATTACTTACTTCCGTGGCTCTACAGCCCTAAAAGAGCCTTGGCCTCCTCAACCACGCCTCTCTAATCCTCTGCCTCATTGATGCATCACAAATAACTTTTGTTTTCATCTCCTTCTTTTGCCTTTGTTTTGCTATCTTATAGTTTTTTTGGTATTTATCTTTTTACATGTGCCCAAGCAATCTTATATAGTTTGATTTAATATGAGTGACTATGTCTTGTTCATTATATTGTTCTTGAAGTTCTCAGTTATTTCTTGTTGTCCATATTACCACCTATACATCTGTTGATGTATCTTCATTTTCCTCTGAAGGATCTTCTCGCATTCCTGTCTTGGGACCCAAGTTTTATCTACAAAGTGAAAAAGCTCTCAAGATCATTTTATAAATAAATAGCTTTGTCTTGCATGACAAGTTCTGAAATTGGAATGTTTTGCTGGGATTCTTGCTTTTGTTTTTGCTTTTATGTCATTTTTTTTTCATCACTATAGCTCCTTGGTATTTGAAACTGCCAACTTTCTTAAATGTATGGTGGAGTAGTCGCATGTAATCCTGCTCTTCCTGTTCCTCACTTTTTGAGAAAATCATATATTGAAGTATATAATTGTGGGTAAATGGTTGACTGTCGTGAATAATGAAGAGAAGAATAGTTGGGGTGATCTCTTCTCTCCCCCCTCCCTGGCTACCATTCTCATTTCTCCGTTTTTACATCTTTGGAGACAGGTTTGTTCTCTTTCTTATTTCTCAGTTTCTTTCCTCCTTCCTTTCATTCCTTTTCTGTTTTAACTCTTTATTATATTATATGTTGTCTGTACATCTTGATAGACTTTACAATATCTAAATTTTCTATCTAACTATTCTATTCTTGATATCTTAATTTTACTATTTATTTCCATTTCTTATATAACTTCATATCTCTTTTTTTCTGTTTTACATTATATTTTTTAAGATTCCAATAATTAATTAATACTTATGTCATCTTTTTTTATTATGTTTACTTCATCATTCCATACTTTGTACCAGTTATTATTATTTATCTCTTAGTTCTTACAATTGTCATTATTCTAACAACTGCATTTTACTTTAATTTTTTTACCTACACTACTTATGTTTCTCATACCTTGTTATCTGGTTCTTTTCTTAGCCCTGATGAAGGCCTGAACTTCAGGTCGAAACGTCGGCAAATGTCAAAATAAATATTATCATTTATTTTTGCCTTCTTATTTGACTGATCACCCCAACTATTCTTCTCTTCATTGAAGTATATACTTTGTTGGTTGTTTCCTTATTTAATTAAAGACCCAATTTTGTTCCAGCATCAAATTCCTATGAAGAATAGTGTTTACATCTGAATATCCATGTTACTAGCATAGGCCGAGTCTTTGGTAAGTCTATTGTATATTATTCCTCCTAGATTCATCTTAGTTGTTCTGGCCACTTGCTCCAATGTACTACAGATACTGGTCCTTTTTGCCAACCTCAGATGCCTACCGCGAGGTTGCTGCCACATTCTTACCAGAGTGGGAATATCAAGATTCATTTCCCGGGGCCATTAAGAAGTGAAAATTAACCGACCCAGGTTGGAATCGAACCCACAATGGTCTTTTTTATAGCCAAAAAAGTCAGATTTTTTCGATATTTTTGGGGTTTTTCACATATAACTCTTAAACGATGCATCAAAGCGATAAATGTATTCTTTAATGAATTAAAGAACGTTAAATTTTGCGTCAAATGAGTACATAACCTTTAAATTTGGTTACGTGCTAAGGCATAAAACTATGGTCAACCAACACTGATTTTTACCAAATTTGTAAAAAACTGAGACAAAGTACTCTAATTGGCTCTGTAACTTGGAAATGAGTTCCCTAATAGGAAAAACCTATACGATCAAAGTTGCAAAGCATCAAATTTTGTGACTACTATATTAAAAAAAATGTACATGCATATCATAAATCTTAAAAATCATAAGTAGGTCTAACTGGTTTTTGGTTCTACTGAAATTTATATTTTTAATTATGTGGATATTTACAATGATATAACGTTTATGTTCTCTCTTTACTTTTAGTTGTTTATTTTGTCTTTTTAACTCTCAAGACTGTATTGATAACTTAAAAGTTTTGTTCATTCAATTTTATATATAATGGGACTAAATGAATGTTGCAGGCAGATAAACTGGTATCGAAGCTACTGAAGTGTACTAAAGGGAACACACTGTACACTGTTCTTCTTGCTGGCCATGCTGCCAAGCCTAGTGACGGTATAATTTTCCTACACCTTTCAAGAGAAAGAATTCCTATGATATCGAATATTTTCTAGTTTTTAAATGTTCTTCTGAAATATATTTAGTGTTAAATTGAAATTTATTGGTATTTTGTTCTAGGACATTAGTCTTAAATATGTTTTGTATTGAATTCAAATTGTTTTTATTTAAAATACATACATCTATATAATGCATATACATTTATAATTGTATTTAGTTAAAAATAAACTGTTATAATTAGTATAATATAATAACTAATGTTAAATATGTGATAGTTGATCTTTGCCGAATAACTCAAATATTAGTGTTATTTTTATATATGTATTTTTTTTAAGAGTACTGTTTTATGATTATGGTTTTTAAGAAAGATGAACTTGGTCCTCAGGAAAATGTTTGATTTTTAATTATATGTTTATATTTAATTTTACTTATACTTAATTTTAAATATTAATTAATGAATTTTATATCATTTTAACTTATTGCTTTGTTTATTTATGGGTAATATTTGTTATTTTCTTTATGATTGTATGATATTGTATTACAATTAAGAAAAAATTTTGATTTTTAATTATATGTGTATATTTATTTGTGCCAATCCATGTATTCGAGGCTGTGTATTGTTTTTTAAGCTCGGATCAGATGGCTGAGGATGTGGAGGATTTTACTTCATTTTATATATTGAATATGTAATTTGAGTTCTTTATTTTCATTGTATGATTTTTTTGTTTACAAATGGTGCTATAACGTTGTACAATGTAAATGAGTCCTTTTTTAAATATAAACTTTTTGATTTATTTTTCTAAAAACTATTCTCTATAATAATCTTAATTTCACCTTTTGTTGTAATTATTCTGAATTCGTATGATTTGCCGACTGGATTTTTTTTCATTTATTTAAACTTTTTTTTTTTAATTCTTATTTTGGCTTTGAGACTTGTAAAAGAAAGTCCTATTTTGCCAGTAAAATATTTTAACTGTCATAGTAAGATGAAATTACACTGGATATTTATTAATTATTGATGGATAGATGATCACTGAATGTAACTAAATATTGAATGTAACTTATATAGAACTTAAACTAGAAAGACTAATAGTTAAAAACTGAGGTGACAGTAGTTTCATAAAAATTAAATGAGGATAAGAGGCGGCTTTTATTAATTAACCGCTTTTATGTCATTCAAAAACTTAATCAAGTCATGGGTGTTATCTTTATTCATCGACCGAAGAAAGGTAGCTCCATCATTCGTAGTTTGCGATCCTAAACTAATTCTTTGCTTCTTCAATATTTTGCACTTGAAGGAAATGTGTCTTGGATCCTCCAAGCATTGGCATGTTGGGCAGTGACCACTCTTAGCTATAACCATTAGATGTAGATACTTATTAGTTCTACCATGATTTATCCTAAGCCTGTTTAGGTTTACTAAGCTGGAGCAGTCGAAATGAGATTTAAGAGTCACAAACCATGGAACCAGTGCTATCTTCTGTTGAACTGCGTGATGTTCTTACCCTTCTAGTCACATTCCCAGTCGTAGAAATGCTGTCAGTATTTCATTATTTTCCCCCTCCAATCAAATCCAGTAAAGGAACCTTAGCATTTATTCGATGTAGTTGGTTTTTATTTGCTGTTTTGTCTGCCATTTCATTTCCTGATATTCCTAGGTGTCCCGGTACCTACTGGAAAAAGTAATTTTTGCTGGTGTTGTATATTAGTGATATGCTTTTGTTATTTGTTGTTTGACTTTGAAACCAAAATAATTTATTTGTTTTATATTGAATATTTAATAGTTGACCGCTGCATTATAAAGGAAGGAGATGGTCCGGGGTGGCGGTCATAAAAAGGCTAAATAGTGGCAAAACTATTTTATTAAAAGCCAACGTTTTGACCCGACTTTGCAAGTCTTCTTCAGGGACGTGTGTTCAGCTAGGAGTTTCACTTAGAACTCACTTACCTCCAGTTCTAAGTGAAACTCCTAGCTGAATACACATCATTAATCTTAACGAAACCTTTTAATGAGTTTCAAAAACAGTTTCTTCTTTGGAATGTAAGGTTTGATCCAATTTTTAAAACTTAAAGATAATGTTGTACTTAAAATTATAAAATATATAACCGCTTTATAAAAAGTAAGCAATCGAAACTGAATCTGGCATTCAGAGTTTAAAAGGAATGAAATGGTAATAAAAAATGGTAATAAATAAAAATAAAAAAGTCAGGTAATAAAAAACATACATTTTCTAAGAAGTCAATTAGTGAATGTAGCATTATTTTGTTGTTATTCTTTGATTGAAAATCAGCCCTCTATTGTGTTATGACGATCAGTTTGGATTCCGCTCAAGACACTCCACTGTCCAACAAGACCACATATCCTCTGCACTTGAAAACAAGCAATATTGCACTGGTGCCTTTCTGGACGTAGCTCAAGCTTTCGACCGGGTGTGGCACCATGGCTTGCTTTTCAAGCTCAAAACCCATTTACCTCAACCCTTGTACCTAGTCCTCAAATCCTACCTTTCAAATCGCTCCTTTCAAGTCCGCTGCGGCACTGAACTCTCCAAACATTATCCAATTGAAGCTGGTGTTCCACAAGGCAGTGTCTTGGGCCCAGTTCTCTATATCCTTTTCACCGCTGACATCCCTTCAAGTCCTGATACCTTCCTAGCAACATTTGCTGATGATACTGCCATCCTATCCTCTCACTCGGATCCTCTAATAGCGTCTCAGAACCTGCAAAGACACCTTTCCTTCATTGAGCAGTGGTGCAACAACTGGCGCATCAAAATTAATGAATCAAAATGCAAGCATGTAACTTTCACTCTTCGACGCAGATCCTGTCCGCCAATCCTTTTTAATTCAATTCCTCTTCCCTACTCAGACACAGTCCGATACCTTGGCTTCCTTTTGGACAAAAGACTGACTTGGAACCCACATACCAGACTTAAAAGACAAGAGCTTAACCGACGATTTGGTCAGCTATATAGACTACTAAACAGAACATCTCATCTCTCAACAGAAAACAAATTATTAATCTACAAGACCATACTGAAACCTATCTGGACCTACGGACTTGAACTGTGGGGGACAACTAAATCATCGAATATCAAACGCATCCAATCCTTCCAGTCCAAAGTCCTTTGAACAATAGTCAATGCTCCATATTATGTCACGAACAAGACCCTACACCATGACCTTAACATCCCATATGTCCATGACATCATCCCATCCAGATTCTCCAACTTTCACCAGAACCTCATTCATCATCCCAATCCTCTAGCGCAATCCCTATCCAGCTCCGAACATCCATACCATCTCCCTCGAAGGTTGAAACGGCAGTGGCCTCGAGATCTTTTGTAAATATGCCATTGGAGTCCTGGCAATGGCCAGCTTCTCCACTCATGTCCTGAGCGTCTGTGGCACTAGTGCCCTCTTTCAGTCTCCATTGGCTTCTAATACTAGTGATGCGGCTGGAAAAGTGGCGCTGGGATCTTCCGGAGTCTTGCTTCGCCTTCCACGTGTGGGGGAAAAAGCCTGGCTCGGAGATTCTTGGGCGAATGTATATATTGTATATAGGTATGATTGTGTTTAGAAGTTTTTATTTTATTTTATTTGTTTATTTTATTTTTATTTAACTTCTTCACCAGTATTATTTATTTACTTATTATATTTATATTTATTTCTTTATTATTTGTATATATTGTATGAATGAGAACTTGTAGCCCTAATGCTTATAGCCCTCCAGCAATGGCTGATTGTATTATTATTCAATAAACAGATTAAAAGTTAATTGTGTTATGGAGTTAACTCTATTTAGTAGGGGAAAGGAGGAAGTAGGGGAAAGGAGAAGAGTAGTGGGGGCAACAAATGCTAGGCGGGTAATCTAACCATGAACTATCATTGAGGATAAGCGCCCCCACCCCATCCCAAAAGGCTGCGGGCATCATGTAAACTATTACCCAATATTTATTTTATTGTATAAGTCATTTTGGGATGTGCGAAGGAATTGGTAAAGATGATATTTAAATGAAGACAAGGAAGAGGCATGGCGGATTTCAGAAGGCAAGGAATTCCAGAAGGCAGTGGACCAGGCAATAAAGGAATATTCAAACGTCTTAGTTCTATGGGAAGGGATATTAAGGTCGGAAACACGGGATCTTGTTTTCTGGGAGTGGACCAGGGGTTTAAACTGGAGGAGATTGTAGATGTAGGAAGGGTGTCGGGTGTTGATCGTTTGGAATAGGAAAGATCCAAGGAAATCTTAGCATGTGTACATTTTTTGGCAGCTTCACAGTGTCCCATCACATATCCAGGATATAAATCAGATCCACAGGTCTCTTGGCCACTGCCTACCTAATCGTGGTGGTTGGCTGTAGGGGTTTCTAGTGCGTTTAAGGATTTCAGCCCAGAAGAGTCATGTCGTACGTCAGTTTTTGGGTAAAAGTTATTTTAGTTCTCTTTTACAGTATATAGAATCGTTGGGATGATAGAGTCTCTATGTAATACATCATTTCTACAACAACAGTGCGTCAACTATCCTTCACAACACTTTTGACTGGAATGTCTGATTTTTTTTAATGTTGGAGGTTTTAGCAGAACCCCACAGTTCTATGCCGTAAACCCATATTGGTTTAAGTAAAACTTTACAAAGGGTTAGTTTGTTAGTCAGAGATAATTTTGAACGTCTGACAAGTAACCTGGATAAAAGACCGTATCGTTTGTTTAAATCTATTCGTTTTTGTCTAATGTCAGTCCTACAAGTAGGAAAAAAGTTAAAATTAGATACTTGTATAGTTAAATATAAAAGTTGTAATTAGATACTTTTGTTTAGTTAAAAACCCAAGTATCTAATTACATCTGATACTGGGATTTCAATATTATTACTATTTATATGATTACTATATAAACACTGTTTTTTCATTCACTTTAATTTTCCACCAGTGGGCCAATCAGCATTATCGTTGAGATGATTTTAAAGAGTATTAACCCCTACCCAGCCCGAAAGTTATCCTCCGTAGATATGAGGGTAATATTAAATAGTTGGTTGAAGGAAGTAAAATTTTATGGTTGGAAATGAATGCTTGATGCCAAACTTTATCGAAAGCTTAACTAATGTCAAGAAAACTTCAAACTTCTTTTTAGGTTATAAAGAATTAGAAATATAATCCACCAATCGATGGAATTGTTGAACAGTTGAATAAAAAATTTGAAACAAAGAAATATTTTATTATGATCTGAAAAAAAAGTTTCTATAGGCGACACGATAATCGTAGAGCGTCAAGTGAATGTTTTGAAATTGCTTGTAATGTCGGATACAGATATTGTATTTAATAATAGACAATGAAAAATAAATCGATGATTTCGGTATAAGTGATATTTTTTATGTTTATTTAATGAAATTTACAACTGTATGCAAATACAACTAGTAAATATGCTCAAATTATAAATAATGACATGAACAGGCTTGAAGAAATACTACCCAGTGGTAGCATTCCCTCAATAATTCTAGGTAAGATCACGAGGCCATCTCCTTTTCAGACGCCTAGGAGGATTATCAGGAATCTTGGAAGAAGCGAGGGGATTTGAATGGCACTGGAGTCTATCTATCATGAAAGGATAGATATCTGGCTCAGGCTAGATCAGCGACATAAGTGATTTTAACATATATATATATACCTCTCGGTAGAGCTCCGTGATAGACTGAAAAGACTTATGAACAGCTGTTTGAAATTTGTAATTGGTGCCCAGAGATACTCCCAAGTGTCTCACCACTACACTGAGTTAAAGTGGCTCTTCCCCTCCATTCGAAGACAATATTTCCTAGGTACATTCCTCTATCAAATCATCAACAATCATTGTCCTTCTTACGCCTACACACTAGCGGATCCAAGATTTAATTTTGGGGGGGGGCTTCAGCCCGAAAGATTTTTTTTTCATATATATATATATATATCGATACTTTCATTAGAAAAAACAGAAAGATTCTAACTACCTACATGGAATGGTGTTTAAGTGATTCTTGAAGTCATATTAAATGTAATTAAACGAGCAATAATACTTTAAGACTTAATTTTTTACCATAAAACAAGGTTATATTTTACCATTTTGGGGGGGGGCTTCAGCCCGAAAGCCCCCCCGTAAATCCGCCTGTGCGCCTACAACCTTCTCCAATTCAAGTCCTCAGTTCCTTTTCAAGAGATCTCGACCTTCCGACCTTTACATCCCTTCTTACCGATCAGCCTCGTTTCAAAACTCGATTATTGCTGGCTGTGTTAATTTTTGGAATTCCTTCCTATCAAAATTCGGCGTTCTACCTCCCTATCTCCATTTAAAGTCCTCCTATTTCGATTTCTATCCCAAACGCAGTCAGACACTCCCCGCTAACCTTTTATGTAAATTTATATATTGTTCGAAATGATTGACATAATGGTATATTTACATATAATTCATGATTTCTTTTTTTTTTTTCTTCAGAAACACAGAGTTTATTGCTATGAAGAATGTAATGCATTTTTTAATTTTAAATTATATACTTATGTTTTACCACTGCACACAATTTTAAGTGTCTGAGCATAGTTTCTCAAGTGTTTTGTATATAGATTTTTTTATTATTTTGTACATGGTATGTTTAACTAATATTTTCTTTACTTTTTTTCTTTATTTTTACTTTTTATGTTTGTTTTTACTTAGGTCAGATATAATACTTTAATTTTGTACTTTTTTGTTATTCTAAAGGGACTTCGTCCTACAGTAAAATTATTTTTCTATTTTATTCTATTCTATACATATATATCAACATACTGGTTTTAAATAAAAAATGATTCACAAATCACAAGTAGTAGCGGACTCAGAATTTGATTTGTGGGGGTTAACATTTATTTATTCAAACAATTTTTTTTTGGTGGCGGTAATCACAGAAAAATTACGATTTTGGGGAACATTGTTTATATTTCAGTTTCTAATTTATTAATCTAATATAATAATAATCTATTTATTTCTATTATTATTTTTTTTTTTTACACGTGCTCACATTTTATATATTTACAATTTGCCATTTAAGCAGATATGGACCAAGGAAATAATAAAAATTATTTTCCTATTTGGGAGTTGGTAACTTCAGCCCCTCCCTCCAATGGTAATAGATGATAAGCTCGTCACTTATAATTGATCACACCAAATTTGTTCCTTCATCTATAAAACGTAAAACACGAATAGGAATTTTGATTCTGGGACAAATAATTTTTTTAACTTCCTACAATAATACTATGCTACTCTACCTTCGGTAATGAGAGAGAAAAAACAATATTGGTTATTGACAAAGAGGCACTTTCCAGAGAACAATAATTTATTCACATAATTTAGTTATATCAGGATATAATCTTATACCGTGCTTAGAAGCCATATATCTCCGGTTTCATAAGTAAGTTGATAAATGACGATAGATTCATCTTGATCTTTTTATTATATTGCTATTTATAAATAAAAGCACATACTTTTTTAATCTTTTTTTTTTTTTTTTTTTATATCATTCGAAAGTTGTCTACTTTAGAATCAAAAAGAAGAAACACTAAATAACTTTATATTTATAAAAGAAGAAAAAATTATAAAACCAACTGGTACATCTATTCTATTCACCCGTTTTCGATCGATATTTATACATTATTTGGAGTTTCCAATAACATGATTTTCCTTCCGATTTCAGACAAATTAAAAAAAAAATAACGGGTGTCTATAGAAACCTACACAAAATACTTGTAAAAACATAGATAAAAGTTCCAAAATTTGATCCAATTACGGAAGTAATTTCTTTACTTTGTAACAGTAAGAAATCGATAAATATTGGGTTGTGGAAAAAGTGATTTCGTTTTATCTCAGTAGGTGGCTTTGAAGTATCTTATCTCTTGTAATCCTTATTCAAGGAAGCCATTCTATAGTGCATTTGAAAGATCATAATCCATAGAACATTCTATATATAAAAATAGCGTCATTCATTTACTCAGTCAACAGTTAATGCCCTTTAAAAATTGAGGTTCCAGAAGGTCATTTTGCTGTTTTACCGAACAGGGAAAAATGCAGCACAGGCTTCTCGCAAATTGTGTGATGTTTTTGGTGATGAGAGCTTAAGCAAAATCCAGCGTCAGAATTCGTTTGCTCGTTTTTGTTCTGGAAATTTTGGTGCTGAAGATGAACATCGCCCTGACCAGCCAATCATTTAAAAATAAGGTTGAAATTATTCAAAGATCGAGATAAACCAACATATTTCACATCCTGACCTTTTACGGATCTAAAAATCGATGAGAAAACAATTTTGAACCATTTACATTACAAGACTGATACCAAAAGAAGCTCGATACTTGGATAACACATGGATTAACAGTGAAAACTTTAATGGACCTAGTTTCTATTTGGGAATATTTGCTGCTGGAATTAAACTAAATCGAGCCATTTTTGAAATAAATGAAAACAGGTGATGAGATGTGTATCATGCACAAAATAACGTGCAAAAAAGATGCTGCTCAGAACCCGCAGAAACTTTGTAACAGTGACAAAGCCTGGATAGACGCCAAGGAAGGATATGCTGAATGTTTGGTGGGATTGAAAAGGAATTGATCATGATGAGTTGCTCGAACCTGACTTTACTGTGAACAACTTGTGAGATTGAAGCAGGTGATTCTAGAAAAACGGTTAGAATTGATCAATAGGAAATGCGTTGTATTCCATCAGACCAATGCTAGACTACATACATCTTTAATGACCCGGCTAAGATCGAGAGAGCTAGGCTGGGAAGTTTTGATGCTTCCACCGTATCCACTATAGCCCGAACCTTGGCCCCTCCCCCTCCGCCTGACTAGCATTTGTTTTGGTCTCCGCAGAACTCTCTTAATGATGTAAAGTTGGCATAAAATGAAGATTGTGAAAATCACTTGATTCAGGTTTTTTTCTTGAAATCTCAGAGCTTCTACAGTGTAGAATTACGGTTTTACTAGGAAAGTGGCAAGAGGCTATCGACCGGAACGGCACATATTCCGTTAATTAGTGTTTGAAATCTATATAAATACATTGACTTTGGAAAAAAAAAAAAACGAAATTACTTTTTCCTCAACCAACTATTTGTTGAAAAACGCCAACCTCACATTTCATCCGATTAAGGCACTTTTTTTTACCTAGTTGTGATTAGTGGCTGGCGTTTCTGCTATTTTTGAGAAACATAAATAATAAACTGTTCGTTCACCAAAACCAACAGTTCCTAAGAACTATGTTTAATTTCATGGAATTAAATTGATTGATGTGAATATATTCAATCATAAAAATTATTTTCGACCAGCAAGACACTAATATAGATATATATAACTTTTTTATTTTATTTTATTTTTTTTTTGTCCTCCCCTTCCTCGCCTTTAAGGCTACACGGGGGTTTTCACGGGCCGGGAAGTGTGGGCGGGGATTTTAAAAACTCCTCCGGGCACCGGGATTCGAACTCGTGACTATTTTTTTATCAAAGTCTTATGTATCAGGTTGCCGGGCAACGGCGGTGCAGTGCACACGCGTTAGCCCATTCGGCCACCCCGCCCACATAGATATATACATCTAAAAACATAAACTAATCTTGCCTACAAATATGCTTAAGTTAATTTCGTAATGTAATTTTTTTTTTCTTTTCTTTTTTTCTATCCCCCAGGAATTTATTTACTATACAAAATACGATCTATAAATGCATAATGAAATATATATACAGAAAAATTTCTAATACTTCATACTTACCTGGCGTGGGAGTTACCGTGATCATTAGTAATGTAGTAACTGTAATCACGGGTGGATCTACGGGGAGGAGGGGGGGGGGCTTTCGGGCTGAAGCTCTCTCCCCCAAAATGGTAAAATATAATAAATGGTTTGTGTAATTACATTTAAAAGGAATAAGGAATCACTTAAACACCATTTCATATAGATAGTTAATTTCTTTCTTTTTTTCCAAAGTAATTATCGGCATTTTTATGAAAAAAAAGCTTTCGAGCTTTAGCCTCCTCCCAAAATTAAATCCTGGATCCGCTAGTGGAGGTTCGGAACATCCATCCTTGGAGTACGCTACTGGATGGCGGCTGCCTGCGGAAACCTGGACCCGGCAAAGGATTGTTGTGCCGAGATAATAACAATAAAAGGAAAATTTAAATAAATCCATTCTTAAGAAAAATAATTACTTTATTAAACATCACTACACAGACAATTTTTTGTTTCATTTTGTTTTCAAAACGGAACGACTTAAAATAAGTTACATTACAATTTAATTTTATGCACACACACATATTCATAACAACAATCGTATTTACAGGAATATGAGTTAGTGATGGTAGTTACATCGTTGAGGTTGACAGCGGTAGGTCTGTAGTATTGCTGAAGGGAGATGAGTTGGCAGAGAGGTCAGAGGTGTTGGATTGGTGTTGCCCGAACTGGATCAAAATCACGAGGTAGGTTGTGGCCGCTGCGATCATCTGGAAAATGAATGACAGTCATCTTTTAGTGGATCAATCGTCAAGCAATAGTGCAAAGAATATTTAAGGCATTTTATATCAAAAGTGGATATCTCTACGTCCATATCCACTTTTGTTTGCAGAGTGAGAATAAAAACTCATTTTTCGTCAGTTTGGTAGTGTTTAGTTTTATCGAAAAAATATTTGTAATAGAAGTTTTTTTATTTTAATGAAATTTACAACTGTAATACATAGAAAACACAACAAGTAAATGTGACATTGGTAACATAACATGTACAACATGAAGAGAAACTACCCATTGGTAGAACTCAAATTAAAGTTCTATATTAGAAGGTCCCGAGGCCATCTTCTTTTCAGACGCCTCGGAGGGTTATCAGGGATCGAGGAGGAAGCAAGGTTTAAAACGAGAGGGTTCGAATGGTTCTCCAGTTTGTTATGGAAAGATAAGTATCTGGATTGGGCCAAATCGGAAACATATGGAACATTAAGGTCTTTATGGATGATTTTATTTGTGACAAAGTAAGGAGCGTTGAGGATTTTACGAAGGATTTTGGATTGTAAGGATTGGATACAAGAGGAATTCGATGGTTTAGTGGAGCCCCAAAGCTCAATTCCATAAGTCCAAATAGGTCTTATTATTGTCATATATATGAGTCGTTTGTAATTGATTGAAAGCTTAGAGCGCTTGTCTAGTAAGTGCTGCAGTAGTCGAAAACGTCAGGCGGTTTCTAGTCGTTTCAGTCTGATATGGGGGTGTATTAGAAGTTAAGTTAGTATTAAGTACCAAGCTTTGTGAAGTTACCGAATTTAATCAAAATCTCAGTTTTGTTGTAAGTGGAGATGTTCTCTTGCGTAGCAAACCCCACTTATAATATTCTTGAAAACAGAGCTATTTCCCTCCCCATTGCACTTTCTGATTTATTCCTTTTCACTTTATTTATACTTTCACAGACAATAAATTGCTATGTATAGATTATTATTTCTAAACTCAATTCCAGTTTCTACTGTTAAAAAACTACAAGCTGGAAAGATATTTTAAGATATATTTAAATATAATAGACATAACACACAAACATAAAAAATAGGCTTATAGCATCTTTGGAAGTATATAGAGAATTATTTGTAAAAATTCGCTCTAGGCGCCAAGACTCACGCGGTAGGTCCGTTACAAATCAATATATTGGTGACATTGATACTAATGAAAGATCAAACCAAGAAAATGATTAGGAATTTTATAATTGTTTACGTAATAAAAAATTTTGTTATGTTCTATTTCTCCACCAATTTCGCAAACAAGTCATAATTAAAAAAAAATATGTTGTGTGCTTAAGAACACACGATAGAAATGAAAACAACAACAAGGTGGGATTAATAATATGAAATATAAATATTTGTATATTACAAAGATGATGAAATACGCATTTACCTCGCTTACAGTATGAGATTAGTGTAAGACAATTATTCACTACTAGTTTTTTTCCCTTTCTGACTCTCTAACTCGGCGTCACGTCAAAATAAAATTTTGAATTGTAGCTCTTTACAGGTGGATTTACGGGGGGGGGGTTCGGGTTGAAGCTCCCCCCCCCAAAAAATGGTAAAATGTAACCATGTTTTATGGTAAAAAATATTAAAAAATTATGTCTTAAAGTATTATTGCTCGTTTAATTACATTTAATAAGACTTCAAGAATCACTTAAACACCATTTCATATAGAGGTAGTTAGTATCTTTCTTTTTTTTTTCCAAAGTAATTATCGTTATATATATGAAAAAAAAGCTTCCGGGCTGAAGCCCTCCCCCCAAAATTATACCATGGATCCACTAGTGTAGCTCATTACAAAGAGGACGAAACGCTGAAAAATTCCGTCACTCACAATATGTAGATTCGAATTATAGTTTTTGAGATCTTTTAATCCAAATGCAAACATTATTCTTCACCCGATTCAGCTTTATATAGCCGAACATGACGGATCAGTCTCATTCAAACCCACAAAATAAAGTGCTAAGCCTAAAGAAGGTTTCACTTCAAAAAGTACTTGACCAAGAATTGTTTAAAATCTTTTTATTTGAACGCTTCGGGGATGCTTTGCTTTCATCATATAAAATTCACCAGCATTTTTGGCTGTCAAATTACAACAAAACTTCAACTAAAGTCATTGAACGATTGAACATAGCTATTAATATCATTTTAAGTTGAGCTTGCCAGAATAAGGTTCTCTATAAGTTCTCATAGAACTTTGCCATCACTATAATTTTTTTACATCGTAACCTGTGGGAAAAGTTGATGGATAAATAAAATAAATTGTCATAAATATCCAATGCTTATGTCATCTTGTTCTATCGAATTTGATTGTATACATTGTTGACAATGTAAAAATAGGTTTCATATCTAGGATTTTTTAATTTAAAACTACTTTAGGCCGGTATTGTACTTTATCTTTGTGGATATTGATTGAAACTGTGCCATGATCGTGAGCTCGGCTATATAACGGTTAATGTCGGCTTGAGCAGACTTATTTTTGTATTTGGAGTAACTAACATTTTCTAGTAACAGAAACTAAAGATCAAACCTGCATGCCGTAAGCGAGGGACATTTTATGAATTTCAATTCTTACCCGGAGTTAGATGCAACACTGCAGTTTCTCCGTAGAAAAGTTAATTTATTTTAAAATAGACAAGTAGACGAAATAGGCATCATGGTTATCATATAGAATATCATTGGCATAATATAGTTTGAAGTATTGATGGTATGGTGTGATTTATGATATAGGTTGAAATGTGTATATTATGTTATCTGGCCATATAACTAATTACTAGTTGAGCCTAAAACCGCTGCAAATTATTACAAAATGGTTTATTATTTCTAAACATTTATATAGCAAAAGTAACATTACTTTCCTTGTAACAAAAATAAATATAAACAAAAGATGATTCCTAATATTACTCTGATTAATTTTTTATTTCATCATTAGTAATTTTATAAGAAAAATAAACCACATTGCTTCAGTTGATGTAACACTTTCAGGATATTAAAAACCATAACAAAGAAAATAAGCTTTGAAATAGAACATATGAAAGATATTTTAATAAAACATATCTTTGCACCATATTGTCCGATTTCAACGATTTTTTTTTAAATTTTAGGGAATTTCGTAAACTTTTAAATGATTATAACAACATTAGCAAAAAAGTGTATATTTGTTTAGTTATTCGGATATATAATTTTACGAACCCTCATAACTTTTTTTAAGCTTCTTTTCTTTGAAGTATGTTGTACAGATAAACTCTAAGAGTTTATCCAAGTTTTATTGAAATCGGTACATCCGTTCCGGCGTTACAGTCTATACGACACAGGTTTTTAAGTGCCATCTTGAAAGGGAAGTACTTTTCGGTAAAATATATTCTACATATATATATATATATATATATATATATATATATATATATATATATATATGTTTAAAGAACATCGAGGAGAAGACTTTAACCAAGTTTCATTGAAATCGGTACAATCGTTTTGGCGCTACACAGGTTTTTCAGCTGTCAGCTTGAAAGGAAAAAGCGGATAGTAATGTAGAAGTAGGCGGTTTATCCTCGGGAAATATCTCACATCCACATTTGAAAAAAGTCGGTCCAGTAGTTTCGGAGAAAATTCGCGGACGGCGGACAACGGATGGAGGACGGGCAACATTTTTTTAATTCGATTTTCGAGTTCTACGAACCCTGAAAAGTAAAACCTCCAATTTTTAGGGGGTTAAATTTTAAATTTTTTTTTTACGATTACAATGATTTTTCATTTAAAATAATTAACCAAAATGGTTCTCAAGTTCAGTAAATTGAGATCATCCTACAATCGTTCTAAACACCTTCAAGAAGTTGTTAACTCACAGTAATAAAAATGCTAGAGGTCTAGACGAGAACTGTGAAATTTACTAACTTCTTCATAGTGTTCAGAAGAATTGGAAGATGATCTAATTTGAAGAACTCATGAGGACCATTTAATAAATGTTTTCTGTCCTACAATGGCTGCTATTTGATGAAGCAATGAGTTTTTATTTGTAATACATTTTGATAACTGCAATAAATCGTCCTATTAATATTATAAGGAAGACTTTAGTGGTTTGTGATATGCAGACGTTATATTACATTAAATAAATGTATGTTTTTATCATTCTACTAACCGAATGAACCAAGGTGTAATCCAAAGTGAAAAATCCACAAGCTGTGAAGACAACTTCTCTCTTCATCGCGATGTGGAGACGTAGTTTCTTCTGTTGCAACAAAGAAATACATTGATGAATGAAATCATCTTGTATTTCTATCTAGCCTACTACTACTTAGACAGTAAAGATATTTAAAAAAAACCTACGTTGTTTGATATGTCGTTTGTCGTATCATCGATCATCAGTTGGTACAACTGCGTATTAAACTCTTTTGCCTGAAACAGTAAATTCAATTAAATTTAATATTATTACAGAACTTTTAAAAAGAATCATTAAGACATAATTGTTATATAATTTAATAAGAAATCTATTCAGTTTTTGACTGAGAAAATCAACAGAGATTAATGATACATTCGGAATAGTTATTCATATATCTGCCATGTTATATAAATATATATAGTATTCATACTTATGTTTCCCTTTATTCATGTTTGTTTTAAAGTAGAATAAGTTCATGAAAATTTTTAACTTATCTAAAAATTACCAGACCCTAAGCAGGATTAGTACACATATCTTATTCTGATATAAAACAAGTCATTAAATTGATAATAAAGATTAAAAAAATTAAAAACAATAAATTACCAAAACAATGCTACTAAATAATAAATGAATTGAAACATTCAAATAAAAATATGAATAAATATGACTGGCTTTCACAGCTTCTCTATTAGATAATTGGAAAATCAACAAAATACATTGTTTGAAATATTTAACAAAGGAGTTAGTTGACATTTCTGAAACTTACAAGAAGCATGTTCATTCAGAAGACGAAGCAGCGTATTTCCAACAATAGTATATTTATTTATTTGTATTGAATATTTTTTATTCTCTTACACACAAAGCTCAGCCGTATTTTACATCCAGCCTAACATACATGTTCAAACATTATCATGCAGTTACATCCTGTCAATAATTATAGTTTCAAAATATATGTCGATAAAATTGTAGTCAACTTCGGCCCTCGAAGTAACTATCCATTATGTAATAATCATGTAAAAGAAGATTTATACTACATTTAAGCACAATGTCTAATATATGATTCACATTTTGACGTAATGCTTTATCCCAATTTCATAAAATTGAAAAAAAAAATTGTTTTCGTTTGTGTTATTTCTTTGAAGGCGCCCAATGTAAGAAAATATACCGTATTTTTCAGTCAGTTAGCAGAATACGCTCACTTTGTAACAGTGATTAATCTATTGGAAAAAAAAAGAAATAACTTTTGCAAAAGTACGTCCTCTTATTATCAGAAGAAGTCAGTCGGGGGTGTGGTCAATACATAAAATACATTATTATAAAATATTATGTTTATTGCTATATTATATAAAATAGTATTTTATATATTGATAGCACCTCCAACTATCTTCTTCTAAAATTAGAATCTATGATCAACTATATCCACACCAGTACGATCTTTTATTTTATAAATACATATATTTATATAGATTATCAAGGATTAACTACACAAAAATAAATAAAACAAAACAAAAAAATACATTAAGTGGAAAATCATGACTACACATAAAGTGTAGAGTAGATGCCCGCGCAAGTCTTACAAATCCGGACTTACTATATTATTGAGGTGGTAGCTTGAAGAAGTATCTATAGTCGAAAACGATCTTCATAGAAATAACTACGTAAGTTTTATAAATGAAGTAACAATCAGCTTTCATTTATTTTTGTATTCATTTATTTTTGATACTTTGTTTCACAGTGTTAGAGTTCTGGGAATTTGGTGATGATGAAAAAGAAATACAATGTAAACAAAACAAAAATTTACTTCTGAATCAATTATAACACTACACATACTGGCATAAATTAACAGATGAAAAATTTATTAAGAAGATTACAAACAAAAACAGTGTTGCCAGGAAGATTTACAATATTGGTGATAGTTATTGTTAATAACCTCCACCCCCTTCTCCTACACATGCGGCATTGGTCTCCAACACACAGGATAAAAAAGAACCAACGTAATAAGTACCAAAGATGAATAGTGGTCATACACCCTTTTTCTACAGATCATATAAAATAAAAAAATATATTTGAATAAGTATAATGAAAACAAAAACTGTACATTATTTTATAAAGGAATATTTCGAATATTAACTGTTCGAAATTGTATGATCGATTAACTAAGATTTTACCTCTAAAAAGGCACAAAAAGGAAAAAAAAATAACTTAAACGCCATGGAATCTTTATGTGGGTAATGGGTCTTTAATATTTTGTTATTCAAACAGATCTATTATCTCCATACATTTTGATAACAATTCAAAACTCCTGTGTGCGATACTGCAAAAAAAAAAAAAAAATAATAATAATAATTTTGACAACGAACATCTTTTTTCCAGCAATCACCTAAATTCATCTTGCGAGATTCAGATATTAACAATATTTTTGGGTAAATATGAGTTTTCATAATTATCCTAATCATAAAACGAATGAATTACCATAGAAACAAAAGATCGGTACACATACTTACCTCCCTGGAACAGCTCCTACTCGTTACTATAATCTGTAAACACAAGTGGAAGCAGACGATGACCCAGATAAGTTTGTCTAAGAGGGCGTAATAAGATACACCAGCGCCTTGCTTGGCCATGGAGAGAATTTCATAGGACCTATACGCCCCTGACAAGGAAAATACAAAAGAAGTGAGTATTATGATGACTACACGGATCCCATGGATCTTGTTAATGAGCCTTGAACACATGGACAATATATTGTGTATCAATACGAGCTTTTCTATAGTTTTTATGTTCTGGGATGGAGACATCTTCCATTGCAAAACCGCTCGCTTGCAAACAGAGAACAGGATGTCCACAGTTCCAAGAACAGTCGTGTACCAATGCACAAGGACTACCATGTTACCGAGAAGAATGTGTTTATACACAGTTTTCATTAGGGATTTCAAAAAACTTCTATGGCTTTGTACATCATTCTTCCTCAGCCTTACAAAGAAGGCCCCGACTGTAAGGCAACTGTTGAACATGAGATGTCTCAGGCTGTCCTTGTAGTCCACCCTCTGTCCCAGTTCGAGTATTCTTGACTCTGCGACATCCAAGAAACGGGAAAGTCTGTTCAAGTCTTCCAATTTGTTCAACAGTTCAAAGATGGACAGTAAAGGTACACAGTTCAATAAGATACTGGTAAATCTGTATATTTTTGCCGTCTGAAGTATATTATCCGGAAATATACCCTGAATCATACATAATATAACGTTAGTGACAGTGTAAGCGCAGCATATGATCGAAGAGAGTGCTAACATTGGAACGGATACGTGAAGGTTTCGCGACCCATCGGGCGAAAGAGGGAACAAAGCGAAAAGTTTTAACGGTTTCGTCACTTCTAACGTTTTTTGTCGAACAAATGTTGCCATGTTTTTCTTTGAACTGAAGGGTAAGAAGGTCGAAGCTGTCAGGGAGCCAAAAAGCTCTGTCAACAGATAAGGACTAATGTAAGTGTGGCCGAGAAATGATTACATTGATCCTCGCTCGACTTGTTCGATTTCTATATATTGCGTTCTTGCTGTTGATGTTTACGTAAACTGCTCTGTAATGGATTGTTTGACATTTTATATTAATTTATCATTGAGAAATTAATATAAAAGAGAGATTAATATTCACGTACAGGGTAAATAAATTAATAATTAAAATAGAAAATGATCTATTCAACACTAAGTCTCCTAAATGTAATTGAATTTGTTTTCTGGATGATAACCACAACGGTATTAAACTTCTTGACATTAATGCATCATGTGCATGACGTAATATCATCAACATAATTTGATGATAAATTAACATATATATATATATATATATATAATATATATATATATATATATATATATTAATCTTTTGGCCCTTTTTAAAAAGATATCTCAAAGCTTTAATTGTTTATTTAATTCAATTCAGGAAAATAAATTGTTCTAAAAAACTTGTCTAAAAATTAAGGAAAGTGAAAACGACGCGATTCGTACCTCTCCTCCTAATAATAACATCTTAATTTTTGTAAACTAGGGAAGTAGCCTCCGTCCTCCTAACGGCGGACCAACCCCCATTTTACAAATTGTACAACTTTAATTTACACGTATCATTTACTTTAGATTGTATAATTTTTTATCAACAAAAAGTAAACTGAACGAAATCACAGTTCGGTAAATTTTTAATTACTTTAAAAATCTATATTATATATCGCACCTTATTGCCAATTTATATTATTATATAACTACAATTATTCTTATTGCTAATTCGTTACCATAGTATATATTCAAGTTGTACAGCTTCATATAAGCCCATCAATAATTTGAGCCTTTTATTTCTAATATTGTCATTTTACGTTATATTGTGCTTCCTTTTCTATTTCATAATAATTATAATTATATCACTATATAATATAAAGTATATTATATATAATTTAGTAATTAATATATTGTATTCAAGGTGAAATGTCTAGATAAAAAAAATTTGCCATCACCTAGGTAAAATCTAATTCCAACTTCCAGATGAATACCGTTTCTCGTAAAAATTTTAGTCTAAATATTTTGTATTAGGAGAGTAGGACGAGGAGGAGCTTGACACATATTTAATTAAATTAACAGCTGTATAATTTGTAAAATAATCGCCTCATAAGTTGAGCTACTGTTATCTTCTAATCTCCTAATACTAAGAAAATATTAAAATATGAAAGTTAATGAAACTTTTTTATATAATAGAGAAATGATATAGTTAAAATATAAAACAATTTCAAAGAGTTGTTACGTTACTAGACTCGTCAAATCCCAGATGTTTTGACTTGTCAGTGTCTCTATATGTATTATACTTTTAATATTATAATATTCTGTTTACCAATACCACACTATTTTATTATTATTGATTAAAAACAACATTACAATGCCTGGGAATTCCTAAGAGGAATTTTATAAGACAGTTTATGAGTCTCGTGGGCGGGGTGGCCGAATAGGCTAACTCGTGTGCAGCGCATCGCCAGATAAACAGAGTAATGAGATATTGAGAAAGTAGGAGTTCGCGATCCGGTGCCGGAAGGGATTTTAAATTCCCCGCCAACCACCAATAACAATGCCATCCACCCATCTTGCTCTTGAATGGCTTTTCTTTCATCATAGATTGGTTCTCTCAGCAGCTATTTTGGTATTTCATGGTTTTTTAACCCGACCACATACTCACCTCAGCCGAATCAGTTTAAGAGAAATAATTAACTCAGTTAATTAAATATAAGATATAACAGGTTGATGTGCAAGGGAACCCATTTCAAAATTGTAGTCATCCAAGTATTCGACGCAAAATGTTTTTTCGTAAATGCCGAAGTGTTTGATCTTTGGATTTAGTTATTGGTTATTACATGACCCTGCTGTACATAATAGACCTGATGGGATCAGAGTCTGATAAAAATTTATTTTAATTATCCTTTACAGGGCTTAATTCTAATATGCGCCAATGGTCCGAAGCAGGCACTGTTAGTGGCACGTTTTGAGGATATGGCTCATTACCTTATGTGAGCATTGAAACAACCCATACAAATTCAGATGCCATCTCAAACTTATATTGGTAGCCATCAAACCTTGGTATCATCTCTGCTGACGTTGGGGTCTCTTCCGCTACCATTTGTTTAGTTTTCGTGGCATCAATCTCGAATCCGGGCCTTCAGGGAGAGCCTAAAGCTTCAAGTAGTGCACCATCTATATCTAAATCATCGCCATAAGCGAGGATTATCACAAATCTATTAAATATTGTTCCACCGATTTGGATCCTTGCTTCCTCAATTAAAAGGTTAAACAGAAGACATGTAAATCAAGGGAATTACTTGTGATTAATCACTTTTAATTTTAAAATCACAGCGCACATACTTTATTGTGATCTTAACCAGCCTAATCAATTTTACGGAAATATCTACGTGATGTATTGCATAACTGGGTTCCTCTTTATAGATCATTATCTCGTCCTCATTTGGTCTTCAAGTTGAATATTTGATCCGAAGTAAGTTTCTTTCTTCGAAATCTAAATTCGAACTTTGCCGTCACAATCCGAACAAACTACTTAAATACTGCTAATAAAATCAAATTAATAATACGGATTATTATTTAAAATAATATTGTCTTTAAGATTTTTTTTTACAACGCAATGACAATTTTAGTCTTTATAGCATTTCCTTTAGTCTATATTTGTTTTGCTCATGATGATAAACTTTATTCATGAAAGAGCTATTATTAAAAAAATAATAATTTTTAGTTGATGAAAATTTAGTGACAATTTTTGCGAGAGTAATTTAAAGAACGAATCAATAACTGAGGGGGAGAACGACTAAGCTGACAAATGGAAGGATAATGAAATGTTGTTATCGTAATCTTATTCCTCATCTAACACCGAAAAATTGATCTTACATTTCAAATACGGAAATGGATTAGATTAACAATTTTATTTGTCGCGCTTTCCTAGAAAATAATTGACATTTGGGTCGTTTTCTATTCCTTTAATTAATAAAAAAAAAAATTATATTTATTTTTATATTTTCCGACGTTTCGGCCCGAAGTTCAGGCATTCATCAGGGCTGTTCAATCCAAGAAAAGTTGAAAGACCACGCAGAGGTCTTAAGTTAAGGTTTTTCCACTTTTCTCGGATTGAACAGCCCTGATGAAGGCCTGAACTTTGGACCGAAACGTCGTCAAATATAAAAATAAATATAGTTATTTTTTTTTTTATTTTGACTGATCACCGTTACCACCTTTCTCTCCGATTATTCACTACAGTCAACCATCAATCCACAATAAATAATAAATATCTTATTCTCAAGAGAACACAGATAGGCCCGAAACAAATTGTGATAAGGGAGGCAGAGTAAACCAACCTGCAAGTAAATGAAATAAAAAAATACATAATAATGAGCTGAAAACACTATCCCAGTATCTATTTTGAGTCACAAAATTTGTTTGAATATCTCTTGAATCTGTTCCTTCGCATTTTCTTTCAGTTTATTTATTTCTATACTATTTCCTTAGTTTTATGTTACGGAAATAAATAAATTAAATTAGATATTAATTTATTAATGTATAGATAGGATTTTTATCTATTCCGTTTTTCATAAAACTTTCTTGACTGAATTTGCCAAATATCGAGCTTTGGGGCTCTAAAAATCCATCGAATTCCTCTCATATCCAATCCTTACAATCCAAAATCCTTCGTAAAATCAATAATGCTCCCTACTTTGTCACAAATAAAATCATCCATAATGACCTTATTGTACCATATGTTTCCGATTTAGCTCAATCCAGATACATGTCCTTTCATAATAAACTTCTGAACCATCCGAACTCTCTCGTTTCCAACCTTGCTTCCCTATCTATTCCTGGTAACCCTCCGAGGCGTCTGAATAGAAGATGGCCTCGGGACCTTCTAATATAGAAATATAACTGGAATGCTACCAATGGGTAGTTTCTCTTCATGTTGTACATGCCATGTTACTTGTTCATATTTACTTGTTGTATTTATTATTAATTAAAGTTGTAAATTTCTTTAATAAAAAAATAGAAATATTGTGAAACGAACAAATATAATATTGAATATTTAAAATTAATTTACATACATGTTTATACAGTTGTAGCTAATTGTTTTATAAATAATGTTAAAAAATTGAAAAACATTTTTGATTTATTAGTTTGCACAATACAGATCATTCTGCCGCCATCTTGAAAGAAAATACTTTTAATAGTGTTGAGATGGTTGACCGAGACGATAATATGAGAGCAGTTGGTCGAGGGGTGCGGTCAAATGAATACTATATATCAAAATAGTATTTTATTGCTTACGCCGACATTTCGATCCAGTTTGTTGGTTTTCATAACTTGATGATATCAAGTTCACAATAAAATACTATGAAAATACTATAAAATAAAATACTAATAAAATACTATACTATAAAATACTACAATAAAATTCCCCGAAAGTACTTTTAGGTTAAGTATGTCATATACGTAAATTTAATGAGCAGCAGAGAGAATACTTTAAGTTTTACTGAAATCGGTATATCCTTCACAATCTATAGCTACAAAATTTGTCGACCACTATCTTGAAAGAACAGATAACACCGGGGATCTTTTTCGGGTGCACTGTAACATTGATAACCTCAAAACAATCTGTCCAGAAGTCCCTATGAGAAGTCCCTATTATTTTTTATTCGATTTTCAGATTCTGCTTATCTTAAGACGCAAAACCTCAAACTTTGTAAAAGGGAGGTTAACTTTTTTTTATCAAAGGCAGTCATTTACAATGGTTGACTATTGAAAATAATAAACTAAAAATAACAAAGCAATTTTTTTTAAGCTGATTTTAATCATGGTACCGTTCCCGTTCGCATAGCTTTAATTTATCAAGAAAAGTTTGACTATTATATTTTTCCTAACTAATTTTCAGAAACATTATTGTAATTTTTTCTTTTCTTTTTTCACCTTCATAATTAAAGTTGTAAGAATTTGTTTAAATTTGGTAGGCAAGCCGTGTGAGTGGACAAACCAGATTTTTTTCTTAATACTATGAAATAAACTGATACGATTATAGTGCCAACATACTAAGAGTAACTTCATTTGGCTGAGATTAACTTGACCTGAAGAAAGCCTAGATAATTTTTACTAATTTGGTAAGAATGATTACATACATTCTTATGTGCACCTTGAAACGTATTATCATTTATTTTTATTATTATTGACTCCTTCATTTATACCCAAACAGTCTTCTAAAGATAGTCTTAATCATTTATTATGATTCTTGGTTGTGGTGAAGGTTAAATTTGATTGGAAGAAAAAAAAATTGTCCAACGAGACAATTAATTTGTTTTTTATAAAACGTTGGGTGATTAAATCTACATGATATTATTTAAATATGATTATTGCATTTTGTTATATTGGTGTAGTGTTATATTAAATTATTTTGATATTATGGGTAACATACAAACCTGCTTTGTGGTTCGATGACAGGAATATACTGGAAAAATCACCATTGAGGAAAACATTGTTATCCAACCCATGTATACGGGCACCATCTTGGATCTGTGTATTGACGCATCATTTACGACGTAGTCTGCAATGAAAAACATGTTGATGGTCAAGTTGAAGAAGGATACGAAAGAGATGAGGAGTAACTGCAAGCTGAAGGCTTCGTTCAACGAAGTGAGGAGGGACACCATTCGGTCGTAGAGCAGTACGTAGGTGTAGAGGCGGCCGCTGCTGATGGTGATCTTTGACTTCAGCGCCATCACCAAGTGCTCCAGCTTGGTGCTCACCAACTGAACCAAAGCCACGAAGGGCGCGGTACCGACGACTATGATCGAGATCATGCCGTAGTAGTAGCACAGAGCTAAGGACACGGTGCCATCGAGAGGGGTGTTGCCGTTCCAGTCCATGTAGGCAGTGACCGCGATGGCTATGGACTGCCACAAGAAGTAGCCGAGGACCATCAAGAAGCTCGGTTGTCCTCTAGTCTCGCTCTTCAACTTATCCAGGATGAGGAACACCAAGGAAATCTTCCTGCGGTGGATCAAGATGCACCCGTTAAAAATAACGATACAAGCATACATCGCTAGCATCTGACATCTGAAAAGGATATTGCGAAGCAAGGAATTCTTAGCAAGGCGCGGAGGATCGAATACTACAAACGCAGCTTCGACGGTACAGACTAAAATTATTATCAAGGAGTAAGTGAACCACTGGAAAGAAACTCTTTTCCTTACATGATCGTAAGGAAAGACGCCTAGAAGCTTAGTCAGCAGTAATATTATATTGAAAACAGATTCAGATGAAAAGTACATTTTTTATATTCAAGGAAGTAGAGAGTCTAGGGGGGTATCAAATACTGAACGTAAATGGACTTCGACCGGTTAGAATGTCTCTGATGTATCGACTCCGAAACTCCATTACGGTAAGGGAGTTTATCTTCAGACCATCGCGTAATTATGTTTGCGTGATTCGTAAATTGCAGCGGTTAACGATGCGCAATTCCACAGTCAGGTCAGTGACGAACCAACACGAATACGTTCATTCATCCACCATCATCAGCCAGAAAACTGTGTTTATATTTTACTTCCTTATCAGATTTTATCCACAAACAAACAGCCATAGGTCGAGATTATCTAGAAATTAAATAATATGTTTTTTATAGATTACCACTTACACCAATCGTCAATTTTAAACATCGAGAAATCTATTTTTAATATTTACACAATATTTTGTTTATGTATCTCTGTGGCTCCTAGGCCCACATTTTTGTCTTTTTGTATTATTCTAAAGGGAATCGTCCCAGAATAAATAAAGCATTGCTATTATTATTATTATTACCTCTTTATTCTCCACATATACAATGGTGTTTATATGTAATAGTTGGGGACCCATTAGGTCAACCAAAAATTATATTTGTATATTTTCATAATTATCTAACATTTGTGAACTTCCTGACTATACTCGCCGTTCCCAACAACACCGCCTGTTGCATTCTTTCGATCGTCCGAGAGGGCAGTTCTAGTTGTCGCAGAGAAGATATAGTTTCTTCCGGTATCAGTCCGTTGCACGAGATTACAATTGGCAGAATTCGGGTTTCCTTTAAATGATATAATTGTTTGATCTCTTCAGCCAATTCTACGTACTTTCTCTTTTTTTCCGCTACTACCTTGTGTAGGTTATCATCAGAAGGAACTCCAATCTCTATGATAAATTATTAATTATGATAATTAATAATTATGATATTATTATTATTTCCATTCTTTATTCTTTATTATTATTATTATTATTATTATATATTAAATAGTTGACCGTAGTTAATAATAAGGAAATAGTGAGGGTGGCGATCGAAGTTGACTAATAATCTTGGCAAAGTTACAATGTAAATAAGATCAGCGTGTAACCGGATGAAGGATGTAAAATGTAGCGAAACGCTACCATTCAATAATTTTTTGTAGTAAATTGTAGTGATCTTAACCACCACTCTGACCATCTTGTCTATGAATATTTTCTATAGTATTTTAGTCCACTATATGTAAAAATGGATTTATGTTATGTACATTTATAATTAACAATCATCCATTACTTACAGAGAGAGGTTTAAGTTGATTTGTTTAGGATAGTTAAATTATTAATTATTGATATGTGAGTAATATACCTTAGAAAATTAGAAACAAATTTAAAATAGTTTTGATAATTAAAATTATAATCGATGAAAATACTTGACTTCTCAAGTAAAATGATTTCGATTACCGAATACATACACTTTAGAAATTTATGATAAGGTTTCTAGGAGAGGATCAGAAGGTTTCACCATAAAAACTATAAGAAATATAGACAATACTTATATTTGTGTAATATCAAATTTAATCTATCAAACAATGCGATTAATGTAATTTGATTATAATTGATCTTCTAAAATGAGGCAGGAACGTAGTATTTGTAACCACCAGGACTGCACACTAGTCCTGCTGACCAAACTGAATCAGCATGACCAGGTAGGATGAAGTTGCTGCCACCATCTAAGTATCAATTAATATCCATTATACAATAATATTTTATTACAATATAATTTTTTACAACTAAAAAGTAACTTTGCTATTGTTTCAATCGATTAAAAGAAGTAGCAGAATCAGGATTTAATTTTTTTCGGGGGAGAGGGAAGCAGGCTAATATAAAAAAAAGTAAAATAAAAAAATTAATATTAATTAAAAAAATATTCCAAAATAAATATATATAATTAATAAATAAATTAGAAACAATTTTTAAATGAAATAAATTTTAAAATAAAAGAATAGTAAATCAAATTTGAAATTTTTAAATATAAAAAAATATTAAATATTCATTAACTTAAAAAATATGTATTTATTTTTTGTATTTTTTAATAATTTATTTATTTTATTAAAAAAAATTGTTGATTTAATTTTATTTTTTAAATATTTTTTTTTACTTAACCTTTTTTTATTTATTTATTTTTTCATTTTTATTAATATTTTAATTTTTTCTTAAAATATCAACTAAATATAATAGAAAATCGATTTTTTCAGACGGAAATATCTTTCTTCATAATGACGATAAATTATTTATTTGATACTTTATATGACTATCGATAAAAATTGGCGGAAGAAGCTTCTATTGCTTAGAGAATACATGCGTACCTTTTCTAAATAATACAAAACTAACTAGAAACTCATGTCCCTATTTGAAGTAAGGAAATACATCCCACGTTAAACTTCGTAATATTTTTAATGAACTGTGCGTTTAGAATATTAAGAAGTTTAATGTGGGATGAATTTGTTTACTTCAAATAGCGGTATAAGTTTCTGATCTCTCCCTCTCTCTCTCCCCACTCTCTCTCCCTCTCTCTCTCCTTCCACTCTCTCTCCCTCTCTCTCTCCTCTCCCCCCCCCCTCTCTCTCTCTCTCTTTTCCTCTCCCTCTCTCTCTACCTCTCCTACTCCCTCTCCCTCCCCCTCTCACCCTCTCCCACACCCTCTCCCTCACCCTCTCTCATCTCTCTCTCACTCTCTCCCTCTTTCGCACGCACGCAGGCACGCACACACACACTCACTCTACGGATAACTTACCGAGTGCACCATAGAAAAGTCTAAATTGAAGAGACCACAGGCCGTTAATGTGACCTCCCTCTTCATGGAGAGATGGAGGAGGAGTTTCTCCTGCAAAACAAGATAATTATAGCAAATTTTAGAATTTAAGGTTCTCCTGCAAAACATGATAATTATAGCAACGTTTAGAATTTAAGGTTCTCCTGTAAAACATGATAATTATAGACACGTTTAGAATTTAAGGTTTTCTAATTAAGTAAATCAAAAGAAGTATATCGACAGATTACGCACTTTTGGAATTATCGTGATTGTTGGCATTACAGACCTCGTAGAACTTTTGCTGCTTTAGTGCCAGTTGCACAATTCACGGTTTTAACCAAGATTTAGTTATCTGACCTTAATCTACCAGTAGCTCAGCTCTGTAATCACTACTTTCCGTCATTCGTAAAAAGTTAAATCTAAACCAAGATATAGAAAGGAAGTAGTAGGTTACTAATATGCTTTTCTACAGTTCTTTGTTGTGTGAGCTTCTCAATAGTGTCAATTATCAAAAAATAACTATCTAAATCTACCACGAAATTCAACATCAGACAAAATAGACAAAATCCGAGGACGATATTCTTTTTTCTCCATTGGTAAAAATGCAATTAAATCGAGAAAATCATCGTCAACTGTGAGGCAGTCAAAATCTAGCATATCCCTTATTGCAAGAGAAAAGATAAATAAAAATTATCAACACAAAGGATACAGAAAAAACACCGTGGAAGGTTATCATAACTGCCAAGGGTAACCCAATGTAACTAAGTTTATTTTCGAAGTAAAGCTTAAGCGCCTACGGTCGACTGATCAAGATTAAACTTGGTTTAATCTTAAATAACGCTTAATCTAAGCTTAACTGATTTGGAGCAACTGGCCCTTGACCAATCTTTTCCATCTCTACCTATTTTGGACCATTTCTTTCCAGTTATCTGAAGTGCAGCTCTATTAGATCTTTGTTGATTCGATCTATTCATCTCGTTTTTGGTCTTTCACGTAGTCCCTTGCCTACAACCGAGGCATTCAATGTTGTGTAGAGGATTTCAGATAAATTGCTCCGAGCTATAGCCCCACCCATCTTAATCTCCTTGTCTTCATATCATGAGATATTGATTGATCAAATTCTGTAAGCGATCCTTATTGGTCTTTCTCCTCTATGCGTTAGTACTCTGATCCCAGATAGTTCCGGTTATCGTGTGGAGAATTATTTTCTCAAACCTTTCAATACTTCTTTTTAGTTTTTTTTTTTTTTGTGAATTTCCTGATGGTTTCATAAGTGTCCAGAGTATTTTTGGTTTGGCAGAGAACTTTCGTTTTTTTTTTTCCTTTACTACCTTTTCGGATTGATAAGCACAGCTATATTTCGGCTCAATCAATACGGCCTTATTAACGGCGTATATTAACCTTTTAAGAATTCGGTCATCAAGTCCAACAATTTTACCCTCCCATTTTCTTCATCACAATGTAATCTCTTCAATAATATTTACTAGGTATACTCAACGCAATCCAGCGTTGCGTAGTTGTCTAAATTCTCTGGTTAACTCATCCTTCTTTGGTCCGAATATTCTTAGCAATACTTTGTTTTCAAAATCCTTAATATCCTTTAAGAATATAATGACTATGAAAAGTCACAGGTGATGAACATATTATAAGAGAGGTTATTTCATTTTTTATGTATTCTGTGTCTTTCTGTCGTCGGATCCATGTGACGGGAATAATACCTAAGTCTGTTAATTTGTTGTGATAACATTTTCAGAGATTTGTGTTTTGATGAATAAATGGTCCTATGTAAATTTCCTCTAATTCTTTCCACTTTTTCGCTTAGCCTTATGTTTTATCTTGACAAGACTATACTTCAAAAACTGCTTCTTCAGTAGATTTTATTCTCAAACGATAAATCATATGCTTTGAAATACAGGTAACACCCAACTAATAATGATGTTGATTAAGGTTTAAAGGGGACCCTACACGGTAATTCATGAATGAACGTCACAAGAAGTTCCAAGATTGCCCGCTATCGCTTTGATCATGAAGACCATTTCAATCATCACTGGTCATTACTTATCGTTGCTGATTTAGGTTAGATCGTTGCTGACCAATTTAGCGCAGTTGTAAACAAAGAAACAGCATAGATATGCTTATTTGGACATTGTCATTTATAATATTGGGCATGAAGAGAAAAACGGAGATATAATAATTACTTCCTAGTGCCTGAAAATCGTTTAAACCAAAGTTAGTCCAAAATATAAGTCAACTAAATACAAAAATCTATGAAAAGTATTGCGAAAATAATCAATTAGTTAAGAAAAATGGAAAAATTAATGGCAAATAAACACAACAGTTAAAGATTTTTTTCGTAAATTGTGAAGTTTCCACTTTTTTTTCTTTCCAATTTATTGCCTACTTGACTATTTAAAGAAAAAATAGTTGAAAATGGTTAATAATAATATAGACTAGGGATATAAACAACTATTTACTTTTATGAAATTATTTACTTAATAACGAGACCTAGGTAAACTAACCTATCTAGTAGTTAGGTCTCATAGAAAATCGTTTTGACAAAAGTTAGTAAAATATAAGTCTACTACTTACAAAAATTAAGGAAAGGTATTATGAAAATAATAAATTTGTTGAGGAAAATGGGAAAAGAACTGATAAATATACACAACGTTAAAGTTTTTTTTTTCCTAAAGTAAATTGTGAAGTTTCCTTAATTTTTTTTTTTAATTTGTTGCCCACTTGACTATTTAAAAGAAATAGTTGAGGATGGTTTAAAATTATAAAAAAGGGATATGAAAAATTATTTAACTATTTACATATAATGAAAATCAGAAATTTATAATGGTTGTGAGACCTAGGTAACCTAACCTATCCAGCAGTATGGTTAGTCTCCCCACTACTTTTATCCCCTCCATTTCTCGTGAATGAACCTTTGATTTCCGGATGTTCGGAAATCCGCAGCGCACCACCATCAGTACTTCATTCACTACCTTACACGACAATTCGGAACGTCATTAGTGCGATTCCGATTGACCGTGTAGGGTCCTCTTAAAGGAAAACGTTTTTATTAAACTACTATGTACTTACATACATTACAAAATTCTCAAAAGTTTTAAGTAAATATTAAAATTACTTACATTTCGCATAAGTTCTGAAGTTTTATCGTTGATGATCAACTGATAGAGGAGGTGGTTGAAATCGTTCGTCTGAAACCAAAGCAATATTTTCAAAAATTTATTGTTGTGAATGTTAGGCACTGCCATATAATAAAAACAATTTTATAGTTATGCGTTTATTTATGAATTAATATTAAGACAGATTAAGTCTATGTTCGAAATCTAAGAGGCTGTAGCATTAACCAACATCAGTGTCGCGAGGCCATCTTCTTTTCAGACGTCTAGGGAGAGAGATTGCCAGCAAACGAAGAGGTTGTAAGATAATAAACTAGTGCATTTGGATGGGCCTGAAATTTATTATGTTAGAGTATATATAAATGGATTGAGCTAAATTGGCAGCATATGGTATAGTAAGATCATTAAGAATAATTTTATTTGTAATAGTATACTTTACGATGGAATTTGGACTGCAAGGATTGGGTATGAGAGGAATCTGATTGTTTAGTGGAGCCCAAATAGAAAGCTCAACTCCGCAAGTCCAAATAGATCATGTTATTGTCAACTAAATAAGTCTTTTACAGTTAATTGGAATCTTGAGGGGTTTGACTAGTAAATGCTGAAGGGACAGGAAACGAAGAAAAAATAAATTACTATTTTTATGCTTTTAATTTTATTTTCACCTAAAAATTAATTAAAAAAGTTAATTTCATTAATTTAATTGATTAATCAATTAAAATTTAAAAAAGAGGAACTGACCAGACAATACAAATAACTGTCACACCTTTTGGACTACAGAAATCCACATACATAACAAGCCAATAATCTACACCACCATACTGTGACCGATTTGGAATTACGAAACAGAACTTTGGGGTTCCGCAAAACACGTCCATATGAACAAAATTCAAACCACACAGTCCAAAATACTTCGAAAAATTGAAAGTGCACCCTAGTATATTTGAAATTATACCATACACGACTACATGAATATACAAATAGTAAAACCCTACGTACATAACAAATACACCACATTCCATTCTTCAACTATTAATCATCCTAATCCACTTGTCCTCCCTCTTTCTTCCTCCCTGTTACCATCGGAACCTCAAAGAAGACTAAAACTGTAGTGGCCTCGGGATCTGCTCACAATATAAATGATTTTCAAGAAATAGCAGACAGAACGAGCGACAGCACAGTTGCTAGATGCGTTGTAACGCAGTTGCAAACATAATGTAAAATAAAATAAAATTTGCACCGTTTTTAATAAAAAAGTATTTAATTTTCCTGAGATGGGGATACATGCACCATCACCCTTGGAGGAGGGGAGATTGTACTCCTAATGTCATGAGCTGATAGATGATAATAATAATAGTATTTCAATAAACAGAAATAAGGTTTTGTCATAAACGGTGTTATATTTAAAATAATTAAATGAATAATGCAAGATGGTTTAATGGTTTAGTGGAGCCCCAAAATTCAACTCCATAACTCCATATAGGCCTTAGTATAGTCAAGTATAGGAGTCTTTTATAGTTAATTGAAGTGTTTGTCTAATAAGCGTTGAAGTAGCCGGAAACGTCTAGCAGTTTCGTGTCGTTTTAATCTTGTATTCGGATTCTAAGTAATACATTTGTCCAAATAGAGTCCTAGGTAGTGGATCTTCATCAACAGAGATAAGTGGGGTACTATTAAAGGATACTAAGGGATAGGAAGTCCTGGGAGTTTTGTCATAAAAAAAATATTGCTTTTTAAGATTCCCTTTAGGTGGGTCATCTTTTCAATATATGGTTGAGACAAACCTTTTCAGTGAGCTCTGACGACGAAGCTGCGATTATCCAAGATGTTATTAAAATGTACATCAACCACAACATTTTTTCCACCGGAGGTCGATCCGGCCCTCCATATAAGACAAACTTGATATCAAAGATTCTATGCAGATTTGGGTTATTGTACAAGTAAAATGTGACTACGGTAAGCCCCATGAAGTTTATGATCGTGACGATAGTGATGAGCAATCCGAAGGCGGTTTGCAGAATCTCGCTAACGTCGCAAAGCTTGCCGTGAGCTTCGGAAAGGATAGTCACTTTCTCTTGTTGATAAGACAGATGGATCGTTTTCTTAAGTTCATTCAGGGATTCGCAAGCATTCTGTAACCTATTTGATATCAGTCGAGCTAGAACTGAGAACTGAGAGGTGGTTAACCAAACATTTATGGTGATGATGATGAAAAAAAATCTAAAGGTATAAGTGTTGTAAATGTATGTTTGCCAGGCGATGAGTACAACGCTTAATAGAAAACAGAGGAAGTCGTGAAAGTCGTACTCTATCTTCAAGCGATTGTCTAGCATGGCGTCTACCTCTTCCAAGGCCTCTATAATCTGACGGACGGCGCGACCTCTCCAACGCGAAGTCCCTGCTGATATGACGAATAAGATAGGATGGGTGCTTAGTACGCATGCGAATAAAACTATTTCCATACTTCTAACGAGTTCTTCATCTATCGGCAATTCATAAAATAAACTGTAATTGATAAAGATTGTACAGTATCCAAGCAGAATTACAGCTACTAATGACAGAATAGTAACAAAATAGGAAGTGATATAATGTCCATTCTGCAAGATGAATGGGAAGCTTCCGATGGCAGTAGAGAGGTAATAAATAATACGTAAATATTTGTGGGTTGATAGTATGAATGTGCCACTTTTTTCGGGAATTACTTTTCTGGAACCCATCTTCTTATGGTCTGTGGGAGAATACAGAAGAAACTGAAAGGTTGTTGAGTGACAACCTCTCTAGAATCTCTAGGTCGATAGCCATTAGTAAAGAACAATGGAACTTCTAGTAATAAAATTCTTAATCAGATTGTATGCCAATCGTTTTTACTTTCACTTACCTCTATATATAGTTATATATTATATATATTACATATATAATATACTACAAGGGAAGGTATTGCGATAGCGAAAATTTTTGAAATTGAGTTTTCATCGGAAATACACATTTTGAGGTCCCCTGAGTTCAAATAACCAAGTCCCACAAATTGGTCTGTGTGTGTATGTGAACAATCTAGCTCAAAAACAAAAATTCGTATGAAACTGATATTACATATTTAAGATAGGTATATGGCTGGGATGTTACAGCGACTTTTCCCTTAAAATCGGCTTACCGGAAGTGCTACTTTATATCAACGGTGAAACACATTTTTACAATTTTTTCAAAAACGATTTTGATTAAACTCAGTGTATTAGTGTATAATTAAGTGGTATTTAATGTCATTTAGCTCTTATCCCCATTGATGTCACTTTACAGGGCTTTACTTTCATTCATTCATTATTGGCACATGTTTTTTCTCAAGTCTTCTTTCACTTGTCTATCCATCTTGCCTTCCATCTTCCCCTTTGCCTTCAGGCTTTACTTTATAGTTCTATATTTCAACATTGCAAATCACCTACTCTGGAATCAACTTACTCACTGCCTGTATAGATATAACTTTTCCAACTAGAAATATCACTGAAATGATATTACTCAAAAATGTTGAAATTGTAGTTAGTCATTCTGTCAATTGAAGGGCTCAGAAAGTGAAGTTATGTGGTTTATAAAATCGGATGGATTAACTAGATTTTGATTCTCTACCGTCGATATAATAAATAGAGTTTTTATAATTTTAATGGTCTTAATAATTTGTTATCTGAAAGCTTTAAGCTTTAGTTTCGTTAAAATGCACTTCAAAAATTTTATAATAGCCCAGTATTGCCAGAAAATAATTCCCATTCAAAGTACAGCGGTAAGTGAAAGTTATGTGTTGCGCAAACTTTTTATTTTTTATTTCAGAAAGTAAAATTGATTACCAAATGTAAAATTAAAATGGCCATATCTGGGATTTATTGAAAAAGACCCTAAGTAACATAATAAATTAAATAAAAAGTAACATTATAAAATTAAATCGCTGAGCACTTTAATGAATTTTGTTTCAATCAAATCAGAACATTTTCTCTTATTGTTATTATACAAAAAATCCATATAATATTTCCTACTAAAATTTGGTCTTCGAATGTATTAAGATAAAAAAAGTGAGTTCCAGTAACCATTCTCATATATTTCTGATGGCCAATTAACAGAAGTATAAATAAATAATCTTTGAAAATATATTTAAAAAAAAATAGTAATGCAATCTTTAAAATGGAAACATAATATATTATGTGTTTGAATAGAGTCAGGTCATTTATGTTTAAAAGCATAAAAAAAGTCAAAACATATATTATATACATAAAAAAACAAAATTATATATTTGTATAAAATTGTAGACATTGTGTTGTATTTGCCAATAAGTCAGAAAAACGATCTGTAATAATGAATTAAGTTTTTTATAGATTGATCAGAAGCAGATATATATTTTTAATATCTATTATGTAGCATATTTATCAAGTCAAAATAATTAATGTTAAAAAGAATAATATAATATAACAAAATTATAATTTTATTGATAAGTTTACAGATATTTATCTCTATAATTGAGACTACTCCAGAAATTGTATCTGCTTTCATGAAGCCCTTCATTCATCTTAAAACCAGAATTGCTTATTTTCATAAAACGATGTCTTGTGGGAGTCCATGTAGGCCAAATAAAGTTACTTTCAGCTGATACAGGTTTTCTGAAAAATAAATAAACAATGTAAGTAACAAGCATGTTTCACCATGACTAACAGTTTCAATAAATTATAAATTTTGTCATCCTTAAAAGATTATGTGAATTTATTTTTTTCATATTACTTACCCATATTTGGCAAAATTACTCCATATTTTCACCAGTTTTATAGACAATTCGAGATCACTTCCCTTTAAGTTAGGGGCAGACTTCTTGTACCAAATGTATGGAACTTCTTCAGAGTGTCCTGCTCCTATTATTAAATGAATGGATTTTAGATTATTATAGCTCATTCTTGAACTCATGCACGCACGCAGTTATACACATACACTCACACATATAAATATACACAGAAATATTTATTTTTATTTACTTGCACTTGGATATGTACCGAAATCCTGGAGGAAATCATTAATAGGTTTTATTCCTAAGACTTGCAAGGAGGATTATAATGTTGCTAAAGCTTATCGACCTATAAGTCCAACCTCCTTTGTATTTAAGATACTGATATTTGTGTAGAAGAGGCATTTGATAGTACTAAACCGGAAGCAGTTTGTAAAGGCTTAGTAAACATATCTGCCCCCCCCTGGATTGATCAGTTGGGTAAGATTCGTACTAAAAAATAGAATTATTGTTGTTTCAGAAGAAGCAGTAAGATTGCAGGCACAGGCGGTGGAAGTCTTATTGTCATTGATTCAGCTACACCTATGGATAAAAGGTGATGCGTTTATGGCATTTTTAAGAATGAACTATAATAGACAGTGGGAAGTACCAGGAACACGCACCGGACACTTAGAAATAGCCAGGATGGTGTGAAGAGTTATTTAGAAAAAGACTTATCTATCTTACGGTACCTTTCCCGCCGCTTGATAAAAGCCTTGCTTTAGACAGTAAGGTTAGCTATCTGTACCCTAACATAATAGACTGGGAACAGGGTTTAGTAGAAACTCAGAAGGACTCCCTGTCCTGTTTCATTGATGGGTCGAGGAAAGACTCAACTAGTTTAACGGGTGCAGGAGTCTGTATAGAGAAGCTAAATATAGAATTAAACATACCATTAGGTAAACATACTACAGTATTTCAAGCAGAGGTGTTTGCTATACTTTTTTTTTTTTTGTTTGGGTCCTCAAGTTTAATGCTATATGGGGTTTTACCGGGCCAGGGATTGAGGGCAGGGATTTATTTATAAATGTTTTGGGCTCTTCAACAACTTGGGTCATTTTTGCCCTTTATTACAATTTGATCAACTACTATATACATAACGAAACTATATCTAACAAATACAATAAGGGCTGAGATTTAAAAGGCTCCCCCGGCACCGGAACTAGAACTCGTGACTATTTTTATCCAGTTATCTCATATATCAGGGTGGCGGTGCTGTGCGAACACGTTTTGCCCATTCGGCCTCCACCTATATTTTCTGCAGCCACCTGTCTGATAGTTATTAATTGTGAGAGTAATGGCATTACTATCTATTCGAATATTCAGTCGGCATTACTAGCATTGGAATTCCGCAAAGAGACCTCCACACTAGAACAGGAGTGTAAACAGGCTTTGGAGACATTGGTCTGCTCTCAGAGAGTGAAACTAGTGTGGGTTACTAGTCACAAGAGAATTAAAGGCAATGAAAAAAGCGATGCCCTCGTAAGGAAAGGAGTGGAATTTCCTATTATAGGTCCTAAAAATTAGCGGAATATCCAAGGAACATCAGTGGAAAGAAATACTTGATAGGATTTGGAAAAAGCAGGTAAGGAGTGGGGGGAATGCACTGGACTTAAGCAAGCCAAACAATTTATCAAAAGTGGTTGCTGGACCTAACTAAAAAGGAAATCCGACTCATCATCGGAGTACTAACAGGCAACTGCAGACTTAAATGATATTTAAAGATCTTTTTGTGATCCATTTGCATCGCTCAGATACAGACTTCTGGACACAGACAGAATACAAGTACACAAAGCTACCTCTATAAAATGGTTCAACCTTTTGCACTTTATTAGAAGAACAAAAAGGTTTGAGACAGAGTTGGAGGTATAATAGACAACCGTTGGTAGTATCGTCTTTTTGGGATTGGCAAAAAATACCAATAGGCCAACTTGGTGGACTTAGTCCTCCCCCACCAGTACCGGTACCAGCACTAGTGTGGTACAAACCACAACAAATTTTTTATAGGATACATCTGAATGACAACGATTTCAAAATAAATGTATTTTCTTTAGATACTCACCTACTGCTAAAGTTCTATTTTTTGGTGCATAGGTGTATTCACCAATATAGTCAAAATAGTAAAAATAGACATCTCCTGTGTGTTTGTTTGCTGTTTCCAAAATTCCAGCATAGAACCAACTGTCAGAATATGCCTAAAATATATGTTTACATGATCACTTTCTACAATTTAGAGATCTACCACATTCATAATGTAAGCTGTTAAGATGATAACTGTCACTTGAATAAACTATATATTTTCCATTTTTATCAATAATTGAACATTGAAAAATATGTAATCTGTGTAATATGACCGCATATGATTATAAAAACAAAATCATTCATTTTATCATCTATAACCAATCTTTCTGGTTCGAAATCTGATTTTAAATCATATGATCTAAACACACTTACATACATGGGTGCTTATTTATGACTATGTGTTTGGGTGTGGATGTATAATAAATAATAAATAATAATATAAAGCTCACATGAGTTACATTCTGCCAATCTGCAGCAGTGATTTCCTTATTGCCAAAATAGTATTGTTTAATCTTTCTTGTTACTTCATCTGGATTAGAAGCAGATGCAACATAGAGAAATGTTATTGGAGCCACCTTCTCAAAATTGTCATTATACCATTTGAAATCCATATTATATTCCAGGAAAACTATAAAGATATGTATTTAATCAGTTTTATATTTTAGGACCATTAAGAACTTTTTGTCTTATTGGAATAAAGATGTAATCTGACACTATAGTTTTGAATTGCTTTTTGTGGTTGTTGGGCTAGCAGATTCAATTTTTAAAATAGAATGCCAACATTAATTGATTTCAATGATCATTTTATTTTACAATTATGTAAGTTTTTATTTGATTTATAACAATCTCATTTCATAGACAATTTTAAAATTTTGTTGTTGGAACCCACATTTCTGAATAAAATTTATTAACATTTTTTATATTTTAGAAGATAGAATAGAGCCTGTGTTTCGTAAATCATGTTGTAGTAAGAGCTCCTGATTTTTAGTAGGGTAAGTTTGATTCCCACCTGAATTAATTAATATTTTTTTGCTGCTGTAATGTAAAGTGAATCTCGACATTCCCACTATGGTTAGGAATAAGAACATACTTCTGGACTGTCACCATGAGTCAGCAAAAAGAACTAATTGGTCCATATGCTGGATTAGTTAGAAAAAATTAACTATGCGGTCTCTATGAGGGACTTCAAATTAAGAAGGTATGTAATGTTAAAGTTATAGAATATTGCTAATGTTAGTGCAAAAGGTTGTATGTAACCCTTCCTGAAGGTGATATTTTGTAGTATGCAAAAGCAATAAATAGTCCACTACTATGGAAAATAGTATAGAGAAATAAAATATGAAATTATACTAATAAATCATATAGAAATAATCAGTTTTTGTTTTTTTTAAAACAACTCAATTTTTACAGATGACCTTTTGCACTAACAGTGGTTATATATGTTAATGAGAATGTAGCTGTTTATTTATCTAGTGCTTTAATAATTGCATCAGTATCTTAAAACAATTTATAATAATAATCTATTTGTTAACAGAAAATAATTTCATCAGATAAACATACAGATAGTGAAACTTACATTTGGTTCTCAGCAAGCCCTCTCCAGAAGTCATTCCAATCAGTAGTGGGACAGAATTATGTTCCCAGCTTGATAACGGCCCAGTAAGGAAGGCTTCTGAACTTTTAGGTTCTAGCGCTGGTTGAAATACCAACAACAATGGGTCAATTTGCCACTCCTGGAACAATAAATTACATATTTGCTTCTCATAATTATATATAAACCATAAGCTCAGTGGTGTAAATGATTTCAGCATAAACCCTGTGGTGCAGAGGCAAGAACCATCTAAGGGGCGGAACAGAAGTCAAGGAAAGAAAATAAATAATTCAAAGCTGTAATTTAAATTGTGGAGGGAGGGGAGGGCGGAGTTTCTTATTTCAACTGAGGAATAAGATGAGTATTACAAGGCTAAATAATCTAAGGATCGTGAGGGTCAAACAAGACTGGACCCGGGCTTCTGACCTTAATGTTACCAACAAGGACTGTCCTTAAAAATTATGAATTTTATCCTTATTTTTTAGGTGCTACATAAAATTTATCAAAATCACTCTAAAACATAATTATCAGATACCTCATTATGATTACAATAAATAAGTAAATAATTAATATAAATTAATATTATTATTTTTAAACAATAATCGATTTTACAAAGATCATACTGCTTTCACAATTTTATGTCAAAAATGAAAAATAATTTTAACAAGATGTTTCATTTTATCGATATTATGAACTTTGAGATTTTATTAACCATTTTCAAATTAATCTAGAATAAAACATCAGTCGTAAAAAAAAAACATATTTTAAAACTAAATAGTATACTAATCTTTGGTAGTATTTTTTACAGTAAAATTATAAATTTATTTATTTTCTTTTTCCACATTTTATCACTAATATTTTGCCGTTTGTTTACGAGGATTGTTAAAAGGTAAAATAATTGTAAAAAAAATGGCAACATAAAATAAACCAATTTATAGTATTACCGCAACAAGCTCTACGAAAGAATTTTTTTTTTTTATAATCTATTTATTGAATAATAATACAATCACGCACTGCTAGAGGGCTATAAGTATTAGGGCTAAAAGTTCTCTTTCATACACTATATACAAATAATAGAGAAATAAATATAAATATAAAAAGTAAATAAATAATACTTATGAAGAAAGTAAATAAAAAAAAAACAAATAAAATAAAATAAAAACTTCTTAACACAATCATACCTAACGAAAGAATAATATAAAACTATATACTTTTTTAAATATGTTGTTTTTTCTGACCATTGTTTTATTTTAGATTAATTTGAAAATGGCTAATAAAGTCCAAAAAGATATATATTAAATAAAAACATTTCATAAAAAAAGATCGTTTACTGTTGAAATAAAATTGTGGGAGTAGTGTGATCGTTGTAAAATCTTATTGATTCAATGTAATAATTAGTTTTACATTTTTTTAAATCAAATATTGTTATTGTTAATTATCATTAGATCCTTCTTTACTAAAATAGAAATTATATGAAGTATGGGTGCTATAAATGATTATTATTAAAATTTAAATAAATGAGCTTTTTTCCTAAAAATGGTAATGTTAATTCTGAGTTGAATAGATCAATTATAATTTTTTCCCCCATTCAAATTGTTTTACAGTTTTTATAACAATATCTAAAACTACTTAAACCCATTGAGCAATAATTATAATTAACTTAACATTTGTTTTGGTTGTTTTACTTGTAAAGAGATTGTAGAAAGGGATTAAAAATGAAATTTTTTCACAAACAGTTACTAATGTACAATGAAAAAACAACAAAGGTAATGTCATAATTAATAATCATTCATCAAAACAAACTCCATTTATTTAATTTTTGTGAAAAATTGATGTATAAATTTAAAGCAGCCGAACTTCATATAATTGTTGTCACAGTAAAGAATGGTCTATTGATAGTTATTAAAAACAACATTTGATAAAAAAAATGAAAAACTAAAGTAGAGAAAAATTTTTTGTACAAAAAAAGTTATTTTTAATACTCTTAAACCTCGAGATATAAATATAAAACAACAAAATTTCATAATGTTTTTGTTGATATAAAAATGCAACTTCTAAGAATGTTGTCCAATGGAATATAATTTTTCATTCCATCCTATTCCACAGCCTCTATGCCTTAATGTGGTGCATAGTTTGCATTAACATTACTTACACCACTGGTTCTTGACTTGAATAAACTGGCAAATGAATTTTTCCATTTGATGAAAAGATGAGGGCTTAAATAAAGAGCAGTTAAGTTAATAATTCAGAGTTAAATAAGTCTGTGCATTTGTTACATACATACCTGAACTAATAGTTGTTTATGTTTAGGTAATATTATTATTAAAGTGCTATAGTCGAAATGTGTGAGTGAGGAAGTGAGTGATTAGTTGGAGTGTTTTAAGACATTGGATTGGAATGAGGAGAGAGCATTCTTTACTATTTACTTCACTGTAAAATCTAATTAATAATAAGCTATTCATTGCAAAACGTATTTATAGGCTACCAATTGATAAAGTATTAACATAAATAACATTTATGGTCAATATCTTGAACCCATACCCTGAAGTGCTCCACAAGTCCAACCAGATCACTAGCATTCTTTTTTTGCAGACATCTCACTATCTCTCTAGTGCTGTTGAAGGGGCAAGATGCAAGGCTTGTTAAATTGCTTGCCCTGCTCCTGGGTAGGCCTGGAGGCAGGACTGTCCAAGTGTTGTAGCTTGAACCACTTTCTGCAATAGCTCCATGGAAAAGCCCTAAAGATGTGATTGGCTCAATGTATATTTTTTTCTGTAATCATTTTAGACAGCAAAAGCATAGTAGTTTTTACAAGAATAGTAAACTTTCCAAATATCTTCCAGGGCTTTTAGACAATTTTACAATAGTTGTTAATAATGAATATATATATATATATATATATATATAATTTAATAATAATAATAATTGAAACTATCATGTTACAGTTATATAACAAACAACAATACATTACCTCTGCTGAGAGGTGATATGATATGGTGTATGGCACTTGCTCCTCCAGCACTATCGCCAACCAAAGTCACTCTGTTTGGGTCACCTCCAAACTTAGCAATGTTTTTCTGTATCCACTTTAATGCCATTACTTGATCCTTCATACCTTGGTTTCCTGGCTGTTCGTTGTCTTCAAAGCTTAAAAAACCTAAAGTTATAGATTAAATTGAAGGCTAAAAAGTTGAGGGTTGCAGAAGATGTATAAATTTATAGTTTTTAATCATTGTGTTTTAAAAGCTAACTATACATGTTATAGCCCTACTCTTCTGTGAAATACATCAAAAACAAATATGCATTCCTAAATATTGCATATTAATAATTCTAAAAGATAATAGACTAATTATAATATTATTGCACATATATAAATGTATGCACCTAATTATATTTTAAGCATGAAACAGGTATCACCTCCAAATATGCTTACACACTGAAAATAAATTTTGATTACATTTTAAAAGTTTTGGAGATGATTAAAAGCCTGTTCAACGTCAAAAGATTCAGTTGAAAGATTCTAATTCTAAAAACAATAATAAAAGTATCTTTTTTTTTAATACGTGACAATTCTTCTTGGTTCTAATTTTTAAAAACCAAAACTAATATTATTTTAATTTGAAGTTTTGACCTTTATCCCAGAAAATTAATATAGAATAAAATAAGGATATTAGATATTTTCTTCTGTGGTTAAAGACAAAGATTAAATTTAACTGCTAGAATTCATTATAATCTCCATAACAGTATCAGATAATTTTTTAAGGTATGGTTTTGATGTGTGAATAAACATTTCGTGGCTCAATGGTCTGATTGTTATAATTATTATAATAAAATTGTGGGTTGATGGTTGACTGTAGTGGATAATGAACATAAGGATAAGATCACCCCAACTATCCTTCTCTTCATTATCCTAATAAAACACTTTTATCACATAGAGGAGAGTTATTGTACAAGGTGTAGTTTGAAACTATTTTTAAACAGAATTTAGCCAAACCGCAAGTTTCTTCAAATGATCTACTACAGTTAACTCATTTTGATTATGTTTTAAAATGATATAGTCTGTTATCAGGAAGTAAATCTGAAATGAATGAAAATTGTTATACTTTATAAACAATGCACTGTTTATTTACAGAGAATCTCATACTTACCCATTATTCCCAGCCGGTAGTTGATTGCTACAACAACAACATCTTCATCCATAAAATAAATCGGACTTGTCATTGATTTATCACCAGCAGTGAAACCCCCACCATGGATATGAACTAACACAGGTGCTGTGTCCTTAGTCTACCAAACACCAAAAGTTATGAATTAGTGGTTTTTTATATTTATTTATTAAAATTGATAATAATAAGTTTGATATCTATATCATTATTATTATTTTATATATGGCATACTAACATTATGTGTGAATACTGAGAGATAAAGACAATCTTCTGATCCAATGACCTTAGAATTGAATGAATGCAAATTTACGTTGTACTGGATGCAAAAAGGCCCATTTTCTGTGGCATTTCTGATGCCAGTCCATGGTTCTGGTTCCTCTGGGGACTAGAACAAATTGTATTAAAGTAAACTTATTTTGTAAGCAAGAACTATTTAAGCTGAAATTTTACATTATGAAGCATAATTCAGTTAATAAATTTGATAGTTTTCAATAGATGATTACTCCAATATCCAGTATAATAAGGTAATATTTAAAATCAAACTTTTAATGTATATTGATCTTTAAAAAAATAGTTTTAAATTCATGTATTTTTTTTTTTTTTTTTTTTTTTTTGTTCTTCCCTACCTCGCCTTTTAGGCTATACGGGATTTTCCCGGGCCGGGGGGTGAGGGCGGGGAAATTTAAAATCCCCTCCGGCACCGGGACGCGAACTCGTACTTTTTATATCATCTCAAATCTCTGTTATCCGGTTGCCAGGCAACTAGCGGTGATGTTACACACGCTTTAGCCTATTCGGCCACCCTGCCCCCAAAAAATTGGTAGGGTTGACCGTGATACACACGGCCTATGCCTGAGTTTATGTATTCCATCCTTGTCAAGGGGAGTGCTAAACTTCTCTCCTTTTTTACTACACAAATTCATGTATTGTAGGTCTTTCTTTTGTATACTTAACACAGTTCAGTTTCGTGTATTTTGAAGTAACATAGCTATTCAGCTTCAGCCCGAAAGCTCCCCACTCACCAGTAGATCCGCCTGTGCTAGACAGAACAAGGAGAAAAGGAAGCTCCAGTCTTCCAGATGACTGGTCAACTGCTTTAAATGGTTCATTTCAATATTTCCGTCACATTTGGCCATCATTTATGTCGAAAAAAAATATTGAAAAATAAGTTAGTTTTGTCGAATTTTTAGCAATGTATATAGTTCTTTAAGGGAGTTGCTAATGCCTGTCAAACCATAAATATGTCATTTTGAAAAAAAAAAAATCAGTTTTTTTCTCTTAGAGATTTATGGACTAAATAGTGTGGGTAAATAATTCTATTGTTCACTTTTGTTACATTTGACTTAATTCTCAATATTAAATTGAATGGTGTTGGCGGTGATATCTAAACTTACAAGGCTTAGGGATTATCTAGGGTATGGGAAATTATGAAGAGAGGATTTTGCCTTTCATGGAGATTTTTTTCTTCTTATGCCAAAGTCGTTGGTCATTCGGCCATCCGACATCTTTCTGCCCAATATAATTTAGATTTTTTAAATATATATATTTAAAAATGTCTTTTCTCTTATGACCGTCAAGGCAGGATATGTGTCTCAATGGTCTGCATCCATTCTTCCTCGATGACACAATTTACAGCTAGGATCCTCAGCGACGCCTATCTTGTGGAAATGACTCGGCAGATAGTCGTGACCAGTGACCAGGCGGAAACAGGATACTACATTTCTTTTCGGCAGTTCAGCTGGGATCGGATTATCTATCAAACACTCATAGATTTTCCCTTCTACCTAGTCCAAACTTTTCTTACTTCTTCCTTCACTACCATCTTTACCATTCGCGTATAGAATTAGCACTTGATGGACGTTCATTGATGTTCGTAACAGCGAGGATGGCTGCTTGAGAGTCAATGAAGAGAACAGCGCTCTGGTCTCGCCTTCTAGACAATGTTCTTAAGGCTATGAGAATCGCCGCTATCTCACCGTCGAAATTTGTTCCTTCTTCACCCACCGCAGCGCCGATTTGGAATTCCCTCGAGTAAACTCCTGCTCCAGCATTTTTAACGGCTGATTCAATTACTATACAAGTGATAGTGGATGATCCCCAGAGATTCCAGAATAATATTCTCGGCCAATATCAACATCTAGTTCCTCGAGGAAGCTCCAAATGTCAAAAAGATTATTTAATAAAACTTAGATTTTGTAGTAAAAGTATGAAATGAAAACATTTGCATTAAAAATATTTACTCTTATTTTCTACACTATTTTCCCAACGTGATATCAATTTTTTGGTTTGGGAACTGAAAAATTCAGGTTTTGTGAAGAAATTAAGCCATAAAATATGTTTTTAGTAAATATGTTTTTAAAATATTAAATATGAGTTTTAGGTTGATAAGTAGTTTAAAAAGTAACAATCTTAGATAAAATTAGGATAGCAGCTACAGGTGCCTTTGGGCGCAGAGTTTTCTTGGAGAAAATCAACTTTTTTTCAACTGATTTTAGGCTAATTAAACAAATTACAATACATGAAAAACGTCTATTAACATTATATATAATAGATAAACAATATAATATAATTTTTACCTATATTTGAGATCCATTTTCTGTGAAATGTAGGAAAGGATACACGAATTGGAAGTTGACCAGTTCAGAGGTGCCCTGTCCCCAAAGTCGATGGCTCAAGAATCTACTCCCTCCTTTCCCCTCCCATGATATTTTATAACTCACCTTTTCTTAAAAACAGAGCAAGCTAAGAAAAAACTGCAGATCATATACAATTCCATTTGCTGATTATAAACAGTTCCATGTTTTTCCCTTGTCCTTTAGACCGAAAATTCATTACCTCTCTGCAAAAATTTTGATGGTGCAATGCCATGAAACCCTCGTCTGGGCACCCCTCAACCAGATACAAAATGATATCGACAACAAATGAACGATCTAAATAAATGCAATAGGTTCCATAGATGGCGAAAGTTAGCGAAAAAATGAAAAACTATTAAAAGTCGGGACCTGTGCATGCCAAACTGAAAGATCTATTGCTTTTATGGATGGAAATAGAGAATTATGGAAGGACAGAATGATCGTGTTGAAGAAATACGGAACTTACCCTGAACCTGAGTTCCTCAACAGGAGGCTTGGCGAAGGGTATCCCGGTGTATGATAGGTACGATCGACCAGATCTTGATCTTGAAGTGAAGCCGCGGACAGACCCAGCCGTGGTGTCCACAACTGGAGCATCGTCGGCAAGAGCGGCTATTGCGAACAGCAAGAAAACTCCAACCTCACCCGTGATCATCCTCCTAGAATGGTGTTGATGGTAAAGGAACTATGACTCTTATCTTATCGGTCATTGAACTTCCTATTCTTTACAAACAGCACTGCTGCTCAAAATTCATCTGAATGTTGAATAATAATCGTGAATTAAATCTTCGATACTCACTCGGACTTAAAAAAAAAGTTTATTTAGTAAAAAGTTTACAATGAACAAAATATATATGTTACAACAACTACACTAACTATGGCATCTAACTATCAACTATGAGTGACAATGTCTGACTACTTGCTAGGCGGGTAAAGGAGGGGTATTTATACTGAGTCAGGAGAAATATGCTGACTCTAGAGATTTATCATTATTTGGCTACCTTAAGTCCTCCCTTCTGAAGTTTTCGAGCTCCATGAGAGAAGAAGTGGATGAACAGTGTTGGCAGATGTAGATGGCTGGAGTACAAGTTCTTCCTTTGGATTTGATGTACTATCTACTTGCCTTTGTTGGCTAAGAATACTTGAGGGTGTAAACATTGTATAACATGAAATGAAGACAATACCTCCGTAAATACATAATTATCTCTAGTATGGTTAACAATTTCTTTCTTATCACTTAATTTAATAATAGCTGTTTCTGGTAAAATTACTGGATAGGATGAATTATTTTGAATAGTAATATGTTTAATCTTAAAACTAACAAAAACATCAATTGTTTCTAGATAAGATATATAAGGTTCTAAATTGCTAATAGTTGTGGTTAAACAATTACTTAAATTATTATGAACAGAATTATTTATACATGTATCATTAATTTTATAAATTTTATTACAATAATAATTAGTTTTTATAAAATTACATTCTCCTTTATACACCTCTGCGTTATTATATAATACCATTTGATTATTTGCAATTGTTGTTATAATATGATTATTTTTTGTTACTGGAACAGATAAGAAATATAAAGTACTAAAGGTTTTAGCTTTAGTAGGTAACTGTATCATATAATGGATAATATTATTTTTAATCATGCAAGATATTTTACTTGTGAGCCATAATGTCTCAAGATCAGAGCTTACAAATTCTGAATTATTATTTATATCAATATTTTTTAAAATACTGGAATGTGTTATTCCAAGTTTACACATTTCTAATGAATGATTAAACTTAAAATTTTCAATGTCCATGATTACAATAGTGATATAGTTTAGAATGTCGTATAATTCATTTAAATGGTTTGTCAATGTGGTCTTGTCGACAGTATTTATTAAATTGGTTATTTTATTGCTATTAGTATTAATTAATCTAATGTCTTTTTGAAATGTTTTTACTAAATCTTTATTAATTTTAATTTCTTGAGCTATATTATGTTCTATACGATAGTTGTTTTCTTCTAGAGTGGTAATGACCTTATCATAATGCGCCTTGTCATCAGAGTCTAGGTTTCCAGTAAGCCAGTTGATTGCGCTTCCTATGCCGTTTATAAGGCCTCTTTTGCTTCTATTACGTGGAGCATCAATAATATAATCAACTTTATCTTTCAAAAATATTAATTGTTTGTAAATTAAATCATATTTGCTATGTTTTTAAAATTACTTAAATCTCTTTCTAATACTGATATTTCATTTGAAATCAGAAAAATTTAAATAATGTATGATTGTTTTTTATTTTTGTATTACCTTGGAATCAGATAATTTAAACGTAACCAGTCCTGAAGAATGTTCTGGATTGATTATTTCATATTGTCGCGATGTCTGAATCATCAGAATCAATATCCATATTATCTTCATCATCTGGAATATGATAGTTTCTTTTAGTTTTTCGTTTTCTTTGGATGTTATCTGCATGCACCTTAAGGTTTGTATTTTTATTCTTAAATTTATTCACTTGTCTAAATGGATTTTCATGTTTATTTCTAGTTCTAACCTTTATATAAGGTTCATCTTCAATTACTTCATTTTCTCTATCCTTATTTAAGGATCCAGTTCTTACTTCCTTTTCTTTTTCAATTTTATTCTTTATTTGCTCGTGAACTAAATTTAATTCTTTATGATATTGATTAATTAAGTCTTCGTAAATGATTGATAATTTCTTTTCAGGATCTTTTATTGCACCAAAGGTGATTTCATTTGGCGATAATTTAAGTTTTTGATTTAATGAATTGTTATTATAAGTGATAAGAGCTAAATTTAAATTTGTGTTTAAATCTCGTTTTTCATCATTATTTTTGTAAGTCTAATGATTTCTATCAATGTAGAATGAGCTCAGTTCATGGGCCCAAGAGAATTAGGATGATTAGGAGTTGTATAATAAGCTTCGATTCCTAAGCTTTCTAATAAGTTTTGAACTAAGTTGTTTTTATATTCTTTTCCATTGTCCATTTTTATTCTTATTGGATTTGGGAATAAACTTAATTTTTTTTGTAATTATTTTAAATATATTAATAGTATTACATGCTGTGGTTATTTCAGCATACATTTTTTTTTAAAAATGTATCTATAAGAGTTACAATATATTTCTGTTCGAAGTGTAGAGTATCTATCATCAACTCCTCGAATGGTCTCACAGGTGAAATTTTGATTTGATAGGTTTCCTATAATATTTAGTCTTTCTGCAGATGTTACATAAATTTATAAACTTGTTAATTTCTTCTTTCATCCTAGGAAAATAATAAGTCCTTTTCATTTTTTCAAAAGTTTCTAAAACTCCTCTGCGGAATGATTTACCTGCATGATAATTATTTATCAATTCTGTTTGTTCTTCTTTCGTTTCTACATTTAAGACTTCGGTTTTATATCTTTTAAATTTGACATTAGGGAATTTCTCCATATCTTTAGAAGATAAGATAAGGAATATTCCTTCATAATCACTTCTAACCGTTTCTACGTTAGGTTCACAATAGACTCCATAAATTTTGTTTGGTTTTAATATTTCAATTAAAGATTCTTCTAAGTCATTACTCCAAGGGTATGCGGTTTCTATAAAATATATATTTTTACCGAATGTTTTTTCTAGTCGTATTTGTTTTTTTCTTCTTAGGAAAAAAAATTGATTTTTTTCTATGTTGATCGGTTTTGATTCATCAACAATAAATATTTGTTCATAACTACTTTCTTGAGAATGGTTGGGTATTTAAACTTTCATTATCGAAGTTGGGATTATTTAATTCATTTTCTAATTGAGCATTATTATTTTCTAAGTCGATGATTTTTTCTTCTTCGATTTCCATTTTGTTGTCTTCTAACATATTTTCATCAAAATCAAAAACATCTGGAGATGTCAATGGCATTTCAGAGGTTTCTCCGAGTATTCTATCAAGTTGTAATGCTGAATCTTCATCTAAATCAAGATTTGTCATTGCGTTAATTGTCATTCTGCTTAGAGCGTCTGCAGCGAAGTTAGTTTTGCCTTCAATATATTTTATTTCAAAATCGTATTCATGTAAAAAAAATATCCATTTCATTATCCTGGTATTATTATTTTTCATATTGAATAGCCACTGCAAGGGTTTATGGTCAGTCTGAATCCAAATTTTGCTCCATATAAGTAGGGTCTAAAATGTTTTGTAGCGTATAAGACTGCCAAAAGCTTCTTTTTCGATAGTGGAATATTTTTGTTCCGTGTCATTTAGAGTTCTTGAGGCGAACGGTATGGGGTGTTCCCTCCCTTCTGTAACTTGGGAAAGTACAGCTTCAATTGCTACATTACTTGCATCTGTTGTTACTATCATTGGTATTTCAAAATTTGGATATGTTAATATGGGTGCATTCATTAAATGAATCTTTAATTTTTCAAAGGCATTCTTATAATTTTCTGGTATGATGTTTTCTTTATCCTTAAGTTGCTGTGTTAAAGGTTTTGCTATATTTGCATAGTTGTGGATACATTTTCTATAGTATCCCGTTAAACCACGAGATTGCCTAATTTCTTTTTCGATTGTTGGTAATGGGAATTTAGAAATTGCCTCTAATTTTGATGGATCCGTTTTTATACAATCTGGAGTTAAAATATAACCTAAAAATGAAGCTAACTCTTAAAAAATTCCGTTTTCTCTAACTGAATAACAAGGTTGTGTTTAGAAAGGGTTTCAAAAATATTTTCTAAATGTTGTAGATATTCTTCAACGGTTTTTGAATATATTATAATATCATCAACGTAGACTAAGGTATTCGGAATATTAGCAATTATTGAATTCATCGCTCTTTGAAATGTCGGTGGAGCATTGCAAAGACCGAAGGGCATTCTGACGAACATAGTGTCCGTTTTCTGTTGATAAGGCAGTCTTCTCTATGGAATCGTTTGTCATTTCTATTTGGTGAAACCCTGAGTCTAAATCGATGGTAGATAATATTTTAGATCCTTGTAATTTATTCAGTAAATCTTCAATGTTAGGGAGAGGAAATTTATCTTTAATTGTTTGGTCATTTAATTTTCTATAATCTATCACCAATCTATATTTCCTCTGGCCGCTAGCATCTAGTTTTTTTGGCACTAATATTGGTGGTGAATTATATGGTGAATTGCTTTCCCTTATTATGTTTTGATTTAACAACTTTTTAATTTGATTATTCATTTCCTCTCTAAGTTGAGGTGCTACTCTATAACTTCTTGAATAAACAGGTTTATCTGTTTTTAAATTAACGTTACATTTTAATAAATTTGTAGAAGGTATCATACATTACATTACAAACAAATGCTTGTTTGCTCACTAGTTTTATTTATTTTAGGATATTTTCCAATTAAATTTATTAACTTTTCCTTTGTTTTTTCTTCAATATGGTTTGTTCTTACCATATTAATAATAACATTTGTATCCTTTATTAAGTTTACAATATAATTATCTTCAATTATTTTTCCATTTATAATTAGTTTTCCTCCAATTTTTAATTCAATATCTTCTCCAATATCTATGTTTACGCCTATTTTTTTTCATAGACTTCATACCTAATAAAAAATTATATCCTTCGCAAAAATCATAAATTTTAAAAGTAACAAATATTTTATCATTTAACTCTAACTTCGGTTCTATATCCAAGGTTACATTTCAATGACCTCTCTTGTTGCCGGCTGGTGTTGAAATAAAGAATTCTTCCGATTGTATTTTAATTCCCTCGGGTAAAGAATTCGGTTTTATACAATTGATTTCTGCTCCGGTGTCAATAAGCCAATTTTTGCCGTGTTTGTCCGTAAAATAGGTATCCTTTTTATCATTTAATAAATATAAGTTATATTTGGGGAACCCTCGCCAAGTACTAAAAAACGATCTAACTTAATTTTTATTTCTTCTACGTCTTTTTCTAATTTCTTTTTTTTTTTTCAAGTAATTCTTCAGTATAATGTTCTTGAAAACATCTTACATTATCCACTGGTTTCATGGAAACCGTATTTTGTGAATCTGGTTTAAACGGTCTTGAGGGGAATTCTTCATTATAGTTTTTGTCGTTTTGTTTCCAATTATCTTTTTCATGCCATGCTTGTGTCTTATTTTCTCTATATCTACCCTCGTCTTGGTAGTGTTTTTTTGTTGTTCGTATCTTTGTCTGTCATTTTAGTATTTATTATAATTTATTTCTTCATACCTGTTATAATCTGATTTATGGTGATAATGTGGCTTATCATATTTATTATATTCTTGCTTATGAGGATTTTCATCATTTTGATTATGATTATTATAACTTTTTTTAGGAAACATTTTTTGTAATAAAGGTAAACCTTCATTTTGTAACTTAATCCTTAACCTAATAAGGTCCCTTGGATCAAAAATTCTCATATAATTTCCCAATTCTATCGGCAAGCAACTAATTACATGATGTGTAATTCTTTCTTTTATATATTTAATAAGACCATCTTGAAATGTAATGTCACTATCAATCCTTATTCTCGAAATTAATACTGATAGTGCGGATTCTACTCTGTTAATGAACTCTATAGGGTTTTCGTACTTAAATGGACGCATAGACATAAGTTCATGGTGTAGTTGACATATAGTCTTTTGGTACCTATAATTATTTTCAATAAAAGTTAGTTCATCTAAATTCACGAAATGTTGAGTTCGGATGTGATTTTTCGCTTCTCCCTTAATTTTTTATTTTACTTTATTTAAAAGAGCTGCGTGATTTTAATAAGTAATCATTTGTTGTTGTTGTGTTACTTGTTGTATTTGTTGTTGTTGTTGAATTTGTTGTTGTTGTGCTTTTTGAAGATGTTGTTGTGTTTGTTCAATTTCTAATTCTGAATCAGACATTTTTGGTTTATATACTGTTAATTTACTATGTCTTAATTTTAATGGTACAAACAAATTTATCTAAATTTCAAAGCTAAAATTTTTATACAAAAAAATTTACAGGTTTATACCTCAAGTATTCTTTAAGTCCTTCCGAAGTACCTCCGATCCAATGTAAGTTCTTGAACCTCTTTGAAGTGTTGAACACACCTTGAAGCAGCCAGTTCCAGATTCTGTTGTCCAATGACTATTTCTTCGAATCTTCTCGACCTAATACTTAGAACTGTTACGTTTCATAACTACTGACGAAATAAATCAAACGGTTTAAACTTAATTGGATTTAAACGTTAACAGAGATACGTGAAGCTAGCTGTAACCTAACTTTGAGACTTGAATGCGTTGACTTTAACCGCATAGTGTGAAGTAAAAATTCCATGCGCACAACACACAGCTCTCTTCTTTGAATAGAAATTATTTTCTGGCAATTTTGAGCAAAAATAAAAGTTTTGAAGTGCACTTATAATGGAGCTGTAGCTTAAAGCTTACAGCTAACAAATCATCAAGATCACTAAAATAACGAAAACTATATTTGTTTAATTCATCTGTTTTTGTAAACTACATAACTCCAGTCCCTGAGCTATACGTATATATATGCCTAGAGAGATCTGAAAGTATATCTGTATATTCAACCTACAAATGATTATGGATTGTGCCAATTTCAGTTATTAAAATGTTATTTTCCATTGCAAAGATTTCTACAATAAAGTTACGAGATTTTCATTGCCTGCCATAGATTGTCTTGATTTGGTGGATTTTAAATACTTTTTTTAAATTTAAAAAGTTTGCAACAGTTAGTAAATTTCAATTAATTTCTTTGAAATCATTTGATTTCCGTTAAATTATATTAGTTTTCACAAATTATTATTTTTAATTTTTCGCCACTTTCTATTACATTCTACGAATTTCTGTAGTGGATTTTGTTTTTTCTAAAATTTTCCGCTTTCCACCGATATATTATACGTATTCCTTCTCACTAGTATTTCCGAAAGTTCATTTTCGACCTGAATAAACCTTTTCCCTTTTCTCTCCGTTTTTCATTCATCAAATTCTTTCAAATGTTAGATTTAGCATTTTTTTTCGTAACTCTTAATAATCGGAGATAGTTAATTATTTAAATTAAAGGTACTTTAGAGGAAGACATGTTGAACATTTAAGTATTTAGCCCTGTAAAATAACCTCAATGAGGATAAGACCTCAATGATATTAAAGATCACTTAATTTTACAGTGAAGAACCGAGTTTAATCTAAGTCGTTGGAGCCGTTTTTGAGAAATTTGTAAAAATGTGGTTAATCGTTGATATAAAGTGGCACTTCCAGTTAGTCGATTTTAATGATAATGTTGCTATCACATCCAAGACATATAACTATTTCAAATACGTACTATCTGTTTATTACGACTTTTCGTTTTTGAGCTAGACTTACCACATATATATACACTCACAGACCATTTGCGGGACTTGGTTATTTAGATTCAGAGGACCTCAAAACGTGTATTTCTGTTAAAAACTCAGATTCGAAAATTTTCATGATCGCTATGTTTTCCTATTTACACATGTAGGTTAGCTCTAAAAAGTGTTTTGGATTGCGAAAGATGGTATATTATGTCCTTTACCTCCCCACCCTTCAACGGATTCCGTCATCATGAATAAACCCCATGAAAAAACATTTTTAATACTCAATTCTAGTGAATTTTAAACGAAAATATGTAAGTATATTTAATAGCACTAATATTGAAGTAGAGATATGTTAAGCAACACCTTAAATCAAAACTAATTGCACCAGAAATGATAATAGTTTTTTCCCGAACGAATTCACAGATCATAATCACACCACTATATTTCTCGAGTTGCTAATCCTGAACTTAACAACATATACAATAGATTATTTATATTTTATCGAAAATGAGAAACTTAGTTAATTACCAAATTTCAAAGTATTGTATAATTAAATAGAATATACTCAAACAATAATCATTAACTAATTATTTGCCGATCAAACATGAATGCTAATTATTGCACAATGATACCCAGTGCTATGATGACAAATAAACATATTTTGGTAGATATATATTCGGAGTTTGAAGGAGAACTTATCACTTACCAAAGCGATTTCAACAATGAAGGTATTCCTCGCTACTCTCCTCGTCTTCGGCTATGCCGTCGCTGTTCCTTGTCCCATCGTGAATAACCTGATGGCACAGCTCGTGCAGGACGTCAAGGACATCCAGGCGCACACCATGCAGTTGATCCTGAAGTCCGCTGATCACGCTAAGGAAGATGTCCCCGCCTTCGTCAAGAACCCACAGGGAGCTTCAGAAGCTCTTCTCAAGAATATCGCCAGTGCTGCCAGGGAGGTGATACTCACAACTACCTCGGACATTAACAAAATGAACGGCCACATCCGGACAGCCATCGATGTAAGTGAATGGTAACCTCTTCTATACTTGTGCTTATATAAAATTCTTATGGCATGAATAATCTCTGCAAAGTATTTTTTGGGGGTCAATTGCTTGATTTATATACACTTTTTTAATTAAAAAAAAATATATATCAACCAACTTTTAATTAATATTATTTATATTACATTATGTCATTATTTTTTCATGAACATACAATATCAATTAGTTTATTGATAAGTCTTATTACATCATTTACAAGTCATTTGTGTTACTTTTCAATTCTGTGGAAAGATTTTTCAATTGAGTTGCTTGTTTCCATTGTATCGTAATCGATTTTTATGTAAATCGAGATAAGTATGTAAAACATCCAAATAATCATATTATTATTATCATAAATTATAATAAATGTTTTTTTTTTTTTTTTTTTTTTTTTAACGAATCTAAATATTAAGAATTGTGCTGTGGAGATTTATATTTTCGAAACAGACCTTTTTTTCTCGGTGAATATAATATTCATAAAAAAAAAATCATCAACAGCTTTTTTAAGAGCTTTATTTCAATATATATATATTTTTTCGTTCTTCTCTATCTTACCGTATTTTCGTTCTTATCTGGTTGCCGGACAACTCACGGTTTGTGCACCCTCGTTAGCCCATTCGGCCACCCCGCCCACTAGCTTTATTTTAGTGAAAATAAAATAATAAAAATAAATTTATTTAATTATACCATTATTGTAAACAAAACGTTAATTTTTATAATTTCTCCCGTCCCGAATCATACACCATTTTTTTTTTCCAAATCAAACACCAATCAAAATTTTGTATTATTTTTAGAAGCCTATTTAATTTGAGATGTGTTTTTTAATTACTATTAAAGTAAACAGAGATTTCAGAAACATTTTCTACAAAAAGGAATTCTATAATTTTATTTTAAAAAATATTGGATTTAGACAATTGTAATAGAAATTGATTAGGTTTCACTTTGAAAATAAACGACTCAAATCAAACCTAATCCCGCAAGTCCTAGATCGATTGTCGAATTTTATTTATTATTGACATTATTTATGACTTTAGAAATAATTTCGGCCGTTATTAATTATTTGGAAATAATTTATTAAATCTACAAGGCCCCGAGTCACTCAATTACTATAATTTGATGTCACTTTTCAATCTTCTATTTAGAAATTAAAAGAATTAGAGGCCGCCAGACCATTGCTGCCAATCTTGGACAACCTCGTGCGGCAACTCGTAGCAACCACTAGAGAAGCGAGGACAAGCGTGTTCCAGCAGCTCCAGCAGGCCAGCTCCCAGGTCGGAGCCGACATCAAGGCACTGCTTGCAGATCCTGCTGGAGCCTCCAGGACCGTCCAAGACAGGTGGAACACCCACCACAGCCAATTCGTCAGCGGAGGCGAGATGTTCGCCCTCACAGTCCAGCTGCTGGTTAAAGACACTATTGATGTAAGCATGACTTAAATGTATTGTTGACATGTTTTAAAGACCAATTTTGAATAGTCTTACTACTAAAGAATATATAGCGGAAACTGAAAAATAATTTATTTATTTATAATTAGTAAACCATTCTCAAAGGGCAAACAATTTAATTTTTTTAATTTATGTTTTGAAAAAAAAAATTATTTTGCATATTACAATTCTAAAAATACGAGAAACGAAAATACGTTAAATATGATTTTAAACTTTATTTTTATTTAGTATGTGACATTTATTATATATTTGTATTTGTAACAAATAATATGGAGTCAATTTTGTTTCAGAGAATCCAAGCCCAGTTTGACCAGTGAGGCGTTTCCTAGTTCCTCTATTATTGTAAACTAAAAATACAGGATAATTCTAAATATAACTGATTAATATCAAACTAATGTTTATATTTCTTATCTTTGATACCTACTCCATCTTCTGATTACTTATAAAATTTGGTATTCTTATAGAAACTAGAATTTTTCCTTACATTATGCCATCTTAACATCGATGAAGATGAAGTGTTGGAACAAAAAAATTTTGACGTCAGAATGGACATTTATAGACCAATGTATTCCTAATATTTGGTAATAACTTATTAGGTATAAATTCATTAGGTATAAATCTAGATAATGTTTATAAAATCTTTTTTCTACGAGTGGTTGATGAAAGTACAAATTAAAAAAAAAATTTGTAGTTGCTGTATTTCGTATTAGTAAAAAAAATAAATAAAAATTCCGTCGATTTATAGTAAAAAGTACTTTTTGATGGAGGTGAAATTTGAAGAACATTTTTGTGATTTTCAACCTCATTTTTCGGTAAAAAAACACAATGAGCGCACCAAAATGGCACAAACTATTTGAAATGTTAAATATAGCAAAAAGTGAGATGAAGATAAAGGTCCAGGATATGGGCACATACCGAAGGTGGATCGAGACTTCTCCTCGTTTATCAGCTCAATGGATATAGAGGAAGAAGAAGAAGATTTAAGTTATGAAATATTACTTACTAACATTTTGTAAAAAACCGATTATATGCCACACTAGACGATTTATGCGGGTATTTCTCTCAAACAATAGTTTAGTATCAGGATTTTAAATCAGTAATGATATATTTTAGATTGCAGCAGATGGGCTAGATAGGATTTTTATATATTCAGTATGTATTCAAACTTTCGTAAAATATCCATTTTTCGAACTTCCCACCGTTGCTAGTTGGTGTAGTCAATCCTGCGATAATACAACAGAGAGTGAATCTCGACGGTGAATTGGCAGTTAACGTGATACACTTAGCTAATTTGGGGCCAAACCAGAAGGCAGAAACTCTTCTGTTGTCTCTCAAAGATAGCAAACTAACCTATTGGCTAACATAAAGCTCTTAAAAATGACCAGTGCCGGGTAACCGGGATAATTGTGCTGGGGTGCCTGAATTGCCCCTCTTTCTTCCACAAAATAACTATTGAAAAAAAAAATAACATACTTACTAATATCAGTAGCGGTGAATAAATTATTACCCATTAGGTAAGAAAATAATCGATTTATTACAAAATCCTTAGGCCTACTTAATAGTAAAAATAAAATAAAATCAATATATAATGTATTAATATTATGTATATGTGTGTGTTTGCTTGTATGTGTTTTTGTCTGTGTGTGTAGATACATAGATAGATAAAAAAGGTCTCTGGAGTATAATAAGTATTTAAAAATAAATAAAAAATTATATCTGATCAAAAATTACATTATCAAAAATCAAAACAGTTTATAAACAACAGTAAGTAAAAGTATTTTGTAAATAAAGCTTATTATAATGGAAAAGTTGAAAAAAAAAAATAAAATAAAAAACTTACATAAACTTATAAACTAATCCGAGGGAATTACACAGATTTTCCATTTATTTTTCTTTTTAGAACTTGTGTATTGAGATATATTGCAACCTACCTCAATGGACATTTATAATAAAGTTCAGAGATCACTTTCACACATGTACAATAAATTAAATTAAATGAAATTTGGAGAATTTGGCTGAGATAAGATCTAGGACAAATAGGATATTAAGATGATAGTGTAGTGTTTTGTTAGTTACATAGAAAAAAGCATCGACTATGGTTCAAAACTTCGGAGTGGAAAGATTGAGTGCGTTTGATGTTAGAAAATGTCGCTGCCCCCCCAGAGTTCAAATCCATAGGTCCAAATAGGTTTCAGTATAGTAGTATAGATCAGTATTTGGTTTTCAATAGAAATTTCAGATTTTCTATTTAGTAGTCTGTATAGTTAGTCGTATCGTCGGTTAAGTACCTCTCTTTTAGGTTTAGTATGAAGGTTCCATTTTAGTCATCTGTCTAAGAGAAAGCCAAGGTACCGGCCTGTGTCTGAGAAAGGAAGCTGGATGGAATTGACGTGTACTGGTGGACAAGAACTGCGTCGGAGTGCGAAGGGGATGTGTTGGCATTTGGTCATTTACCTCAATGCATTATTTATTACACCAGTTCTCAATCAGTGAGAGGTGTCTTTGAAGGTTTAAAAGGATGCTATATCAGGATCTGAATCGGATGATAGAATGGCGGTGTCATCAGCAAATGTTGCCAGGAAGGTATCGGGATGGACAGGGATATCGGTGGCTAAGAGGAGGTAAAGGACGGGACCCAAAACGCTACCTTGAGGAACACTAGCGTCAATTGGATGGCAATTGGAAAATTCAGTGCCGCAGCGAACTTGGAAGGTGCGATCAGAGGTAGGTATAAAGACTGAGGCAGATGGGTTTGAGCTATTTCCAGCAATGACACCGAAAACAAGAACAACTTTTCATTAATTATAAACAACAATTGTGTATTTCATCAAATGTGTAATTGTAGATTATATGTATACGGACTGGAGTGTGTATCCATGTATATATCGGCCAAGCACAGTTCTCGAAAACCGAATCTATGACTTGATTTGATTGGACACACTAATTATGTTGGCTACATTTTGCCGCCGTCATCTCAAAAATTTTGGCGGGGAAAGTACGTTATCATTACAGACTATAGAGATGTTACTGTAATTTTTCAGAATGGAGAAACTTAACAAAACCCTGTGTGAAAAATCGGAAGAGTAGAATACAAAAATATATTGATTCTACCAATTCTTTAAAAAAAATAATAAAAACTCAGTAAATCCGAAGGTTTTGCCGCTATCAACAATCAGTGGTGTTACTATATTTACAAATACTAAGTAAACTTTGTAGTGTTGGTAACTATTGTTTTATTCATAAAAAAGATTTTTTTTTATCTTGCTCCGGTCCTGGCAAATGTTTATTTTTTGTTATTATTTGAAGAGCTAAAATGTTGCATGAGTTAAAGTGTTAAAGCGCCATACTATATTTTAAAATAGTCCCAGTTTGACTTTACTGCTAGACCCCAAGTGTCTCGCAGATCAGTCTTGATTTTGAACAAGTCTTGAAGGGTCCGGTCTTGTTCTTGCAACAATTTCAGCTGTCTGGTTTTGCAAAATTACAAGACCAAGACCAAGACCGGGAACACTTCTAATTTTCAACTTCAAATTCTAAATTTCAACACTTCTTAGATAGTAGATTTCGGGCAACACTATCTAAATCTTTCTCCGTACATCATCTAGGCCAATGTAAGATGTGTGAAATACTTTTCATCTCTAAATACGAAATAATTATTATTACAGAACAATCAATTTTATAAATATTTTACAATTTGATTAATTAAATAATTTATAAGAATTGTTTATTATTAATAGAATTATTTTAAGAAAAGCAGATACTATAATTAGCTAATGAAATTATTACGCTTATTTCTGTTACAAGTTTTAGTGCATTAAAATAATGTTATTCCATTTCTGATTTTCTGCATATCAGTTGAAGGATGGTAAATTTTATAAATTGAAACGTACATCAAGGAGAACTTTGAAAAATTGTGATATATATATTTTTTCTTTGTTTGTCGTTACATCATGTTCCTCAACAATTCATCGAAGCAAATATTTGAGCCATCAACTACGTTTCATAACTAATGACGAAAAAAATCAAACGGTTTAAAATAAATTCGAATTAATCCTTAACAACGATACGTGAAGATAGTCTTAACCTAACTTTGAAACTTGAATGCGTTGACTTTAATCGCATAGTGTGAAGTAAAAATCACATGCGCGCTACACACAGCTCTCTACTTTGAATAGAGTTATTTTCTGGCCATATCAAAATAAAATTTTTGATGTGCACTTTTAATGGAGCTATAGCTTAAAGCTTACAGCTAACAAATCATCAAGACTACTAAAATAACGAAAACTGTATTTGTTTACTCCATCTGTTTTTGTAAACCACATAACTCCAGTCTCTGAGCTATACGTATATATATGCCTAGGGAGATCTGAAAGTATATCTGTATATTCAACCAATAAATGATTATGGATTGTACGCCAATTTCAGTTATTAAAATGTTATTTTCCATTGCAAAGATTTCTACAATAAAGTTACGAGATTTTCATTGCCTGCCATAGATAGATTCAAAGCTGTCACACTAATTTTAAGTGGATAATGTTTGGATTCCACGACGGGAAAATCCATTAAATTATTCACTAATTTAATTTTCTAAAAGGTTTCATGACGATTTTTCGGAATAAACGGACGTTGTTGCTTAATTGTTTAAATATAATATCAGATCTAGAATTATTTAAGTACAGTAAATGTATTTAAGATTAAAAACATACACTTTATACATCTATGGAATATTTGTTTATTTCACTTCTTTCACATAAGTACCAGGAAGTAATTTTTTAAACAATGTCATTGTCTTTGATTAGGTGAATTTTAGATCCTTTTTTTCAAACTTAAAAAGTTTGCAACTAGTTAGTAAATTTCTTTTAATTGTTTTGAAAATATTTGATTTCCGTTAAATAATACTAGTAGGCCCGTGCGAAAAATTCGCACAGCATATCGTTATCAAATGCAAAATTGATAAGAAAAAAAAATAATGCAACGTAGCAAAAGATAAAGAAATTAAATGTTACTTTATCGATAAATAAAATCGACAAAGAAAACAGAAATTAATTTAAGTCTTCATTTTTGTATGGAACCAACAGTTACAAATTTCAGTAAGCTGTATCTTTGTTAAAAATTGTCCGATTTCGATGATTTTTTTTCCTTTTGTAGGAAATTGAGTAATCTTTTATATAATTCTTTAGTTATTCACAAATAAAGTTTGTTTTCTATCATAACTTGTTTGCCTGAATTTCTGGTGATTGGGCTATTTTGCCTGCCGGAAGGAGAAGGAAGCCTTCGAAATTGGCCGATCAAAAACACCATCGATAAATAATATAAACTCCTCCTCTCTCGATCATGGAGACCTCAAGTCGACGAAATGAGACATGCATTCAATGACAGTACCTCAATTAATTTAAGGCTGTGTGGATGCGAACCCGATACCTTTCGTTATCTCGAAAATAGTATGTTTTGGGCTTAAATACTCAGGATCCGATGGTTCCGGAGGAACTATCCGGGTCTTGCTGTACGCAATAAAATCTTCAAGATCCAATTTGTCTCGTATCGATCTACAGACCTACCACCGTTCCAGTATTGAAGCCTAGCAAAATGTTTGTATCGACTTTATTTATTTTAGAAAGAAAAACAAAAGTGGAGAATATGATTCGCTAACCCCCGTGAAATTCTGAATCCAACGGTACCCCATTCATGGTATTTGAGCATGACAGGAACTTGTATTTGGTAAAAAACCGATTTCGAGCCTTACTGTAATAATATATGTGGGGATTAGTTTTCACAAATTATTATTTATAATTTTTCGCCACTCACTATTACATTCTACGAATTTCCAGCGATATATTATACGTATACCTTCTCACTATTATTTCCGAAAATTCATTTTCAAAATAAATAAACCTTTTCCCTTTTCTCTCCATTTTTCATTAATCAAATTCTTTTAAATGTTATATTTAGCTTTTTTTTCGCAACTCTTAATAATCGGAGATAGTTAATTATTTAAATTAAACCAAATTAAAGGTACTTTAGAGGGAGACATGTTAAACATTTAAGCATTTAAGCCCTGTAAAGTGAAATCAATGAGGATAAGACCACAATGATATTAAAGACCACTTAATTATCCAATAACACACCGAGTTTAATAAAAGTCGTTGGACCCGTTTTTATGAGATAACTGTAAAAATGTGTTTAATCGTTGATATAAAGTGCCACTTCCGGTTAGTCGATTTTTACGAAAAAGTTGCCGTCACATCCAAGAGATATAACTATTTTAAATACGTAATATCAGTTTCTTACGACTTTTCGTTTTTGAGCTAGACTTACCACATACAAACACACACACACACACACACACACACAGACCATTTGCGGGACTTGGTTATTTAGATTCAGAGGACATCAAAACGTGTATTTTGGTTGAAAATTCAGAGACGAAAATTTTCACGATCGCTATGCTTTCCTATTTACACATGTAGGTTAGCTCTAAAAAGTGTTTTGGATTGCGAAAGATGGTATATTATGTCCTTTACCTCCCCACCCTTTAACGGATTCCGTCATCATGAATAAACCCCATGAAAAAACATTTTTAATATTACACAAAAAAAAACATTACACATGTAGGTAAGCGAAAGTAAAAATAGCTCTAAAAAGTCTTTTGGATTGCGAAAGATGGGCTATTATATCTTTTACCTCCCCACCCCTCGACGGATTCCGTCATCTTGAATAAACCGTGAAGAAAAAACATTTTTAATACTCATTTCTATTGAATTTTAAGCGAAAATATGTAACTAAATTTTAATAGCACTAATATTGAAGTAGCACTATGTTAAACAACACCTTGAATCAAAACTAATTGCAACAGAAATGATAATAGTTTTTTTTTCAAACGAATTCACAGATCATAATCACATCACTCACTATATTTCTCGAGTTACTAATCCTGAACTTAACTACATATACAATAGATTATTTATACATATTTTTTTTCCACATTACAGTGACCCTGTAATGGGTGCATATATTTCTACGCGTACCATCTTGCGGCATAACGCGTATTGAGATACTTAGTTAGTTTAAGTAACATAGTATTGATATATTACAATTCTTTGAATAATTAGAAAATAAAATAAATAAATGTATATAACAAATTATAGTAATCTAAGTAAATAATTAAATATAACATACGATAACTGAAATGATAAACAATAGTGATACATTAAAGATTAGATAGTGAAAAGAACAGAAATGTGATATGGTAGGATAAAAACAAAGGATATAGATTTAGGATAAAAATTAAGGATTTAAGGCTATTTTTACAGGGTATGTACGATTTGGTAATACAATTGATGTAGGAAATTTGAGTTGAGGGGTGATTAGGCAGCCGTTTGATCACTAAGCTCAGAGAAATCAATTCGTTCCACAAATGCATCAAATTCTGAGAAATATTTTTGAATCAGATCCTACTTTGAAGGCGGTCATTGGTCAGCAGAGACCAATTTGTATCTGTATTTATCCAGTCTAGTGCAGTCATACAGGAGGTGGTCGTATGTTTGCTCACTGTTGCCGTCGCATTTGCAAATTTTGTTGTCAGTTAACTTGAATGCTAATAGGCATGATGCGTCATATGATATTGTTCTATAGCCTTTAATTATTTTGATGGCCAACAATCTTTGAACGGATTCAAGTATTTTCAAGTTTGTTTTAGTTGAGAGTCCTTTGTGCCAGATTTCTATTGCATATGTCATGGTTGGTTGTATCGCCGCTTTGTATATTGTTGTTAAAACTTCTGAATTTAGACCCCAGGTGAGTGTTGCAGTTTTTGAGAGTCCGTGGACGATTTTCAGCAATCTATTTTTGAGGTTGATGATATGTTTGCCCCAATTTAACTTTCTTTCTAGTGTTAAGCCTAGGTATTTTATTTGGTTCACTTTGCATATCTTTTCATCATTTAATATAATATTCAAGTTGGGGATTCGTTGCTTTCTAGAGAATATTATATATTTCATTTTTTCGGGTTGGAACATTAGCTTTTTATTTTGTGCCCAAATAACAAGTTTGTGTAAGACCTCAACGCACTGTATTTGTAATCGATAGAACAATTTGGATTTAAAAAGTATTATTTATATTTATATTTTTATATTTTTATATTTAAATTATTTATATTTTATGATTTATTAAAAATGAGAAACTTAGTTAATTATCAAATTTCAAAGTATTGTATAATAAAATGGAATATACTCAAACAATAATCATTAACTAATTATTTGCCGATCAAACATGAATGCTAATTATTGCACAATGATACCCAGTGCTATGATGACAAATAAACATATTTTGGTAGATATATATTCGGAGTTTGAAGGAGAACTTATCACTTACCAAAGCGATTTCAACAATGAAGGTATTCCTCGCTACTCTCCTCGTCTTCGGCTATGCCGCCGCTGTTCCTTGTCCCATCGTGAGGAACCTGATGGCACAGCTCGTGCAGGACGTCAAGGACATCCAGGCGCACACCACGCAGTTGATCCTGAAGTCCTCTGCTCACGCTAAGGAAGATGTCCCCGCCTTCGTCAAGAACCCACAGGCAGCTTCAGAAGCTCTTCTCAAGAATATCGCCAGTGCTGCCAGGGAGGTGATACTCACAACTACCTCGGACATTAACAAAATGAACGACCACATCCGGACAGCCATCGATGTAAGTGAATGGTGACCTCTTCTATACTTGTGCTTATATAAAATTCTTATGCCATGAATAATCTCTGCAAAGTATTTTTTGGGGGTCAATCGCTTGATTTATATACACGTTTTTAATTTTTAAAAAAATATATCAACTAACTTTTAATTAATATTATTTATATTACATTATGTCATTATTTTTTCATGAACATACAATATCAATTAGTTTATTGATAAGTCTTATTACATCATTTACAAGTCATTTGTGTTACTTTTCAATTCTGTGGAAAGATTTTTCAATTGAGTTGCTTGTTTCCATTGTATCGTAATCGATTTTTATGTAAATCGAGATAAGTATGTAAAACATCCAAATAATCATATTATTATTATCATAAACTATCATAAATGTTTTTTTTTTTTTAATGAATCTAAATATTAAGAAATGTGCTGTGGAGATTTATATTTCCGAAACAGACCTTTTTTCTCGGTGAATATAATATTCATAAAAAAAAATTCATCAACAGCTTTTTTAAGAGCTTTATTTCAATATGTATATATATATTCGTTCTTCCCTACCTCACCGTATTTTCGTTCTTATCTGGTTGCCGGACAACTTGCGGTGGCTTTATTTCAATGAAAATAAAGTAATAAAAATAAATTTATTTAATTATACCATTATTGTAAACAAAACGTTAATTTTTATAATTTCTCCCGTCCCGAATCATACACCATTTTTTTTTCCAAATCAAACCCCAAACAAAATTTTGTATTCATAATTGGTAATTGGTTGACTGTCGTGGATAATGAAGAGAAGAATAGTTGGGGTGCTCAGTCAAAAAAGGAAGGCAAAAAATAAATTATAATATTTATTTTTTACATATGCCTATGTATTTTTACATAGGTATATGTAAAAAATAAATATTATAATTTATTTTTTGCCTTCCTTTTTTGACTGAGCACCCCAAATATTCTTCTCTTCAGGCATAAGTAAAAAATAAATATTATAATTTATTTTTTGCCTTCCTTTTTTGACTGAGCACCCCAACTATTCTTCTCTTCAAAATTTTTAGAAACCTATTTAATTTTAGATGTGTTTTTTAATTACTATTAAAGTAAACAGAGATTTCAGAAACATTTCCTACAAAAAGGAATTTTATAATTTCTAATTTTAAAAATATTGTTTTAGACATTTATAGTAGAAATTGATTAGGTTTCACTTTGAAAATAAACGACTCAAATCAAACCTAATCCCGCAAGACCTAGATCGATTGTCGAATTTTGTTTATTATTGACATTATTTATGACTTTAGAAATAATTTCGGCCGTTATTAATTATTTGGAAATAATTTATTAAAACCACAAGGCCCCGAGTCACTCAATTACTATAATTTGATGTCACTTTTCACTGTTCTATTTAGAAATTAAAAGAAGTAGAGGCCGCCAGACCATTGCTGCCAATCTTGGACAACCTCGTGCGGCAACTCGTAGCAACCATTAGAGAAGCGAGGACAAGCGTGTTCCAGCAGCTCCAGCAGGCCAGCTCCCAGGTCGGAGCCGACATCAAGGCACTGCTTGCAGACCCTGCTGGAGCCTCCAGGACCGTCCAAGACAGGTGGAACACCCACCACAGCCAATTCGTCAGCGGAGGCGCGAGGTTCGTCCTCACAGTCCAGCAGCTGCTTAAAGACACTATTGATGTAAGTATGACTTAAATGTAATGTTGACAGGTTTTAAAGACCAATTTTGAATAGTCTTACTACTAAAGAATATATAGCGGAAACTGAAAAATAATTTATTTATTTATAATTAGTAAACCATTCTCTAAGGGGAAACAATTTAATTTTTTTATTTATGTTTTGAAGAAAAAAAATTTATTTTGCATATTACAATTCTAAAAATACGAGAAACGAAAATACGTTAAATATGATTTTAAACTTTATTTTTATTTAGTATGTGACATTTATTATATATTTGTATTTGTAACAAATAATATGGAGTCAATTTTGTTTCAGAGAATCCAAGCCCAGTTTGACCAGTGAGGCTTTTCCTAGTTCCTCTATTATTGTAAACTAAAAATACAGGATAATTCTAAATATAACTGATTAATATCAAACTAATGTTTATATTTCTTATCTTTGATACCTACTCCATCTTCTGATTACTTATAAAATTTGGTATTCTTATAGAAACTAGAATTTTTCCTTACATTATGCCATCTTAACATCGATGAAGATGAAGTGTTGGGAAAAAAAATTTGACGTCAGAATGGACATTTATAGACCAATGTATTCCTAATATTTGGTAATAACTTATTAGGTATAAATTCATTAACACTCTCTAGATAATGTTTATAAAATCTATTTTCTACGAGTGGTTGATGAAAGTACAAATTAAAAAAAAAATTTGTAGTTGCTGTATTTCGTATTAGTAAAAAAAATAAATAAAAATTCCGTCGATTTATAGTAAAAAGTACTTTTTGATGGAGGTGAAATTTGAAGAACATTTTTGTGATTTTCAACCTCATTTTTCGGTAAAAAAACACAATGAGCGCACCAAAATGGCACAAACTATTTGAAATGTTAAATATAGCAAAAAGTGAGACGAAGAGGAAGGGCCAGGATATGGGCACATACCGAAGGTGGATCGAGACTTCTCCACGTTTATCAGCTCAATGGATATAGAGGAAGAAGAAGAAGATTTAAGTTATGAAATATTACTTACTAACATTTTGTAAAAAACCGATTATATGCCACACTAGAGGATTTATGCGGAAATATCTCTCAAAAAATAGTTATTTTAATGCAAATTATTCCACAATGGTTTATTAATTCCAAACAATTATACATCTAAAGTAATATTACCTTCCGAGTTACAATGAAAAATAAACAGAAGGGATTCTAATTATTGGACTAATCTTTTTTTTTTAATTATTAGAATATGCTAAAAAAATATAGATCGGAATTGGAAAATTCAGTGCCGCAGCGAACTCGGAAGGTGCGATCAGAGAGGTAGGTATAAAGACTGAGGCAGATGGGTTTGAGCTATGCCCAGCAATGACACCGAAAACAAGAACATCTTTTCATTAATTATATATAGCAATTGTTTTCTTCAATTGTGTATGTGCAGGGTATATGTGTATGGACTGGAGAGTGTATATCGGCCAAGTACAGTTGTCGAAAACCGAATCTATGACTTGATCTGGTTGCACACACTAATTATGTTGGCTTCATTTTGCCGCTGTCATCTCAAACATGTTGGCAGCGAAAGTATGTAACCATTACATACTATAGAGATACTACTATATTTTTTCAGAATGGAGAAGTTTAACTAAACCCCGTATGAAAAATCGGAAGAGTAGAATACAAAAATATATTGATTCTGCCAATTCTTTAAAAGAAATAATAAAAACTCAGTAAATCCGAAGTTTTTGCCGCTATCAACAATCACTGGTGTTACTATATTTATAAATACTAACTAAACTTTTTACTTTCACTTACGTACATATGTAATATAGTGTAAGTATTGCGATCGAGAAAATTTTTGAATCTGAGTTTTCAACGGAAATAGATGTTTTCAGGTACCCCAAGTCGAAATGACCAAGTCCCGAAAAATGGTCTGTGTGTTTGTATGTCAGCAGTCTAGCTAAAAAACGAAAAGTCCTACGAAACGGATATTAATTATTTAAGATAGGTATATGCCTTAGATGTGACGGCAACTTTTTCCTTAAAATTGGCTAACCGGAAGTGCCACTTTATATCAACGCTGAAAGACATTTTCACAATTTTCTCAAAAACGGCTTTAACGATTTTGATTAAACTCGATGCATCATTGTATAAGTAATTGATCTTTAATATCAATTAGGTCTTATCCCCATTGATGTCACTTTACAGGGCTTGATTTGATGCCCAATGTTCACATACGTCTGCCTCTAAAGTACCTTAAATATGGTTTATTTTAAAAAGCTAATCATTTCACATTATTCAAAGTAATGAAAAAATGCTAAATATAACTTTTGAAAGAATTTGATAGATTATTAAAGGAGAAAAAAAATGCAAAAAAAAACCTGCGTTGCTATTACACGGTGGGCCAGACCCCCTTACCGTGCACCCCCCCCCCCCCCACATCCCTATAAATTGCATATCGTTGTATTCCTTGTGACAATTTATTAAAAAAAAGCCAATGTTCCCACAAAAAAAAGTGAACGCACTGCCCCAAAATGGCGTCCAAAGATGGCGGATTGACGACTTTGACTTCAGTTAGTTTTTTGGTCACTGAGAATCAGCATTTAACTTAATTTCCTCATAGTTGGTCTTTTATTAAAGCTGAATAGTCATAGAATAATAAAACATGAAGAAATATTAAAAAATAATTGGCTTAGGCTACGAAAAACACCAGTAAAGTCAAATATTTTTTCAAAAAAATTTTCAAGTTACAAATCAAGCGTCGTTTGTAATTAAACGGCCTACAATAACGAAAAACGTGCTGAAATAAAACATCTGGAGAATATATTTTTCTTTCTAAAACGCTGATTATTTTTTAAAAAATTTTAAGCGGTTCCGTAGAAAATGTACTTATGCGGCAGAAAAGCGGTACTGGCGTGGGTGCCTACAGGCCTCTACCACACCATTCAGTACACATAAATGGCTTAGTTATAGTGATATAATAACATTTTTGGTACATTGTATTGGTTTTATTAACGAACAAATATTAATGCAATAATTTAATCGTAAAAAAAAAAATTAAAATTTTTTTAAAAAATTTATTATTATTTTTTTTAAATTTAACCTACTTTATTCTATACGTAGATCGTTTAAGAAGACCTCAATTGTAAAAATGATATAATGATAATAATAAAACTTAATTAAAAAATACATTGCTAAATATCTTGAGGCACTAAGCAGATAGAGAGCTATTTTTCTTTTTATATGGACTTCTCTATAACCTGAATTGAAGTGAAGACAGTCCCAATTTTCAACTTCTCTTCCAGTGTGTAACTTGAGTTTCTCAATTTGCAAATGCACTAAACAGAACTATGAGCTATAACTTTCTCGATATACCTCTCCATATCCTGCTTCAAAGTGAAGATAGTCCGGATGTGCACCTTCAGCAATAAAAAATAAAGTGGTTTTCACCATAATAAACATACATCGTTCACTTAATGTCATCCAAACTGCAATTGACCCCCTTTTAGCAGCATCTTGAAATATTCTGTTCATCTGTCTACTAAACATTCATTTAGCTATATAATGTCCTTTTAATCTTTTCCGAGGTTTTGGCACTTCCTTTCTCGTTCGCTTACTGTATTTTTCCAATTTTCTGGTTCGCGTTTTTCCTCATTTTGATACCAAGAACAAACTATCAGTTCTGGTTTATAGAAGAACTTATAGCGTCACCCTTTCTATCATTCTTTGTGCAGAGAGAATAATTTATTCAATATTAAAATTTCGTATTTATTTATGATATAGTCCAACTTCTGTACAAAATAAATGAAATAAAAATTAATTTTTTAATTAGTGATATATCAGTTTTACTAAACAACCCGGTAGCTATTCGTTATATATAGTTCAGATTAGGTATATATTATTTTAGTTCATAAAACAGATATTAATATGACTCATTTCCTGGGAAGTATATAAAAATGTTAATTACCTCTAAAAATCAGTAAATATACAAAACACGGTGTTAAATTGCAAACGTTAAATAAAAAAAAATCAAGATATTTAGCAATGTATTTTTTAATTAAGTTTTATTATTATCATTATATCATTTTTACAATTGAGGTCTTCTTAAACGATCTACGTATAGAATAAAGTAGGTTAAATTTTAAAAAAATAATAATAAATTTTTTTTTTAAATTTTAATTTTTTTTTTACGATTAAATTATTGCATTAATATTTGTTCGTTAATAAAACCAATATAATGTACCAAAAATGTTATTATATCACTATAACTAAGCCATTTATGTGTACTGAATGGTGTGGTAGAGGCCTGTAGGCACCCACGCCAGTACCGCTTTTCTGCCGCATAAGTACATTTTCTACGGAACCGCTTAAAATTTTTTAAAAAATAATCAGCGTTTTAGAAAGAGAAATATATTCTCCAGATGTTTTATTTCAGCACGTTTTTCGTTATTGTAGGCCGTTTAATTACAAACGACGCTTGATTTGTAACTTGAAAATTTTTTTGAAAAAATATTTGACTTTACTGGTGTTTTTCGTAGCCTAAGCCAATTATTTTTTAATATTTCTTCATGTTTTATTATTCTATGACTATTCAGCTTTAATAAAAGACCAACTATGAGGAAATTAAGTTAAATGCTGATTCTCAGTGACCAAAAAACTAACTAAAGTCAAAGTCGTCAATCCGCCATCTTTGGACGCCATTTTGGGGCAGTGCGTTCACTTTTTTTTGTGGGAACATTGGCTTTTTTTTAATAAATTGTCACAAGGAATACAACGATATGCAATTTATAGGGATGTGGGGGGGGGGTGCACGGTAAGGGGGTCTGGCCCACAGACTATATAGACTGTAGCGCCTAAACGGATGTACCGATTTCAATGAAACTTCGCTAAAATCATTTTCTCGACACCCTTTAAATTTATCTATATAACATACTTCAACGAAAAGAAGCTGGAAAAAAAGTTACGAGCGATGGTAAAATTAAATTCCGAATAACTCAAAAAGTATACACTTTTTGGGTGATATTGTAATAGTTTTTTTTTTTAAGTTTACGGAATTTCATAAAAAAAAAAAAAAAAAAATCGTTAAAATCGGACAATTAGGAGCAAAGATGCAAAGATATGGTCTTCAGTTTTTCCCCTCAAGAGGCGAAAATTGGGATAAATTTAAAATATGTTTGAGACTAAAAAAACTTTTTTTCTACAGATATTTAATAAGGTATCTTTCCTAAGAACATTTTTCATAAGAAATAAGTACCTAAATTTATACCTTTATTTTCAGTTCTATATTTCAACATTGCAATCACCACCTCCGGAATCAACTTACTCATATTCTGCATAGATAACTTTTCCAACTAAAAATATCACTAAAATGACATCACTTAAAAATATTGAAATTGGAGTTAGTCATTCTATTTTGGTTTATAAAAGCAGATGGAGTGACTAGATTTTTATTGCCTGTTGTCAATATATTAAATAAACATTTTGTAATTATAATGGTCTTGATGAATTGTTATCTGTAAGCTTTAAGCTTTAGCGCCGTTTAAAATGCACTTAAAATAATGTATTACAGCCCAGCTTTGCCATAAAATAATTTCTATTCATAGTAGATCGGTAAGTTATTTATGCCTCCCTTCCTTGCCTTTCGGCTACACGGGATTTTGCAGGGATGGCATATCACACACGTGCATGCCATTCCTGCTATTAAACCACAAATTAATTTTCAATTTTTTTTTTTTTCAAATATCTTCTTTTTTTCATTATTTTCAATATATTAGTCTGGTGGCCTTCTATTAGCAGGTTCTCTTCCTAGATTAAAGTGGGAGGGTCCCAGAGCAGCTTTCCACCCGTACACAAAATCTTTGTAATACGGGTAGTTCTGCTCCGTCACTAACTTGGGAAATTCATCCTCCGTGAGGTCGGATAGTGATTGCTGATAAGGTATTGGTTCTCCAAAGTATTGTGTTTAGACTTGTGACTGGTGTTTATATACTTATTTTGTTATTGTTCGTGTTCTAGTGTTTTCCATTTTATTGTTCATTATGTTTTCTTGTTCCTTTTTTCTAGTTTTCCTTTGTAAATAAGTTTTTAGTTTTAAGTAAGGTTAAGTGGAATTACGAGTTCGTCATCTTCTCGTAGTTGAAGACTTTCTGGACTTTAATCGTTCCTACGAGAGCTTAAACTTATAACAGAGAACTTGTATACAAGTTTCATTGGACAATAATAGAAAGGTAATCTTCATTTAATAAACGTAGCTAGTTAACCTCTAAACTGTAGTGTAAACTGTAACATAAATTGAAATCATTTTGTAGTGTTTACTACTTTCTTACAGTATGGTTGACCCAATTGTAATTGATATGGAAGAGGAGAGTTCCCAAAAGGTTTCCAAGCGAAATGCCAAACGGGCAAGAAAGGGTTCTCTTGATTTGGAGACAAATTCGGAGGAGGCTGCAGCTAAAAGTTTACTACAATCGGCCTTACAAATCCAGGAGAATCTTAGAGTTTATGTTCAGCGGGCAGATAATGGGTTGAATATTAAGGTACAAAATTATATAAATAGAAAAATTCTAACCTTGATAGATATCATTGAAACCCTAGATGACAAAAGTAAAAAGGCACACACAAATGAAGACATTTCTGAGCTCATCCAAAAAGCGGTTCATGAGTCACTTACGACTCCTAGTATTCATGAGATGATTGCTCGACTTGTTATAGAAAAAACGGTGCCTAAAATTATTGAGGGACTTACGGAAGCTCGAGTGGAACCACAACCACAAATCTTAGCCAAAGCCGGTCCTTCAAGTGAAGCGCAAGCAGATATCAGAGAAGCAAGCCCGGCTGGACCCTCAGCGGCTACTGAACCCTACAAAGTCGTAGTCAGTAAAAGAAGCCGCAGGAGGACCAAAGCAGCTAACAAGGTAGCCAGTAATTTAAATAACCCGATTGAGCCGACCAGTCATGCATCTCCTGAAGATTCAGCCCAATTACGAAGTAAGCCAAGGACAATGGCAGATATCGTAAAATCTCTGCCATTGAAGCCGGCAGAGATATCTAACTCTAAACCCACCTACGTCACAATTAGTGGGTCCGGTAAAAGTTCCGTGGAAATCATCAGTGGGCTGCCATCTCCTACTGAAATAGGAGTTAATGCCTCCATAGTACGTGCTACTAAGGGAGGCTCGGTCTTAGTTCGGATGGAAGATAGCTCCCAAGCGGCGAAAGTTATTGGGTGGCAGGGTCTACGAGAAGTAGGACTAGAGGCCAAGCTTGCACTTAAGAAACGACCTAGGCTTGAAATTAAAGGTGTGCCCAATTCATGGACTGCGGAGACATTAATTACGCTTTTACGGGTAAAGCTAATTGATAAATCGATTCCAGCTTCGCTCGTAAACGATGGACTTCGGCCTGTTTTTTCTTCTACAGCAAGGAATGGAATAACTAAAAACTGGGTGCTGGAAGTGCACCCAACCCTGCGATTCCATCTATTAGACATGGCATGCTTGAATGGAGGATGGTGGTCAATGACCTTTGAAGATAACCTCGACGCCCCCCGTTGTACCAAGTGTCAGGACTACGGGCACTCTAAGGCCACATGTCCATCAGATGCACTGGTCTGCATCTGGTGTGCAGGTACTGGTCATTTTCTCAAGGAGTGCCCCAAAAAACTAGCTCAGGCAGGGCCGACATGCATCAACTGTGTGAGGGCAAAGGCCCATCCCAGGCACACTAAGCATAAGGCGGGCAGTCGTGATTGTCCTGTGCATTTAAATTGGTCACAAAAAATGGCGATGAGGACTTCTTATGAGTAAGATCTCCATCCTTCAGCTCAATATGGGCCGCCGGCGTCTAGTTGCGGAAGAGCTACGCTCCCTCTCACAAAGCTACGACATCATGGCAGTCCAGGAACCGAGCTGCTGGGGAAACAAGGTCACGGGGTTTGGTCTCACATCGAGGGTTATAGCCTTGAGCAGTGGAGAGAGGAGGCCCAGGGCTGCTATTGTGGTTAACAACCCGAACCTCGATGTGATGGATCTGAGGCAGTTTACCATGGCGGATTGTGTTGCTTGTCATATCAGATGGAACAATGTTGCCTTTACGCTGGTCTCATCATATTTACCGGACGGGGGCGATATTGACGAAGACATATCCGCCATGGAGATGATCACGGCTAGCACCAGGAACGTGATCATATGCTCAGATACCAACTCCTGGAACACGGTCTGGGGATCTAATCGAACTAATAGAAGGGGCGCTAAGCTCGGTGAATTTATTGCCCGAAACCAATTAGTGGTTATGAACGATCCCTCTGCTACCCCGACGTTCTCTAGCGCTCGGGGGCAGAGCTGGATTGATGTTACATTGGTATCACCGGTGCTGGCAAACCGCATTATCGATTGGGTCCTCCGATCTGAGACGAGTTCCGACCACCAAGCGATAGCCTTTAGGCTGGTGGAAAATACAGAAGTTTCCCTCGGGATAGAAAAAGGTTACCTTACTCGAAAAGGAAATTGGAGTGCCTTCCGGTCATTGCTGGAGGGAAAACTGGTCGACGAAGACTGGGATGAGGCGGAAACGGAGCAAACAGATGATCTGGATTACCGAGTGTCCAGGATCACTGATGTCATCCGCGATACCGCTGAAGAATCCCTTCAGCACCGGAAGGCGAGAGCTCGACCTGTCCCATGGTGGACGCCTGCCTTAACCACAATGAAGAGAGAACTCTACAAGGCACGGCGTTCCTACCAGAAGTGTACTTGTGAAGAGAGGCGCATTACACTTCGTGATGAGTACAAGTCTAAAGCCAGGGCATACCGAAACGAGGTGCGGTTAAGAAAGCGGAAGTCTTGGGACGAATTCATTGTTCAGGAGTCATCTAAGAATCCCTGGGGTGTACCTTACAGAGTGGCCCTTGGTAAGTTTGCTCCACAGCAAGTGATTGCAGCTTTGAAGCGCGGATGTTCCCAGGCAACCACTCTGGACGAGACTGCAAAGGTGTTCCTATCTGAGACCTACCCCAGAGATGATTCGTCCCAGGATAATGAGGAGGAAATATTTATAAGACGCACTACGGTATGCCCACCTGGTACGGACTTGTGCCCACCGTGGGATCTACGTGCTGCTGTGGATAGGCAAAAGGCTGGTCGTGCACCTGGATTAGACTCCATAGACGCAGCAATCCTCAGGAACAGTATCCCCTATATTGAACAGAGACTGTTGACATTGTTCAATGATTGTCTGGACAGGGGATACTTTCCTAAGAGTTGGAAAATTGCTGATGTTAGACTCCTCTACAAGGGAGGAGGCAAGGACAAGCAATTAGCCAAATCTTATAGGCCTATATGCCTCCTCCCTATCATGAGTAAATTATTGGAGACCCTGTTGATGATGAGTCTACGGCCAGTCTTCTCTAGGGCTAGCCATCCACGGCAGTACGGATCCACCAAAGGCAGGGGAACCGCAGATGAGAGTGCGCCGTGACGTTGAAGAGAAGGCGGAGAAGTATGTCATGCTTATCCTGTTCGACATATCTTCCGCCTTTGATAGCGTCTGGTGGCCGAGCGTACTCCAGCAGTTGCAGAAGTATGAGGCTCCCAGCAACTTATATGATCTTTTAAGGAGCTACCTCCAGGACCGAACATTGAAGATAAAAGGTAGCTTCTTTGAAGTACAAGAGTCGATGGAAAGAGGTTGTCCGCAGGGCTCGGTTCTTGGTCCAGCCCTGTGGAAATTAGTCTTCGATGAGTTGCTGGGGGTACTAGAACAGGAGCGGTTCCCCGCCACGGCCTATGTTGATGATCTGGCCGTTGTAGTGGCCTCAAACAGCAGAGCCAGGTTAAAAGAAGAAGCTGAACGATGTGCCAACCTCGTAGGAGGATGGTGCGAGAGAAAAAAGATGAAGATGGCGGCTGCTAAGACCCAGTCCATTCTTTTAAGAGGTAAGACTGACAGGGCCCACCCTATTACTCTCAGAATAGAAGGAGAAAGGATACGTCCAAGTGAGGCTGTTACTTACCTTGGCATAAGAATTGGGAGAAATTTCAACTTTACGCCTCACTTGGACTACATGAAAGGTAGGGTAGCTCTGGCTCTCAATGGACTTACTCGCATCGGGGGCGCCTTTTGGGGTCTCAGGTACCCAGCCACGTTAACTATTTATAAAGGAGTTATTCTGGGCATCCTGAGATATGCGTCCCCTGCGTGGAGTCATCATCTCTCGCACCAACAGAAGAAAAGGTTGGCAACAATCCAGCGGATGGCTCTGCTGCGGGTCACTAGAGCGTACCGTTCAGTGTCTCATGAGGCGGTACAAGTCTTAGCCGGAACTACTCCTATTGATCTTCTCCTACGAGAAGAATACTTTCGGCATAAGATGAAGAGGGAAGGCCTGGTGGATCTACCGGCGAATCTTCGTGTGAGGATCAGTGAAGACCCTAATAGATGGAAGAGCATTCTTCGGGAGAACACATTAAAGGAATGGAACCAGCGGTGGATGACGACGCCAAAAGGGGCTACGCTAAGAAAATACTTCACCACCGTTGGTTCAAGAATGGAACAGACATGGGTTCTCCCGGACTACTGGGTCTCACAGTTCCTCACAGGGCATGGGGGTTTCCGAGCAAAGCTCGCTGAATATGGCAAGAACATCGATCCCCTATGCCTAAGTTGCAGAGTGCCGGAGACCGCCGAGCATATCATCCTTGTCTGTACCACCTTTGAGGCACTGAGGGCTAAGTTGTTGAGGGAGACGGGGCTCTACGCTCTGATGGAGAGCGATCTCCCTCAACTTATGACAAAGGAAAAATATCCGTATTACAAGGCATTCGTATACGGGTGGAAGGAACAGGTTGGGTCAACCCACTTTTCATTGGGAAGAAGAAATGAACTAGCATCCGGAAGACCGCCAGAGAGGGTGGAAGAAGATGCTGGCTAAAAAGAAAAAACGAAGAGAAGAAAAAAAAAAAAAAAGAGCAGGCTGTGTGCACAGCTGTAAAATAAATGTAATTGGTCTGAATGCAGTAGTGAATTGTAACGCATGCGTTGCTACTCACTACTGCATAACACCCGTATTGCCTTATTGGCAGGGTAGGGTGTAAATAAAATAAAAAAAATCCTCCGTGAGGTCATAGATTCCCATTTTTCTTATCATTTCGGCCCTTATTCCATCAAAGGCGGTGCAGTTGACGATAATATGCTCAGCCGTCTCCGGTACTCCGCAAGTGGGGCATAGGGGATCTATGTCTTTTCCAAAACTATGTAACTTAAAGCGGAAACCCCCATGCCCAGTAAGGAATTGAGAGACCCAGTAGTCCGGGAGAACCCACTTAGCTTTCAAGCGACTTCGGACGGTGGGGAAATATTTTCTTAAAGTTGTTCCTTTCAAGGTTGTTACCCACCGCCGATTCCACTCATCTATGGTGTCCTCCCGGATAATCCTCTTCCATTTTCTTGGGTCTTCTGCAATCCTCACCCGGATATTCTCCGGAAGACCTGCTGAGCCTTCTCTTTTTAACTTAAATATTAGCGAGTCTTCTCGCAGGAGAAGGTCGAAAGGTACCCCTCCTGCTAAGATCTGCACCGCCTCGTGAGACACACTTCGGTATGATTTTGTGACTCGCAACAGAGCCGTACGTTGAATTGTCGCCAATCTGCGTTTCTGACGGTGTGAGAGATTCTGAGACCACGCAGGAGAGGCGTACCTCAGAATACCCACTATCATTCCATCGTAAATGATCCTCGTAGCTGGGTATCTGAGGCCCCAAAACGCACCCCCTAGGCGACTAAGTCCATTCAAGGCTAGGGCCACCCTACTTCCTAAGTAGTCCAAATGAGGGGTCATATTAAATCCTCTTCCAAACCTTATGCCAAGGTAGGTGACCACCTCACTTGGACGTATTCTCGTTCCCTGTATACACAGATTGATAGGGGGCTCTAGCTGGCCTCTAGAAATAAACTCGTTGAGTTTAGCACCTCTCCTGTCTGTTCGATTGGACCCCCAGACCGTGTTCCAGGAGTTGGTGTCTGAGCAAATAATCACATTTCTAGAGTGAGCTGTGATAACTTCCATGGCAGATATGTCTTCTTCAATATCTCTTCCGTTAGGAAGATAGGCCGAAACCAGGGTAAAAGATACATTACCCCACCTAACATAACATGCCACACTATCTGCCATAGAGTATTGCCTCAGATCCATCACGTCGAGGTTAGGATTGTTTATCACAATAGCAGCCCTAGGCCTCCTCTCTCCACTGCCTAGAGCTATAACCCTCGAGTGAGACCAAAACCTGTGACCACGTTCCTGGACCGCCATGATATCATATCGTTGGGAAAGAGCACGAAGCTCATCTGCCACAACTCTTCGCCGGCTCATGTTTAACTGGAGGATGTTGATCTTATTCATAATATGTTCTTTTAGCCACCTCCTTGCACCACGTTAAGTGCACAGGGCACTCCCGGCTTCCCGACTTGTGCTTCATTTGGCTGGGATGGGTGTTCGCCCGCACACAGTTAATACAAGTCGAGTCAGCCATTACCTTTTTCTTTGGTCAATCATTTATCATATGACCACTATTCGAACACCAAATACATACAACAGCATCTGCCGTGCATGTGGCCTTTGTGTGGTCGTAGCCCTGACACTTTGTGCACCGATGGGCGTCGAGGTATTCCTTAAATGTTAAAGACCACCACCCTCCATTCAAACTACCTATGTCTAAAAACTGGAACCGAACCATTGGGTGCACTTCCAGCACCCAATTCTTAGTAAAACCGTTTTTAGCAGTTGAGGAAAAAAGAGGTCGGATGTCGTCATTAATCAATGGTGTTGGGACCGACTTCTCTGGTATTCTTTCCCAAAGAAATTTTGAAAGTTCATCTGCGCCCCAGGAGTGGGGTACACCCCTCACCTCCATCTTAGGCTTTTTCCTCAGTGCTAACTTTGCCTGTAACCCGTTCTCCCGCAGGCCCTGCCATCCTATCACTCTGGTTGCATGAGAGCTGTCCTCTATGCGGACCAAAACTGAGCCTGCTTTAGTTGCCCGAACAATAGATGCATTTACACCTATGTCATTAGGTGACGGAAGTCCATTTATGATATCTGCTGGGCTTTTACCCGAACCACTAATTGTAAGATATGTTGGTTTTGTTGTCAGGGTCGGCTTCATAGGCAGTGATTTTACGATATCTGCCATCGTCCTTGGCTTATCTTTTTTAAGGGATGTTTCCAAGCACTGGAGTCTCATCTTTATTTTCTTGATCCTGAATTTCGTCTTTTCTTCTTTGCTGCAATTTAGATTTCCTCTTGCTTCTTTTGCTTTGAACGACTTCGAAGGTTTTGTTTTCCGTCTGGTCTAGATGACAAGAATAAACATTGTTTGCCTCCTTGGAAGTTCCGGCTATGGCTGCAGGCGGATGCTGGATTGGCTTATCTTTCTCCGGTAGCCTTGTTTTCGGTTTTTCCAAAATTTGGCTACTGATGAGTTCAAGTACATATGGAGATTCCAATGTTTGTTTAACCACTTTTTGGACAAGTGTTGTGATTGTATCTTTTGTATTGATCTCTAAGTTCCTTGGCTGTATTGTAAGTAATCTCAATAATACCAACTAATTTTTCGATTTTATCATTAATATAAGTCCTCGTTGTGTTATTCATTTTTTTGTCAAAATTCTTGAGGAACGTTTTTAGGTTGGTTTGAATGCTTCTTGCCTCATGCAAGAAGCTCCTTTTACTCCCTTCTTCCGTTTCCTCGTCGGTGTCAGTCGATCTGTTTCTTGGTCGTTTGGCCGACGACCGATGATCCTGGTTTGTACTTTCTTCGATAGACACTTCTTCCATTTTGGAACTTTTACTATCCATCATAAAAAAAAAAAAAAAAAAAAAAAAAAAAAAAAAAAAAAAAAAAAAAAAAATGTCGATTATTTGAAATATAATAATATTTCAATATTCAATTAACCTAATCAAATTTGATACGGTGGGAAAAATGTTATTGCACAATCTACTTATATAAACGAAAATACAATCTTACCTGAAGCCCGTTTATAGTATTTCCCGAATTGTCTGTAGTATTCTATACTTTAGGCGTTAAACACTTCGTTGATAACCACTTGGTTTCCTAACCTATAAAGTTCTTATCACAAAAATCCAATTAAAAACAATAAATCATAACTGTAAACTAACGAAAACTATAAATAATAATGACAAAAACGATAAACAACACAAATATAAACACTAATAATAGAACACAATAATACAAAATAATTGGCTTAAACACAAATTGACACCTTATCACATCAAGCTACAATCGATTTATTCAGTAGATCGGTAAGTGAAAGTTGTGTGTTGCGCACACCAGATTTTTAGTTTTAGTAACCATTGTTTTATTCATAAAAACGCTTTTTTTTTTATCTTGTTCCAGTCCTGGCAAATGTTTATTTTTTTTTATTATTTGAAGAGCTAAAAATGTTAAATGAGTTAAAATGGTAAAGCACCGTATTATTTCCAAAATAGTCCCAGCTTGACTTTACTGCACGACCGCAAGAATCTTGCAGATCAGTCTTGTTTTTGCACAAGTCTTGCTGGGTCTCGTCTTGTTCTTGCAACAATTTTTACTGTCTAGTTTTGCAAAAGTGCAAGACCAAGACCAAGACCGATTTCGAGCAACACTAGCCAAATCTATCTCCACACTTCATCTACGCCAATGTTTGATCTGTGAAATACTTTTCATCTCTAAATACGAAATAATTATTATTAGAGTACAATCAATTTTATAAATACTTTACAATTTGATTAATTAAATAATTTATAAGAATTGTTCATTATTAATAGAATTATTTTAAGAAAAGGAGATAATATAATTAGCTAATGAAATTATTACGCTTATTTCTTAACACACCGAGTTTAATCAAAGTCGTTGGAACCGTTTTTTGAGAAAATTGTAACAATGTGTTTAATCATTGATAAATAGTAGCAATTCCGGTTAGTCGATTTTGACGAAAAAGTTGCTGTCATATCCAAGACATATACCTACCTACCTTTTTGTTTTTATTATAATGAAATTTAAAACTGTATAACATAAAAAATACAACAACCAAATGTAACATTGGTAACATGACATGTACAACATGAAGAGAAATTACCCATTGGTAGAATTCAAATATACCTATCTTTAATACGTAATATCACTTTCTTACGATTTTTCTTTTTTGAGCTAGACTTACCTCCTACATACACACTTCCAACCCAAAGTCCTACGAACAATAGTAGATACTCCTTTCTATGAAACCAACAAAACCCTACACCATGACCTTAATAGCCCATTTGTCCTAGACCTTACCCCAGCAAAATTCTCCAAATTTCACCAGAACCTTACCTGTCATCCAAATCCCTTTGCACAATCCATATCCAGCACTAACCATCCCTATAATCCTCCAAGAAGGTTTAAACGGCAGTGGCCCCGCTACCTTTTATAGTTTGTAAATATTGGAGTTCTGGCAATAAACCAGATTCTCTACGCACGACATGAGTGTATATGGCGAAAGCAATCTTGTGCAAGTTCCAACGGGTTTAGCTTCAGTGAAGCTGTAGTGAGGAAAGTGCAGGGATCTCCTGAAATCATGCTTTTTCCTCCACAGTTGGAGGGACAAGTCTGGCTCAGATTTCTCTGGCCAGATTGTAAATAGTGTATATAGATATGTATTCGTCTTTTTATTTATTTATTTTTAGATTATTTTTTCTTATTTATTGTATATATATATATTATTTTTCTTTATAATTTATTTTATTTATTGTACATAGAGTGTGAATGTTGTCTCTGAACACTGTTAAAATGTCCTTTGAGACAGATTGTAATATTTTTCAATAAATAAGTATTAAAAAAATAATATTCATATCTGGTGAATTTTAAGCGTAAATATGTAACTAAATTTTAAAAGCATTAATATTGAAGGAGCACTATTTTAATAAAACACCTTGATTCAAAACTAGTTACAACAAAAATGATAATAATTGTTTTCCGAACGAATTCACAGATTATAATCACGTCACTCACTATATTTCTCGAGATGCTAATCCTGTATTTAACTACACATACAATAGATTATTTATATATTATGTTTTCTCGAAATGGAGGAAAAAATTCGCAGTTATGTACATAAAAATGTATAATTAATTACAGAAAGAAACTAAATTAATTATCAAATTTCAAAGAATTGTGTAATAAAATGGGATATACTCAAATAATAATCATTAATTACTTATTTGCCGATCAAACATGAATGCTAATTATTGCACAATAATACCCAGTACTATGATGACAAATAAACATATTTCATAACCGAATATATATATTCGGAGTTTGAAGGAGAACTTATCACTTACCAAAGCGATTTCAACAATGAAGGTATTCCTCGCTACTCTCCTCGTCTTCGGCTATGCCGCCGCTGTTCCTTGTCCCATCGTGAGGAACCTGATGGCACAGCTCGTGCAGGACGTCAAGGACATCCAGGCGCACACCACGCAGTTGATCCTGAAGTCCTCTGCTCACGCTAAGGAAGATGTCCCCGCCTTCGTCAAGAACCCACAGGCAGCTTCAGAAGCTCTTCTCAAGAATATCGCCAGTGCTGCCAGGGAGGTGATACTCACAACTACCTCGGACATTAACAAAATGAACGACCACATCCGGACAGCCATCGATGTAAGTGAATGGTAACCTCTTCTATACTTGTGCTTATATAAAATTCTTATGGCATAAATAATCTCTGCAAAGTATTTTTTGGGGGTCAATTGCTTGATTTATATACACTTTTTTAATTTAAAAAAAATATATCAACGAACTTTTAATTAATATTATTTATATTACATTATGTCATTATTTTTTCATGAACATACAATATCAATTAGTTTATTAATAAGTCTTACTACATCATTTACAAGTCATTTGTGTTACTTTTCAGTTCTGTGGAAAGATTTTTCCAAGTATGTAAAACATAAAAATAATCATATTATTATTATCATAAATTATTATGTTTTTTTTTTTTTTTAACGAATCTAAATATTAAGAAATGTGCTGTGGAGATTTATATTTATGAAACAGACCTTTTTTCTCGGTGAATATAATATTCATAAAAAAAAAAAAAAAAATTCATCAACAGCTTTTTTAAGAGCTTTATTTCAATATAAATATATATAATATATGTACATATATACATATATATAAAAATAAATTTATTTAATTATACCATTATTGTAAACAAAACGTTAATTTTTATAACTTCTCCCGTCCCGAATCATACACCATTTTTTTTTTCCAAATCAAACCCCAAACAAAATTTTGTATTATTTTTAGAAACCTATTTAATTTTAGATGTGTTTTTTAATTACTATTAAAGTAAACAGAAATTTCAGAAACATTTTCTACAAAAAGGAATTTTATAATTTCTAATTTTAAAAATATTGTTTTAGACATTTGTAGTAGAAATTGATTAGGTTTCACTTTGAAAATAAACGACTCAAATCAAACCTAATCCCGCAAGACCTAGATCGATTGTCGAATTTTGTTTATTATTGACATTATTTATGACATTATTACGAGCTGTTATTAGTTATTTGGAAATAATTTATTAAATCCACAAGGCCCCGAGTCACTCAATTATTATAATTTGATGTCACTTTTCAATCTTCTATTCAGAAATTAAAAGAAGTAGAGGCCGCCAGACCATTGCTGCCAATCTTGGACAACCTCGTGCGGCAACTCGTAGCAACCACTAGACAAGCGAGGACAAGCGTGTTCCAGCAGCTCCAGCAGGCCAGCTCCCAGGTCGGAGTCGACATCAAGGCACTGCTTGCAGACCCTGCTGGAGCCTCCAGGACCGTCCAAGACAGGTGGAACACCCACCACAGCCAATTCGTCAGCGGAGGCGCGAGGTTCGTCCTCACAGTCCAGCAGCTGGTTAAAGACACTATTGATGTAAGCATGACTTAAATGTATTGTTGACAGGTTTTAAAGACCAATTTTGAATAGTCTTACTACTAAAGAATATATATCGGAAACTGAAAACTAATTTATATATATTTATAATTAGTAAACCATTCTCAAAGGGCAAAATATTTAATTTTTTTTTTATTTTTTAAGAAAAAGAACTTAGTGTTAAAAATTTTTATTTTGCTTATTACATTTCTAAAAATACGAGAAACGAAAATACGTTAAATATGATTTTAAACTTTATTTTTATTTAGTATGTGACATTTATTATATATTTGTATTTGTAACAAATAGTATTGAGTCAATTTTGTTTCAGAGAATCCAAGACCAGTTTGACCAGTAAGGCGTTTCCTAGTTCCTCTATTATTGTAAAATAAAAATACAGGATAATTCTAAATATAACTGATTAATATCAAAATAATGTTTATATTTCTTATCTTTGATACCTACTCCATCTTCTGATTACTTATGAAATTTGGTATTCTTATAGAAACTAGAATTTTTCTTTACATTATTCCATCTTAACATCGATGAAGATGAAGTTTTGGAAAAAAATTTTGACGTTAGAATGGACATTTATAGACCAATGTATTCCTAATATTTGGTAATAACTTATTAGGTATAAATTCATTAACACTCTCTAGATAATGTTTATAAAATCTATTTTGTACGAGTGGTTGATGAAAGTACAAATTAAAAAAAATATTTTGTAGTTACTGTATTTCGTATTAGTAAAAAAAATAAATAAAAATTCCGTCGATTTATTGCAAAACGTACTTTTTGATGGAGGTGAAATTTGAAGAACATTTTTGTGACTTTCAACCTCATTTTTCGGGAAATAAACACAATGAGCGCACCAAAATGGCACAAACTATTTGAAATGTTAAATATAACAAAAAGTGAGATGAAGATAAAGGTCCAGGATATGGGCACATACCGAAGGTGGATCGAGACTTCTCCACGTTCATCAGCTCAATGGATATAGAGGAAGAAGAAGAAGATTTAAGTTATGAAATATTACTTACTAACATTTTGTAAAAAACCGATTATATGCCACACTAGAGGATTTACGCCGGAATATCTCTCAAACAATTGTTTAGTATCAGGATTTTAAATCAGTGATGATATATTTTAGATTGCAGCAGATGGACTAGATCGGATTTTTATTTATTCAGTATGTATTCAAACTTTCGTAAAATATCCATTTTTCGAACTTCCCATCGTTGCCAGTGTGTGTAGTCAATCCTGCGATAATACAACAGAGAGAGAGAATCTCGACGGTGAATTGGCAGTTAACGTGATACACTTAGCTAATTTGGGGCCAAACCAGAAGGTAGAAACTCTTCTGTTGTCTCTCAAAGATAGCAAACTAACCTATTGGCTAACATAAAGCTCTTAAAAATGACCAGTGCCGGGTAACCGGGATAATTGTGCTGGGGTGCCTGAATTGGCGCCCGTAGGGGGCGACGATCTTCAGGAGCATTAGCCACTAGATAGTAATTAAAAAAAAACATAGAACATACGAACACACGGAGAGTGAATTAGCGTTGAATTTCGACGGTCAATGGGCAGTTAACAATGATACATTTAGCTAATTTAGGGCCAAGTCAGAAGGTAGGATACGAATGTTAGCAAGATATACGAAAGATTGCAAACGAATCTATTGGCTAACAAAAAACTATTAGAAATGACCAGTCCAGTGGTGCCTGAATTGGTGGCCGTTGGGGGCGACCATCTTCAGGAGCCCTAGCCACTCGATAGTAATTTAAAAAAAAGTCATAGAACATTGAATAGAAATAATCAATTGTAGTGCATTAATATAGAAACTGCATTAGAGAAATATTGAATGGAATACATTTAATTAATATTTTAGTAATATAAAACAGCCTAAGAAATAAATTAATTTTTTTTGGGGGGTGGGGAGAGAGAAGAGATTATGTTATTAACCTGGAGTGCCGAATGTCTAAGACCACACATCAAATGAGTCTCCTCAGAAGAAACATAATTGCTGACGTCACGAACCCAACGTAAATGATGAAGTGACATTTATACAAGTGGTTTATCAACGGCAGGAGAAAATATAAAAATTGCCCCTCTTTCTTCCACAAAATAACTATTGAAAAAAAATAACATACTAACTAATATCAGTAGTGGTGTATAAACTATTACACATTAGGTAAGAAAATAATCGATTTATTACAAAAATCCTTAGGGCCTCTTAATAGTAAAAATAAAACAAAATCAATGTATAATGTATAAATATTATGTATGTGTGTGTGTGTTTATTATATATATGTTTGTGTGTCTGTATTTTTGTGTTCGTGTAGATACATAGATAAAAAAGGTCTCTTGAGAATAATAAGTATTTACAAATAAACAAAAAATTATATCTGACTAAAAACTACATTAACGAAAATTAAAACAATATATAAACAACAGAAAGTTAAAGTATTTTGTAAATAAAGGTAATTATAATGAAAAAGAAAATAAATAAGAAATATATAAAAAAACAAAAAAACATTAGGCTGAGAAACAGTATTAAATGAATCTTAAAGTAAAAACATAAAAAACCAAAACGAAGTGTTACTTCAATCTAAATTATATTTATAAAACAGAATTTCATGATTTTAGAGCGTCCGTTGGGGATAAGAGAAGTATTTGTATAGGAGATATTAAGAAGGTATTTGTCAAGGAACGGAAGTATTTGTCAAGGAAAGGGCATGGTGTCAGAAACACGGGATCTTGTTTTCGTTGGGTTGACTACGGGTTTGAATTGTAGAACTTGTGGGTATTAATCGTTTGGAAAAGGTAAGATCTGAAGATATATTGCTGGCGGAAAGAGGCGGAAAGTCAGTTTAAGTCGTCATAAAGGTGGAACACAAGAAACCTTCTTGAAGTAACTATACTTTTGTTACACATGTACATGTTTTATTTTTGAGAATAAAGCATAAGCATATACGGACATAAACTTATAAACTAATCCGAGAAAATTACAAAGATTTTCCTTTTCTTTTTCTTTTTAGAACTTGTGTATTGAGATATATTACAATCTACCTCAAAGGACATTAATAATAGTGTTCAGAGATCACTTTCACACATGTACAATAAATTAAATTAAATGAAATGTGGAGAATTGTGCTGAGATAAGGTCTAGGACAAATAGGATATTAAGATGATAGTGTAGTGTTTTGTTGGTTACATAGAAAAAAACATCAACTATGGTTCAAAGGACTTTGGAGTGGAAGAATTGAGTGCGTTTGATGTTAAAAAATGTCGCTGTCCCCCAGAACTCAAGTCCATAAGTCCAAATAGGTTTCAATATATTCTCTTATAGATCAGTATTTTATTTTCCATGGAAATTTCAGATTTTCTATTTAGTAGTATGTATAGTTAGTCGTTTCATCGGTACTGTACCTGGCTTTTAGGTTTAGTATGAAGGTTCCACTTTAGTCATCTGTCTAAGAGAAAGCCAAGGTACCGGCCTGTGTCTGAGAAAGGAAGCTGGATGGAATTGAAGTGTACTGGTGGACAGCAACTGCGTCGGAGCGTGAAGGTGATGTGTTGGCATTCGGATTCGTTTACTTTAATACACCATTTACAACACCAGTGCTCAATCAGGAAGAGGTGTCTCTGAAGGTTTGAGGATGCTATATCAGGATCTGAATCGGATGATAGAATGGTGGTGTCATCAGCAAATGTTGCCAGGAAGTTATCGGGATGGACAGGGATATCGGTGGCTAAGAGGAGGTAAAGGACGGGACCCAAAACGCTACCTTGAGGAACACTAGCGTCAATTGGATAGCAATTGAAAAATTCAGTGCCGCAGCGAACTCGGAAGGCGCGATCAGAGAGGTAGGTATAAAGACTGAGGCAGATGGGTTTGAGCTCTGTCCAGCAATGACACCGAAAACAAGAACAACTTTTCATTAATCATAAATAACAATTTTTTTCATCAAATGTGATTGTGTATAGTATATGTGTATGGGCTGGAATGTGTATCTATGTATATATCGGCCAAGCACAGTTCTCGAAAACCGAATCTATGACTTGATTTGATTGGACACACTAATTATGTTGGCTACATTTTGCCGCCGTCATCTCAAAAATGTTGGCGGGGAAAGTATGTTACCACTACATACTATAGATATGTTACTGTAATTTTTCAGAATAGAGAAACTTAACTAAACCCCGTGTGAAAACTCGGAAGAGTATAATACTTGATCTACCAATTCTTTAAAAAAAATAATAAAAGCCTCGGAAAACCCAAAGATTCAATGCCCATATCAACAATCAGTGGTGTTACTATATTCACAAATACTGAGTAAACTTTGTAGTGTTGGTAACTACTGTTTTATTCATAAAAACGCTTTTTTTTTTTATCTTGCTCCGGTCCTGGTAAATGTTTATTTTTTTTTATTATTTGAAGAGCTGAAAATGTTGATGAGTTAAAGTGTAAAGCACCTACTATATTTTAAAATAGTGCCTAGCTTGACTTTATTGCAAGACCACAAGAGTCTCGCAGATCAGTCTTGATTTTGCACAAGTCTTGAAGGGTCCGGTCTTGTTCTTGCAACAATTTCAGCTGTCTGGTTTTGCAAAAGTGCAAGACCAAGACCAAAACCGATTTCGAGCAACAATAGCCAAATCTTTCTCCATACTCCATCTAGGCATATGTTTGATCTGTGAAATACTTTTCTTCTCTAAATACGAAATAATTATTATTATAGTACAATCAGTTTTATAAATATTTTACAATTCGATTAATTAAATAATTTATAAGAATTATTAATATTAATATAATTATTTTAAGAAGAGGAGATAATATAATCAGCTAATGAAATTATTACGCTTATTTCTGTTACAAGTTTTAAGTGCATTAAAATAATGTTATTCTATTTCTGATATTCTGCATATCAGCTGAATAATAATAAATTTTATAAATTGAAAGGAAGACCAAGGAGAAATTTTAAAAATTGTGATATATATATTTTTTTCTTTGTTTGTCTTTACATCATGTTCCTCAACACTTCATCGAAGTAAATATTTGATCCATCAATTACGTTTCATAACTAATGACGAAATAAATCAAACGGTTTAAAATAAATTCGATTTAAACGTTAACAAAGATACGTGAAGATAGCCGTAACCTAACTTTGAAACTTGAATGCGTTGACTGGGGTGTGAATGGATGAATGGTGTGAAGTAAAAATCTCATGCGCGCAACATCTCTCTACTTTGAATAGAAATTATATTCTGGCAATATTGAGCAAAAATACAATATTTGAAGTGCACTTTTAATGCAGCTATAGCTTAAAGCTTACAGCTAACAAATCATCAAGACCACTAAAATAATGAAGACTATATTTGTTTACTCCATCTGTTTTTGTACCACATAACTCCAGTCTCTGAGCTATACGTATATATATGCCTAGGGAGATCTGAAAGTATATCTGTATATTCAACCTATAAATGATTATGGATTGTGCACCTATTTCAGTTATCAAAATGTTATTTTCCATTGCAAAGATTTCTACAATAAAGTTACGAGATTTTCATCGCCTGCCATAGATAGGTCCAAAGTTGTCACACTAATTTTGAGTGGATAATGTTTGGATTTTACAAAGGGAAAATCCACCAAATTGTTCACTAATTTAATTTTCTAAAAGGTTTCATGACGATTTTTCGGAATAAACGGACGTTGGTGCTTAATTGTTTGAATATAATATCAGATCTAGAATTATTTAAGTACAGTAAATTTATTTAAGATTATAAATATAGGCTCTATACATCTATGAAATATTTTATTGTTTCATTTCTTTCACACAAGTACAAGTTTTTCAACCAATGCTATTGTCTTGATTTGGTGGATTTATATACTTTTTTTTAAACTTAAAAAGTTTGCAACTAGTTAGTAAATTTCATTTAATTGCTTTGAAAATATTTGTTTTCCGTTAAATATTACTAGTAGGCCTGTGCGAAAAATTTCCACAGGATATTGTTATCAAATGCAAAATTAAGTAGAAAAAAAAATAATGCAACGTAGCAAAAGATAAAGAAATCAATTGTTACTTTATCGATAAATATAATCGACAAAGAAAACAAAAATTAATTTAAATCTTCATTTCTGTTTGGAACCAACATGTTTACAAATTTCAGTAAGCTGTATCTTTGTTAAAAATTGTCAGATTTCGATGATTTTTTTTTCCTTTTGTAGGAAATTGAGTAATTTTATATAATCTTAGTTAATAACTTAAGTGATTCTTTAGTTATTCGCAATAAAGTTTGTTTTCTATCATAACTTGTTTGGCTGAATTTCGGGGTGATTAGGCCATTTTGCTCACCGGAAGAGAAGGAAGCCTTCGAAATTGGAGGCTCAATCTCCAGATTTGGTGAAAAATTAACTATGATATGGCTTACCGATCAAAAACACCATCGATAAATAATATAAACTCATCCTCTCTCAATTATAGAGGCCTCAAGTCGACGAAATGACACATGTATTCTCAATGACAGTACTACAATTAACGTAAGGTTGTGTGGATGGGAACCCTATGCGCTAATCTCGAAAATAGTATGTTTTTGGGCTTAAAAACGACGGATCCGTTTCCAGAGGAACTATCAGGGTCTTGCTGTACGCATCAAAATCTTCAAGATCCAATTTGTCCCGTATCGATCTACAGACCTACCACCGTTCCAGTATTGAAGCGTAGCAAAATGTTTTTATCGACTTTATTTATTTTAGAAAGAAATACAAAAGTGGAGAATACGATTCGCTAACCCCCCGAGAAATTCTGAATCCAACGGTACCCCATTCATGGTATTTGAGCATGACAGGAGCTTATATTTGGTACAAAACCGATTTCGAGCCTTACTGTAATAATATATGTGGGGATTAGTTTACACAAATTATTATTTATAATTTTTCGCCACTCTCAATTACATTCTACGAATTTCTGTAGTGGATTTTGTTATTTCTAAAATTTTCGGCTTTCCACTGATATATTATACCTATTCCTTCTCACTAGTATTTCCGAAAGTTCGTTTTCGACTTTAATGGAAGTTTTTCCTATTATCTCCATTTTTCATTTATCAAATTCTTTCAAATGTTATATTTAACATTTTTTTTTCGTAACTCTTAATAATCGGAGATAGTTAATTATTTAAATTACACCAAATTAAAGGTACTTTAGAGGAAGACATGTTGAACATTTAAGCATCTAAGCCCTGTAAAGTGACCTCAATGAGGATAAGACCTCAATGATAATAAAGATCACTTAATTTTACAGTGAAAAACCGAATTTAATCTAAGTCGTTGGAGCCGTTTTTGAGAAATTTGTAAAAATGTGGTTAATCGTTGATATAAAGTGCCACTTCCAGTTAGTCGATTTTAATGATAATGTTGCTATTACATCAAAGACATATAACTATTTTAAATACGTAATATCAGTTTCTTACGACTTTTCGTTTTTTTATTTTAATGAATTTTACAACTGTATTACATGGAAAATACAACAAGCAAATGTAACATTGGTAACATGACATGTACAACATGAAGAGAAATTACCTACTGGTAGAACTCAAATATACCTATCTTTAATACGTAATATCACTTTCTTACGATATTTATTTTTTGAGCTAGAGTTACCACATACATACATACTTTCAATCCAAAGTCCTTCGAACAATAGTCGATACTCCTTTCTATGAAACCAACAAAACCCTACACCATGACCTTAATAGCCCATTTGTCCCATACCTTACCCCAGCAAAATTCTCCAAATTTCTCCAGAACCTTACCTATCATCCAAATCACTTTGTACAATCCATATCCAGCACTAACCATCCCTATAATTCTCCAAGAAGGTTAAAACGGCAGTGGCCCCGCGACCTTTTATAGTTTGTAAATATTGGAGTTCTGGCAATAAACCAGATTCTCCACGCACGACATGAGAGTATTTGGCGAAAGCAATCTTGAGGAAGTTCCTCCGGGTTTAGCTTCTAGTGAAGCTGTTGAGAGGGAAGTGCAGGGATCTCCTGAAATCATGCTTTTTCCTCCACAGTTGGAGGGACAAGTTTGGCTCGGAGTTCTCTGGCCAGATTGTAAATAGTGTACATAGATATCTTTTTTTTTTTTTTATTTAGAAAAAATACATTTTGCCTCAATAAAAAACATTGAGTATTTAGGATGAATGAAATACAAACATACCATATATACAATAAAAGAAAAACAAGATTATAACAAAATAAAATAAAACTTGGAGTAAAAGAATAAATCGATCATGATACAACATTAAATAAAAAAAACGAAAAAAAACACATTCATACTTATTTACAATATTTACAGTCAGCCGAGGGAGCTCCGAGTCGGGCCTTTTCCCCACGTGTGGAGGACAAAGCAAGACTCCAAGAGATCCCCGAGCTTCTCTCTCAGCCGCATCACTGTGATGAGATATAGATAGCTATGCGTCTTTTTATTTATTTATTTTTAGATTATTTCATTCTTATTTATTGTATATATATTATTTTTCCATATAATTTATTTTATTTATTGTACATAGAGTGTGAATGTGATCTCTGAACACTGTTATAAATGTCCTTTGAGACAGATTGTAATATTTTTCAATAAATAAGTTTAAAAAAAATAATAATATCCATTTCTAGTGAATTTTAAACGAAAATATGTAACTAAAGTTTAATAGCATTAATATTGAAGTAGAAATGTGTTAAACAACACCTTGATTTAAAACTAATTGCAAAAAAAAATGATAATAGTTTTTTTTCCGAACGAATTCACAGATCATAATGACGTCACTGTATTTCTCGAGTTGCTAATCCTGAACTTAACAACATCTACAATAGATTATTTATATTTTATGATTTGTAGAAAATTGGAAACATAGTTAATTATCAAATTTCAAAGTATTGTATAATAAAATGGAATATACTCGAACAATAATCATTAACTAATTATTTGCCGATCAAACATGAATGCTAATTATTGCACAATGATACCCAGTGCTATGATGACAAATAAACATATTTTGGTATATATATATTCAGAGTTTGAAGAAGAACTTATCACTTACCAAAGCGATTTCAACAATGAAGGTATTCCTCGCTACTCTCCTCGTCTTCGGCTATGCCGCCGCTGTTCCTTGTCCCATCGTGAGGAACCTGATGGCACAGCTCGTGCAGGACGTCAAGGACATCCAGGCGCACACCACGCAGTTGATCCTGAAGTCCTCTGCTCACGCTAAGGAAGATGTCCCCGCCTTCGTCAAGAACCCACAGGCAGCTTCAGAAGCTCTTCTCAAGAATATCGCCAGTGCTGCCAGGGAGGTGATACTCACAACTACCTCGGACATTAACAAAATGAACGACCACATCCGGACAGCCATCGATGTAAGTGAATGGTGACCTCTTCTATACTTGTGCTTATATAAAATTCTTATGGCATGAATAATCTCTGCAAAGTATTTTTTGGGGATCAATTGCTTGATTTATATACACGTTTTTAATTTTAAAAAATATATCAACCAACTTTTAATTAATATTATTTATATTATATTATATCATTATTTTTTCATGAACATACAATATCAATTATTTCATTAATAAGTCTTATTACATCATTTACAAGTCATTTGTGTTACTTTTCAGTTCTGTGGAAAGATTTTTCAATTGAGTTGCTTGTTTCCATTGTATCGTAATAGATTTTTATGTAAATCGAGATAAGTATGTAAAACATCCAAATAATCATATTATTATTATCATAAATTATTATGTTTTTTTTTTTTAAACGAATCTAAATATTAAGAAATGTGCTGTGGAAATGTATATTTCCGAAACAGACCTTTTTTCTCGGTGAATATAATGAATTCATTTAAGTACAAAAAAATTCATCAACAGCTTTTTTAAGAGCTTTATTTCAATATATATATATTTTCGTTCTTCCCTACCTCATCGTATTTTCGTTCTTATCTGGTTGTCGGACAATTAGCGGTGCTGTGCACAGTCGTTAGCCCATCGGCCACTCCGCCACTAGCTTTATTTCAGTGAAAATAAAATAATAAAAATAAATTTATTTAGTTATACCATTACTGTAAACAAAACGTTATATATTTTTATAATTTCTCCCGTCCCGAATATACACCATTTTTTTTCCAAATCAAACCGCAAACAAAATTTTGTATTATTTTTAGAAACCTATTTAATTTTAGATGTGTTTTTTAATTACTATTAAAGTAAACCGAGATTTCAGAAACATTTTCTACAAAAAGGAATTTTATAATTTCATATTTTAAAAATATTGTTTTAGACATTTGTAATAGAAATTGATTAGGTGAAACACTTTGAAAATAAACGACTCAAATCAAACCTAATCCCGCAAGACCTAGATCGATTGTCGAATTTTGTTTATTATTGACATTATTTATGACTTTAGAAATAATTTCGGCGCTTATTAATTATTTGGAAATAATTTATTAAAACCACAAGGCCCCGAGTCACTCAATTACTATAATTAGATGTCACTTTTCACTGTTCTATTTAGAAATTAAAAGAAGTAGAGGCCGCCAGACCATTGCTGCCAATCTTGGACAACCTCGTGCGGCAACTCGTAGCAACCACTAGACAAGCGAGGACAAGCGTGTTCCAGCAGCTCCAGCAGGCCAGCTCCCAGGTCGGAGCCGACATCAAGGCACTGCTTGCAGACCCTGCTGGAGCCTCCAGGACCGTCCAAGACAGGTGGAACACCCACCACAGCCAATTCGTCAGCGGAGGCGCGAGGTTCGTCCTCACAGTCCAGCAGCTGCTTAAAGACACTATTGATGTAAGCATGACTTAAATGTATTGTTGACAGGTTTTAAAGACCAATTTTGAATAGTCTTACTACTAAAGAATATATAGCGGAAACTGAAAAATAATTTATTTATTTATAATTAGTAAGCCATTCTCAAAGGGCAAAAAATTTAATTTTTTAGTTTATGTTTCGAAGAAAAAAAAAATCATTTTGCATATTACAATTCTAAAAATACGAGAAACGAAAATACGTTAAATATGATTTTAAACTTTATTTTTATTTAGTATGTGACATTTATTATATATTTGTATTTGTAACAAATAGTATTGAGTCAATTTTGTTTCAGAGAATCCAAGACCAGTTTGACCAGTGAGGCGTTTTCCTAGTTCCTCTATTATTGTAAACTAAAAATACAGGATAATTCTAAATATAACTGATTAATATCAAACTAATGTTTATATTTCTTATCTTTGATACCTACTCCATCTTCTGATTACTTATAAAATTTGGTATTCTTATAGAAACTAGAATTTTTCCTTACATTATGCCATCTTAACATCGATGAAGATGAAGTGTTGGAAAAAAAATTTGACGTCAGAATGGACATTTATAGACCAATGTATTCCTAATATTTGGTAATAACTTATTAGGTATAAATTCATTAACACTCTCTAGATAATGTTCATACAATTTTTAAAATCTATTTTGTACGAGTGGTTGATGAAAGTACAAATTAAAAAAAATATTTTGTAGTTGCTGTATTTCGTATTAGTAAAAAAAATAAATAAAAATTCCGTCGATTTATAGTAAAAAGTACTTTTTGATGGAGGTGAAATTTGAAGAACATTTTTGTGATTTTCAACCTCATTTTTCGGTAAAAAAACACAATGAGCGCACCAAAATGGCACAAACTATTTGAAATGTTAAATATAGCAAAAAGTGAGACGAAGAGGAAGGGCCAGGATATGGGCACATACCGAAGGTGGATCGAGACTTCTCCACGTTTATCAGCTCAATGGATATAGAGGAAGAAGAAGAAGATTTAAGTTATGAAATATTACTTACTAACATTTTGTAAAAAACCGATTATATGCCACACTAGAGGATTTATGCGGGAATATCTCTCAAACAATAGTTTAGTATCAGGATTTTAAATCAGTAATGATATATTTTAGATTGCAGCAGATGGACTAGATCGGATTTTTATATATTCAGTATGTATTCAAACTTTCGTAAAATATCCATTTTTCGAACTTCCCACCGTTGCTAGTTGGTGTAGTCAATCCTGCGATAATACAACAGAGAGTGAATCTCGACGGTGAATTGGCAGTTAACGTGATACACTTAGCTAATTTGGGGCCAAACCAGAAGGCAGAAACTCTTCTGTTGTCTCTCAAAGATAGCAAACTAACCTATTGGCTAACATAAAGCTCTTAAAAATGACCAGTGCCGGGTAACCGGGATAATTGTGCTGGGGTGCCTGAATTGGCGCCCGTAGGGAGCGACGATCTTCAGGAGCATTAGCCACTAGATAGTCATTTAAAAAAAACATAGAACATACGTATTAAATTAATCAATTGTAGTGTATTAATATAGAAACTGCATTAGAGAAATATTAATAGGAATAAATTTAATTAATATTTAAAAAATATAAAACAGCTTAAGAAATAAATTAATTTTTTTTTGGTTGGAGGGAAGAGATTACGTTATTGACCGGGAGCGCCGAAGACCAGACATCAAATGTTTGTCCGTTGAAGAAACATAATTGCTGACGTCACGAACCCAACGTAAAAGATGAGGTTATACAAGTGGTGGATCAACGGCAGTAGAAAATATAAAAATTGGCCCTCTTTCTTCCACAAAATAACTATTGAAAAAAAATAACATACTTACTAATATCAGTAGCGGTGAATAAATTATTACCCATTAGGTAAGAAAATAATCGATTTATTACAAAATCCATAGGCCTACTTAATAGTAAAAATAAAATAAAATCAATATATAATGTATTAATATTATGTATATGTGTGTGTTTGCCTGTATGTGTTTTTGTCTGTGTGTGTAGATACAAAGATAGATAAAAAAGGTCTCTTGAGTATAATAAGTATTTAAAAATAAATAAAAAGGTATATCTGATCAAAAATTACATTATCAAAAATCAAAACAGTATATAAACAACAGTAAGTAAAAGTATTTTGTAAATAAAGCTAATTATAATAGAAAAGTAGAAACAAAAAATGATAATAAAAAAACTTACATAAACTTATAAACTAATCCGAGGAAATTACACAGATTTTCCATTTATTTATCTTTTTAGAACTTGTGTATTGAGATATATTACAACCTACCTCAATGGACATCTATAATAAAGTTCAGAGGTCACTTTCACACATGTACAATAAATTAAATTAAATGAAATGATGAGAATTTGGCTGAGGTAAGGTCTAGGACAAATAGGATATTAAGATGATAGTGTAGTGTTTTGTTGGTTACATAGAAAAAAGCATCAACTATGGTTCAAAACTTTGGAGTGGAAAGATTGAGTGCGTTTGATGTTAGAAAATGTCGCTGCCCCCCCAAAATTCAAGTCCGTAGGTCCAAATAGGTTTCAGTATAGTAGTATAGATCAGTATTTTGTTTTCAATAGAAATTTCAGATTTTCTATTTAGTAGTCTGTATAGTAAGTCGTATCATCGGTACTGTACCTGGCTTTTAGGTTTTGTATGAAGGTTCCACTTTAGTTATCTCTCTAAGAGAAAGCCAAGGTACCGGCCTGTGTCTGAGAAAGGAAGCTGGATGGAATTGAAGTGTACTAGTGGACAGGAACTGCGTCGGAGTGCGAAGGGGATGTGTTGGCATTTGGTCATTTACTTCAATGCATCATTTATTACACCAGTTCTCAATCAGGGAGAGGTGTCTTTGAAGGTTTAAGGATTCTATATCAGGATCTGAATCGGATAATAGAATGGTGGTGTAATCAGCAAATGTTGCCAGGAAGTTATCGGGATGGACAGGGATATCGGTGGCTAAGAGGAGATAAAGGACGGGACCCAAAACGCTACCTTGAGGAACACTAGCTTCAATTGGATAGCAATTGGAAAATTCAGTGCCGCAGCGAACTCGGAAGGTGCGATCAGAGAGGTAGGTATAAAGACTGAGGCAGATGGGTTTGAGCTATGTCCAGCAATGACACCGAAAACAAGAACAACTTTTCATTAATTATAAACAACAATTGTGTATTTCATCAAATGTGTATGTGTAGAGTATATGTGTACGGACTGGAGTGTGTATCCATGTATATATCGGCCAAGCACAGTTTTCGAAAACCGAATCTATGACTTGATCTGATTGGACACAGTAATTATGTTGGCTACATTTTGCCGCCGTCATCTCAAAAATGTTGGCGGGGAAAGTATGTTACCATTACATACTATAGAGATGTTACTGTAATTTTTCAGAATGGAGAAACTTAACTAAATCCGGAATGAAAAATCAGAAGAGTTGACAAGAGACTCGAAGAGACAAAAATGTATAAGATTCTAATAATTCTTTAAAAATAATAATAAAAGGCTCAGAAAACCCAAAGATTCAATGCCGATATCAACAATCAGTGGTGTTACTATATTTATAAATACTAAGTAAACTTTGTAGTGTTAGTAACTATTGTTTCATTCATAAAAACGCTTTTTTTTAATCTTGCTCCGGTCCTGGCAAATGTTTATTTTTTGTTATTATTTGAAGAGCTAAAAATGTTAAAGAACCGTACTATATTTTAAAATAGTCCCAGCTTGACTTTACTGCAATTAGTGTTGCCCAAAATCGGTCTTGGTCTTGCACTTTGCAAGACCAAGAGCAAGGCCGCCAAACTGTTGCAAGACCAAGACCAGGAGTGGTAAAAAAAAAACCGATTTTTTGAACAAAAATTAAGGCAAAATAGTTCCTAATACTTGACAATCTCAGTTACTATATGCAAATAATTGGTATAACCAATATAATTTTGCATTTAACTCCTCTAATTTTTCATTCGAGCTTAGTTAGGTTTCTTCTATCTAAAAAATTACAGCAATATCTGTATAGTAATAAGGTAATAAGTAACTGAAAGGCTATCGCGAGACTCTTCCGCAAGCCCATGACCATGACCATGACTGAGTTTGCAAGACCAAGACTCATCTCGGTCTCGCATTTAGGCAACACTAACTGCAAGACCGCAAGAATCTCGTAGATCAGTCTTGTTTTTGTACAAGTCTTGCAGGGTCCTATCTTGTTCTTGCAACAATTTTTGCTGTCTGGTTTTGCAAAAATGCAAGACCGATTGCGAGCAACCCTAGCTAAATCTTTCTCCATACTTCATCTAGGCCAATGTTAGATCTGTGAAATACTTTTCATCTCTAAATACGAAATAATTATTATTAAAGATCAATAAATTTAATAAATATTTCACAATTTGATTAATTAAATAATTTATAAGAATTGTTTATTATTAATAGAATTATTTTAAGAAAAGCAGATACTATAATTAGCTAATGAAATTATTACGCTTATTTGTGTTACAAGTTTTAGTGCATTAAAATAATGTTATTCCATTTCTGATTTTCTGCATATCAGTTGAAGGATGGTCAATTTTATAAATTGAAACGTACATCAAGGAGAACTGTTGAGAAAATTGTGATATATATATTTTTTCTTTGTTTGTCATTACATCATGTTCCTCAACACTCCATCGTAGCAAATATTTGAGCCATCAACTACGCTTCATAACTAATGACGAAATAAATCAAACGGTTTAAAATTAATTCGATTTAAACGTTAACAAAGATGCGTAAAGATAGCCGTAACCTAACTTTGAAACTTGAATGCGTTGACTTTAAGCGCATGGTGTGAAGTAAAAATCCCATGCACGCTACACACAGCTCTCTGCTTTGAATAGAAATTACTTTCTGGCAATTTTGAGCAAAAATAAAATTTTTCAAGTGCACTTTTAATGGAGCTATAGCTTAAAGCTTTCAGCTAACAAATCATCAAGACCACTAAAATAACGAAAACTATATTTGTTTACTCCATCTGTTTTTGTAAACTACATAACTCCAGTCTCTGAGCTATACGTATATATATATGCCTAGGGAGATCTGAAAGTATATCTGTATATTCAACCTATAAATGATTATGGATTGTACGCCACTTTCAGTTATTAAAATGTTATTTTCCATTGCAAAGATTTCTATAATAAAGTTATGAGATTTTCATCGCCTGCCATAGATAGGTCCAAAGTTGTCACACTAATTTTGAGTGGATAATGTTTGGATTCCACGACGGGAAAATCCATTAAATTATTCACTAATTTAATTTTCTAAAAGGTTTCATGACGATTTTTCGGAATAAACGGACGTTGGTGCTTAATTGTTTAAATATAATATCAGATCTAGAATTATTTAAATACAGTAAATGTATTTAAGATTAAAAACATACACTTTATACATCTATGGAATATTTGTTTATTTCACTTCTTTCACATAAGTACCAGGAAGTAATTTTTTAAACAATGTCATTGTCTTTGATTAGGTGGATTTTAGATCCTTTTTTTCAAACTTAAAAAGTTTGCAACTAGTTAGTAGATTTCTTTTAATTGCTTTGATAATATTTGATTTGCGTTAAATAATACTAGTAGGCCCGTGCGAAAAATTCGCACAGCATATTGTTATCAAATGCAAAATTGATAAGAAAAAAAAATAATGCAACGTAGCAAAAGATAAAGAAATTAAATGTTACTTTATCGATAAATAAAATCGACAAAGAAAATAAAAATTAATTTAAATCTTCATTTTTGTATGGAACCAACAGTTACAAATTTCAGTAAGCTGTATCTTTGTTAAAAATTGTCCGATTTCGATGATTTTTTTTTCCTTTTGTAGGAAATAGAGTAATCTTTTATATAATTCTTTAGTTACTCACAAATAAAGTTTGTTTTCTACTATAACTTGTTTGCCTGAATTTCTGGGTGATTGGTCTATTTCGCCTGCCGGAAGGAGAAGGAATATAAACTCCTCCTCTCTCGATCATAGAAACCTCAAGTCTACGAAATGAGACATGCATTCAATGACTGTACCACAATTAATTTAAGGCGGTGTGGATGCGAACCCGATACCTTTCGTTATCTCGAAAATAGTATGTTTAGTATGTTTTTGGGCTTAAACACGCAGGATCCGATGGTTCCGGAGGAACTATCCGGGTCTTGCTGTACGCAACAAAATCTTCAAGATCCAATTTGTCTCGTATCGATCTACAGACCTACCACCGTTCCAGTATTGAAGCCTAGCAAAATGTTTGTATCGACTTTATTTATTTTAGAAAGAAAAAAAAAAAGTGGAGAATATGATTCGCTAACCCCCCGTGAAATTCTGAATCCAACGGTACCCCATTCATGGTATTTGAGCATGACAGGAACTTATATTTGGTACAAAACCGATTTCGAGCCTTACTGTAATAATATATGTGGGGATTAGTTTTCACAAATTATTATTTATAATTTTTCGCCACTCACTATTACATTCTACGAATTTCCAGCGATATATTATACGTATACCTTCTCACTATTATTTCCGAAAATTCATTTTCAACCTGAATAAACCTTTTCCCTTTTCTCTCCATTTTTCATTACTCAAATTCTTTTAAATGTTATATTTAGCTTTTTTTTCGCAATTCTTAATAATTGGAGATAGTTAATTATTTAAATTAAACCAAATTAAAGGTACTTTAGAGAGAGACATGTTAAACATTTAAGCATTTAAGCCCTGTAAAGTGAAATCAATGAGGATAAGACCACAATGATATTAAAGACCACTTAATTATACAATAACACACCGAGTTTAATAAAAGTCGTTGGACCCGTTTTTATGAGATAACTGTAAAAATGTGTTTAATCGTTGATATAAAGTGCCACTTCCGGTTAGTCGATTTTAACGATAAAGTTGCCGTCACATCCAAGGGATATAACTATTTTAAATACGTAATATCAGTTTCTAACGACTTTTCGTTTTTGAGCTAGACTTACCACATATACACACAAACACACACAGACCATTTGCGGGACTTGGTTATTTAGATTCAGAGGACATCAAAACGTGTATTTTGGTTGAAAATTCAGAGACGAAAATTTTCACGATCGCTATGCTTTCTCTTACTATGTATTACACATAGAAATAGAAAATAACTTTATTCTGGGACAAAGTCCCTTTAGAATAACAAAATAGAACATAATTAAAATACTAAATCTGGCCAAAATAAAACAATAATAAAAAAGAGAAAGTAAAGAAAATATTAATTAAACAAGCTATATACAAAAAAAATTATATAAAAAACAATTAAAACTATGATAAAACACTTAAGACTATGTACAGTAGGAAAAATTATAATTATACTCTTTTGAAAAATAAAATAATAAAAAGTACATTGAGTTCTTCTTTAAAATGAGGTGTGTTTCTGCTAACAAAGTAATGACAAACCTGACAATATAAAATATCAGTGTATTTAAATAATGATTAATATATAGACTCATCATTGTCAAATGCTAGCTATAGGTATAGGTAATTTAATATATACGAATAAAAATAATAAAAAACAATAAAAAACAAAAAAAAAACACAATAGATGTGGTCAGTGGCATTAAGAGCAGGAAGATATTGTAATATCCCTAGTGAAGATCACAGTATAGAATAGTATTATCGTATGATGATGACTAGAAATGTATAATATCGAAAGTTTAGCAAGTATCTGACTGTTTTTGTGATAGGAATTGGAATAGGAGGGATTTGAATGTGGATATGGAGGGGAATGTCGAATTTTGATAGGTAGAGAATTCCAGAAATTGACAGCGCGAGCTATAAAGGAATTTTGAAATGAGGCAGATCTGTGAGAAGGGATGTAGAGGTCAGAAGGTCGAGATCTTGTTGAAAGGGAATGGACTGAGGACTTGAATTGGAGAAGGTTGTAGGCGTAAGAAGGACGATGGCTGTTGATGATTTGATAGAGGAACGTACCAAGGAAATATTGTCTTCTAAAGGAGGAGAAGAGCCACCTTAACTCAGTGTAGTGGTGAGAGACATGGGAGTACCTCGGGGCACCAATAACAAATCTTACGCAGCTATTCATTAATCTTTTCAGTCTATCACGGAGCTCCACCGAGAGGCCATCATACACCACACAGCTGTAGTCAAAGTGGGGGAAGATGAGAGAGGAAATTAGGAGTCTACAGATATGTTGAGGTAGGAGATGGCGGAAGCGATGAAATAGTTTAAGGGTAGAAATTGTCCGACGGGAAATGTGAGAAATATGGTAGGTCCAGGAGAGGGTTTGATCTATGAAAAATCCTAAATTTTTAACAGAGGAGTAGAAGGAAATTGGCTGGTCATTAAGGTGTAATATGGGAAAGTCAGTATGGGATCTAATAAGGGGTTTGGAACCAATGACAATGGCCTGAGTTTTGGCAGCATATAACTTTAATCCATTTACATTTGCCCAGGCATTGATTCGATCAAGGTCTTCTTGAATCTTGGCAAATGCTACCAATAACTCAGAGGGAGAAAAGGATAGGTAGATCTGGGAATCATCTGCATAAAGGTGGTGGGAACAGTGGAGAATTGAATTATGAAGGTCGTTAATGTAGGAGCTGAAAAGGAGAGGAGATATGCTTGAACCCTGAGCAACTCCGGAGGATAAAGGAAGGTAAGCAGATAGTGGTTGATTAGTTATGGAGACTGCTTGGGTGCGTTGGTAGAGGAAAGTTGGAACCAAGAGATGGAACTATTGGAGAAAGATAATGATTTTAGTTTGTTGAAGAGGATGGAATGGTTGATGGAATCGAAGGCTTTGGAGAAGTCTAGAAGAATAAGGACAGTTAATTTTCTATCATCTATTGCAGATTGAATGTCGTTGGTAATTTTAATTAAGGCAGATTGTGTGGAATAGCCGGGACGGAAACCAGATTGGAAAGGATCAAATTGGTTGGACTTTTCGAGGAACTTGGAGACTTGGGATTGCACCAGTCTTTCAAGAGGCTTTGAGAGGTTAGAAAGAATTGAAATTGGACGGAAATGTTCGGATGAGGATGGATTAGGCTTTTTATTTAAAAAAAGAACAATGGCTTTTTTCCAAGAGGTAAGGAATACTGAATTCTGTAGGGAGAAATTGTAGATAAAAAGGAGAGCTGGGAGGATTTCAGGTAGACATATTTTTATTAATTTGACAGGAATGCCGTCTGGCCCTATGGAATTGGTGTGGGATTTCATTACCGCGGTTAACAGGTCTGTGGGAGAAATTTCGGAAAAATAAAAGTTATTGTCGTTAAAGGATATCTCTGGAGCAAAGCCAGAAGAGGAAGGTAGAGAAGAGCTATTAGCGACAGATATAAAATAAGAGTTTAAATCATCGGAGGATACAGGAAAGGCTGCGGTAGGGAATCTGGAAGGATTACCAATGGAAAGTTTACGAAGCAGTAGCCATTTCGATTTGATATCAGGAGCTGAGGAAAGGGTTTCATGGAAGTAGGAAGCTTTCGCACGCCGGATCCTTGTCTGTGCCAAGTTGCGAAGCACCCTGAACGCTTGGTAGTCATCTGCAAGCCTTGTACGTCTAAAACGTCTTCGGGCAGCGTCGCGCCTTTTCTGCAGATCTTTGATTTCCTGACACATCCAAGGAGCAGGCCGGTGACGAAAGGTAGAGGTTTTGAGGGGAACATGAGTATTGAGAATATTGAGAAGATTGGTGGTAAGAATGTCAACCATGGAGTCGATGGAAGAGCAAGAATATATTCCATTCCAGTCTAGAGTTTCTAGGTCAGGTAATAATTTTTCTCGAGTAAGGGAATCTAGGTGACGGAAGATGATAGTTCGAGGCTGGATTGAAGGAGTTTGGATATTATATGTTATTTGTATAAGATCGTGAGATGATAAGAATGATACTGGCAATTGAGAAGAGGAGAGGAGATTTTGTACTGAGTCTATAATGTAGAAGTCTAGCCAAGTGTCTGACCTGCTGGTGTGGTGGGTGGGGGAAAATGGAACTATGAAAGGTGCAGAGAGAAAATTAGGTTTTCTAGATAGGATTTGTCATTGGAGTTAGAGAGGAAATCGGTATTGAGGTCACCGGAGATGATTATTCTGGGATATAGAGGAACGAAGTTGAATAGGGTTGATTCGAAGGACTGATCAAATGGAACATGGGGAGGACGATATACCACAGTGTAAAGGAGAGGAAGATCCTTACAATGGATTTCTACTAGAAGGTATTCAACTTGAGGATGATCGGAGGGTGGTGAGGAATCGAGGATTCGAGTCTTCAGGCTATTATGGACAAACATGGCTACTCCTCCGCCATTCCGGCTTACCCGGTCATAACGGAGGAGGGTGTGATTAGGCAAGGAAACAGAAGAGGATAGGATGTAAGGTTTAAGCCAAGTTTCCGAGATTGCGATAATATGATAAAAGTTTTGAGTGAAATATTGCAGGAACTCGTCATAGTGAGCAGGGAGGGATTGAGAGTTAACATGACAGGTGATTAGGGTACTAGACATGAGAGGAATTGGGAGAGAAACAGTCAGAGTTCGGTAGAGAAACCCTAAAACAAATAGAAAATACAAAAAGGCGTTTACAATTAATGAAAATAGCAGAAAAGAAAGTGTAAGCAGAAACCAAAAGAAATAAAAAACATATGGTCAATAAAATATAAATTAGTGTGTAAGTGTGAAGAGATATCTCTATGCGTAGAAGTGAAAATGTTCCTTTGTAGATAATTGAGTTCAAAGTTATTTTAATGAGGATGAGGAGTAGACGAATTCTTCGTGGTCAGGCAAATATATCGAGGTCCGAGGCCTGTTCAATCAGAATAACTTTATGCCGTCCTCCTTTCGACATCGCACCTTTCCGGCGACAAACCACGTATATTTGATTTTCCCCGCAGATCTCTTCTGTCGGGCAAGCCAATATAAGTGTCTGTTCGTGGTAGTCATTTCCTCACTCAGATATATCCGGTGACAGTCATTCTCCTGCCAGCCGATATCCTGAGTAGTGAGGTCCCTCTTGACTTTCCTCTTCGTTATTAAGTCGTCCCTGACTGACTGTTTGATAAAGCGCGCGATGACAGGCGGCGGTCGTGGGTCATCTTTTCTACTTCTGCGGCGATGTACTATGTCCAAGTCATCTGTACTGAGCCTGATGCCCAAACTTGCTCCAATGCTGGTCACCAAAGCGGCGGGCGTTTCACCAGTTCGCTCCGGTATCCCTCGGATCTCCAGTGATCTGGATAACAAGCCCTGCTCTGCTTTATTCAGGCGAACCTCCAATTCGCCCACTCGAGATTTGAGGGCTTTATTTTCCAGAATATTTTTTTCGAAATTACTGGCTTGACTTTCGAGGTGTTTCTCAATTTTCGATAATTTTTCATTAAGCTCAAAATTGATCATATGGGTAAGCGAAAGTAAAAATAGCTCTAAAAAGTCTTTTGGATTGCGAAAGATGGGCTATTATATCTTTTATCTCCCCACCCCTCGACGGATTCCGTCATCATGAATAAACCGTGAAGAAAAAACAGTTTTAATACTCCACATTACAGTAACACATTTTTTTCCACATTACAGTAACCCTGTAATTGGTTCATATATTTCTACGCGTACCATCTTGCGACATAACGCGTATTGAGATACATAGTTAGTTTAAGTAACATAGTATTGATATATTACAATTCTTTGAATAATTAGAAAATAAAATAAATAAATGTATATAACAAATTGTAGTAATCTAGTAAATAATTAAATATAGCATACGATAACTGAAATGATAAACAATAGTGATACATTAAAGATTAGATAGTGAAAAGAACAGAAATGTGATATGGTAGGATAAAAACAAAGGCTATTTTTACAGAGTATGTACGATTTGGTAATACAATTGATGTAGGAAATTTGAGTTGAGGGGTGATTAGGCAGCCGTTTGATCACTAAGCTCAGAGAAATCAATTCGTTCCACAAATGCATCAAATTCTGAGAAATATTTTTCAATCAGATCCTACTTTGAAGGCGGTCATTGGTCTTCGTTCACGATGACAGCAGAGACCAATTTGTATCTGTATTTAACCAGTCTAGTGCAGTCATATCGTATGTTTGCTCACTGTTGCCGTCGCATTTGCAAATTTTGTTGTCAGTTAACTTGAATGCTAATAGGCATGATGCGTCATATGATATTGTTCTATAGCCTTTAATTATTTTGATGGCCAGCAATCTTTGAACGGATTCAAGTATTTTCAAGTTTCTTTTAGTTGAGAGTCCTTTGTGCCAGATTTCTATTGCATATGTCATGGTTGGTTGTATCGCCGCTTTGTATATTGTTGTTAAAACTTCTGAATTTAGACCTCAGGTGAGTGTTGCAGTTTTTGAGAGTCCGTGGTCGATTTTCAGCAATATATTTTTGAGGTTGATGATATGTTGGCCCCAATTTAACTTTCTTTCTAGTGTTAAGCCTAGGTATTTTATTTGGTTCACTTGGCATATCTTTTCATCATTTAATATAATATTCAAGTTGGGGATTCGTTGCTTTCTAGAGAATATTATATATTTCGTTTTTTCGAGTTGGAACATTAGCTTTTTATTTTGTGCCCAAATAACAAGTTTGTGTAAGACCTCAATGCACTGTACCTGTAATTGATAGAACAATTTGTATTTAAAAAGTATTATTTATATTTATATTTTTATATTTAAATTATTTATATTTTATGATTTATTAAAAATGAGAAACTTAGTTAATTATCAAATTTCAAAGTATTGTATAATAAAATGGAATATACTCAAAACAATAATCATTAACTAATTATTTGTGAACATGTATTAGACCATTAATCAGTGAATCCTCAAGCAATGGTCATTACTAAAGCGAATATCAAACCTAGAGGGACACTTTCCTCAAAGACATCAAAAGTGAAAACCACAACACAAGGTAAGAAGGTTATCTTTCCTAAAAAGCTTAATGAAGTTAAATTACCTTCCCATAATATAAAATCTGCTTCAGAACCTGGAACAAGCTTAGTTAATGAATGGACTGAGGTTACTAGGCAAAACTCTTTTTCTCCACGGAGTGAATCTTGTGCATTAGAAAAAAATATTTTTGAGTCAGTGAACCCATTCACAGTCTTAAATATCGATGACGGAACTCAATGCCAAACTTCTGTTGAACAAGCAAAAACAGTAGTACCCAAACCGCCTCCAATATATGTAAAATCAGTATATCATTTTGCACAGTTTTGCGACGATCTCATAAAAGAAGTAGGAGTCAACAAATTTACATTAAAATCAAACCTTGATAACACTGTGGTGCTACCAGTAGATTCAGATGCATACAGAAAAATCATTAAATATTTAAAATCCAAAAATGCTCAGTATCACACCTATCAACTGCAAGAAGATAGACCATTTCGAGTGGTCATACAAAATCTACATCCTAATCTTAGTTGTCAAACCATCCAACAAGAACTAGAGGAAGAAGGTTATGCAGTTCTAAAAGTACACAATATTATTCATCCAACAACCAAAGTACCGCTTCCCATGTTCTTTGTTGATCTGAAAAAAAATGAAAACTGTGATAAAATATTTTCACTACAATATTTATATTACACGAGAGTTGTTGTTGAGGAAGCCAGACACTGTAACTAGGAAGTCAATGTAAACGATGCCAATCCTATGGTCACACAAAATCCTACTGCAACCTTAAGCTGCGGTGTGTAAAATGCGCAGGTTCACACCTCTCAGACAGCTGTAAGAAGTCTCAAGATGTACCACCGAAGTGTGCTTTTTGCAATGAAGCCCATCCGGCCAACTACAGAGACTGTATCGTTCACAAAAAATTGAAACAACTCAGGCAACACCCACCGGTTAGAAGTCCATGATTTTATGCTAGGTCTGAAGGACATCTGAAATCAGAAGAGCCACACAATAATTCAGCTTCGCTGGAAAAGTCTCTTGTACCACCGCCTCAGGTAATGCAAACAGACCAAACAACGCCATCATATTCTCGCGTTATACCAACACACACTACATCTCCACAAATTATCACTACAACTGAAAATAGATCATTAACTAATGCTGCTCTCCATAACACAAAACAACCTGACAACACTACACAACTTACTGACTTCATTAATGAATTTAAAAACCTTGTGACTCCACTAATTTCATTACTTATCACCCTTATGCAGCACCTCCTGCCCAAGCTTACGTCATGAAAAGGTTAAAAATTCTTCTATGGAATTCAAATGGCATACTTGCGCACAGACATGAGCTAGAAGTATTTCTTGGTGACAAGGAAATAGATGTAGCACTCTTGACCGAAACCCGTTGAGAAGCCAAATTAAATTTTCAATACCAACTTACAATACTTTCAGGACTGACCATCCATCAGACTGTGCTAAAGGTGGCACACTCATTCTAGTTAAAAAGTCTATTAGTCACTACTTTAACTCTTCTGAGGCAAGTGAGTGTCTGCAGAGTACCTCCGTTGTTCTAAAAGTTTTTCCCTTCGAGTTGTCTGTCGCTGCTGTCTATTGCCCACCTAATGAAACCTTATATTCTCAATCCTTTAATACTTTATTTTACAATTTAGGTCATAGATTCCTATGCGGTGGTGACTTTAATTCTAAAAACCAAATATGGGGCAGCAGAATGACTAATTCCCGAGGAAGGACCCTTCACAACGCTATGATCTCCAGCAGTTGCTCTCATGTTTCACCTCCTTCACCAACATACTGGCCTACTGATCTTAATAGAATTCCTGATATTTTAGATTTCTTTATTAGTAAAGGGCTCAACCAGCTCCACTTTGACATCGAAAATTTGTTTGATCTTTACTAAAAAAGGCCATTATATTCTTAACAAACATATTCAATTCCATTCTTAGAACGACACATTTTCCGATTTTATGGAAATACTCAATCATAACTATGATTCACAAACCCAATAAGCCTATAGACCGCCCTGATTCTTACCGCCCAATTAGTCTTCTACCTTCTCTATCTAAAGTATTCAAAAAAATTCTGTTTCGGCGTTTAAATTCACTTAGACTATTTGATGTCATTCCAAATTTCCAGTACGGGTTCAAAGAGCATCATTCGACTATTCAACAATGTTACCGCCTTATAGATTACATATCTTTCTCGCTAGAATCAAAATTGTACTGTCCTGGCGTTTTTCTTGACATGAGTCAGGCTTTTGATAGAATATGGCACAATGGTTTGTTACATAAATTAAAAACGATCATTCCTCCAACGTATTACTTAATTTTACTATCATATCTAAAAGATAGATTTTTCCGTGTGAAAATGGGAACTGAGTTTTCTGTCATCAAACAAAAAAAAAATGGAGTACCTCAAGGCAGTGTCTTGGGCCCAACACTTTTCAACATTTACTGTGCAGACATCCCACAACATTCTGAAACACTGTTGGCTACATTTGCTGATGACTCGGCAATATTAACATCTAACAAGGATGCAGCAAAGGCTTCTCAGGTACTTCAAGAACACCTAGACGACATAGCTTGTTGGGCTAAAAGGTGGAGAATAAAAATGAACGAGACTAAGAGACAATTTGTTTCATTTACACTTAAACATAACTCTTGTCCTCCAGTTTTCTTTAATAATATGGCTCTAACACCTTCAAAAACTGTACGATACTTGGGTCTCTACTTGGACAAACGACTGACATGGACATACCACATAAAACAAAAAAGAAAAGAACTTAATCAGCGATACGGACTTCTTTCTAGGCTACTTGACAGACGTTCTAAATTATCTGTGACTAATAAATTAACTATTTACTAAGTCCTCATTAAACCACTATGGACATATGGGATCGAACTATGGGGAACAGCAAAGAAATCAAATATAAAAATCATTCAGTCATTCCAGTCAAAAGTCCTTCGGAAAATTGTAGACGCACCCTTTTACGTTTCAAATCTCATGTTACACACTGACCTTAACACTCCTTTCATCACGGCAACTGCCACTGACCGCTTTAATAATTTTCATGACAGACTGACTCTTAATTCCAATCCACTTACTCAAGCTCTATCTACTGCCACAAATCCATATAATCCGCCCAGAAGACTGCTGATGCGGTGGCCAAGAGACTTATTGCATTGAGCTACTTGCTGCATTATCTTTTTTTGTGTGTGTATTTGTTATTATGTTATAATGTATGTGTTATTTTACTACGGTTTTTTTTTTTTTTTTTTTGTCTTGTTATTCTTCTCCTTGATATCATATTTGCTGAATACTAAGGTAGATGGCAAATTTATTGTGAGCCACAAATATGTACAACTAATAAATAATAATAATTATTTGGCAGTTAACAATGATACACTTAGCTAATTTAGGGCCAAGTCAGAAGGTAGGATACGAATGTTAGCAAGATATACGAAAGATAGCAAACGAATCTATTGGATAACATAAAATTATTAGAAATGATCAGTCCCGGGGTGCCTGAATTGGCGCCCGTTGGGGGCGACCATCTTCAGGAGCACTACCACTCGACAGTAATTTAAAAAAAAACATAGAACGCACGTATTAAAATAATCAATTGTAGTGCATTAATATAGAAACTGCATTAGAAAAATATTGAATGGAATAAATTTAATTAATATTTTAATAATATAAAACAGCTTAAGGAATAAATTAATTTTTTCTGTATTTTTGTGTGCGTGTAGATACATAGATAAAAAAGGTTTCTTGAGAATAATAAGTATTTACAAATAAACAAAATATTATATCTGATTAAAAACTACATTAACAAAAATTAAAACAATATATAAACAACAGAAAGTAAAACTATTTTGTAAATAAAGGTAATTATAATCAAAAAGAAAGTAAATAAGAAATATATATAAAAAAAAACAAAAAAACAATAGGCTGAGAAACACTATTAATTGAATCTTAAAGTAAAGACATAAAAAACCAAATCGAAGTGTTACTTCAATCTAAATTCTATTTATAAAATAGAATTTCATGATTTTAGAGCGTCCGATTACACAGGATAGTAGAAGTATTTGTATAGGATATATAAAGAGGAAAAGGAAGGGATATGGTGGATATCAGATGGTAGGAAATTTCAGTAAGCTGAAGAGCGTGGAAGAATGGTAGGTTCAAAGGTTTTAGTTCTGTAAGAAGGGGTATAGGTGTCAGAAACACAGGATCTTGTTTTCGTTGAGTTGACTACGGGTTTGAGTTGTAGAAAACTGTAGATGTAAGAAGTGTAGTGGGTATTAATCGTTTGGAAAAGATAATATCTGAAGATATATTGCTGGTGGAAAGAGGGGAACAGTTAGTTTAACTCGTCATAAAGGTGGAACACATGTAACCTTCTTGAAGTGACTATATTTTTGTTACACATGTACATATTTTATTTTTGAGAATAAAGCATAAGCATATATGGACATAAACTTATGAACTAATCCGAGAAAATTACACAGATTTTCCTTTTCTTTTTCTCTTTAGAACTTGTGTATTGAGATATATTACAATCTACTGCAAATGACATTTATAATAGTGTTCAGAGATCACTTTCACACATGTACAATAAATTAAATTAAATGAAATGTGGAGAATTTTGCTGAGATAAGGTCTAGGACAAATAGCATTTATTACCTATATTGTTCTTGCAACAATTTTTGCTGTCTGGTTTTGCAGAAATGCAAGACCGATTGCGAGCAACCCTAGCAAAATCTTTTTTCATACTAGATGAAGTATTAAAAATTTTTGAAGTGCACTTTTAATGGAGCTATAGCTTAAAACTTACAACTAACAAATCATCAGGACCACTAAAATAACGAAAACTATATTTGTTTACTCCATCTGTTTTTGTAAACCACATAACTCCAGTCTCTGAGCTATACGTATATATATGCCTAGGGAGATCTGAAAGTATATCTGTATATTCAACCTATAAATGATTATGGATTGTACGCCACTTTCAGTTATTAAAATGTTATTTTCCATTGCAAAGATTTCTGCAATAAAGTTACGAGATTTTCATCGCCTGCCATAGATAGGTCCAAAGTTGTCACACTAATTTTGAGTGGATAATGTTTGGATTCCACGACGGGAAAATCTATTAAATTATTCACTAATTTAATTTTCTAAAAGGTTTCATGACGATTTTTCGGAATAAACGGACGTTGGTGCTTAATTGTTTAAATATAATATCAGATCTAGAATTATTTAAGTACAGTAAATGTATTTAAGATTAAAAACATACACTTTATACATCTATGGAATATTTGTTTATTTCACTTCTTTCACATAAGTACCAGGAAGTAATTTTTTAAACAATGTCATTGTCTTTGATTAGGTGAATTTTAGATCCTTTTTTTTCAAACTTAAAAAGTTTGCAACTAGTTAGTAAATTTCTTTTAATTGTTTTGAAAATATTTGATTTCCGTTAAATAATACTAGTAGGCCCGTGCGAAAAATTCGCACAGCATATCGTTATCAAATGCAAAATTGATAAGAAAAAAAAATAATGCAACGTAGCAAAAGATAAAGAAATCAAATGTTACTTTATCGATAAATAAAATCGACAAAGAAAACAAAAATTAATTTAAATCTTCATTTCCGTATGGAACAGTTACAAATTTCAGTAAGCTGTATCTTTGTTAAAAATTGTCCGGTTTCGGTGATTTTTTTTCCTTTTGTAGGAAATTGAGTAATCTTTTATATAATTCTTTAGTTATTCACAAATAAAGTTTGTTTTCTATCATAACTTGTTTGCCTGAATTTCTGGGTGATTGGGCTATTTTGCCTGCCGGAAGGAGAAGGAAGCCTTCGAAATTCTCCGATCAAAAACACCATCGATAAATAATATAAACTCCTCCTCTCTCGATCATGGAGACCCCAAGTCGACGAAATGAGACATGCATTCAATGACAGTACCTCAATTAATTTAAGGCTGTGTGGATGCGAACCCGATACCTTTCGTTATCTCGAAAATAGTATGTTTTGGGCTTAAATACTCAGGATCCGATGGTTCCGAAGGAACTATCCGGGTATTGCTGTACGCAACAAAATCTTCAAGATCCAATTTGTCTCGCATCGATCTACAGACCTACCACCGTTCCAGTATTGAAGCGTAGCAAAATGTTTGTATCGACTTTATTTATTTTAGAAAAAAAAAAAAAAAGTGGAGAATATGATTCGCTAATCCTCCGTGAAATTCTGAATCCAACGGTACCCCATTCATGGTATTTGAGCATGACAGGAACTTATATTTGGTACAAAACCGATTTCGAGCCTTACTGTAATAATATATGTGGGGATTAGTTTTCACAAATTATTATTTATAATTTTTCGCCACTCACTATTACATTCTACGAATTTCCAGCGATATATATTATACGTATACCTTCTCACTATTATTTCCGAAAATTCATTTTCAAAATAAATAAACCTTTTCCCTTTTCTCTCCATTTTTCATTAATCAAATTCTTTTAAATGTTATATTTAGCTTTTTTTTCGCAACTCTTAATAATTGGAGATAGTTAATTATTTAAATTAAACCAAATTAAAGGTACTTTAGAGGGAGACATGTTAAACATTTAAGCATTTAAGCCCAGTAAAGTGAAATCAATGAGGATAAGACCACAATGATATTAAAGACTTAATTATCCAATAACACACCGAGTTTAATCAAAGTCGTTGGATCCGTTTTTATGAGATAACTGTAAAAATGTGTTTAATCGTTGATATAAAGTGCCACTTCCGGTTAGTCGATTTTAACGAAAAAGTTGCCGTCACATCCAAGAGATATAACTATTTTAAATACGTAATATCTGTTTCTTACGACTTTTCGTTTTTGAGCTAGACTTACCACATACACACATACACGCACACACACACACACACACAGACCATTTGCGGGACTTGGTTATTTAGATTTAGAGGACATCAAAACGTGTGTTTTGGTTGAAATTTCAGAGACGAAAATTTTCACGATCGCTATGCTTTCTCTTACTATGTATTACACATGTAGGTAAGCGAAAGTAAAAATAGCTCTAAAAAGTCTTTTGGATTGCGAAAGATGGGCTATTATATCTTTTACCTCCCCACCCCTCGACGGATTCCGTCATCATGAATAAACCGTGAAGAAAAAACATTTTTAATACTAATTTCTATTGAATTTTAAGCGAAAATATGTAACTAAAGTTTAATAGCATTAATATTGAAGTAGCACTATGTTAAACAACACCTTGATTTAAAACTAATTAAAAAAAAAATGATAATAGTTTTTTTCCGAACGAATTTACAGATCATAATCACGTCACTATATTTCTCGACTTACTAATCCTGAACTTAACTACATATGCAATAGATTATTTATACATATTTTTTTCCACAATACAGTAACCCTGTAATGGGTGCATATATTTCTACGCGTACCATCTTGAGACATAACGCGTATTGAGATACATAGTTAGTTTAAGTAACATAGTATTGATATATTACACTTCTTTGAATAATTAGAAAATAAAATAAATAAATGTATATAACAAATTATAGTAATCTAAGTAAATAATTAAATATAACATACGATAACTGAAATGATAAACAATAGTGATACATTAAAGATTAGGTAGTGAAAAGAACAGAAATGTGATATGGTAGGATAAAAACAAAGGATATAGATTTAGGATAAAAATTAAGGATTTAAGGCTATTTTTACAGGGTATGTACGATTTGGTAATACAATTGATGTAGGAAATTTGAGTTGAGGGGTGATTAGGCAGCCGTTTGATCACTAAGCTCAGAGAAATCAATTCGTTCCACAAATGCATCAAATTCTGAGAAATATTTTTGAATCAGATCCTACTTTGAAGGCGGTCATTGGTCAGCAGAGACCAATTTGTATCTGTATTTATCCAGTCTAGTGCAGTCATACAGGAGGTGGTCGTATGTTTGCTCACTGTTGCCGTCGCATTTGCAAATTTTGTTGTCAGTTAACTTGAATGCTAATAGGCATGATGCGTCATATGATATTGTTCTATAGCCTTTAATTATTTTGATGGCCAACAATCTTTGAACGGATTCAAGTATTTTCAAGTTTGTTTTAGTTGAGAGTCCTTTGTGCCAGATTTCTATTGCATATGTCATGGTTGGTTGTATCGCCGCTTTGTATATTGTTGTTAAAACTTCTGAATTTAGACCCCAGGTGAGTGTTGCAGTTTTTGAGAGTCCGTGGACGATTTTCAGCAATCTATTTTTGAGGTTGATGATATGTTTGCCCCAATTTAACTTTCTTTCTAGTGTTAAGCCTAGGTATTTTATTTGGTTCACTTTGCATATCTTTTCATCATTTAATATAATATTCAAGTTGGGGATTCGTTGCTTTCTAGAGAATATTATATATTTCATTTTTTCGGGTTGGAACATTAGCTTTTTATTTTGTGCCCAAATAACAAGTTTGTGTAAGACCTCAACGCACTGTATTTGTAATCGATAGAACAATTTGGATTTAAAAAGTATTATTTATATTTATATTTTTATATTTTTATATTTAAATTATTTATATTTTATGATTTATTAAAAATGAGAAACTTAGTTAATTATCAAATTTCAAAGTATTGTATAATAAAATGGAATATACTCAAACAATAATCATTAACTAATTATTTGCCGATCAAACATGAATGCTAATTATTGCACAATGATACCCAGTGCTATGATGACAAATAAACATATTTTGGTAGATATATATTCGGAGTTTGAAGGAGAACTTATCACTTACCAAAGCGATTTCAACAATGAAGGTATTCCTCGCTACTCTCCTCGTCTTCGGCTATGCCGCCGCTGTTCCTTGTCCCATCGTGAGGAACCTGATGGCACAGCTCGTGCAGGACGTCAAGGACATCCAGGCGCACACCACGCAGTTGATCCTGAAGTCCTCTGCTCACGCTAAGGAAGATGTCCCCGCCTTCGTCAAGAACCCACAGGGAGCTTCAGAAGCTCTTCTCAAGAATATCGCCAGTGCTGCCAGGGAGGTGATACTCACAACTACCTCGGACATTAACAAAATGAACGACCACATCCGGACAGCCATCGATGTAAGTGAATGGTGACCTCTTCTATACTTGTGCTTATATAAAATTCTTATGCCATGAATAATCTCTGCAAAGTATTTTTTGGGGGTCAATCGCTTGATTTATATACACGTTTTTAATTTTTAAAAAAATATATCAACTAACTTTTAATTAATATTATTTATATTATATTATATCATTATTTTTTCATGAACATACAATATCAATTAGTTTATTAATAAGTCTTATTACATCATTTACAAGTCATTTGTGTTACTTTTCAGTTCTGTGGAAAGATTTTTCAATTGAGTTGCTTGTTTCCATTGTATCGTAATAGATTTTTATGTAAATCGAGATAAGTATGTAAAACATCCAAATTATCATATTATTATTATCATAAATGTTTTTTTTTTTTTTTTTTTTACCGAATCTAAATATGAAGACATGTGCTGTGAAGATGTATATTTCCGAAACAGACCTTTTTTCTCGGTGAATATAATATTCATAAAAAAAAAATTCATCAACAGCTTTTTTAAGAGCTTTATTTCAATATGTATATATATATTCGTTCTTCCCTACCTCACCGTATTTTCGTTCTTATCTGGTTGCCGGACAACTTGCGGTGGCTTTATTTCAATGAAAATAAAGTAATAAAAATAAATTTATTTAATTATACCATTATTGTAAACAAAACGTTAATTTTTATAATTTCTACCCGTCCCGAATCATACACCATTTTTTTTTCCAAAAATATATCAACGAACTTTTAATAATATTATTTATATTACATTATGTCATTATTTTTTCATGAACATACAATATCAATTAGTTTATTAATAAGTCTTACTACATCATTTACAAGTCATTTGTGTTACTTTTCAGTTCTGTGGAAAGATTTTTCCAAGTATGTAAAACATAAAAATAATCATATTATTATTATCATAATTATTATGTTTTTGTTTTTTTAACGAATCTAAATATTAAGAAATGTGCTGTGGAGATTTATATTTATGAAACAGACCTTTTTTCTCGGTGAATATAATATTTATAAAAAAAAAAAAATCATCAACAGCTTTTTTAAGAGCTTTATTTCAATATAAATATATATAATATATGTACATATATACATATATATAAAAATAAATTTATTTAATTATACCATTATTGTAAACAAAACGTTAATTTTTATAACTTCTCCCGTCCCGAATCATACACCATTTTTTTTTCCAAATCAAACCCAAACAAAATTTTGTATTATTTTTAGAAACCTATTTAATTTTAGATGTGTTTTTTAATTACTATTAAAGTAAACAGAAATTTCAGAAACATTTTCTACAAAAAGGAATTTTATAATTTCTAATTTTAAAAATATTGTTTTAGACATTTGTAGTAGAAATTGATTAGGTTTCACTTTGAAAATAAACGACTCAAATCAAACCTAATCCCGCAAGACCTAGATCGATTGTCGAATTTTGTTTATTATTGACATTATTTATGACTTTAGAAATAATTTCGGGCGTTATTAATTATTTGGAAATAATTTATTAAAACCACAAGGCCCCGAGTCACTCAATTATTATAATTTGATGTCACTTTTCACTGTTCTATTTAGAAATTAAAAGAAGTAGAGGCCGCCAGACCATTGCTGCCAATCTTGGACAACCTCGTGCGGCAACTCGTAGCAACCACTAGAGAAGCGAGGACAAGCGTGTTCCAGCAGCTCCAGCAGGCCAGCTCCCAGGTCGGAGCCGACATCAAGGCACTGCTTGCAGACCCTGCTGGAGCCTCCAGGACCGTCCAAGACAGGTGGAACACCCACCACAGCCAATTCGTCAGCGGAGGCGCGAGGTTCGTCCTCACAGTCCAGCAGCTGCTTAAAGACACTATTGATGTAAGCATGACTTAAATGTATTGTTGACAGGTTTTAAAGACCAATTTTGAATAGTCTTACTACTAAAGAATATATAGCGGAAACTGAAAACTAATTTATATATTTATAATTAGTAAACCATTCTCTAAGGGCAAACATATTTAATTTTTTTATTTTATTTTTTAGAAAAGAACTTAGTGTAAAAATTTTATTTTGCATATTACAATTCTAAAAATACGAGAAACGAAAATACGTTAAATATGATTTTAAACTTTATTTAGTATGTGACATTTATTATATATTTGTATTTGTAACAAATAGTATTGAGTCAATTTTGTTTCAGAGAATCCAAGACCAGTTTGACCAGTGAGGCGTTTCCTAGTTCCTCTATTATTGTAAAATAAAAATACAGGATAATTCTAAATATAACTGATTAATATCAAACTAATGTTTATATTTCTTATCTTTGATACCTACTCCATCTTCTGATTACTTATGAAATTTGGTATTCTTATAGAAACTAGAATTTTTCCTTACATTATTCCATCTTAACATCGATGAAGATGAAGTTTTGGAAAAAAATTTTGACGTTAGAATGGACATTTATAGACCAATGTATTCCTAATATTTGGTAATAACTTATTAGGTATAAATTCATTAACACTCTCTAGATAATGTTGATACAATTTTTAAAATCTATTTTGTACGAGTGGTTGATGAAAGTACAAATTAAAAAAAATATTTTGTAGTTGCTGTATTTCGTATTAGTAAAAAAAATATATAAAAATTCCGTCGATTTATTGCAAAACGTACTTTTTGATGGAGGTGAAATTTGAAGAACATTTTTGTGACTTTCAACCTCATTTTTCGGTAAATAAACACAACGAGTGCACCAAAATGGCACAAACCATTTGAAATGTTAAATATAGCAAAAAAGTTTGATGAAGAGGAAGGGCCAGGATATGGGCACATACCGAAGGTGGATCGAGACTTCTCCACGTTTATCAGCTCAATGGATATAGAGGAAGAAGAAGAAGATTTAAGTTATGAAATATTACTTACTAACATTTTGTAAAAAACCGATTATATGCCACACTAGAGGATTTATGCGGGTATTTCTCTCAAACAATTGTTTAGTATCAGGATTTTAAATCAGTGATGATATATTTTAGATTGCAGCAGATGGACTAGATCGGATATTTATTTATTCAGTATGTATTCAAACTCTCGTAAAATATCCATTTTTCGAACTTCCCATCGTTGCCAGTTGGTGTAGTCAATCTTGCGATAATACAACAGAGAGTGAATTAGCGTTGAATTCCGACGGTCAATTGGCAGTTAACAATGATACATTTAGCTAATTTGGGGCCAAGTCAGAAGGTAGGATACGAATGTTAGCAAGATATACGAAAGATAGCAAACGAATCTATTGGATAACATAAAATTATTAGAAATGACCAGTCCCGGGGTGCCTGAATTGGCGGCCGTTGGGGGCGACCATCTTCAGGAGCACTAGCCACTCGATAGTAATTTAAAAAAAAGTCATAGAACATTGAATTGAAATAATCAATTGTAGTACATTAATATAGAAATTGCATTAGAGAAATATTGAATGGAATAAATTTAATTAATATTTTAGTAATATAAAACAGCTTAAGAAATAAATTAATTTTTTTTTTGGGGGGGGGAGAGAGAAGAGATTACGTTATTAACCTGGAATGTCCAAGACCACACATCAAATGAGTCTCCTCAGAAGAAACATAATCGCTGACGTCACGAACCCAACGTAAATGACGAAGTGACATTTATACAAGTGGTGGATCAACGGCAGGAGAAAATATAAAAATTGGCCCTCTTTCTTCCACAAAATAACTATTGAAAAAAAAATAACATACTTACTAATATCAGTAGCGGTGAATAAATTATTACCCATTAGGTAAGAAAATAATCGATTTATTACAAAACTCCTTTGGGCCTCTTAATAGTATAAATAAAACAAAATCAATGTATAATGTATTAATATTATGTATGTGTGTGTGTTTATTATATATATGTTTGTGTGTCTGTATTTTTGTGTGCGTGTAGATACATAGATAAAAAAGGTCTCTTGAGAATAATAAGTATTTACAAATAAACAAAAAATTATATCTGACTAAAAACTACATTAACGAAAATTAAAAAAATATATAAACAACAGAAAGTAAAAGTATTTTGTAAATAAAGGTAATTATAATGAAAAAGAAAATAAATAAGAAATATATAAAAAAAACAAAAAAACATTAGGCTGAGAAACACTATTAATTGAATCTTAAAGTATAGACATAAAAAACCAAAACGAAGTGTTACTTCAATCTAAATTCTATTTATAAAATAGAATTTCATGATTTTAGAGCGTCCGTTGGAGATAAGAGAAGTATTGGTATAGGAGATATAATGAGGTCAAGGAAGGGGCATGGTGGATATCAGATGGCAGGGAATTTCAGTAAGCAGAAGAGCGTTGAAGAAAGGTAGGTTCAAAGGTTTTAGTTCTGTAAGAAGGGGTATAGGTGTCAGAAACACGGGATCTTGTTTCCGTTGAGTTGACTACGGGTTTGAATTGTAGAACTTGTGGGTATTAATCGTTTGGAAAAGGTAAGATCTGAAGATATATTGCTGGTGGAAAGAGGGGGACAGTCAGTTTAAGTCGTCATAAAGGTGGAACACAAGAAACCTTCTTGAAGTAACTATATTTTTGTTACACATGTACATATTTTATTTTTGAGAATAAAGCATAAGCATATACGGACATAAACTTATAAACTAATCTTTCACACATGTACAATAAATTAAATGAAATGAAATGTGGAGAATTTTGCTGAGATAAGGTCTTGGACAAATAGCATTTATTACACCAGTTCTTAATCAGGGAGAGGTGTCTTTGAAGGTTTAAGGATGCTATATCAGGATCTGAATCGAATGATAGAATGGCGGTGTCATCAGCAAATGTTGCCAGGAAGGTATCGGGATGGACAGGGATATCGGTGGCTAAGAGGAGATAAAGCACGGGACCCAAAACGCTAACTTCTAGAGTTTCTAGGAAATAGTGTTTTAACTAATTTCATATTCATTTGGCATTGTTTAACTTTTTTTTACTGCATAATATATAACAACATAACTCTCTGGTCATAATATTGGCTAGCGCAAAAACTATTACTATGCTCGATCTAGGATGATAAATTTCAACTTTGCTGTGTAGACTACCATCTTTCAAAACATAAATACATATTTTTATATAATTCAAAAGATAGATGTCGAAGTTAGTAGGTGTACCTGTGGGGAATCCCACATATTCATTTGATAAGTCGTAAATGAAGCAATATTATCATCATAGGTGGCGTAGGTGGTTTTTTGGTGGTCAGTTATTTTATCATTATATACTAGTGATAGTACTGTCATTTTTCTGATGGGGAAATCTAATTAAACCCCGATGATAGAAAAGAAGAGCTGAATACAAAAATAAATTGCATTTTCCTAGCCTTTACATGTAGAAACTAACGTTGTCCTTTAAAATATTTTGCTCTCATTTTCATACACCAAAACCAATTTCTTTTTGACATCTTATCTTACTCCAATGTTGGAATATGTTCAAGTTTTGGAGGTCTGAGCTCAAATTCACGATTCAAGAAGAAAAAAAAACTGTCTAGATTTAATGTAAGGTGAAAATGTTGAAACACCGTATTAATATCACATTATAATAATCAATACAATAGATTGCAGTGTTCTAACGACTTACTTTATAGTCGAATGGAAACTAAATACTCAATAACGCACAAATCTTAGTTTTATTTAACTGCGAAGTGCAAGACCGAGACCAAGAACGCAAGACCAAGACCATTTTTGGGCAACACTACTTTTAATGGAGCTATAGCTTAAAGCTTACAGCTAACATCAATCATCAAGACCACTAAAATAACGAAAACTATATTTGTTTACTCCATCTGTTTTTGTAAACCACATAACTCCAGTCTCTGAGCTATACGTATATATATGCCTAGGGAGATTTGAAAGTATATCTGTATATTCAACCTATAAATGATTATGGATTGTGCGCCTATTTCAGTTATCAAAATGTTATTTTCCATTGCAAAGATTTCTACAATAAAGTTACGAGATTTTCATCGCCTGCCATAGATAGGTTCAAAGCTGTCACACTAATTTTAAGTGGATAATGTTTGGATTTCAGGAAGGGAAAATCCACCAAATTATTCACTAATTTAATTTTCTAAAAGGTTTCATGACGATTTTTCGGAATAAACGGACGTTGGTGCCTAATTGTAGTACAGTAAATTTATTTAAGATTATAAGCATAGGCTTTATACATCTATGAAATATTTTTTTGTTTCATTTCTTTCACATAAGTACTAGGAAGTAGTTTTTTAAACAATGCCATTGTCTTGATTTGGTGGATTTTAAATACTTTTTTTTAAACTTAAAAAGTTTGCAACAGTTAGTAAATTTCAATTAATTTCTTTGAAATCATTTGATTTCCGTTAAATTATATTAGTTTTCACAAATTATTATTTATAATTTTTCGCTACTCTCTATTACATTCTACGAATTTCTGTAGTGGATTTTGTTTTTTCCTAATATTTTCCGCTTTCCACCGATATATTATACGTATTCCTTCTCACTAGTATTTCCGAAAGTTCATTTTCGACCTGAATAAGCCTTTTCCCTTTTCTCTCCATTTTTCATTCATCAAATTCTTTCAAATGTTATATTTAGCATTTTTTTTTCGTAACTCTTAATAATCGGAGATAGTTAATTATTTAAATTAAAGGTACTTTAGAGGAAGACATGTTGAACATTTAAGTATTTAGCCCTGTAAAATAACCTCAATGAGGATAAGACCTCAATGATAATAAAGATCACTTAATTTTACAGTGAAGAACCGAGTTTAATCTAAGTCGTTGGAGCCGGTTTTGAGAAATTTGTAAAAATGTGGCTAATCGTTGATATAAAGTGGCACTTCCAGTTAGTCGATTTTAATGATAATGTTCCTATCACATCCAAGACATATAACTATTTCAAATACGTAATATCTGTTTATTACGACTTTTCGTTTTTGAGCTAGACTTACCACATATATATACACTCACAGACCATTTGCGGGACTGGGTTATTTAGATTCAGAGGACCTCAAAACGTGTATTTCTGTTCAAAACTCCGATTCGAAAATTTTCATGATCGCTATGTTTTCCTATTTACACATGTAGGTTAGCTCTAAAAAGTGTTTTGGATTGCGAAAGATGGTATATTATGTCCTTTACCTCCCCACCCTTCAACGAATTCCGTCATCATGAAAAAACATTTTTAATACTCAATTCTAGTGAATTTTAAACGAAAATATGTAAGTATATTTAATAGCACTAATATTGAAGTAGAGATATGTTAAGCAACACCTTGAATCAAAACTAATTGCAACAGAAATGATAATAGTTTTTTCCCGAACGAATTCACAGATCATAATCACACCACTATATTTCTCGAGTTGCTAATCCTGAACTTAACAACATATACAATAGATTATTTATATTTTATCGAAAATGAGAAACTTAGTTAATTACCAAATTTCAAAGTATTGTATAATTAAATAGAATATACTCAAACAATAATCATTTACTAATTATTTGCCGATCAAACATGAATGCTAATTATTGCACAATGATACCCAGTGCTATGATGACAAATAAACATATTTTGGTAGATATATATTCGGAGTTTGAAGGAGAACTTATCACTTACCAAAGCCATTTCAACAATGAAGGTATTCCTCGCTACTCTCCTCGTCTTCGGCTATGCCATCGCTGTTCCTTGTCCCATCGTGAATAACCTGATGGCACAGCTCGTGCAGGACGTCAAGGACATCCAGGCGCACACCATGCAGTTGATCCTGAAGTCCGCTGATCACGCTAAGGAAGATGTCCCCGCCTTCGTCAAGAACCCACAGGGAGCTTCAGAAGCTCTTCTCAAGAATATCGCCAGTGCTGCCAGGGAGGTGATACTCACAACTACCTCGGACATTAACAAAATGAACGGCCACATCCGGACAGCCATCGATGTAAGTGAATGGTAACCTCTTCTATACTTGTGCTTATATAAAATTCCTATGGCATGAATAATCTCTGCAAAGTATTTTTTGGGGGTCAATTGCTTGATTTATATACACTTTTTTAATTAAAAAAAATATATATCAACTAACTTTTAATTAATATTATTTATATTTCATTATGTCATTATTTTTTCATGAACATACAATATTAATTAGTTTATTGATAAGTCTTATTACATCATTTACAAGTCATTTGTGTTACTTTTCAATTCTGTGGAAAGATTTTTCAATTGAGTTGCTTGTTTCCATTGTATCGTAATCGATTGTTATGTAAATCGAGATAAGTATGTAAAACATCCAAATAATCATATTATTATTATCATAAATTATAATAAATGTTTTTTTTTTTTTTTTTTTTTTTTTTTAACGAATCTAAATATTAAGAATTTTGGTGTGGAGATTTATATTTTCGAAACAGACCTTTTTTTCTCGGTGAATATAATATTCATAAAAAAAAAAAATCATCAACAGCTTTTTTAAGAGCTTTATTTCAATATATATATATTTTTTCGTTCTTCTCTATCTTACCGTATTTTCGTTCTTATCTGGTTGCCGGACAACTCACGGTTTTGTGCACCCTCGTTAGCCCATTCGGCCACCCCGCCCACTAGCTTTATTTTAGTGAAAATAAAATAATAAAAATAAATTTATTTAATTATACCATTATTGTAAACAAAACGTTAATTTTTATAATTTCTCCCGTCCCGAATCATACACCATTTTTTTTTTCCAAATCAAACACCAATCAAAATTTTGTATTATTTTTAGAAGCCTATTTAATTTGAGATGTGTTTTTTAATTACTATTAAAGTAAACAGAGATTTCAGAAACATTTTCTACAAAAAGGAATTCTATAATTTTTTGTTAAAAAAATATTGGATTTAGACAATTGTAATAGAAATTGATTAGGTTTCACTTTGAAAATAAACGACTCAAATCAAACCTAATCCCGCAAGTCCTAGATCGATTGTCGAATTTTATTTATTATTGACATTATTTATGACTTTAGAAATAATTTCGGCCGTTATTAATTATTTGGAAATAATTTATTAAATCTACAAGGCCCCGAGTCACTCAATTATTATAATTTGATGTCACTTTTCAATCTTCTATTTAGAAATTAAAAGAAGTAGAGGCCGCCAGACCATTGCTGCCAATCTTGGACAACCTCGTGCGGCAACTCGTAGCAACCACTAGAGAAGCGAGGACAAGCGTGTTCCAGCAGCTCCAGCAGGCCAGCTCCCAGGTCGGAGCCGACATCAAGGCACTGCTTGCAGATCCTGCTGGAGCCTCCAGGACCGTCCAAGACAGGTGGAACACCCACCACAGCCAATTCGTTAGCGGAGGCGAGATGTTCGCCCTCACAGTCCAGCTGCTGGTTCAAGACACTATTGATGTAAGCATGACTTAGATGTATTGTTGACATGTTTTAAAGACCAATTTTGAATAGTCTTACTACTAAAGAATATATAGCGGAAAGTGAAAAATAATTTATTTATTTATAATTAGTAAACCATTCTCTAAGGGCAAACAATTTAATTTTTTTATTTATGTTTTGAAGAAAAAAAATTTATTTTGCATATTACAATTCTAAAAATACGAGAAACGAAAATACGTTAAATATGATTTTAAACTTTATTTTTATTTAGTATGTGACATTTATTATATATTTGTATTTGTAACAAATAATATGGAGTCAATTTTGTTTCAGAGAATCCAAGCCCAGTTTTACCAGTGAGGCGTTTCCTAGTTCCTCTATTATTGTAAACTAAAAATACAGGATAATTCAAAATATAACTGATTAATATCAAACTAATGTTTATATTTCTTATCTTTGATACCTACTCCATCTTCTGATTACTTATAAAATTTGGTATTCTTATAGAAACTAGAATTTTTCCTTACATTATTCCATCTTAACATCGATGAAGATGAAGTGTTGGAAAAAAAATTTTGACGTCAGAATGGACATTTATAGACCAATGTATTCCTAATATTTGGTAATAACTTATTAGGTATAAATTCATTAGGTATAAATCTAGATAATGTTTATAAAATCTTTTTTCTACGAGTGGTTGATGAAAGTACAAATTAAAAAAAAAATTTGTAGTTGCTGTATTTCGTATTAGTAAAAAAAATAAATAAAAATTCCGTCGATTTATAGTAAAAAGTACTTTTTGATGGAGGTGAAATTTGAAGAACATTTTTGTGATTTTCAACTTCATTTTTCGGTAAAAAAACACAATGAGCGCATCAAAATGGCACAAACTATTTGAAATGTTAAATATAGCAAAAAGTGAGATGAAGATAAAGGTCCAGGATATGGGCACATACCGAAGGTGGATCGAGACTTCTCCTCGTTTATCAGCTCAATGGATATAGAGGAAGAAGAAGAAGATTTAAGTTATGAAATATTACTTACTAACATTTTGTAAAAAACCGATTATATGCCACACTAGACGATTTATGCGGGTATTTCTCTCAAACAATAGTTTAGTATCAGGATTTTAAATCAGTAATGATATATTTTAGATTGCAGCAGATGGGCTAGATAGGATTTTTATATATTCAGTATGTATTCAAACTTTCGTAAAATATCCATTTTTCGAACTTCCCACCGTTGCCAGTTGGTGTAGTCAATCCTGCGATAATACAACAGAGAGTGAATCTCGACGGTGAATTGGCAGTTAACGTGATACACTTAGCTAATTTGGGGCCAAACCAGAAGGCAGAAACTCTTCTGTTGTCTCTCAAAGATAGCAAACTAACCTATTGGCTAACATAAAGCTCTTAAAAATGACCAGTGCCGGGTAACCGGGATAATTGTGCTGGGGTGCCTGAATTGCCCCTCTTTCTTCCACAAAATAACTATTGAAAAAAAAAATAACATACTTACTAATATCAGTAGCGGTGAATAAATTATTACCCATTAGGTAAGAAAATAATCGATTTATTACAAAATCCTTAGGCCTACTTAATAGTAAAAATAAAATAAAATCAATATATAATGTATTAATATTATGTATATGTGTGTGTTTGCTTGTATGTGGTTTTGTCTGTGTGTGTAGATACATAGATAGATAAAAAAGGTCTCTGGAGTATAATAAGTATTTAAAAATAAATAAAAAATTATATCTGATCAAAAATTACATTATCAAAAATCAAAACAGTTTATAAACAACAGTAAGTAAAAGTATTTTGTAAATAAAGCTTATTATAATGGAAAAGTTGAAAAAAAAAATAAAAAATAAAAAACTTACATAAACTTATAAACTAATCCGAGGGAATTACACAGATTTTCCATTTATTATTCTTTTTAGAACTTGTGTATTGAGATATATTGCAACCTACCTCAATGGACATTTATAATAAAGTTCAGAGATCACTTTCACACATGTACAATAAATTAAATTAAATGAAATGTGGAGAATTTTGCTGAGATAAGATCTAGGACAAATAGGTTATTAAGATGATAGTGTAGTGTTTTGTTAGTTACATAGAAAAAAGCATCAACTATGGTTCAAAACTTCGGAGTGGAAAGATTGAGTGCGTTTGATGTTTAAATATAATATCAGATCTAGAATTATTTAAGTACAGTAAATGTATTTAAGATTAAAAACATACACTTTATACATCTATGGAATATTTGTTTATTTCACTTCTTTCACATAAGTACCAGGAAGTAATTTTTTAAACAATGTCATTGTCTTTGATTAGGTGAATTTTAGATCCTTTTTTTTCAAACTTAAAAAGTTTGCAACTAGTTAGTAAATTTCATTTAATTGCTTTGAAAATATTTGATTTCCGTTAAATAATACTAGTAGGCCCGTGCGAAAAATTCGCACAGCATATTGTTATCAAATGCAAAATTGATAAGAAAAAAAAATAATGCAACGTAGCAAAAGATAAAGAAATCAAATGTTATTATATCGATAAATAAAATCGACAAAGAAAACAAAAATTAATTTAAATCTTCATTTCCGTATGGAACCAACAGTTACAAATTTCAGTAAGCTGTATCTTTGTTAAAAATTGTCCGGTTTCGATGATTTTTTTTTCCTTTTGTAGGAAATTGAGTAATCTTTTATATAATTCTTTAGTTATTCACAAATAAAGTTTGTTTTCTATCATAACTTGTTTGCCTGAATTTCTGGGTGATTGGGCTATTTTGCCTGCCGGAAGGAGAAGGAAGCCTTCGAAATTCTCCGATCAAAAACACCATCGATAAATAATATAAACTCCTCCTCTCTCGATCATGGAGACCCCAAGTCGATGAAATGAGACATGCATTCAATGACAGTACCTCAATTAATTTAAGGCTGTGTGGATGCGAACCCGATACCTTTCGTTATCTCGAAAATAGTATGTTTTGGGCTTAAATACTCAGGATCCGATGGTTCCGAAGGAACTATCCGGGTATTGCTGTACGCAACAAAATCTTCAAGATCCAATTTGTCTCGCATCGATCTACAGACCTACCACCGTTCCAGTATTGAAGCGTAGCAAAATGTTTGTATCGACTTTATTTATTTTAGAAAAAAAAAAAAAAGTGGAGAATATGATTCGCTAATCCTCCGTGAAATTCTGAATCCAACGGTACCCCATTCATGGTATTTGAGCATGACAGGAACTTATATTTGGTACAAAACCGATTTCGAGCCTTACTGTAATAATATATGTGGGGATTAGTTTTCACAAATTATTATTTATAATTTTTCGCCACTCACTATTACATTCTACGAATTTCCAGCGATATATATTATACGTATACCTTCTCACTATTATTTCCGAAAATTCATTTTCAACCTAAATAAACCTTTTCCCTTTTCTCTCCATTTTTCATTAATCAAATTCTTTTAAATGTTATATTTAGCTTTTTTTTCGCAACTCTTAATAATTGGAGATAGTTAATTATTTAAATTAAACCAAATTAAAGGTACTTTAGAGGGAGACATGTTAAACATTTAAGCATTTAAGCCCAGTAAAGTGAAATCAATGAGGATAAGACCACAATGATATTAAAGACTTAATTATCCAATAACACACCGAGTTTAATCAAAGTCGTTGGATCCGTTTTTATGAGATAACTGTAAAAATGTGTTTAATCGTTGATATAAAGTGCCACTTCCGGTTAGTCGATTTTAACGAAAAAGTTGCCGTCACATCCAAGAGATATAACTATTTTAAATACGTAATATCTGTTTCTTACGACTTTTCGTTTTTGAGCTAGACTTACCACATACACACATACACGCACACACACACACACACACAGACCATTTGCGGGACTTGGTTATTTAGATTTAGAGGACATCAAAACGTGTGTTTTGGTTGAAATTTCAGAGACGAAAATTTTCACGATCGCTATGCTTTCTCTTACTATGTATTACACATGTAGGTAAGCGAAAGTAAAAATAGCTCTAAAAAGTCTTTTGGATTGCGAAAGATGGGCTATTATATCTTTTACCTCCCCACCCCTCGACGGATTCCGTCATCATGAATAAACCGTGAAGAAAAAACATTTTTAATACTAATTTCTATTGAATTTTAAGCGAAAATATGTAACTAAAGTTTAATAGCATTAATATTGAAGTAGCACTATGTTAAACAACACCTTGATTTAAAACTAATTAAAAAAAAAATGATAATAGTTTTTTTCCGAACGAATTTACAGATCATAATCACGTCACTATATTTCTCGACTTACTAATCCTGAACTTAACTACATATGCAATAGATTATTTATACATATTTTTTTCCACAATACAGTAACCCTGTAATGGGTGCATATATTTCTACGCGTACCATCTTGCGACATAACGCGTATTGAGATACATAGTTAGTTTAAGTAACATAGTATTGATATATTACACTTCTTTGAATAATTAGAAAATAAAATAAATAAATGTATATAACAAATTATAGTAATCTAAGTAAATAATTAAACATAACATACGATAACTGAAATGATAAACAATAGTGATACATTAAAGATTAGGTAGTGAAAAGAACAGAAATGTGATATGGTAGGATAAAAACAAAGGATATAGATTTAGGATAAAAATTAAGGATTTAAGGCTATTTTTACAGGGTATGTACGATTTGGTAATACAATTGATGTAGGAAATTTGAGTTGAGGGGTGATTAGGCAGCCGTTTGATCACTAAGCTCAGAGAAATCAATTCGTTCCACAAATGCATCAAATTCTGAGAAATATTTTTGAATCAGATCCTACTTTGAAGGCGGTCATTGGTCAGCAGAGACCAATTTGTATCTGTATTTATCCAGTCTAGTGCAGTCATACAGGAGGTGGTCGTATGTTTGCTCACTGTTGCCGTCGCATTTGCAAATTTTGTTGTCAGTTAACTTGAATGCTAATAGGCATGATGCGTCATATGATATTGTTCTATAGCCTTTAATTATTTTGATGGCCAACAATCTTTGAACGGATTCAAGTATTTTCAAGTTTGTTTTAGTTGAGAGTCCTTTGTGCCAGATTTCTATTGCATATGTCATGGTTGGTTGTATCGCCGCTTTGTATATTGTTGTTAAAACTTCTGAATTTAGACCCCAGGTGAGTGTTGCAGTTTTTAGAGTCCGTGGACGATTTTCAGCAATCTATTTTTGATGTTGATGATATGTTGGCCCCAATTTAACATTCTTTCCAGTGTTAAGCCTAGGTATATGGTTCACTTGGCATATCTTTTCATCATTTAATATAACATTCAAGTTGGGGATTTGCTGCTTTCTAGAGAATATTATATATTCCATTTTTTCGGGTTGGAACGTTAGCTTTTTATTTTGTGCCCAAATAACAAGTTTGTGTAAGACCTCAACGCACTGTATTTGTAATCGATAGAACAATTTGGATTTAAAAAGTATTATTTATATTTATATTTTTATATTTTTATATTTAAATTATTTATATTTTATGATTTATTAAAAATGAGAAACTTAGTTAATTATCAAATTTCAAAGTATTGTATAATAAAATGGAATATACTCAAACAATAATCATTAACTAATTATTTGCCGATCAAACATGAATGCTAATTATTGCACAATGATACCCAGTGCTATGATGACAAATAAACATATTTTGGTAGATATATATTCGGAGTTTGAAGGAGAACTTATCACTTACCAAAGCGATTTCAACAATGAAGGTATTCCTCGCTACTCTCCTCGTCTTCGGCTATGCCGCCGCTGTTCCTTGTCCCATCGTGAGGAACCTGATGGCACAGCTCGTGCAGGACGTCAAGGACATCCAGGCGCACACCACGCAGTTGATCCTGAAGTCCTCTGCTCACGCTAAGGAAGATGTCCCCGCCTTCGTCAAGAACCCACAGGCAGCTTCAGAAGCTCTTCTCAAGAATATCGCCAGTGCTGCCAGGGAGGTGATACTCACAACTACCTCGGACATTAACAAAATGAACGACCACATCCGGACAGCCATCGATGTAAGTGAATGGTAACCTCTTCTATACTTGTGCTTATATAAAATTCTTATGGCATGAATAATCTCTGCAAAGTATTTTTTGGGGGTCAATCGCTTGATTTATATACACGTTTTTAATTTAAAAAAAATATATCAACCAACTTTTAATTAATATTATTTATATTATATTATATCATTATTTTTTCATGAACATACAATATCAATTAGTTTATTGATAAGTCTTATTACATCATTTACAAGTCATTTGTGTTACTTTTCAATTCTGTGGAAAGATTTTTCAATTGAGTTGCTTGTTTCCATTGTATCGTAATCGATTTTTATGAAAATCGAGATAAGTATGTAAAACATCCAAATAATCATATTATTATTATCATAAACTATCATAAATGTTTTTTTTTTTTAATGAATCTAAATATTAAGAAATGTGCTGTGGAGATTTATATTTCCGAAACAGACCTTTTTTCTCGGTGAATATAATATTCATAAAAAAAAATTCATCAACAGCTTTTTTAAGAGCTTTATTTCAATATGTATATATATATTCGTTCTTCCCTACCTCACCGTATTTTCGTTCTTATCTGGTTGCCGGACAACTTGCGGTGGCTTTATTTCAATGAAAATAAAGTAATAAAAATAAATTTATTTAATTATACCATTATTGTAAACAAAACGTTAATTTTTATAATTTCTCCCGTCCCGAATCATACACCATTTTTTTTTCCAAATCAAACCCCAAACAAAATTTTGTATTCATAATTGGTAATTGGTTGACTGTCGTGGATAATGAAGAGAAGAATAGTTGGGGTGCTCAGTCAAAAAAGGAAGGCAAAAAATAAATTATAATATTTATTTTTTACTTCCTTATTTGACTGAGCACCCCAAATATTCTTCTCTTCAGGCATAAGTAAAAAATAAATATTATAATTTATTTTTTGCCTTCCTTTTTTGACTGAGCACCCCAACTATTCTTCTCTTCAAAATTTTGTATTATTTTTAGAAACCTATTTAATTTTAGATGTGTTTTTTAATTACTATTAAAGTAAACAGAAATTTCATAAACATTTTCTACAAAAAGGAATTTTATAATTTCTAATTTTAAAAATATTGTTTTAGACATTTGTAGTAGAAATTGATTAGGTTTCACTTTGAAAATAAACGACTCAAATCAAACCTAATCCCGCAAGACCTAGATCGATTGTCGAATTTTGTTTATTATTGACATTATTTATGACTTTAGAAATAATTTCGGCCGTTATTAATTATTTGGAAATAATTTATTAAAACCACAAGGCCCCGAGTCACTCAATTACTATAATTTGATGTCACTTTTCACTGTTCTATTTAGAAATTAAAAGAAGTAGAGGCCGCCAGACCATTGCTGCCAATCTTGGACAACCTCGTGCGGCAACTCGTAGCAACCATTAGAGAAGCGAGGACAAGCGTGTTCCAGCAGCTCCAGCAGGCCAGCTCCCAGGTCGGAGCCGACATCAAGGCACTGCTTGCAGACCCTGCTGGAGCCTCCAGGACCGTCCAAGACAGGTGGAACACCCACCACAGCCAATTCGTCAGCGGAGGCGCGAGGTTCGTCCTCACAGTCCAGCAGCTGCTTAAAGACACTATTGATGTAAGTATGACTTAAATGTAATGTTGACAGGTTTTAAAGACCAATTTTGAATAGTCTTACTACTAAAGAATATATAGCGGAAACTGAAAAATAATTTATTTATTTATAATTAGTAAACCATTCTCTAAGGGGAAACAATTTAATTTTTTTATTTATGTTTTGAAGAAAAAAAATTTATTTTGCATATTACAATTCTAAAAATACGAGAAACGAAAATACGTTAAATATGATTTTAAACTTTATTTTTATTTAGTATGTGACATTTATTATATATTTGTATTTGTAACAAATAATATGGAGTCAATTTTGTTTCAGAGAATCCAAGCCCAGTTTGACCAGTGAGGCTTTTCCTAGTTCCTCTATTATTGTAAACTAAAAATACAGGATAATTCTAAATATAACTGATTAATACCAAACTAATGTTTATATTTCTTATCTTTGATACCTACTCCATCTTCTGATTACTTATAAAATTTGGTATTCTTATAGAAACTAGAATTTTTCCTTACATTATGCCATCTTAACATCGATGAAGATGAAGTGTTGGAAAAAAAATTTGACGTCAGAATGGACATTTATAGACCAATGTATTCCTAATATTTGGTAATAACTTATTAGGTATAAATTCATTAACACTCTCTAGATAATGTTCATACAATTTTTAAAATCTATTTTGTGCGAGTGGTTGATGAAAGTACAAATTAAAAATATTTTGTAGTTGCTGTATTTCGTATTAGTAAAAAAAATATATAAAAATTCCGTCGATTTATTTCAAAAAGTCCTTTTTGATGGAGGTGAAATTTTAAGAACATTTTTGTGATTTTCAACCTCATTTTTCGGTAAAAAAACACAACGAGTTCACCAAAATGGCACAAACCATTTCGAATGTTAAATATAACAATAAAGTGTGATGAAGAGGAAGGGCCAGGATATGGGCACATACCGAAGGTGGATCGAGACTTCTCCACGTTTATCAGCTCAATGGATATAGAGAAAGAAGTTATGAAATGTCACTTAATAACATTTTGTAAAAAACCGGTTACATGCCACACTAGAGGATTTATGCGGAAATATCTCTCAAAAAATAGTTATTTTAATGCAAATTATTCCACAATGGTTTATTAATTCCAAACAATTATACATCTAAAGTAATATTACCTTCCGAGTTACAATGAAAAATAAACAGAAGGGATTCTAATTATTGGACTAATCTTTTTTTTTTAATTATTAGAATATGCTAAAAAAATATAGATCGGAATTGGAAAATTCGGTGCCGCAGCGAACTCGGAAGGTGCGATCAGAGAGGTAGGTATAAAGACTGAGGCAGATGAGTTTGAGCTATGTCCAGCAATGACACCGAAAACAAGAACAACTTTTCATTAATTATATATAGCAATTGTTTTCTTCAATTGTGTATGTGCAGGGTATATGTGTATGGACTGGAGAGTGTATATCGGCCAAGTACAGTTGTCGAAAACCGAATCTATGACTTGATCTGGTTGCACACACTAATTATGTTGGCTTCATTTTGCCGCTGTCATCTCAAACATGTTGGCAGCGAAAGTATGTAACCATTACATACTATAGAGATACTACTATATTTTTTCAGAATGGAGAAGTTTAACTAAACCCCGTATGAAAAATCGGAAGAGTAGAATACAAAAATATATTGATTCTGCCAATTCTTTAAAAGAAATAATAAAAACTCAGTAAATCCGAAGTTTATGCCGCTATCAACAATCACTGGTGTTACTATATTTATAAATACTAACTAAACTTTTTACTTTCACTTACGTACATATGTAATATATGTAATATAGTGTAAGTATTGCGATCGAGAAAATTTTTGAATCTGAGTTTTCAACGGAAATAGATGTTTTCAGGTACCCCAAGTCGAAATGACCAAGACCCGAAAAATGGTCTGTGTGTTTGTATGTCAGCAGTCTAGCTAAAAAACGAAAAGTCCTACGAAACGGATATTAATTATTTAAGATAGGTATATGCCTTAGATGTGACGGCAGCTTTTTCCTTAAAATTGGCTAACCGGAAGTGCCACTTTATATCAACGCTGAAAGACATTTTCACAATTTTCTCAAAAACGGCTTTAACGATTTTGATTAAACTCGATGCATCATTGTATAAGTAATTGATCTTTAATATCAATTAGGTCTTATCCCCATTGATGTCACTTTACAGGGCTTGATTTGATGCCCAATGTTCACATACGTCGACCTCTAAAGTACCTTAAATATGGTTTATTTTAAAAAGCTAATCATTTCACATTATTCAAAGTAATGAAAAAATGCTAAATATACCTTTTGAAAGAATTTGATAGATTATTAAAGGAGAAAAAAAAATGCAAAAAAACCTGCGTTGCTATAGACTGTAGCGCCTAAACGGATGTACCGATTTCAATGAAACTTCGCTAAAATCATTTTCTCGACACCCTTTAAATTTATCTATATAACATACTTCAACGAAAAGGAGCTGGAAAAAAAGTTACGAGCGATGGTAAAATTAAATTACGAATAACTCAAAAAGTATACACTTTTTGGGTGATATTGTAATAGTTTTTTTTTTAAGTTTACGGAATTTCATAAAAAAAAAAAAAAAAAAAATCGTTAAAATCGGACAATTAGGAGCAAAGATGCAAAGATATGGTCTTCAGTTTTTCCCCTCAAGAGGCGAAAATTGGGATAAATTTAAAATATGTTTGAGACTAAAAAAACTTTTTTTCTACAAATATTTAATAAGGTATCTTTCCTAAGAACATTTTTCATAAGAAATAAGTACCTAAATTTATACCTTTATTTTCAGTTTTATATTTCAACATTGCAATCACCACCTCCGGAATCAACTTAATCATATTCTGCATAAAAAGTTGCATAACTTTTCCAACTAAAAATATCACTAAAATGACATCACTTAAAAATATTGAAATTGGAGTTAGTCATTCTATTTTGGTTTATAAAAGCAGATGGAGTGACTAGATTTTTATTGCCTGTTGTCAATATATTAAATAAACATTTTGTAATTATAATGGTCTTGATGAATTGTTATCTGTAAGCTTTAAGCTTTAGCGCCGTTTAAAATGCACTTAAAATAATGTATTACAGCCCAGCTTTGCCATAAAATAATTTCTATTCATAGTAGATCGGTAAGTTATTTATGCCTCCCTTCCTTGCCTTTCGGCTACACGGGATTTTGCAGGGATGGCATATCACACACGTACATGCCATTCCTGCTATTAAACCACAAATTAATTTTCAATTTTTTTTTTTTTTCAAATATCTTCTTTTTTCATTATTTTCAATATATTAGTCTGGTGGCCTTCTATTAGCAGGTTCTCTTCCTAGATTAAAGTGGGAGGGTCCCAGAGCAGCTTTAAACCCGTACACAAAATCTTTGTAATACGGGTAGTTCTGCTCCGTCACTAACTCGGGAAATTCATCCTCCGTGAGGTCATAGATTCCCATTTTTCTTATCATTTCGGCCCTTATTCCATCAAAGGCGGTGCAGTTGACGATAATATGCTCAGCCGTCTCCAGTACTCCGCAAGTGGAGCATAGGGGATCTATGTCTTTTCCAAAACTATGTAACTTAAAGCGGAAACCCCCATGCCCAGTAAGGAATTGAGAGACCCAGTAGTCCGGGAGAACCCACTTAGCTTTCAAGCGACTTCGGACGGTGGGGAAATATTTTCTTAAAGTTGTTCCTTTCAAGGTTGTTACCCACCGCCGATTCCACTCATCTATGGTGTCCTCCCGGATAATCCTCTTCCATTTTCTTGGGTCTTCTGCAATCCTCACCCGGATATTCTCCGGAAGACCTGCTGAGCCTTCTCTTTTTAACTTAAATATTAGCGAGTCTTCTCGCAGGAGAAGGTCGAAAGGTACCCCTCCTGCTAAGATCTGCACCGCCTCGTGAGACACACTTCGGTATGATATTGTGACTCGCAACAGAGCCGTCCGTTGAATTGTCGCCAATCTGCGTTTCTGACGGTGTGAGAGATTCTGAGACCACGCAGGAGAGGCGTACCTCAGAATACCCACTATCATTCCATCGTAAATGATCCTCGTAGCTGGGTAGCTGAGGCCCCAAAACGCACCCCCTAGGCGACTAAGTCCATTCAAGGCTTGGGCCACCCTACTTCCTAAGTAGTCCAAATGAGGGGTCATATTAAATCCTCTTCCAAACCTTATGCCAAGGTAGGTGACCACCTCACTTGGACGTATTCTCGTTCCCTTTATACAGAGATTGATAGGGGGCTCTAGCTGGAGTCTAGAAATAAACTCGTTGAGTTTAGCACCTCTCCTGTCTGTTCGATTGGACCCCCAGACCGTGTTCCAGGAGTTGGTGTCTGAGCAAATAATCACATTTCTAGAGTGAGCTGTGATAACTTCCATGGCAGATATGTCTTCTTCAATATCTCTTCCGTTAGGAAGATAGGCCGAAACCAGGGTAAAAGATACATTACTCCACCTAACATAACATGCCACACTATCTGCCATAGAGTATTGCCTCAGATCCATCACGTCGAGGTTAGGATTGTTTATCACAATAGCAGCCCTAGGCCTCCTCTCTCCACTGCCTAGAGCTATAACCCTCGAGTGAGATCAAAACCTGTGACCACGTTCCCACGGCAGGTCGGTTCCTGGACCGCCATGATATCATATCGTTGGGAAAGAGCACGAAGCTCATCTGCCACAACTCTTCGCCGGCCCATGTTTAACTGGAGGATGTTGATCTTATTCATAATATGTCCTTTTAGCCACCTCCTTGCACCACGTTAAGTGCACAGGGCACTACCGGCTTCCCGACTTGTGCTTCATTTGGCTGGGATGGGTGTTCGTCCGCACACAGTTAATACAAGTCGAGTCAGCCATTACCTTTTTCTTTGGTCAATCATTTATCATATGACCACTATTCGAACACCAAATACATACAACAGCATCTGCCGTGCATGTGGCCTTTGTGTGGTCGTAGCCCTGACACTTTGTGCACCGATGGGCGTCGAGGTATTCCTTAAATGTTAAAGACCACCACCCTCCATTCAAACTACCTATGTCTAAAAACTGGAACCGAACCATTGGGTGCACTTCCAGCACCCAATTCTTAGTAAAACCGTTTTTAGCAGTTGAGGAAAAAAGAGGTCGGATGTCGTCATTAATCAATGGTGTTGGGACCGACTTTTCTGGTATTCTTCCCCAAAGAAATTTTGAAAGTTCATCTGCGCCCCAGGAGTGGGGTACACCCCTCACCTCCATCTTAGGCTTTTTCTTCAGTGCTAACTTTGCCTGTAACCCGTTCTCCCGCAGGCTCTGCCATCCTATCACTCTGGTTGCATGAGAACTGTCCTCTATGCGGACCAAAACTGAGCCTGCTTTAGTTGCCCGAACAATAGATGCATCTACACCTATGTCATTAGGTGACGGAAGTCCATTTGTGATATCTGCTGGGCTTTTACCCTAACCACTAATTGTAAGATATGTTGGTTTTGTTGTCATGGTCGGCTTCATAGGCAGTGATTTTACGATATCTGCCATCGTCCTTGGCTTATCTTTTTTAAGGGATGTTTCCAAGCACTGGAGTCTCATCTTTATTTTCTTGATCCTGAATTTCGTCTTTTCTTCTTTGCTGCAATTTAGATTTCCTCTTGCTTCTTTTGCTTTGAACGACTTCGAAGGTTTTGTTTTCCGTCTGGTCTAGATGACAAGAATAAACATTGTTTGCCTCCTTGGAAGTTCCGGCTATGGCTGCAGGCGGATGCTGGATTGGCTTATCTTTCTCCGGTAGCCTTGTTTTCGGTTTTTCCAAAATTTGGCTACTGATGAGTTCAAGTACATATGGAGATTCCAATGTTTGTTTAACCACTTTTTGGACAAGTGTTGTGATTGTATCTTTTGTATTGATCTCTAAGTTCCTTGGCTGTATTGTAAGTAATCTCAATAATACCAACTAATTTTTCGATTTTATCATTAATATAAGTCCTCGTTGTGTTATTCATTTTTTTGTCAAAATTCTTGAGGAACGTTTTTAGGTTGGTTTGAATGCTTCTTGCCTCATGCAAGAAGCTCCTTTTACTCCCTTCTTCCGTTTCCTCGTCGGTGTCAGTCGATCTGTTTCTTGGTCGTTTGGCCGACGACCGATGATCCTGGTTTGTACTTTCTTCGATAGACACTTCTTCCATTTTGGAACTTTTACTATCCGTCATGAAAAAAAAAAAAAAAAAAAAAAAAAAAAAAAAAAAAAAAAAAAAAAAAAACGTCGATTATTTGAAATATAATAATATTTCAATATTCAATTAACCTAATCAAATTTGATACGGTGGGAAAAATGTTATTGCACAATCTACTTATATAAACGAAAATACAATCTTACCTGAAGCCCGTTTATAGTATTTCCCGAATTGTCTGTAGTATTCTATACTTTAGGCGTTAAACACTTCGTTGATAACCACTTGGTTTCCTAACCTATAAAGTTCTTATCACAAAAATCCAATTAAAAACAATAAATCATAACTGTAAACTAACGAAAACTATAAATAATAATGACAAAAACGATAAACAACACAAATATAAACACTAATAATAGAACACAATAATACAAAATAATTGGCTTAAACACAAATTGACACCTTATCACATCAAGCTACAATCGATTTATTCAGTAGATCGGTAAGTGAAAGTTGTGTGTTGCGCACACCAGATTTTTAGTTTTAGTAACCATTGTTTTATTCATAAAAACGCTTTTTTTTTTTTATCTTGTTCCAGTCCTGGCAAATGTTTATTTTTTTTTATTATTTGAAGAGCTAAAAATGTTAAATGAGTTAAAATGGTAAAGCACCGTATTATTTCCAAAATAGTCCCAGCTTGACTTTACTGCACGACCGCAAGAATCTCGCAGATCAGTCTTGTTTTTGCACAAGTCTTGCAGGGTCTCGTCTTGTTCTTGCAACAATTTTTGCTGTCTAGTTTTGCAAAAGTGCAAGACCAAGACCAAGACCGATTTCGAGCAACACTAGCCAAATCTATCTCAACACTTCATCTACGCCAATGTTTGATCTGTGAAATACTTTTCATCTCTAAATACGAAATAATTATTATTAGAGTACAATAAATTTTATAAATATTTTACAATTTGATTAATTAAATAATTTATAAGAATTGTTCATTATTAATAGAATTATTTTAAGAAAAGGAGATAATATAATTAGCTAATGAAATTATTACGCTTATTTCTTAACACACCGAGTTTAATCAAAGTCGTTGGAACCGTTTTTTGAGAAAATTGTAACAATGTGTTTAATCATTGATAAATAGTAGCAATTCCGGTTAGTCGATTTTGACGAAAAAGTTGCTGTCATATCCAAGACATATACCTACCTACCTTTTTGTTTTAATTATAATGAAATTTAAAACTGTATAACATGAAAAATACAACAACCAAATGTAACATTGGTAACATGACATGTACAACATGAAGAGAAATTACCCATTGGTAGAATTCAAATATACCTATCTTTAATACGTAATATCACTTTCTTACGATTTTTCTTTTTGAGCTAGACTTACACATTTGAGCTATACATACACACTTCCAACCCAAAGTCCTACGAACAATAGTAGATACTCCTTTCTATGAAACCAACAAAACCCTACACCATGACTTTAATAGCCCATTTGTCCTAGACCTTACCCCAGCAAAATTCTCCAAATTTCACCAGAACCTTACCTGTCATCCAAATCCCTTTGCACAATCCATATCCAGCACTAACCATCCCTATAATCCTCCAAGAAGGTTTAAACGGCAGTGGCCCCGCTACCTTTTATAGTTTGTAAATATTGGAGTTCTGGCAATAAACCAGATTCTCTACGCACGACATGAGTGTATATGGCGAAAGCAATCTTGTGCAAGTTCCAACGGGTTTAGCTTCAGTGAAGCTGTAGTGAGGAAAGTGCAGGGATCTCCTGAAATCATGCTTTTTCCTCCACAGTTGGAGGGACAAGTCTGGCTCGGATTTCTCTGGCCAGATTGTAAATAGTGTATATAGATATGTATGCGTCTTTTTATTTATTTATTTTTAGATTATTTTTTCTTATTTATTGTATATATATATATATTATTTTTCTTTATAATTTATTTTATTTATTGTACATAGAGTGTGAATGTTATCTCTGAACACTGTTAAAATGTCCTTTGAGACAGATTGTAATATTTTTCAATAAATAAGTATTAAAAAAATAATATTCATATCTGGTGAATTTTAAGCGTAAATATGTAACTAAATTTTAAAAGCATTAATATTGAAGGAGCACTATTTTAATAAAACACCTTGATTCAAAACTAGTTACAACAAAAATGATAATAATTGTTTTCCGAACGAATTCACAGATTATAATCACGTCACTCACTATATTTCTCGAGTTGCTAATCCTGTATTTAACTACACATACAATAGATTATTTATATATTATGTTTTCTCGAAATGGAGGAAAAAATTCGCAGTTATGTACATAAAAATGTATAATTAATTACAGAAAGAAACTAAATTAATTATCAAATTTCAAAGAATTGTGTAATAAAATGGGATATACTCAAATAATAATCATTAATTACTTATTTGCCGATCAAACATGAATGCTAATTATTGCACAATAATACCCAGTACTATGATGACAAATAAACATATTTCATAACCGAATATATATATTCGGAGTTTGAAGGAGAACTTATCACTTACCAAAGCGATTTCAACAATGAAGGTATTCCTCGCTACTCTCCTCGTCTTCGGCTATGCCGCCGCTGTTCCTTGTCCCATCGTGAGGAACCTGATGGCACAGCTCGTGCAGGACGTCAAGGACATCCAGGCGCACACCACGCAGTTGATCCTGAAGTCCTCTGCTCACGCTAAGGAAGATGTCCCCGCCTTCGTCAAGAACCCACAGGCAGCTTCAGAAGCTCTTCTCAAGAATATCGCCAGTGCTGCCAGGGAGGTGATACTCACAACTACCTCGGACATTAACAAAATGAACGACCACATCCGGACAGCCATCGATGTAAGTGAATGGTAACCTCTTCTATACTTGTGCTTATATAAAATTCTTATGGCATAAATAATCTCTGCAAAGTATTTTTTGGGGGTCAATTGCTTGATTTATATACACTTTTTTAATTTAAAAAAAATATATCAACGAACTTTTAATTAATATTATTTATATTACATTATGTCATTATTTTTTCATGAACATACAATATCAATTAGTTTATTAATAAGTCTTACTACATCATTTACAAGTCATTTGTGTTACTTTTCAGTTCTGTGGAAAGATTTTTCCAAGTATGTAAAACATAAAAATAATCATATTATTATTATCATAAATTATTATGTTTTTTTTTTTTTTAACGAATCTAAATATTAAGAAATGTGCTGTGGAGATTTATATTTATGAAACAGACCTTTTTTCTCGGTGAATATAATATTCATAAAAAAAAAAAAAAAAAATTCATCAACAGCTTTTTTAAGAGCTTTATTTCAATATAAATATATATAATATATGTACATATATACATATATATAAAAATAAATTTATTTAATTATACCATTATTGTAAACAAAACGTTAATTTTTATAACTTCTCCCGTCCCGAATCATACACCATTTTTTTTTCCAAATCAAACCCCAAACAAAATTTTGTATTATTTTTAGAAACCTATTTAATTTTAGATGTGTTTTTTAATTACTATTAAAGTAAACAGAGATTTCAGAAACATTCTCTACAAAAAGGAATTTTATAATTTCTAATTTTAAAAATATTGTTTTAGACATTTGTAATAGAAATTGATTAGGTTTCACTTTGAAAATAAACGACTCAAATCAAACCTAATCCCGCAAGACCTAGATCGATTGTCGAATTTTGTTTATTATTGACATTATTTATGACATTATTACGAGCTGTTATTAGTTATTTGGAAATAATTTATTAAATCCACAAGGCCCCGAGTCACTCAATTATTATAATTTGATGTCACTTTTCAATCTTCTATTTAGAAATTAAAAGAAGTAGAGGCCGCCAGACCATTGCTGCCAATCTTGGACAACCTCGTGCGGCAACTCGTAGCAACCACTAGACAAGCGAGGACAAGCGTGTTCCAGCAGCTCCAGCAGGCCAGCTCCCAGGTCGGAGCCGACATCAAGGCACTGCTTGCAGACCCTGCTGGAGCCTCCAGGACCGTCCAAGACAGGTGGAACACCCACCACAGCCAATTCGTCAGCGGAGGCGCGAGGTTCGTCCTCACAGTCCAGCAGCTGGTTAAAGACACTATTGATGTAAGCATGACTTAAATGTATTGTTGACAGGTTTTAAAGACCAATTTTGAATAGTCTTACTACTAAAGAATATATATCGGAAACTGAAAACTAATTTATATATTTATAATTAGTAAACCATTCTCAAAGGGCAAAATATTAATTTTTTATTTATTTTTTAAGAAAAGAACTAGTGTTAAAATTTTATTTTGCTTATTACATTTCTAAAATACGAGAAACGAAAATACGTTAAATATGATTTTAAACTTTATTTTTATTTAGTATGTGACATTTATTATATATTTGTATTTGTAACAAATAGTATTGAGTCAATTTTGTTTCAGAGAATCCAAGACCAGTTTGACCAGTAAGGCGTTTCCTAGTTCCTCTATTATTGTAAAATAAAAATACAGGATAATTCTAAATATAACTGATTAATATCAAACTAATGTTTATATTTCTTATCTTTGATACCTACTCCATCTTCTGATTACTTATGAAATTTGGTATTCTTATAGAAACTAGAATTTTTCCTTACATTATTCCATCTTAACATCGATGAAGATGAAGTTTTGGAAAAAAATTTTGACGTCAGAATGGACATTTATAGACCAATGTATTCCTAATATTTGGTAATAACTTATTAGGTATAAATTCATTAACACTCTCTAGATAATGTTTAAACAATTTTTAAAATCTATTTTGTGCGAGTGGTTGATGAAAGTACAAATTAAAAATATTTTGTAGTTGCTGTATTTCGTATTAGTAAAAAAAATAAATAAAAATTCCGTCGATTTATTGCAAAAAGTACTTTTTGATGGAGGTGAAATTTGAAGAACATTTTTGTGATTTTCAACCTCATTTTTCGGTAAAAAAACACAACGAGTGCACCAAAATGGCACAAACCATTTCGAATGTTAAATATAACAAAAAAGTGTGATGAAGAGGAAGGGCCAGGATATGGGCACATACCGAAGGTGGATCGAGACTTCTCCACGTTCATCAGCTCAATGGATATAGAGGAAGAAGAAGAAGATTTAAGTTATGAAATATTACTTACTAACATTTTGTAAAAAACCGATTATATGCCACACTAGAGGATTTATGCGGGAATATCTCTCAAACAATAGTTTAGTATCAGGATTTTAAATCAGTGATGATATATTTTAGATTGCAGCAGATGGACTAGATCGGATATTTATTTATTCAGTATGTATTCAAACTCTCGTAAAATATCCATTTTTCGAACTTCCCATCGTTGCCAGTTGGTGTAGTCAATCTTGCGATAATACAACAGAGAGTGAATTAGCGTTGAATTTCGACGGTCAATTGGCAGTTAACAATGATACATTTAGCTAATTTAGGGCCAAGTCAGAAGGTAGGATACGAATGTTAGCAAGATATACGAAAGATAGCAAACGAATCTATTGGCTAACAAAAAACTATTAGAAATGACCAGTCCAGTGGTGCCTGAATTGGCGGCCGTTGGGGGCGACCATCTTCAGGAGCCCTAGCCACTCGATAGTAATTTAAAAAAAAGTCATAGAACATTGAATTGAAATAATCAATTGTAGTGCATTAATATAGAAACTGCATTAGAGAAATATTGAATGGAATACATTTAATTAATATTTTAGTAATATAAAACAGCCTAAGAAAAATTAATTTTTTTGGAGGGTGGGAGAGAGAAGAGATTACGTTATTAACCTGGAGTGCCGAATGTCTAAGACCACACATCAAATGAGTCTCCTCAGAAGAAACATAATTGCTGACGTCACGAACCCAACGTAAATGATGAAGTGACATTTATACAAGTGGTGTATCAACGGCAGGAGAAAATATAAAAATTGCCCCTCTTTCTTCCACAAAATAACTATTGAAAAAAAAATAACATACTAACTAATATCAGTAGCGGTGAATAAACTATTACACATTAGGTAAGAAAATAATCGATTTATTACAAAAATCCTTAGGCCTACTTAATAGTAAAAATAAAATAAAATCAATATATAATGTATTAATATTATGTATGTGTGTGTGTGTTTATTATATATATGTTTGTGTGTCTGTATTTTTGTGTTCGTGTAGATACATAGATAAAAAAGGTCTCTTGAGAATAATAAGTATTTACAAATAAACAAAAAATTATATCTGACTAAAAACTACATTAACGAAAATTAAAACAATATATAAACAACAGAAAGTTAAAGTATTTTGTAAATAAAGGTAATTATAATGAAAAAGAAAATAAATAAGAAATATATAAAAAAACAAAAAAAACATTAGGCTGAGAAACAGTATTAATGAATCTTAAAGTAAAGACGTAAAAAACCAAAACGAAGTGTTACTTCAATCTAAATTCTATTTATAAAATAGAATTTCATGATTTTAGAGCGTCCGTTGGGGATAAGAGAAGTATTTGTATAGGAGATATAAAGAAGGTATTTGTCAAGGAAGGGAAGTATTTGTCAAGGAAGGGGCATGGTGTCAGAAACACGGGATCTTGTTTTCGTTGAGTTGACTACGGGTTTGAATTGTAGAACTTGTGGGTATTAATCGTTTGGAAAAGGTTAGATCTGAAGATATATTGCTGGCGGAAAGAGGAGAACAGTCAGTTTAAGTCGTCATAAAGGTGGAACACAAGTAACCTTCTTGAAGTAACTATATTTTTGTTACACATGTACATATTTTACTTTTGAGAATAAAGCATAAGCATATACGGACATAAACTTATGAACTAATCCGAGAAAATTACACAGATTTTCCTTTTCTTTTGCTTTTTAGAACTTGTGTATTGAGATATATTACAATCTACCTCAAAGGACATTAATAATAGTGTTCAGAGATCACTTTCACACATGTACAATAAATTAAATTAAATGAAATGTGGAGAATTTGGCTGAGATAAGGTCTAGGACAAATAGCATTTATTACACCAGTTCTCAATCAGGGACAGGTGTCTTTGAAGGTTTAAGGATGCTATATCAGGATCTGAATCGAATGATAGAATGGCGGTGTCATCAGCAAATGTTGCCAGGAAGGTATCGGGATGGACAGGGATAACAGCGGTAAAGAGGAGGTAAAGGACGGGACCCAAAACGCTACCTTGAGGAACACCAGCTTCAATCGGATAGCAATCGGAAAATTCAGTGCCGCAGCGAACTCGGAAGATGCGATCAGAGAGGTAGATATAAAGACAGAGGCAGATGGGTTTGAGCTATGTCCAGCAATGACACTGAAAACAAGAACAACTTTTCATAATTATAAACAACAATTGTGTATTTCATCGAATGTGTATGTGTAGAGTATATGTGTACGCACTGCAGTATGTATCTATGTATATATCGGCCAAGTACAGTTCTCGAAAACCGAATCTATGACTTGATCTGATTGGACACGCTAATTATGTTGGCTATATTTTGCCGCCGTCATCTCAAAAATGTTGGCGAGGAAAGTATGTTACCACTACTTACTATAGAGATGTTGCTGTAATTTTTCAGAATGGAGAAACTTAACTAAACCCCGAATGAAAAATCGGAAGAGTAGAATAAAAAAATATATTGATTTTACCGATTCTTTAAAAATAATAATAAAAAGGCTCAGCAAATCCGAAGATTTTGCCGCTATCAACAATCAGTGGTGTTACTATATTTATAAATACTAAGTAAACTTTGTAGTGTTAGTAACTATTGTTTCATTCATAAAAACGCTTTTTTTTAATCTTGCTCCGGTCCTGGCAAATGTTTATTTTTTGTTATTATTTGAAGAGCTAAAAATGTTAAAGAACCGTACTATATTTTAAAATAGTCCCAGCTTGACTTTACTGCAAGTAGTGTTGCCCAAAATCGGTCTTGGTCTTGCACTTTGCAAGACCAAGAGCAAGGCCGCCAAACTGTTGCAAGACCAAGACCAGGAGTGGTAAAAAAAAAACCGATTTTTTGAACAAAAATTAAGGCAAAATAGTTCCTAATACTTGACAATCTCAGTTACTATATGTAAATAATTGGTATAACCAATATAATTTTGCATTTAACTCCTCTAATTTTTCATTCGAGCTTAGTTAGGTTTCTTCTATCTAAAAAATTACAGCAATATCTGTATAGTAATAAGGTAATAAGTAACTGAAAGACTCTTGCGCAAGACCAAGACCATGAACATGACTGAGTTTGAAAGACCAAGACTCGTCTCGGTCTCGCATTTAGGCAACACTAACTGCAAGACCGCAAGAATCTCGTAGATCAGTCTTGTTTTTGCACAAGTCTTGCAGGGTCCTATCTTGTTCTTGCAACAATTTTTGCTGTCTGGTTTTGCAAAAATGCAAGAACGATTGCGAGCAACCCTAGCTAAATCTTTCCCCATACTCCATCTAGGCCAATGTTAGATCTGTGAAATACTTTTCATCTCTAAATACGAAATAATTATTATTACAGAACAATCAATTTAATAAATATTTTACAATTTGATTAATTAAATAATTTATAAGAATTGTTCATTATTAATAGAATTATTTTAAGAAAAGCAGATACTTTAATTAGCTAATGAAATTATTACGGTTATTTCTGTTACAAGTTTTAGTGCATTAAAATAATGTTATTCCATTTCTGATTTTCTGCATATCAGTTGAAGGATGGTCAATTTTATAAATTGAAACGTACATCAAGGAGAACTGTTGAGAAAATTGTGATATATATATTTTTTCTTTGTTTGTCGTTACATCATGTTCCTCAACACTCCATCGAAGCAAATATTTGAGCCATCAACTACGCTTCATAACTAATGACTAAATAAATCAAACGGTTTAAAATTAATTCGATTTAAACGTTAACAAAGATTCGTGAAGATAGCCGTAACCTAACTTTGAAACTTGAATGCGTTGACTTTAATCGCATAGTGTGAAGTAAAAATCCCATGCGCGCTACACACAGCTCTCTACTTTGAATAGAAATTATTTTCTGGCAATATTGAGCAAAAATAGAATTTTTGAAGTGCACTTTTAATGGAGCTATAGCTTAAAGCTTACAACTAGCAAATCATCAGGACCACTAAAATAACGAAAACTATATTTGTTTACTCCATCTGTTTTTGTAAACCACATAACTCCAGTCTCTGAGCTATACGTATATATATGCCTAGGGAGATCTGAAAGTATATCTGTATATTCAACCTATAAATGATTATGCATTGTACGCCACTTTCAGTTATTAAAATGTTATTTTCCATTGCAAAGATTTCTATAACAAAGTTATGAGATTTTCATCGCCTGCCATAGATAGGTCCAAAGTTGTCACACTAATTTTGAGTGGATAATGTTTGGATTCCACGACGGGAAAATCTATTAAATTATTCACTAATTTAATTTTCTAAAAGGTTTCATGACGATTTTTCGGAATAAACGGACGTTGGTGCTTAATTGTTTAAATATAATATCAGATCTAGAATTATTTAAGTACAGTAAATGTATTTAAGATTAAAAACATACACTTTATACATCTATGGAATATTTGTTTATTTCACTTCTTTCACATAAGTACCAGGAAGTAATTTTTTAAACAATGTCATTGTCTTTGATTAGGTGAATTTTAGATCCTTTTTTTTCAAACTTAAAAAGTTTGCAACTAGTTAGTAAATTTCTTTTAATTGTTTTGAAAATATTTGATTTCCGTTAAATAATACTAGTAGGCCCGTGCGAAAAATTCGCACAGCATATCGTTATCAAATGCAAAATTGATAAGAAAAAAAAATAATGCAACGTAGCAAAAGATAAAGAAATCAAATGTTACTTTATCGATAAATAAAATCGACAAAGAAAACAAAAATTAATTTAAATCTTCATTTCCGTATGGAACAGTTACAAATTTCAGTAAGCTGTATCTTTGTTAAAAATTGTCCGGTTTCGGTGATTTTTTTTCCTTTTGTAGGAAATTGAGTAATCTTTTATATAATTCTTTAGTTATTCACAAATAAAGTTTGTTTTCTATCATAACTTGTTTGCCTGAATTTCTGGGTGATTGGGCTATTTTGCCTGCCGGAAGGAGAAGGAAGCCTTCGAAATTCTCCGATCAAAAACACCATCGATAAATAATATAAACTCCTCCTCTCTCGATCATGGAGACCCCAAGTCGACGAAATGAGACATGCATTCAATGACAGTACCTCAATTAATTTAAGGCTGTGTGGATGCGAACCCGATACCTTTCGTTATCTCGAAAATAGTATGTTTTGGGCTTAAATACTCAGGATCCGATGGTTCCGAAGGAACTATCCGGGTCTTGCTGTACGCAACAAAATCTTCAAGATCCAATTTGTCTCGTATCGATCTACAGACCTACCACCGTTCCAGTATTGAAGCCTAGTAAAATGTTTGTATCGACTTTATTTATTTTAGAAAAAAAAACAAAAGTGGAGAATATGATTCGCTAACCCCCCGTGAGATTCTGAATCCAACGGTACCCCATTCATGGTATTTGAGCATGACAGGAACTTATATTCGGTACAGAACCGATTTCGAGCCTTACTGTAATAATATATGTGGGGATTAGTTTTCACAAAGTTATTATTTATAATTTTTCGCCACTCACTATTACATTCTACGAATTTCCAGCGATATATTATACGTATACCTTCTCACTATTATTTCCGAAAATTCATTTTTAACCTAAATAAACCTTTTTCCTTTTCTCTCCATTTTTCATTAATCAAATTCTTTTAAATGTTATATTTAGCTTTTTTTTCGCAACTCTTAATAATTGGAGTTAATTATTTAAATTAAACCAAATTAAAGGTACTTTAGAGGGAGACATGTTAAACATTTAAGCATTTAAGCCCTGTAAAGTGAAATCAATGAGGATAAAACCACAATGATATTAAAGACCACTTAATTATACAATAACACACCGAGTTTAATCAAAGTCGTTGGATCCGTTTTTATGAGATAACTGTAAAAATGTGTTTAATCGTTGATATAAAGTGCCACTTCCGGTTAGTCGATTTTAACGAAAAAGTTGCCGTCACATCCAAGACATATAACTATTTCAAATACGTAATATCAGTTTCTTACGACTTTTCGTTTTTGAGCTAGACTTACCATATATATATATACACACACACAGACCATTTGCGGGACTTGGTTATTTAGATTCAGAGGACATCAAAACGTGTATTTTGGTTGAAAATTCAGAGACGAAAATTTTCACGATCGCTATGCTTTCTCTTACTATGTATTACACATGTAGGTAAGCGAAAGTAAAAATAGCTCTTAAATGTCTTTCGGATTGCGAAAGATGGGCTATTATATCTTTTACCTCCCCACCCCTCGACGGATTCCGTCATCATGAATCGTGAAGAAAAAACATTTTTAATACTCATTTCTATTGAATTTTAAGCGAAAATATGTAACTAAATTTTAATAGCATTAATATTGAATTAGGACTATGTTAAACAACACCTTGAATTAAAACTAATTGCAACAAAAATGATAATGGTTTTTTTTTCAAACGAGTTCACAGATCATAATCACGTCACTATATTTCTCGAGTTACTAATCCTGAACTTAACTACATATACAATAGATTATAAATAAATAAATAATAAGGCTTAGAGAACCCGAAGGTTCGATGCTGACACCACCAATTGCTTGTTACACACCTCCCTCCACCGTTCGCCGTCCAAACCCAGTCCCTTCAGATCGGCTTTAATGCAATCTTCCCACCTTCGCTTCGGTCTACCCCTCGGACGATTACCATTCGGCACAGCAAATATTAACCTTTTAGGAATTCTCTCGTTACTAAGCCCAACAACTTTTCAAGACCATTTGATTTGGAGCGATGAAATTACCTCAATTATATTACCCGGATACAGCTCACGCAATTCGGCGTTGTGTAACCGTCTGAACTCTCCGGTTAACTCATCCTTCTTCGGTCCGAATATTCTACGCAATACTTTATTTTCAAAAACCTTAAGACGCTGCTCATCCCTTAATGTAAGCGGCCAAGATTCGCATCCATAAAGAACTGTTGGCAAGGTAATTGTTTTATAGATTCTAATTTTTAAGTTTCGTGACAAGTGGCGCGAACTAAGTAGTTTTGTCACAGAAAAATAACAAGCATTCCCCGCCTTCAGTCTAACCTTAATCTCTTCTTCAATTTCGTTTTTTCTAGTTATCGTAGAACCTAGATACCTAAATTTATCTACCTGTTCAAACATATTACCATCTATATCGCTATCACCAGTAGTATCGCCATTTTTGCAGCTAACCATATATTTTCTTTTATCCACGTTTATTTCGAGTCCTAGTTCTTTACCGTCGTATTTAGTTTTATAGTTCCAACGTCTTCGCTTAACAGTACCAGATCATCAGCATAGCCCAGCACGGATGTTGTCCCACCCAGATCCAACCCTTTCTCGGTACGCATTACCTCCCTAATGGCATGTTCTAATGCCAAATTGAACAGAACAGGCGAAAGAGAATCCTCCTGTTTTAAGCCCGAACGAACCTCAAATTTTTCGGACAAATTATTACCGATTCTAACTTTATTGAGTGTCTCCGTCAAGCACATCCTGACTAGATTTACTAGTTTTTTTGGAATCTCCTGCTCGATTAGAATATTATACAGTTTCTGGCGGTCAATAGAATCGTAAGCCTTTTTAAAATCTATATACAGCTGGTGAACAATACCGTTATACTCCAATTTTTTCTCTAATATTTGCCGTAAAGAAAATATTTGATCAATAGTCGAACGATTCCGTCTAAATCCGCATTGGTAGTCTCCGATAATTTCCTCGGCGTATTCCGTGATTCGACTAGTTAAGATTAAAGTGAATATTTTATAACATACCGGAAGGAGTGAAATTCCTCGATAGTTATTACAATCCGTCCTCGGACCCTTTTTGTGAATCGGAATAAGAATAGATTCTTTCCATTCTTCAGGTAATTTCTCGTTCACCCAGATCTTTTTAACCAACCGATGTATTTTAGAAACTCCAGCTTCTCCCTCATGCCTTAATTAGTTCAGTAGGAATATTATCGATTCCCGCTGCTTTATATGATTTTAATTTTCCGATAGCTACTTCACCTTCCTCTTTACTTGGTCCTTCTATTAACGCTTCAGCACTCTGGTACTCAGAAGGAGGACACAGATCATAATTTCCCGAATTTAAAATATTGTCAAAGTGGTCCTTAAACTTATTCAATATGTCAACCGGATCGGTCAGAATATTGTTATTATCATCCCTAATTCCAGACGTTACGGGCCCTACATATTTACGTGATCTGTTTATACCTTTGTACATGTCTCTTAAGTTATTTTCGATTCTATTTGTTTCTATTTCAATTATTTTATTTTTAAGATACTCCCTTTTTTTATTTTTGAGCAATTTTTTCGTTTCGTTCTTTGAGATTCGGAAGTATTCCAGATTGTCTTCGCTAGGATTATTTAGAGCTTTTAATTTAGCGGCTTTTTTTTTTTCACACATGTTTAAGCAATCTTCATCAAACCACGGTTTGTTATTCTTATTTTCCTTTTTTCCTAGACACGAGTTACCGACCGCTTTAATATTATCTCTGATCTCTATCCATAACTTGTCAATATCCTCGTGGTCCTCGTCAGGAAGCTCTAAAGCTTCCAACCTATTCTTAACATCTAGCTCGAATTGGTTTCTAATTGATGGATTTTTAATTTTTCCAAATTAAAATTCTCAAAATCGAAACGGTTTTCTTTTCTCTTTTTTATATTAAGTTTTTGTCGAAGTTTCACGATTACTAATTCATGATCCGACCCACAATAGATTATTTATACATATTGTTTTTCCACACTATAGTAACCCTGTAATGGGTGCATATATTTCTACGCGTACCATCTTGCGACATAACGCGTATTGAGATACATAGTTAGTTTAAGTAACATAGTATTGATATATTACAATTCTTTGAATAATTAGAAAATAAAATAAATAAATGTATATAACAAATTATAGTAATCTAGTAAATAATTAAATATAACATACGATAACTGAAATGATAAACAATAGTGATACATTAAAGATTAGATAGTGAAAAGAACAGAAATGTGATATGGTAGGATAAAAACAAAGGATATAGATTTAGGATAAAAATTAAGGATTTAAGGCTATTTTTACGGGGTATGTACGATTTGGTAATACAATTGATGTAGGAAATCTTAGTTGAGGGGTGATTAGGCAGCCGTTTGATCACTAAGCTCAGACAAATCAATTCGTTCCACAAATGCATCAAATTCTGAGAAATATTTTTCAATCAGATACTACTTTGAAGGCGGTCATTGGTCTTCGTTCACGATGACAGCAGAGACCAATTTGTATCTGTATTTATCCAGTCTAGTGCAGTCATACAGGAGGTGGTCGTATGTTTGCTCACTGTTGCCGTCGCATTTGCAAATTTTGTTGTCAGTTAACTTGAATGCTAATAGGCATGATGCGTCATATGATATTGTTCTATAGCCTTTAATTATTTTGATGGCCAACAATTTTTTAACGGATTCAAGTATTTTCAAGTTTCTTTTAGTTGAGAGTCCTTTGTGCCAGATTTCTATTGCATATGTCATGGTTGGTTGTATCGCCGCTTTGTATATTGTTGTTAAAACTTCTGAATTTAGACCTCGGGTGAGTGTTGCAGTTTTTGAGAGTCCGTGGACGATTTTCAGCAATCTATTTTTGAGGTTGATGATATGTTGGCCCCAATTTAACTTTCTTTCTAGTGTTAAGCCTAGGTATTTTATTTGGTTCACTTGGCATATCTTTTCATCATTTAATATAATATTAAAGTTGGGGATTCGTTGCTTTCTAGAGAATATTATATATTTCGTTTTTTTCGGGTTGGAACATTAGCTTTTTATTTTGTGCCCAAATAACAAGTTTGTGTAAGACCTCAATGCACTGTACCTGTAATTGATAGAACAATTTGGATTTAAAAAGTATTATTTATATTTATATTTTTATATTTAAATTATTTATATTTTATGATTTATTAAAAATGAGAAACTTAGTTAATTATCAAATTTCAAAGTATTGTATAATAAAATGGAATATACTCAAACAATAATCATTAACTAATTATTTGCCGATCAAACATGAATGCTAATTATTGCACAATGATACCCAGTGCTATGATGACAAATAAACATATTTTGGTAGATATATATTCGGAGTTTGAAGGAGAACTTATCACTTACCAAAGCCATTTCAACAATGAAGGTATTCCTCGCTACTCTCCTCGTCTTCGGCTATGCCGCCGCTGTTCCTTGTCCCATCGTGAGGAACCTGATGGCACAGCTCGTGCAGGACGTCAAGGACATCCAGGCGCACACCACGCAGTTGATCCTGAAGTCCTCTGCTCACGCTAAGGAAGATGTCCCCGCCTTCGTCAAGAACCCACAGGCAGCTTCAGAAGCTCTTCTCAAGAATATCGCCAGTGCTGCCAGGGAGGTGATACTCACAACTACCTCGGACATTAACAAAATGAACGACCACATCCGAACAGCCATCGATGTAAGTGAATGGTAACCTCTTCTATACTTGTGCTTATATAAAATTCTTATGGCATGAATAATCTCTGCAAAGTATTTTTTTGGGGTCAATTGCTTGATTTATATACACGTTTTTAATTTAAAAAAATATTTTCACCAACTTTTAATTAATGTTATTTATATTACATTATGCCATTATTTTTTCATGAACATACAATATCAATTAGTTTATTGATAAGTCTTATTACATCATTTACAAATCATTTGTGTTACTTTTCAATTCTGTGGAAAGATTTTTCAATTGAGTTTCTTGTTTCCATTGTATCGTAATAGATTTTTATGTAAATCGAGATAAGTATGTAAAACATCCAAATTATCATATTATTATTATCATAAATTAATATGTGTTTTTTTTTTTTTTTTAAACGAATCAAAATATGAAGAAATGTGCTGTGGAAATGTATATTTCCGAAACAGACCTTTTTTCTCAATGAATATAATATTCATACAAAAAAGAATTCATTAACAGTTTTTTTAAGAACTTTATTTCAATATGTATATATATATTCGTTCTTCCCTACCTCACCGTATTTTCGTTCTTATCTGGTTGTCGGACAATTAGCGGTGCTTGCACAGTCGTTAGCCCATTCGGCACCCGACCACTAGCTTTATTTAGTGAATAAAAAAAAAATTTATTTAATTATACCATTATTGTAAACAAAACGTTAATTTTTATAATTTCTCCCGTCCCGAATCATACACCATTTTTTTTCCAAATCAAACCCCAATCATAATTTCGTATTATTTTTAAAAACCTATTTAATTTTAGATGTGTTTTTTAGTTACTATTAAAGTAAACAGAGATTTCAGAAACATTTCTACAAAAAGGAATTTTATAATTTTTTATTTTAAAAATATTGGATTTAGACATTTGAAATAGAACATGATTAGATTTCACTTTGAAAATAAATGACTCAAATCAAACCTAATCCCGCAAGACCTAGATCGATTGTCGAATTTTATTTATTATTGACATTATTTATGACTTAGAATAATTTCGAGCCGTTATTAATTATTTGGAAATAATTTATTAAAACCACAAGGCCCCGAGTCACTCAGTTACTATAATTTGATGTCACGTTTCACTGTTCTATTTAGAAATTAAAAGAAGTAGAGGCCGCCAGACCATTGCTGCCAATCTTGGACAACCTCGTGCGGCAACTCGTAGCAACCACTAGACAAGCGAGGACAAGCGTGTTCCAGCAGCTCCAGCAGGCCAGCTCCCAGGTCGGAGCCGACATCAAGGCACTGCTTGCAGACCCTGCTGGAGCCTCCAGGACCGTCCAAGACAGGTGGAACACCCACCACAGCCAATTCGTCAGCGGAGGCGCGAGGTTCGTCCTCACAGTCCAGCAGCTGGTTAAAGACACTATTGATGTAAGCATGACTTAAATGTATTGTTGACAGGTTTTAAAGACCAATTTTGAATAGTCTTACTACTAAAGAATATATAGCGGAAACTGAAAAATAATTTATTTATTTATAATTAGTAAACCATTCTCAAAGGGCAAACAATTTAATTTTTTTAATTTATGTTTTGAAAAAAAAAATTATTTTGCATATTACAATTCTAAAAATACGAGAAACGAAAATACGTTAAATATGATTTTAAACTTTATTTTTATTTAGTATGTGACATTTATTATATATTTGTATTTGTAACAAATAATATGGAGTCAATTTTGTTTCAGAGAATCCAAGCCCAGTTTGACCAGTGAGGCTTTTCCTAGTTCCTCTATTATTGTAAACTAAAAATACAGGATAATTCTAAATATAACTGATTAATATCAAACTAATGTTTATATTTCTTATCTTTGATACCTACTCCATCTTCTGATTACTTATAAAATTTGGTATTCTTATAGAAACTAGAATTTTTCCTTACATTATGCCATCTTAACATCGATGAAGATGAAGTGTTGGGAAAAAAATTTGACGTCAGAATGGACATTTATAGACCAATGTATTCCTAATATTTGGTAATAACTTATTAGGTATAAATTCATTAACACTCTCTAGATAATGTTTATAAAATCTATTTTGTACGAGTGGTTGATGAAAGTACAAATTAAAAAAAATATTTTGTAGTTGCTGTATTTCGTATTAGTAAAAAAAATAAATAAAAATTCCGTCGATTTATAGTAAAAAGTACTTTTTGATGGAGGGGAAATTTGAAGAACATTTTTGTGATTTTCAACCTCATTTTTCGGTAAAAAAACACAAGAGTGCACCAAAATGGCACAAACCATTTGAAATGTTAAATATAGCAAAAAGTGAGATGAAGATAAAGGTCCAGGATATGGGCACATACCGAAGGTGGATCGAGACTTCTCCTCGTTTATCAGCTCAATGGATATAGAGGAAGAAGAAGAAGATTTAAGTTATGAAATATTACTTACTAACATTTTGTAAAAAACCGATTATATGCCACACTAGAGGATTTATGCGGGAATATCTCTCAAACAATAGTTTAGTATCAGGATTTTAAATCAGTGATGATATATTTTAGATTGCAGCAGATGGACTAGATCGGATTTTTATTTATTCAGTATGTATTCAAACTTTCGTAAAATATCCATTTTTCGAACTTCCCACCGTTGCCAGTTTGTGTAGTCAATCCTGCGATAATACAACAGAGAGTGAGTGAATCTCGACGGTGAATTGGCAGTTAACATGATACACTTAGCTAATTTAGGGCCAAGTCAGAAGGTGGGATACGAATGCTAGCAAGATATACGAAAGATAGCAAACGAATCTATTGGATAACATAAAACTATTAGAAATGACCAGTACCAGTGGTGCCTGAATTGGCGGCCGTTGGGGGCGACCATCGTCAGGAGCACTAGCCACTCGATAGTAATTTAAAAAAAAGTCATAGAACATTGAATTGAAATAATCAATTGTAGTACATTAATATAGAAATTGCATTAGAGAAATATTGAATGGAATAAATTTAATTAATATTTTAGTAATATAAAACAGCTTAAGAAATAAATTAATTTTTTTTTGGGGGGGGGAGAGAAGAGATTACGTTATTAACCTGGAATGTCCAAGACCACACATCAAATGAGTCTCCTCAGAAGAAACATAATCGCTGACGTCACGAACCCAACGTAAATGACGAAGTGACATTTATACAAGTGGTGGATCAACGGCAGGAGAAAATATAAAAGTTGGCCCTCTTTCTTCCACAAAATAACTATTGAAAAAAAAATAACATACTTACTAATATCAGTAGTGGTGAATAAATTATTATCCATTAGGTAAGAAAATAATCGATTTATTACAATTACAATAAAGTTACGAGATTTTCATCGCCTGCCATAGATAGGTCCAAAGTTGTCACACTAATTTTAAGTGGATAATGTTTGGATTTCAGGAAGGGAAAATCCACCAAATTATTCACTAATTTAATTTTCTAAAAGGTTTCATAACGATTTTTCGGAATAAACGGACGTTGGTGCCTAATTGTAGTACAGTAAATTTATTTAAGATTATAAGCATAGGCTTTATACATCTATGAAATATTTTTTTGTTCATTTCTTTCACATAAGTACTAGGAAGTAGTTTTTTAAACAATGCCATTGTCTTGATTTGGTGGATTTTAAATACTTTTTTTTAAACTTAAAAAGTTTGCAACAGTTAGTAAATTTCAATTAATTTCTTTGAAATCATTTGATTTCCGTTAAATTATATTAGTTTTCACAAATTATAATTTTTAATTTTTCGCCACTCTCTATTACATTCTACGAATTTCTGTAGTGGATTTTGTTTTTTCTAAAATTGTCCGCTTTCCACCGATATATTATACGTATTCCTTCTCACTAGTATTTCCGAGAGTTCATTTTCGACCTAAATAAAAGTTTTTCCTATTATCTCCATTTTTCATTCATCAAATTCTTTCAAATGTTATATTTAGCATTTTTTTTTCTTAACTCTTAATAATCGGAGATAGTAAATTATTTAAATTAAAGGTACTTTACAGGAAGACATGTTGAACATTTAAGTATTTAAGCCCTGTAAAGTAACCTCAATGAGGATAAGACCTCAATGATATTAAAGATCACTTAATTTTACAGTGAAAAACCGAGTTTAAATTTCTCAAAAACGGCTCCAACGACTTAGATCGTTGGAGCCGTTTTTGAGAAATTTGTAAAAATGTGGTTAATCGTTGATATAAAGTGGCACTTCCAGTTAGTCGATTTTAATGATAATGTTCCTATCACATCCAAGACATATAACTATTTTAAATACGTAATATCTGTTTATTACGACTTTTCGTTTTTGAGCTAGACTTACCACATATATATACACTCACAGACCATTTGCGGGACTGGATTATTTAGATTCAGAGGACCTCAAAACGTGTATTTCTGTTCAAAACTCAGATTCAAAAATTTTCATGATCGCTATGCTTTCCCATTTACACATGTAGGTTAGCACTAAAAAGTCTTTTGGATTGCGAAAGATGGGCTATTATATCTTTTACCTCCCCACCCCTCGACGGATTCCGTCATCATGAATTAACCCCATGAAAAAACATTTTTAATACTCAATTCTAGTGAATTTTAAACGAAAATATGTAACTATATTTAATAGCACTAATATTGAAGTAGAAATATGTTAAACAACACCTTGAATTAAAACTAATTTAAAAAAAAAAGATAATAGTTTTTTTCCAAACGAATTTACAGATCATAATCACGTCACTATATTTCTCGAGTTGCTAATCCTGAACTTAACAACATATAAAATAGATTATTTATATTTTATCGAAAATGAGAAACTTAGTTACCATAATACAATAAAAGAAAAACAAGATTATAACAAAATAAAATAAAACTTGGAGTAACAGAATAAATCGATCATGATACAACATTAAATAAAAAAAACAAAAAAAAAACACATTCATACTTATTTACAATATTTACAGTCAGCCGAGGGAGCTCCGAGTCGGGCCTTTTCCCCACGTGTGGAAGGTAAGGCAAGACTCCAAGAGATCCTAGCGCTTCTCTCTCAGCCGCATCACTGTGATGAGATATAGATAGCTATGCGTCTTTTTATTTATTTATTTTTAGATTATTTCATTCTTATTTATTGTATATATATTATTTTTCCATTTAATTTATTTTATTTATTGTACATAGAGTGTGAATGTGATCTCTTAACACTGTTATAAATGTCCTTTGAGACAGATTGTAATATTTTTCAATAAATAAGTTTAAAAAAAAATAATAATATTCATTTCTATTGAATTTTAAACGAAAATATGTAACTAAAGTTTAATAGCATTAATATTGAAGTAGAAATATGTTAAACAACACCTTGAATTAAAACTAATTGCAAAAAAAAAATGATAATAGTTTTTTTTCCGAACGAATTCACAGATCATAATGACGTCACTGTATTTCTCGAGTTGCTAATCCTGAACTTAACAACATATAAAATAGATTATTTATATTTTATGATTTGTAGAAAATTAGAAACTTAGATAATTATCAAATTTCAAAGTATTATATAATAAAATGGAATATACTCAAACAATAATCATTAACTAATTATTTGCCGATCAAACATGAATGCTAATTATTGCACAATGATACCCAGTGCTATGATGACAAATAAACATATTTTGGTATATATATATTCGGAGTTTGAAGGAGAACTTATCACTTACCAAAGCGATTTCAACAATGAAGGTATTCCTCGCTACTCTCCTCGTCTTCGGCTATGCCGCCGCTGTTCCTTGTCCCATCGTGAGGAACCTGATGGCACAGCTCGTGCAGGACGTCAAGGACATCCAGGCGCACACCACGCAGTTGATCCTGAAGTCCTCTGCTCACGCTAAGGAAGATGTCCCCGCCTTCGTCAAGAACCCACAGGGAGCTTCAGAAGCTCTTCTCAAGAATATCGCCAGTGCTGCCAGGGAGGTGATACTCACAACTACCTCGGACATTAACAAAATGAACGACCACATCCGGACAGCCATCGATGTAAGTGAATGGTGACCTCTTCTTTTCTTTTGCTTATATACAAGTGTTATGGCATGAATAATCTCTGCAAAGTATTTTTTGGGCGTCAATTGCTTGATTTATATACACGTTTTTAATTTTTTAAAAAATATATCAACCAACTTTTAATTAATATTATTTATATTATATTATATCATTATTTTTTCATGAACATACAATATCAATTAGTGTATTAATAAGTCTTATTTACAGCATTTAAAAGACATTTGTATTACTTTTCGATTCTGTGGAAAGATTTTTCAATTGAGTTGCTTGTTTCCATTGTATCGTAATAGATTTTTATGTAAATCGAGATAAGTATGTGAAACATTCAAATAATCATATTATTATCATCATAAATTATTATGTTTTTTTGTTCAAAAACGAACCTAAATATTAAAAAATGTGCTGTTTAAATGTATATTTCCGAAACAGGCCTTTTTTCTCGGTGAATATAATGAAACTTGCATTTGTTAAGTATTCTTAAAAAATCATCAACAGCTTTTTTAAGAGGTTTATTTCAATACATATACTTTTTCGTTCTTCCCTACCTCATCGTATTTTCGTTCTTATCTGGTTGTCGGACAATTAGCGGTGCTGTGCACAGTCGTTAGCCCAATCGGCCACTCCGCCCACTAGCTTTATTTCAGTGAAAATAAAATAATAAAAATAAATTTATTTTGTTGTACTATCACTGGAAACAAATCGTTTATTTCTTATAGCATAATTTTATAATTTCTCCAGTCCCGAATCATTTTTTTTCATATCAAACCCCAATCAAAATTTTATATTATTTTTAGAGAACTGTTTATGTTTAGATGTGTTTTTTAATTACTAATAAAATAAACTGAGATTTTCAGAAACATGTGCTACAAAAAGGAATTTGATAATTTTTTATTTTCAAAATATTGGTTTTAGACATTTGAAATAGAACATGATTAGGTTTCACTTTGAAAATAAACGACTCAAATCAAACCTAATCCCACAAGACCTAGATCGATTGTCGAATTTTATTTATTATTGACATTATTTATGATCTTAGAAATAATTTCGGCCGTTATTAATTATTTGGAAATAATTTATTAAAACCACAAGGCCCCGAGTCACTCAATTACTATAATTAGATGCCACTTTTCACTGTTCTATTTAGAAATTAAAAGAAGTAGAGGCCGCCAGACCATTGCTGCCAATCTTGGACAACCTCGTGCGGCAACTCGTAGCAACCACTAGACAAGCGAGGACAAGCGTGTTCCAGCAGCTCCAGCAGGCCAGCTCCCAGGTCGGAGCCGACATCAAGGCACTGCTTGCAGACCCTGCTGGAGCCTCCAGGACCGTCCAAGACAGGTGGAACACCCACCACAGCCAATTCGTCAGCGGAGGCGCGAGGTTCGTCCTCACAGTCCAGCAGCTGCTTAAAGACACTATTGATGTAAGCATGACTTAAATGTATTGTTGACAGGTTTTAAAGACCAATTTTGAATAGTCTTAGTACTAAAGAATATATAGCGGAAAGTGAAAAATAATTTATTTATTTATAATTAGTAAACCATTCTCAAAGGGAAAAAAATTTAATTTTTTTATTTATGTTTCGTAGAAAAAAAAATTATTTTGCATATTACAATTCTGAAAATACGTTAAATATGATTTTAAACTTTATTTTTATTTAGTATGTGACATTTATTATATATTTTTATTTGTAACAAATAGTAATGAGCCAATTTTGTTTCAGAAAATCCAGGACCAGTTTGACCAGTAAGGCGTTTTCTAGTTGCTCCATAATTGTAAAATAAAAATGCAGGATAATTCTAAATATAACTGATTAATATTAAACTAATGTTTCTATTTCTTATCTTTGATACCTACTCCATCACCTGATTACTTATGATATTTCATTTCCTTATAGAAATTAGAATTTTCATTACATTATTCCATCTAATCTTCGATGAAGATGAAGTGTTAGAAAAAAATTTAGACGTTAGAATCGCCATTTAAAGGCCATATATACCTAATAGTTGGTAATAACTTATTAAGGTATAGATTCATTAAGACTCTCTAGATAATGTTTATACAATTTTTAAGACCTATTTTGTACGAGTGGTTGGTAAGAGTACAAATTAAAATAAAATTGTAGTTGCTGTGTTTCGTATTAATAAAAAATAAAAATACCGTTCATTTATTGCAAAAATTCACAAAGTGCTTTTTAATGGAGGTGAAATTTTAAGAACATTTTTGTGATTTTCAACCTTATATTTCGGTAAAAAAACACCGTGAGTGCACCAAAATGGCACAAATGATTTTAAATGTTAAATATAGCAAAAAAGTCTGTACCGTATTTTGATTCCACGTTGAAAAAATTCATTAGAGGTTTAAACTTATTTTGGCGCAGGGATTTGGCGACGCCATCGAGTAGTCCTTGGACTGCAGCTACTGGCTCTCGAGGTTGGTGAATTTAGCGTCGAGGGGTATAGCTCGGCCTCCTCAGGAGGGGGAATACATATTCTGGAGGCCAGTTGTTCCGAGAATACGAGGTCTCTGGGGCTTCGGCCAATCCACCACCCAGAGTATACAAGATTCATCAAAGCAAATACATGGCAAGGACAAGGAGATAAGATTAGCTACGCGGAATATTAGGACGCTCGCTGGTAAAGAGGTAGAGCTCTTTGAGGAGGTAAAGAGGTATAAGGTGGACATCTTGGGTCTATGTGAAAACTACAGGGCTATATGCCTCTCTTTGGTGGTGTATAAGATGTACACAAGAATCCTGGACCATCGTCTGGAGTCAAGCAATGAGATAGCCTCAGTCCACTTCTGTTTAGCATTGTCGTGGGCGAAGTATTGAAGGTATGCGAGCGAAAAATACCTCCAGCAATAGGAAGATACTGGAAAATGCCGCCCGTCCTAGCCCAGTGCTTCGTTTATGCAGACGGCATTGTGGTGATATCAGACAATAAGGATTCTCTGAAAATTGCAGAAGTAGAGTGGTCCGAGGAGCTTTAGAGAAGAAGATATACCATCAACCCTGGTAAGAACAAGATTATGCAGGTAGGACGGCGGGAGGCGGTGCCCAGGATTGTGTGTGAATCACTCCAACTGGAGCCAGTTGATATTTATGAATATCTGGGAAATGTCTTCACTCGGGATGGGAAGATGTACCAAGAAGTTGTGCATCGAGTGCGTAAAGATAACCAGGTCTTCTTCCAAATTTCTAGAACACTGGTGGGCAAGCAAGAGGTGAGCAGAGAGCTGGGTACTCTTGGACAAGAATGCCTCAAGAGTGACGTCAGCAGAAATGAAGTATCTCAGAAGTGTTGCTGGAAAGAAGAGACGAGACTGTGTGAGGAATAGGACATTTAGAGATACCCTTGGAGTTTGACATGTATGGGGATTTCATAGATGAACGCCAGCTCAAGTGGTATGAACATGTCTGCAGGATGGGGGACGGGCACAGAGCTAGGTGGCTGATGGTGGCCAGACCGAAGGAGCAGCGACCGATTGGACTCCCGAGAATCACATATAATAGTTAAATGAACAGATTCGGACGAGAGCGGGGGTGATGAAGGGAAACTCCCAGGATATGGGCATATACTGAAGGTGGGCCGAGAATAATCCACGCTTAAAATCACAAAGGACATAGAGAAAGAAGAAGAAGATTTAAGGTTATGAAATGTCACTTAATGACATTTTTTAAAATACCGATTACATGCCACACCAGCTGATTTATGTGGGAATATCTCTCAAACAATAGTTTAGTATCAGGATTTTAAATCAGTCATGATATATTTTAGATTGAAACAGATTCACTAGATCGGATTTTTATTTATTCAGTATGGCTTTAAACTCTCGTAAAATATCCATTTTTCGAACTTCCCATCGTTGCCAATTGGTGCAGTCAATCCTGCGATAATACAACAGAGAGTGAATTAGCGTTGAATGAAGACGGTCAATTGGCAGTTAACAATGATACACTTAGCTAATTTGGGGCCAAGTCAGAAGGTAGGAATTAATATTTTAATAATATAAAACCGCTTAAAAAATAAATTAATTTTTTTGAGGGGGAGAGAAGAGAATACGTTATTAACCGGGAGCGCCGAATGTCTAAGATCAGACATCAAATAGGTCCAAATAGGTTTCAGTATTATCTTATTGATCAGTATTTTATTTTCAATAGAAAACTTACAATTCTGATTAAAATTAAAATATTTTAAGAAGAATAAAACAAAAACACTAAAAGCATACAGCTATATATAATACAAACATGGAAAAATAAAATAACATAAGTAAACAAAATTATTTCTGGGGGAACTTAAAAAGTTCTCTACTTTTCATGATCAATCGGATTGGGAAAGAAGTAGGTGCTTAAAAAGGAGAGATTTAAATGAGGAAACTTTAAATGATTGCACATGTCGGATATAGGGAGGGATGGTATTCCAGATGGAGACGGCTTGAATTATAAAGGATTTGTCAAACCCAGCATTTCGCTGAAGAAGTGGATAGAGGTCGGAAGTACGGGATCTAGTGGGGCGGGATTGAATGGAATGTTTAAATTGTAGGTTGTGAAAAATATAGGAAGGCCGCTGAGTTCTGATGGCTTGGTATAGAAAGGTAGTAAGGAAGTACAGACGGCGGTTGGATGGATAGAGCCACTTCAACTTGGTGTAATACTGGATTATATGCGTATCTTTTGAGATTCCGAAAACAAAACGTACTGAGCAGTTCATTAGGCGTTTAAGTTTGGCCTCGAATTCTTCCGAGAGTCCGCCGTACAGCCAGACAGCCAGAGTCGAAGTGGGGGAATTCAAGGGAGGAAAGCAGAAATTGACGGGATTTATATGGAAGGGGATGGCGGCGAGGGTTAAACTGTTTCAAGGTAGAGATTTGCAAAATTTGGGAGATGTGTGGTTTCCAGGAGAGAGTTTGATCTAAGGTAACACCAAGATTTTTTACGGAAGTATGGAATGAGATTGAATGGTGAGGTGAATTGTTCAGGAAAAGATTGGATAATGTCGGTAAGGATTTGAGGAGTGAGGGAGTTCCTATCAGGGTATTTTTCGTATTCTCGGAGTTTAGAGTAATTCTATTGTGGTTTGCCCAGGCACAAATTCCGTTTATATCTTCGAAATGTTTGGATGGCGTCAGAGGATTCGGTCGGATTGAAGGAAAGGTAAATCTGGACGTCGTCGGAAACAGGTATTGACAGTGTAGAATAGACGATGGAAGGTCATTGATGTAGATGGAAAAAAGAGTGAGAGATAAGGAGGAGCCTTGTGGGACACCTCTAGACAAGGGTAAAGATTCTGATGGGGGTTATTTGAAACTACAACATACTGGGAGCGGCCGGTAAGGAAGGATTAGAACCAATTAAGGGTAGTAGTTGAAAAGAAGATATTAGGAGAATTTTGTGGTCTACTGAGTCAAAGGCTTTGGAGAAGTCAAGGAGAATCAGGATGGTGAGTTTCTGCTGGTCCATGGCTGTATGAAGGTCTTTTGAAATTTTGATGAGGGCAGATTGAGTGGAGTAGCCAGGCCGGAAACCGGACTAGTTGGATTTTAGGAGGTTATTCTGTTCTAAAAAGTCGGTTAATTGGTTTTGAACTAGTCCCTCTAAAGGTTTGGAAAGGTTTGAGAGCAGATAAATTGGACGGAAATTATAACGGGGATAATGTGTACATATCATTTTCACAGGTGTTGTAAGTGCGTAAAATTCGATAGCATACTGAAATCCGTCTAACATTCCAGTAGATGGCAGCACCCTCTCAGTGCCTTCTTTCTTTATATTGTGCGGTGTTGAGGAATGTTTCATGATTGTCCGGAAGCCCGTGGAAAAAAAGGTTGTCTTATTTCATACTAAGGTTTTTCCTATAAATTGACCATGTCCACAGGGTTGATGAAAAAGCACGTCTGCCAGCGTCAAACGAAAAGCAAACGTATGCAGATGTACATATGTATACATTGGCTTGTATAGTATACATATATATGTATACACAATATATGTATATATATTGACTTATATAATATATATAGGTATTGCCTTATACAATGTATTTATAGATCTGTAATAACGGAAATTACGAAATTTATGTTTTTCTTCATAATATCGAAGTTTAAACGCAAAGTTATAATCACTACAGCTCTTGAATGGTTATAGATAAGAATATATTCTTAAAGAAAATTTAATGTTAAACAACTTTCTTCATTATGACTTTTCGTTAAATGAAATGATGAAGAGTTATTAAGTCAAATAATGATAAAAATGCGATGCAATAACAAATTTTGTTTTCAAGTCAGAGAGTTACGAGGGCGGATATCTCGGAAACAATGAGAGATAGCGAAGAAAAGAATATAACAATTTACGTTAAAAATATTATCAGCTTTAACTATACATGCAGCATTATTTTCGCTAGAATGCATATTTTCACCGATATAAGCGAAGAACCGAAAAAAGTGAACTTTTTGAACTTTAAATTCAAATTTTCGACGTAACTGACTATTATTTCATTCAGTCTTAAGACAATAAATACTATAAATCTAAAGGTATGGAAGGTTTCTATATCTATAAACCATCTCCATAAATAAGTTTTCTACCTATATAGGGTATCTATCTATCTCCACCTGACCGCCATTTTGTATTCCAGTGGCTATATACTAGCAGAAGTGCATTTTTCTCATCAGACCTGTGGACATGTTCAATTTACAAGGAAAACCCGAAGTGTGAAATAAGACACCTTTTTTTGCCATGAGCAAATGAGCCTTGACAATGGGGATGCAATGCTCGTGGGTGGCGACCCCGAACATAAAACAAACACTCGAATTTTCGGCAAACTTGTATGATATTATTTATTGTTTTGTACTCTATTATGTTTATTTACTTTCAAATTATTTAGGAGACAACGAAGGCCTTTCCTACTCTGCCTAAGCACATGGGCTTCAGAAACATTACTCAAAGGATTACAATGTTTTTTTTTTTAAACGTCTCATACAAATTTATGAGATGATACATTCATAATTGAACATTCTGAAATGGTAAAGTTTAATATATATCAGAAAATGGAGAGGGTATCAGAGGTAAAAATTTTTTTTAGAATATTATTTGGTTTTATTTATATTCTTCATATCTCTTTATTTTTCTTGTTTGCAACGAATGAAGTAGTCACGAAACTCTTTACTGGTCAAGCTGTTTGTTGATTTTCTGAAACAAGAAATGAATCATTACTATTTGTCCATAATCTAATATCTAAAAATATGAATAATAGAAAACTAAACACTAATTAAAATTTTTTTCTGAAACAGGTGTTTTGTTATAAAAATAAATAAATGAAGTATGAAAAAAAATTCATGTTGAGAATGTATTATTATTTGTAATAAATAAATTATTTTTCCGGTTACTGAATTGTATTCATTAATCCCACAACTAAATAATAAAGATTTTAAGTTTATCAAATAATTTTTAGACAACTTGATTATGAAACGACATTCGTTAAGAAAGAGATATAAATAGGTAAGCCTGTTATTAATATAATTAGGTCATATCATCTATATATATAAAAATGAATCTCTGAATGAATGTCTGTCTGTCCGTCTGTTTGTCCTTTGTGCATTATTAAACCATTCAACCGATTGCCATGGAACTTTGGGAAGTTGTTCTGTTCACTTCTGGGGATGTTTCTGGCACAGTACTTCTGTCTTACGATAATTTTATATATTAAAAAAAAATAACAATGTAAATGTTTTTCTGTTGAAAGCCACAAAAAAATGTGTCGCTATTAACTGTAGCGCCAAAATGGCTTTACCGATTTTAACAAAACTTGGCTAAAGTCTTCCGCTTGAAACCCTTTTAATTTATGTGTATAACATACTTTCCCGAAAACAAGCTAAAAAATGTTACGATGAATTCAATATTCTATTTGCCGATAACTAAAAAAGTACACAATTTTTGGTTGATAATACCCATATTTATTTGAAAGATTCCTGATTTGCCGACAAAAAAAAAAAAAAAAAAAAAATCATCGAAATCGGACGGTTCGTTGCAGAGTTATAGATTTTTAAACATTTACTGCTTTCTCTTCAGAAAAGGCCGTTTCCTTTTGCTTCCTCACTACAGAAGGGCGGCAAGCATATTTTTTATTTATTGATTAATAGAAAATATTATAATTACTACAGTAATTGAAATTATCATTTGAAGAAGTTATATGATTCTCCTTATGTAGGTCAATACTATTATACTTTTTTTTTAATTTAGTTTTATAAGTTCAACTCAGACTGTTTCTGATGATAATGAATGTTCAATTTGAATCATGAGAAAAAAAGTCATTAGAATTAGTTTAAATTGTAGCCATTTTACAGACAAATTTGTTTCTCAAATTTTTAAAAATGACAGATGTCCTTTGGTATTAATCTACTCATATGTGCTTTCTATTTTCTTTCTTTTTCATTTTGCCAGGCTAAGCCACAGCAGCGCGTGGCCGGGTAAAGCTAGTGTTATATATAACATAACTAGGTCATATTCAAATTAAGAATAATTTTGTTCAAATAGTGAAAATCTCTTGCATTTTGATGGTAGTTAAACGAACCAACAACTGAGATATGGTACTTACGTCAAGAGCTTCTTGGATCTGCTGTTGGACTGTGTCAGTGTATTTCTTGCCCTCTCTAATTAAGTCGTTCAAGTCGGTGTTCCAGTTGTCTTGGATGATCTTGTCAGCATTAGCGGAGTCGGTCAGGAGGGCCTTGAAGTCATCTGCGATGTGGCCGAGGGCTTGCTTCAGAAGTTGCTGCGCGCTGGACTTGGCGTCCTTAACGTCTCCTTTAAGTTGCTGCTTAAGGTTGTCCAAGATTTCCTTTACTGGGCCGACGTCCACTTGGCTCAAGGCCTATATTTAGTGATAAACGTATTTAGTACATTCGAATAATAATCATTTTTTTTTTTGTTTTACACCAAAACCATTTAAAGCCCCCTGTCCCAAAGCTCAAAAATTATACATTACAAAACAATTATCATTCCTAAGGTTCTTTATGTCATCGCTTACATTAATGGATGAAAAATGTCTTAATGTTTTTGAAAATAAACTATTGCATAGAATATCAGGACCGAAGGAGGATAGATCAGTAAAAGAATTTAGATGGTTACACAAAGCTAAACTGTAACCGGTTAATATAATTAAAGTGACAATGTTGCGGCGAATAGAATTGGCCTGTAAAATTGCTGGATTTAGTAACGAAAGAATTCTTAAAATGTCAATATGCGCTGTGCCTATTGGTAAGCCTCCTAAAGATAGACCGTAACGAAGCTGGGAGGATTGGATTAAGGCTGGTGTGATGGGGTTTGGTTTGGACGGCAGCAAGCTAATGGGAGGATATAGGCATTGGTTGGTGGTGTCGGTATCGACCCTTCACGCTCGCTAAGCCTTATTATTATTATTACAATGGGGTACAATTATGAATACCAGTGCCGAAACCTAAGCCGGAGGTACTGGGGAGGGAGTATTTGCTCATTTTTCGCCTTATAATATATTAAATATAACATAATAATTTAAATGGGAAAATGATAATAATCAATGTGGATAAATATTACAGTAAGTAAAATGGTAATGTAATATAAAAAAAAATATATATATAGTAATTAAAGTATAAGTGAAAAATCATACATACTGCTCATGATATAAGTGCTGAAGATTAGATATAGGAAAGATACTTTATTCACTTACATTGATAGCTGCCTGAATGTGATCGTTGACATTGTTGACGTCAGAAACAGTAGTGCCGACCACGGTCCTGGCATCATTGGATAAGTTCTCGATGACTTTTTTCAATCCTGTGAAGGGGTTCTTGACTACGGCGTCAATATCTTCCTTAGCGTGGGCAGAAACCTGTTCGACCACCTGCTTGGTGTGTGTCTTGATGTCTTGCACGTCCTGCTTCAGCTGTTCCTTCAAGTTCTTGATGATGCTCTTGGGGGTAGGAAGAGCAGCGGCCAAGCCGACGATGAGGAGAGTAGCAATAATTACCTTCATGATTGATATCGCTTCGGAAAGTGACGAGTTTTCGTCCAACCGCCATTTATATATACCAAACTATATTTGTTTCGTTTCACAACCTTGGGTATGCTAATGAAATAATTAGCGTTCATGTTTGATCAGTAAATAACATCTGAAAGTACAGAAGCGTGATTAGTTTGATTTAACGTAAAAATGTTTGCTAAGATATGAATACATTAAAATGAGATGATTTGCTAATTTTTGGCTCTATCTCAGTCGAATTATCCTAAATAGAATAAAAAAACTATGATGTGTCTTTAAGGCCACATGATAGGAGTGAAAACATCAAGAAGGGGGATTAATAATATGAATTATAAATATTCTTTTTTTGTTCTATATTCACGAAGTAATAACATCTACAATATATACAATTATAATTGTGTATAAACTATTTTTTGTTCTATATTCACTAAGTAATAACATTTACAGCAAAAACAATTTATAATTCCATTTAAATTATAATTACGTGTAAATTACTCTAGTAAATTATCCTTTGTAATGAGTTATTATTGAAAATTATATCTTGACGCGAAGTCGCGTTAGAGAGACAAAAAGAGGAAAAGATACCAAGTGATAACGATTTTCTCTTTCCGGCTCACTCGGCGCAACGTTAAAATACAATTTTGAATAATAGCGAATTACAATAAAGATGAAATGCTGTGGGCGATATGAATAGACAGAGTTTTTATATCAAATCCTTATGGAACTTTGGAGTAAAAAAATGATATGGCTTTGAGCAGACATCCTGTAACTCTGTTGTCAATAAGTTGTGAACAAGCTTAAGTTTACCAACTTTCATTTCCAACTCAATGGTATGCCGTCTTGAAATCTACAAATATTGCCAAGGTGCTCTATTCTATGGAAGCCATTTTTTATTTCTTATGTTAAACGGGGAAGTTACTTGTTCAATCTGTTACGATTATAAACGATTATCTTTGAAGCCAAGTTGGTTGGAGGATATTAGATCATATTTTTGAAGATATTTTTAAAGTCTTTCTGCAACGATTCTCTCGTAGAACTTAAAGAAAGTTCTCGTCAATGCAGTGGGTATGAAGTTTTCCGATATTTCCTCCTTGATTTTTCTTCTTTAAGATTAGGATCACTTCTAATTTCCTCCATTTCACAGGAAATATACGTTTTCCAAATTCAGTTTATAAATCTTAGAATTGCTTCTTTAGTGATATCTTCCAGGTAAATGAGGAATTATGGCTGCATGTCTCATCTAACCGTGCGTTTTTCTAATTTTTTATTTCTGATCAAAGCATCATTTAGTTCCGGATTTCTCCCATGAAGAGTGTATTATCTTCGATTCTTAGAAAAAAATGAATATGATTAAATTAGTTGATTTTTGTTTTCTTTTTCGGGTTTGTAAGTAGCTACTTTTGAATAATATTTGCAGAAGGAGTTTGTTATTTGCTTTAAATTGATTCTCATCAGGGTATGGCATAACAAATTTTGTTTGTTATTTAATTTTGATAGAAATGTATGCGCCGACGTTTTATTTATTTTTTATTTGTGCCGACGTTTCAACCCAAACATGTGGGTCATCATCAGGGCTGAAAATCTAAAATACAATCAGAGATATAATATTATACGACCGATAATGGTAAATAATAAACTATAGTGATTGATGGTACATGAATCTTTACTATTACAATACACAATATTAAAAATTAAATATGTAAAAAGTTATACAAACTGAATATAATGTAAATAATCCATTTATAATAATTTGTAATATTTTCTTTTACTAACCGTGGTTTGAGGACTGAAGGCTTTCAAGTAGGAAAGTAAAGGGTCGGGTTTTCCCAGTTTTCCTTTTTCAGGTTATAAAAGGTAGGTTAACATAGTCAGAGGGAGGAAGAGGGGGAGGTAACAACATTATTTGATTGTTGTAGGAGCGGAACAGGATCTTTGAGTTTGGTGCATAGATTTCTTAATTTACTGTTATTTTTATTAGTAGATTGGGGAATTTGGAAGTTACTGCTTTTATATACATTATTTTCAGTTTGTATACTTTTTACATATTTCATTTTTAATATTGTGTATTCCAATAGTTAAGATTCATCTACCATCAATCACTATAGTTTATTATTTACCATTATCGGTCGTATAATATTATATCTCTGATTGTATTTTAAATTTTCAGCCCTGATGATGACCGACATGTGTTGGGATGAAACGTCGGAACAAATAAAAAAATTGTTATAAGGACTGCGTTCTGAATATTTATCATCCCTGATATCTTTATGTTTTTTTGAGATCTCAGCTCTGTCTCTATTATCATTCCTTTCTTTTTTAGCTTTTGCAGACCTTTGTTTCACTTCATATTCATTCTTTACATTTCAGAACCTTCGTCGTAAACCAACGACTGCCTGTTCTACAGTTTCCTTTAACAATACTCCACTTATCCCTGTTGAGAAAATCCGATACCTAGGACTCCATCTGGACAAGCGACTAACTTGGAATCCTCATACTAGACTGAAACGACAAGAAACCGCTCGACGTTTTCGATTACTTTAGCACTTACTAGACAAACGCTCTAAACTTCCCATTAATTACAAAAGACTCATATACTTGACTATAATAAGACCTATTTGGACTTACGGAGTTGAGCTATGGGGCTCCACTAAACCATCGAATTCCTCTCGCATCCAATCCTTACAATCCAAAATCCTTCGTAAAATCCTCAACGCTCCTTAATTTGTCACTAATAAAATTATCCATAAAGATCTTAATATTCCTCATGTTTCAGATCTGGCCCGATCCAGATACCTATCCTTCTATAATAAACTTCAGAATCATCCCAACCCTCTCGTCTCTAACCTTGCTTCCTATTCGATTCCTGATAACCCTCCGAGGCGTCTGAAAAGAAGATAGCCCCATGATCTCCTAATGTAGTTATATCATTAGAGTGCTACCATTGGGTAGTTACTCAGCAAGTGTATTCATGTCATTATATCCAAATTTACTAGATGTATTTATGTAATACAGTTGTAAATGTCATTAAGAAAAAAAAAAAAAAAACATTTCAGAGAAGTCCACATTCCGTATTGTTTCTCAAGGAATAGACCTTCACACAGGAGTACCCTCTCCCCACCTCCCCCCTAAGGTCGATGGCGCAAGAACCTACCCCCCTTCAACTCCCGTCCCAAGATATTTAATCGCACACCTGTTTTGTAAAATCAGAATAAGGGGAAGTAGAATCAGAAAAGTCGTAGGTAATACACAGTTAGTCTTGGCTGCTGTCTGTTCCATTTTTTTTCTAATGTCCCTTGTTCTGAAACTTTTCATTCCGAAACTCATTCCATTTCATTCCACAACCCCGTTAAATGCGTCCCTTCAAAAATTCAAAAATCCACCAAAACATAATCAACCCCCCTCAAAAATTTGAATGACGAAACTTGCGCCATCAAACCCCCTACCCTCAGGGCATACTTATACAAATTTCCTTCTATATTTGGGAATAAATTATCCACATTTTTCCGTTCAATTTTTTTTCTATTGTCATCACATAACTTGTGGACATTTTTCCACCTTAAGACTCCATAGATTGCAGATACTCTATCTCTGTCTATCTCGGAATATTTGTTTTCAGTTATCTGCATGCAGCTCTATTGCATCTTTGTTGATTCTATCTATCTATCTGTTTTTTTGACCTCCCACGATGTCTTTTACCTTCTATTGAGGCATTAATTTTTTTGAAGAGCCTCCCAGACAGATTTCTCTGCACTACACGCTCCGTCCGACTTAACTTCCGTAGCTTCATATCATGAGATATTGATCGCCCAGTTTCTGAAAGCAGCTCTTCATTCGTATTTGTTCTCCATGTGTTAGTAGTCTAATCTCAGATCGCTCTATTCATGGTGTGGAGGATTTTTCTCTCAAATCTTTCAAAACTTTTTTCTAGCGTGCTGGTTTTTCTAGTGTCCAGGTTTCACATCCATATATTAGAACTGGTTTTACCATAGCATTGAACATCCTTAATTTAAGATTTTAATACCTTTGAAAGGGAGAAGATAGGTTTGCGCTTGTTAAGAGCTAGTCTATTTTCCGATTGTTGATCTTCATTGAGATTATTATGAGCCGAGAGGTTTTAATTTGTCTACTCTTGGGAACGATTTCCCTTTTACGCAGTTGTTGGGGTGGAATTTTCCTTTTTAAGTATTTGTATTGTTCGCTGATTTTCTGTGACTATTGGGCGATGAATTGTATGGGGCGAGTTTCAGGGTCCTTCAACTTAATTGCGTTGATTTTTTCTGCTAATCGTCCTCCTTACTGTGTGGCTATTGGAGATTCTAACTCGTATTCTTGATATTACCAAGTAATGGTCCAAATCCATGTTAGCGCCACGAAAGGTTCTACTGCTGATGAGGTTGGATCTGTTGCGAAACGATATGAGCAGATGGTCAATTTGGTTAAATGCAGAGACTTCCAAGTGTTTTTGTGTATGTTTTCACGAGGAAATAAAATGGAGATAAATTTTCCAATCGTAGAGCGATATATTTCTTTCGGCCAACCTTGGCATTAAAGTCTCCTAGAAGAATTTTCGGAACCCTGTAACTCACCAAAGATAAGAAGAATAGTACAGCCATGAGATGAAGGATGAAAAATAATGAAAGGATTTTGAAATAAACTATTAAGAGGACTGCAGAAGAAGAGTTAGGAAACATATCGAGAAACACTAAATATAAATAGTTTGATTTAGAATGCCAGGCATCAAAAAATGCAAAAAAACGAGCTTAAAAATCGATGGTGCACAGGAAATATACCAAGCTAGAAGAATATAAAACTTTCCGACAAGCGGAGAAGAAAATTCATAGAAAAAATAAGAGAATCTAGGAAAGATGAAAACTAGAAGAAATTAAGAAACTAAGAAAGGTAAATGACAGCAGACTCTTTTGTCGATGGTTCAATCAGGAAAGACCCGATTTCAAACTACCACAAGTACCAGACTGGCTTTAGAAGCGGGAAATCCACAGTGGACTAAATCTTTTCCCTGAAGACTATCATGGAGAGAGGGATTGAATATAATATGACAACCTACCATCTCTTCGGAGATTTCAAGAATGCGTACGGCAGTATCAATCGCTCCATAATTTACAAGGCCACTTGAAGAATTTGGCATTCCCAGGAAGCTTATCTGCCTTGTTAAAATGACCGTGCAAGGTGTCAGGAATGTCATCAGAATGCAAGAAGAGTGCTCGAGCGAGTTTCAGACCAATAAGGAGTTGCGACAGTTGACTGGGTTGGCATTTCTGCTGTTCAATTTTAGGGCTTGAAAGGACAGTAAAGGATTCGGAAGTATAGACAATGGGAACTATAGTCAATAGAAGCTTCCAGATCTTGGGTTTTGCTGACGATATTGGTACAGTTGCAAATATCCAAATCCGAACTGAGTAACGCTTTTTTTTTTTTGCATTTCAGCAGGCAGCTTCGCTGTTAATCCTTGAGATAAATTAAGCCAAAACTAAATATATGGTGGTAAAGGCCGAAGGATGTGAAAGTTATATAAAAATAGGCCCATACGAATTTTAAAGAGTACAGGAGTTTATCAACTCGGATCCCTCATGACATCAACCAATGACATTTAGAAGAAAATAGGAAAGAGAATAGCGGCAGCCAACCGTTCCTATTTTGACTTAAAGAAGCAGACCAGGAATCAATTACTCACAAGGCAAGACTATGGAAAACTTTGATCAGGTCGTTGTTGACTTATGCCTCACAAAGATGGACGATGAAAAAGGCTGATGAGAATAGTCTCCTTATATTCGAATGGAAACTTTTACGACGAATATAACTGCTCTGTGAAAGAAGGAGAAGTTTGAAGAAGACGAAGAAACCGGAAGTTATACTCTCTGTATAATGACTTAAATGTCATCGACTTCATAAAAATTTGAAAATAAAGTTGGGCCGGCCTTGTGATTCGAATGGAGGAGGATGAATCCCCCAGGAAAGTCCATGAGGATAGATTGATGTAACCAGGACGAGAGGCAGACCTAGGCTAAGATGGATAGATGGATGGCTGCCTAGAGGATACTTCTGGGGACACCGAACTGCAAGGCAGCGGCAATGGATTGAACTGGATAGCGGAAGCTCCTGGAGGAGGCCAAGGAGGCCAAAACAACCACCCAGCCCGGGGTTGTCGATAGTTGTAGTGCCAATGAGATAGAATAATATTGGAATTGTATAAAATAATAGTGGACTCTAACTGATAAGTTTTATCTATTTATCAACCAAACATATAATTCGAACATCAAATTGAATTTGCAGTCTGCAAATTGCTTTACAATGAGCAAATTTTTTGGCAGTTCACAGGATATAAACCAGCTTACTAGATCTCTGACCATATCTTACGTTATCGCCGTGGTGGGTTGTATTGGTGTCTTGTGCTTTCAAGAAAAGAAACCTTTACAAAAAAAAAAACATAGATGATAGAACGTGTTAAAGCATTAATGATTCCAAAAAAAGTTTTTTTTTTTTTGATTTCTTCAAAGTTAGAGTACATTGAATTATAAGAGATTATGAAAAAAAAATCGATATTAAGCAATCGCTTATACTTTTATTTAATTATTGAGTTTTTTAATATCACAGATTTTTTCAATACAATGGTCCATTATTTTAATAAAAGACGCCTTCAGTAACATAATAATGGAACCTTATTTCGAAAATATCTGAAGAAATAATAACAATTCAATAAGCCTTTGCGCAATCTGAATATCGATAGTATTTTTTTTAAAAAGTGCCTCCGGCAACATAATTATAGTTCTTAATGTTTAAAAAATCAGAAAAGAAAAAACAAAAACTCGATACGAGATTACGCAATTTTATAACCAATTACATTTTCATAAAAACCGCCTCCGCCAACATAATATTGGACCCTAATGTTAAATATATTCGAAAAGCTAATTAAAAAAAAAAATAGTTATGATTTCAAAGTAAATAATAAAAATATATATGAATGAAAAAATAATTTTATTCTGAGATTAAAGTCTCCCAACAATAATAACAGAGTTACATATTTATGAGTCTTAATCTGGCTTAGAAGCATACAAACGATGCCTAATTAACTGTTGATTGTTATTGTAATGGTGCAGTTGATTGAATTGAACAGTGTACAGACACATCCAAATTTTACATTTTTGCGTAGTTTGAATATGGTGTAGGTGGTGGAACAGGAGTTGTTTGAAGGGATTTGTATGTACAGTATGGAGTTCCAGGATATGAGGAGGGTTTTTGGTTCTGAAGCATTGGAAAAGGAAAACGCCAAAGAGGAATTGTCGTCGGGTAGTAGGATAAAGCCACTTCAACTCGGTGTACCAGAATGAAGCATAAGAACGTTTGGAGATCCCAAAGGTGTATCTTATGAAACAGTTCATGAGTTTCTTCAATCTCATTTCTAAGAATATACTTGTGTAAGAATATATGTATTTGTGGTGAATTCTTGAATTGTGTTCAATTAGTGAATATTTTCCTTTATTATTTTTTTATTCATTTAATGTTGCTTCTTGATAAATGAACAAAGTAAGATTACTCATTTTATTTTTCAATCAGTAACAAATAAATATGATATTATGTTTAGAGATTGAAATAGTCATAACTTTTCATTAACATTAATTATTATTTATTTATTATGGAATTTAGACAATACTTGAACAGTATTTTAAACCTTACCATCTTACTATCTTATGACAGTGAGTTCACCTTATCCACAGTATTGTCCACAGTATGGGACACCTTGGAAGAAGAGGACCTGGAAGACCTCCAGATTCTCCAGGCTCCAGAAACATTATTCAGAGGTTTTTAAAAATGTTTTTAAATTCGTTGAATTCAATTTTATTGTTGGCATATTAATAAATAAACAGATTAACATTTTAAAGACGCTAGTGGTGTTTCTTAGAAGACATTAAGGTTCAAAGGTATCAGAAAATAGAATGGGTATAAAAGATAAGAAAATCATTGTTGAATTTAATTTTGTTTTATTTCATTATATCTTTTTTTTTTCTCAATAAGAATGATTCAATCACGAAACACCTCACTGGTCAATTTCTTTGTTCATTTTCTGAAACAAGAAATAAATCATTAATATTTGTCACTGACATAAAATTTATGAAACCGCTAACTAAAAAATAAATAATTAAAATATTTGTGGATCATTTTCCAATTATGGATATTCATGTCAAATGAAAAACCTAATTTGGGGAAACTGGGCACTTGCGTGTGTATTTAGATGCGGTGGATCTGAGAGATATGTAGAGTGAGATGAAAATGCCTTTCACATAACAGGATCTGTGTAGAAGGGAAATCGTCTCAGGAGTATACAAATTAAAATATCTCGGCTTCCCAATGCATGGCCAAAAGTCGGCAATACATAGATCAGCGTATGGCAAGCGCAAACAGAGCTTTCTTCTCTCTTTCAGAAGTATTGAAATATTGAACAATCTCAAATTGAGGTAGTAAAATGCTATGATACAGCCAGTTCTGCTATACAGCTGTGAAACATCGACACTAACCAGTGATCTACAAATGTATTGTAAGATTTGAAAGAACCATTCTAGTCATGATTACTGATGCGAAGTGAGGTATCGCTGAGTAATAAAGTATGGAAGAGAAGGAGAAATGATGAGCCTCTTACAGAAAATGGTTAATCAGATCCAAAATGGTAAATATGAAGGCAAACACTTACATAAGATGAGAGGGGCATGCAGCTCGGACCAATCTATCTGGAAGCCCTTGCACGACAGTGATTGCTTCAATAGTGAAAAAGAGGCCTCGTGGAATTCCAAAAAAACACTTGTATAGATCGAATAGGCAGAGACGGAGAATGATGCTTAAGGTGATAGAAGAATTACATGGTCAGTAATTCCAACAGAAAAAAGGAGAAATATAAATATATTAGAGATAACATTATTATTATTGGCATATTAATAAGTAAACAGATTAACATTTTAAAGACATTAGTGGTGTTTCTTAGAAGACATTAAGCTTCAAAGGTATCAGAAAATAGAATAGGTCTGGTAACAATAATTACCTGTCATTTTGTTCAAATAATGAAGATTTCTTCTGGTCTTTAAATAACTCAACAACGACTAAGGGATACTTACGTCAAGAGCTTCTTGGATCTGCTGCTGGACTGTGGAAACAAAGTTCTGGCTCCCGTTGATGAAGGCGTTGAAGTCGATGTTCCAGTTGTCTTGGATGGTCTTGGCAGCACCGGAGGGGTTGGTCATGACAGCCTTGACATCTTCCTTGGCGTGGGCAATGGTCTGCTTCACAAGTTCATGAATGGCGGACTTGGCGCCCTTAACGTCTCCAACGAGTTGCTGCTTAAGGTTGCTCATGATTTCCTTCATTGGGCCGGCGTCAACTTGGCTCAATTCCTACGTATAATAATTCGGTTTTTCAATTATTCAAGGAAATTAAAATATTACCAAGGGAGCATTTGTCAATCAATAAAATAAGGTTTATTTCGAAATTCATTTACTAAAATATTGTTATAAAATGGTGACTTGGGAGTGGAGAGTGTCGGAATAGTAGTGGAAAAAATTAGCTTGTTCCTGCTGACAAAGCCCTGATCCCGACTCTGATATATAATTTATGAAAAAGACGTATGATCGAATATCCATGAATAATTCCGGTAAACTTAACAAACTGTTCATACCCAAATATTGCAGGGAACTTCAACCATTAAATCAAACGTACTTAACACACATACTGTCTAAATTTTGATTTAGCGTACTATTAAACACAATACAGAAGAAAAAATAATAATAATAAAAAAAAGTTAAATCAATAATGACGAAAAGTACAATATCCCGCCCATTCCAAAAATTAAAAAAAAAAAAAGATCAAAAATAGTTGGTTAAAAACCTTATAACTAATTAAAACTAACGAACGGAAATATCAAAATCGATATAAAAATGATTATTTTTATTTTGGACATGATAACTGAGCACGTTAGGGTATGGGTCCAAGAGTTTACCCAAGTCGTCCGAGTTATAAACGTTGTGGGCTCGATTCCCACCTGGGATATTATTTTCATTTCTCGGCGGCCCAGGAAAATGAATCTTAACTCTTCCACTCTGGTAAGCAGGCAGAGGCCACTTCGAGGTAGCCGCCATCAGAAGGTCTACTTGACGGACTAGTTTCTCCACCAGTACCAGAGTTTATTTTGAATTTGAAATCACCTGCCGGAGTGAAGCATTTTCATATCAAGTATAAAGTAAAGATGTTTGAATACGAATATGTTTTAGCCGAGTTAATTTCATATTCAAAATAAACACCTGTACAATCACCCTCTAGGCCCGATATACGGCAATATAATTATAACAAATTGAATTAATTACAATTATAATTAGTTCATTAATTCATAGACAGTCTGTGTTAAAATTGAAAAATAAAAATAATAAAATTGACTTGAAACGTAATAAATAAATTAGACAAACTTTTTGATAAGTAAATTGATAATGTAGTATTGAAATGGCTAATTTAAGTAAATCATAAAAATTAATAAATGAAATAGGTTTCCATTGACTTACATTGATGGCTGTCTGGACGTGGTCGCTGACTTTCTTGACGTCAGAAACAGTGGTGCTGGTCACGACCTGGGCATCGTTGGCGAGGTTTTGGACGATGACCCTCAATGCTGTGATTGGGTTCTTGATCAAGGCTTCTTTGGCTTGTTTCGCGTGAGCAGATACCAATTGTTGCAACTCCTTAGTGTGTGTCTTGATGTCTTGTACGTCCTGTTGAAGCTGTTCCTTCAAGTTCTTGACGATGCTCTTGGGGGAAGGAAGAGCAACGGCCAAGCCGACGATGACGAGGATAGCAAAAATTACCTTCATGATTGATATCGCTTCGGAAAGTGATAAGTTCTGCTTTTGCCACTGAATATATATATCCCAAACTATGTTTGCTTCCGTTCGTAGCCTTGGGTATCATAATGTAATAATTAGCGGTTGTGTTTGATCGGCAAACAGTATCTGAATGTTATTAGTACGATTATTGTGTTATTTTCCGATAAGAAGTTTGCTTTGATATGCATTCATTAGAAGATAATAAGTTGGCAATATTGTGCAAGTACATCCATTGATCCAAATTCGATAAAAAGCACTATTAAAATTTTATTATATTTTTGAAATATATTTCAACATTCTATCATTGTAAATTATCTTACAAACAAATTCATTTGTACACTAAGTAACATCCAAATTAATTCCAGTTTATTCAGTGATGCGGCTAAAACAGGTTACAGCACGATGATTTCATAATGACAGGGTATTTTAATATTAATCTAAATTAAACTAGGTTTAATGGTTTAATATTAGTTTTTAAATATTTTTTTTTAGTTAGATCAACAATTTTATGGCATTTTGTTATTTAAAAACAAAACAATATAATTATATTTTTTGGAAACATTATACATAATCGTTTCGTTTTTAAACGGCATTGTTTTTTCCTTTTTATAATAATAATAATTCCTAGAAATATAATTTCAACTAGTTTACGTATTTATTTTATATTTCTACATAATAATGATAAATAATAACAATAAAAGGCTAAATGAACCCGAATATTCTACGCCGACACCACCAATCGCCAATCACACAACTCCCTTCAGATGGGCTTTAACGCAATCTTCCCACCTTCGCTTCGGTCTACCCCTCGGACGTTTACCATTAAACTACAGAAAATATTAACCTTTTAGGAATTCTTTCGTTACTAAGTCAAACAATTTTACAATCCCATTTGATTCGCCGCGATGTAATCACCTCAATCATATTAACCGGATATAGTTCAAGCAATTCCGTGTTGTGTAACAGCCTGAACTCTCCAGTTAACTCATATTTCTTCGGTCCGAATATTCTACAGAATACTTTATTTTCAAAACATGGATACTTTGCTCATCTCTTAATGTAAGCAGCCACATTTCGCATCCATAAAGAATTGCAAGTAAGACCATGGTTTAATATATTCTAGTTTTAAAGTTCCGGAACAAAAAGAGGTGCGAGCTAAGTAGTTTTGTCACAGAAAAATAACAAACATTTCCCGTCTTCAGCCTAACCTTAGTATCCTCTTCAATTTCGTTTTTTCTAATTACCGTAGAACCTAAATATCTAAACTTCTCTACGTGGTCAAACATATTCTATATCGATATTACCGGTAATCTCGGCATGTTATATTTCTACATAAACCAATAAAATATGATAAATGCGAACAAACAAACAATGCATGTAAAGTATAGTGAAATAGTGACTGTGATCGGTAATTTGCTCAGCAAAATAATGTAAATTACTGGAGATCTAGGTGCAAACTGAACTATTATCACAACGAAAGTGGTTGCTGTTGTTACCATCAGCAAACCAAGATTTATATCTCTCTATTATATAAATTTTTATTTAGTGACTTGCATACTTTATTTCAATTTAGTATTAGGAGAGTAGGAGATAACAGGACCTCAACTTGTTGATTATTTCACAAATTACACAGCTTTGATAACAAATATGTAGAGCTCCTGCTACCTCCTACTCTCCTAATACAACATATAGATTTTATAATAAAAATTTGTACGGTAAATGGTATTCATCTGGAGGTGTTAGTTTGAGTTTACCTAGATTACAGTAGTGATTTTTCTATCTAGACATATTAATTATTACATTATACATAATATTATGTTGTGATATAATTATGATTATTATGAAATAGAAGAAGAAGCACAGTATAACGCACAATGAAAATATTAGAAATAAAAGGCTCAAATTATTGTTGGACTTATATGAAACTGGACTAGTTGAATATATATTATGGTTACAAATTGGCAATATGAATAATTATAATTATATAATAATATAAATTGGCAATAAGGCGCGATGTATAATATCGATTTTTAAAGAAATTAAAAATTTGTCACAACTGTGGTTTCGCTTGGTTTATTTTATTTTGATAAAAAATAATACAATCTGAACTAGAGAATACATGGAAATTAAAGTTATACAATTTGAGCAACGATTATATAATTAAGTGCACTGTTAGATAATTTGTAATGTGGGGATTGGTCCGACGTTGGGCGGACTGGGGTCTCCCTTGTATTACTTTAAAAAAATATCCTTATCAGATAATTGCAGTTTAGAATCCTGTTTTAAAGTGAATCGTTAAAAAAAATGTTTACACTTATATATGTGTATATATGTAATATATAGTAAGGGTAAGTATTGCGATCGTGAAAATTTTTGAACCTGAGTTTTCAATGGAAATACACGTTTTGCGGTATCCTGAGTCCAAATGACCAAGTCCCGAAAAATGGTCAGTGTTTCTTCGTGTATGTGAACACTCTAGCTCGAAAACAAAACTGATATTACGTATTTAAGATAGGTATATGGCTTAGATGTCGCTGCAACCTTTTCATTAAAATCGACTACCCGGAAGTGCCACTTTATATCAACGCTGAAACACATTTTTACAATTATCTCAAAAACGGCTCTAACGATTTTGATTAAACTCGGTATATCATCGTATAATTAAGTGGTCTTTAATATCATTTAGGCTTTATCCCCTTTGATGCCACATTACAGGGCTTAAATGCCCTATGTTCATACACGTCTTCCTTTAAAGCACCTTTAATATGGTTTATTTTAAAAAGTTAATCATTTCACATTATTCAGAGTTATGAAAAAGTGCTAAATATAAATTTTGATAAGTTAATAAAGCAGAAAAAAATAAAAATGCAGAAAATATAGACTGTAGCTCCTAAACGAATGCACCGATTTCAATGAAAACTTTGTTAAAGTCATTTTCTCGACACCCTTTAAATTTATCTATATAACATACTTCAACGAAAAGAAGCTGGAAAAAAAGTTAAGAGTGATGGTAAAACTAAATTCCGAATAACTCAAAAAGTATACACATTTTTGTGGATATTGTGATAAAATGATTCAAAGGTATTTAAATTTCCTAAAAAATGAAATAAGTTTCATCGAAATCAAAGCACCATTACTAGAGATATCGCGATTTTAAAATATTTTTGGTTTATTATTACTTTCACTTACGTATATATGTAATATATAGTAAGGGTAACTATTGCGATGGTGAAAATTTCTGAATCTGACTTTTTAACGGAAAAAAAAGTTTGGGGTACCCTGAGTCCAAATGACCAAGTCCCGAAAAATGATCTGTGTATCTATGTGTCTGTGTGTATATGAACACTCTAGCTCGAAAACGAAAAGTCGTGCGAAACTGATATTATGTATTTAAGATAGGTATATGCCTCAGATGTCGCTTTTCCTTAAGTGTCACTTTACATCAACGCTGAAAAACATTTTTTTTTGTTGTTGTTGTAGAATTTGACTTTTACTTTGAATTTGATTTGAAAACTTCGTTTCGGTTATTCGCAATGAAAAACAAACATAATCCGTAAAAGACGAATGCTGCAGCAAAGACTGAGGTTAAACCTCCTCTGAGGGAAGACGCATAAGACACATTCTAACAATCTCATGATAGAATAAACGAGAATATGACCAGGTTGGGAAGTCACCTGTCTTGAAGTAGATTTGAGAGAGGACTTGACTCTCTAAGGATGGTGTACCCGTATATGAGTCTCTCAAGTAACACTCAAATTAACTACTGTTTATTCAGTGAGGGCTATAACAGCATTGTGATTTCATAATGGCAGGGTATTTTTATATTAATCTAATTCAATCTAGGTTTAATGATGTAAATGACATATCAGCTCAACTTTATTTCCTAATTTTTAATATTTCTTTTAGTTGAATCAAAAGTTTTTATGGAGTTCTGTTCAGCTAAATGTATTTGGGAAAATTTCTATAATTAAGTTGTATTAATTAAATAAATCTGCCGATTTGAATATGCGTTAGACTGATTAATAAACAAACACATTTATATATTCTTGTAAAAACATTTCTTAGGCAAGTAAAAAAAAAAAAATATTTCGTTTCGAAAAGAGATTATTTTTTTTTATTATAATAATAATTTTTAGAAAAAAAATCCACTCTAGTTACTTATTTTTTTATATTTATTTTTTTCTACATAGCAAATAAGATATAACACAATGCACAAACTGTACAGATAAGATAAAAATAAATATAGTGACATAGTGACTGTAAACAGTAATTCACTCAGCAAAAGAAAATCCTCAAAATTAATTTATTGAAGATCAAGGTGCAAACTGAATCATTATCACTATGTAAGTGGTTGCTGTGGATACCATCTGCAAAAGAAAATTAATATATTACTTTAATAAGATATAATTATTATATAATGTTATATGAATGCTATTTAAAGTAAATAAAATAGTTTCAACTTCATGTCGGTAAATGATAAGCATTGGAAGTTACATTTATGTTTTAATACATATATAATAATAATAATAATACTTCAGTTTTTAATTATGTATTTATTTATATATTATATTTATATATTTATTTAATTAATTATATATATATATATACATATATATATATATATATATATATATAATATATATATATATATATATATATATATATATATATATTTATTTATTTATTTATCAATACTGAGACAGATCCCTTTAAAATAATATACAAAGCTAGAAATGTGGGCTTTGTAGCCTTATAGAATAATCATAACAAATAAAAACAAATAGACATAATAAAATATAAGTTATCTTCTAACTTATCTATCAATTAAGAAAAAAAAAGTAAAATAAAAATATTCAAAACCAACTGTTAATAATTTATATACATATTTACAACATATGTTTACAATTTTATGGGTATTGAACGGATAAGAGGTGATCGAAAAGACGGGATTTAAATGTAGGGAGGGTATTGGAGTGACGGATGTAGGAAGAGATAGAATTCCATAGGGATGAGGATGTGATGATGAAATGTCCGTCGAAAGCAGCGGTTGGGCGGGCTCTTGTGTATAAAACTGAAGTCCGGTAACGGGTTTTGCGGGATTAGACGGAGGATTTGAATTGAAGGAGCTCGGAGATGTATGAAGGACAGCGGAATTGGATGATTTAGAAGAAAAAGGATGCTAGGAAGGATAAAGCCGATTCAGCTCTTTATAAAAACGGGAAACAGAGGCGTCTCTTGGGATACCGAAGATGAATCATACACAGCAATTTATCAAACGTTTTAGTTTCGCTTCGAGATCCCTAGAGACTAGAGACCTAGAGATTCCACGAACCGTACTGTAATGGTCGAATTCGGGAAATATCAAGGAAGTTATCAGGAGTTTACGGGTTTCATAATGAAACAAATGGCGGAAGTAATTTAGACGTTTTAAAGTGGAAAAGGCATGGGGGGAGGGAGGGGGAGGAGATACATGGTCTTTCCAGGAAAGGGTTTGATCAAAGGTTATTCCACGGTTCCTAAAGGTGGGATAAAATTTGATAGGATTATCATTTAGAGACAGGGTTAGAATTTTAGGAATAGTTTTAAGGGAGTAAATAGAGGCCTATCAAAATGTCTTTCCTCGTTCTTCTTCTTGTGGCAATTTGTTCCTGCCTGCTATCAAGTCCACTACGGACAACTAGTTATCCGCCAGGCTGCGCCACACCTGCGCGCTCATTCATGGTATCAAAAATTGTATAATATTTTCTCATTATTATATTGTAAAATACTCACATTAAAATTTGAAATATGTATCTACATTGTAAATACTATTTATTAATAAAGTTTAATGGCGATACGGTATACTGATCAAAGGTTTTAAATAGAAGTAACTGCAACGGCTCTTGCTAACCAATTTAGTCATGGCGGAATGGCAATCCTCAGAATTTCCGTAAGGTGTTCGCAATCATAAATCATAAACCATACAACGCTCCTTCAAATACCACAAGTAGAAAAAGGTCAAGGTAATTCAGAGTATCGTTCCGCTAGTGCGGATCAGTGTCATTGGTCCGGTATGACACTGATTTCATGCTTTGTTTTGTTTCAGAAGGATCGGAAAAAAAACAAGTATATTCTATATACGCACTCTCCATTATATTCACTCTCCATTCAAGGTATAGATGCTGATCCTTCCGCTTGTACTCCTATATTAGAAGTCAGGAGATTGAACCCTCCGCTTGTGGTTTCCGTTGTTGCGGAGTGTGAAGTTTCGTCCCTTACCCCGCAGGCCAAGATTGATTTGGGTGCTCATCCGTCAGTCACTTGAGGGTCATCCTGTTTAAGCCTCTTCCTTCATCTACTAAGTCATATTACCCTAAACTGATCACGCTCTGTCAAGGCATTCTGAATACAATATACAATAGTTCGACATCCGCATTCAACTTGTTAGCTTCCGCCCAGTCACAGATTTTATTTAGGTCCTCTTGGAGTTTTGTTTGGCGGATAATACATTAGAAGGGGAAAGGACAGTTATATTTGGAAATCATCGGCATAGATGTGATGTTATATATAATATATGGTGTATATTTGTAATATATACTTTCACTTACCCTTTATTTATTTCACTTACCTATATATGTAACTTATAATAAGGAAAACATTGCGATCGTGAAATATTTGTGTTATCAATGGAAATGGATGTTTTTACGTCTCCTAAGTCCAAATAACTAAGTCCCACAAGATGGTCTGGGAGTGTGTTTGAGAAGATTCTAGCTCAACCATGAAATTGAAATTACTAGCAATTAAGCACTGTTTTAGTGGAATATAAAAGATGCTGTTGTTGCACACGGTAGCGAAATATGCTCCTTTTTATTCCACTAAAGCAGTGATGAACTGCTAGCAGTCTGCACAATGGACAGTACCAGCGAAGTAGTAGATTGGGATTTTACAGCAACTTTTTCCTTAAAAACCGCTAACCGGAAGTATCACTTAATATTCGTAAATATTTGATGGTATTTCCGATTAGCTTTACACATTTTCACGATTACGATATCGTACAATTTGACATCAATGTACAATTAAATTGACTTTAATATGGGCTAGTTATTATTCTCATTTATACCGCCTAAGAGGGCTTAAATGCCCATGTTTAAAATTACTGCCTTTGATGTACCTTCAATTTGGTTAATTTTAAATAATTAACTGTCTCTGATTGCTAGTAATTATTTAAAAAAAGGCTAAATACAAACTATGAAATATTTTGATTATTCACTGAAGGAGAAAAAAAAATGTTATAATGAAAATGAATTTTCGAAAAAAATATCTTTATTTTTTTTTCACGTCACTTCCTCGCCTTTTAGGCTTTACGGTTTTTTTCCAGGGTCAGGGGTGAGGGGAGGAAGAGATTAATGCCAGAGTTAAAAGCCCCATCGACACCGAGATGCGAACTCGTAATTATTTTATTTTATAAACTTATCGGATTTCTGGGCACCGCGTGTTTTACAGCAAACCGGTGTGCGGCCTATAGTATTCATCTGCTAAACTTTCAGCATATACTAATATTTACGATGAAAATGGGATTTAAAACGTGTATTAAAATCTTATTCATTTTTTATTTCTTCGCAAATATGCCGCAATTCGTTATTGTAATTGGTTTCCGAGGAGTTCCCGTCTTGGTGCCAAATTCTTCTATCATTTGTAAAGTCCTCAGATTCTTTATCACTCTTCCGATGACAACGTATTGGTCTTTTAAGAATGGCAATCCCTGAAATGATATAAAAAACTGGCAGAAGTTAATATTAGGATGAAGCGTAAACGACGCGATCACTCCCGGACCGCTGAAACGTAGCAAATGATTTTCGCTGGCGAATGGCTTGCCGTAGGCGGACCTAGGGCTGGCCCCAAAAGCGTTGTCGACGTCCCCGCCCAGCAAACCGATCCCTGGCATGATCACGTACAGCTGCGTATTCTTGTAGCCTTTCCCTTTTTCACCACGAACGAATCTCAAAAAATTTTCACCAGCGATAGGTACAAAATCGTTATATATTTCTATGTACATCCTACCAAGCTTTCGTTCGTTTATTATTTCAAAATCTAAAAAACATCTAATCCGCTTTTGTGGATTACATCTCGCCATTTCAGGATTATTTTCATCTGGCAATATGTTCCACCTACCGACATGGCCATACAGTTCATTCTTATAAATTTCAGGATGTTTCGAAATGAACAAGAGACGCTTTTTCTCCTCATGGTAACTGTCCATGTGTGATTTCTTTAAGTACTTAGAAGTAACTGTTCTAATTGCTCGGTAGATATCTCTGTTTACTTTTTCGATTGCTAACTTTTTCATTAGTATATTTCTGTAGTTGCTTTCTATAGTGCATGGCTTCTGGTGGCAGTCAACACGGCCTCTAGTCCTGTTGATTAAGTTGATCTTGGTGACCAGATTCCTGTTAGTCTCTTCTATATTTTTTAACCATAATAGTGCCGAAATCAACTTTCCGTATGAAATATAAAATTCAGTCTTCAGTATAGGAGGATCTGTTTCAATCTTCTTTTTAGCACGTAATACACACTTTCTATGAACCTTATAATTATCTTTTTGTAAGATGTTTCTCTTACTCATTTTAGAATTTTGTCGTCGAATAATTTATCAATATATATATATATATGCTAATATTTGAGAAATTTTAAATAATAATATGTTGATAATATAAAGATAAACATATGTTTTCTGTATAAATTGTTCTCGTGTAATTTTCTCATACCATATGACCAATAAAGACATCTGATTGTAGTTTTGTAAACATATATATATTTCTTTTCTTCATCATTTCAACACTCTTTTGTTGAGCACTCCACCACATTCTTGAATTCCCCTCCACTTCTGATCCGACTTTTCACTTCCATATTCACATTTAGAACCTTCTTGTTCCATTACTTCTTCACAAAATAGTCAGAAACTGGATGGCCGTGTATTTAAGTAACAAGATTTCGTTCTTATTATCTGATTTGATTTGTCTTTGAATTAAAACTTAAATTTCTTATTCTTTGTTATTTAAATATGGTCAGAAATAATCTATATTTTCCTGTGAACAACTGTGCAGTTATTGTAATTGGATATTGTCCCAGTTAATAAAGTTATATAGGAGCAAGATTGGCCGAACGAGCTAAAAGCGCTTGCAATAGATAATCAAAGTTAAGCAATGCCAAGCTTGATAGCTACTTGGATTGGTGACCATCGAGGGGGATAGCTATACTGCCCGAGATCGCTACGTGAGACCCGGCAGCCTACTGGGAGTGAAGCCAGAGTGTAAGTTAATTGGGAATCATGATGTGGCTTTTCAGCATGTCTGTTTCTTCCCAGAGGTTTGGTCAATGATATATATATATATATATATATATATATATATATATATATATATATATCATTGTATGAACAGTTTAAATATATATAATTTGTAAATTACTCACTCTACAGAGCAAAGCATAATCATAGTTGAAGAATCCCATTGCTGAAAACTCTACTTTATGTTTCGCTTTGAAGTGGTAGATTATTCTCTTCTGTAAAAAAGATCAAATAAGATTTAATTTAAATTAAAATAATTATACCAAAACAGGAGTGTGCTAGGTAAGCTGGGCTCGGTGCAAACTTGCAAGATTCTCCCACCATTTTCCTCCACATTCTGCATTTTGCTTGCACTTGAAACATTTATTGAACTGAATTTTAAGTTTCATAAAAAAAAGTTTTCAAATTATAACTAATGTGTTATGTGTCTTTCAAATTGGCTTTTTTTTTGCTGTTTATTTTCGGAAATAACTAAAATTGTGAATACTGAATATTACTCCGCCTATTTACTCGAAGATAGGCAGGGATTTAGAGCCTTATAAATTATACGAAATAGCACAAACCAGACTACCGTAAACAATTTAGAACTCATGACAGAAATTAGAACTCAAATAAAAACGTTTAAAGATTTATTCTTAATGTATTCCTTATGAAAGCCTAAAATCTAAAAGTTGATGACATGGCTTGGAAGAGGAATAATTTAACTCATTAACGGTTGCAGTAACCTCGAATTAGGAAGAAATTTGTAAGTGATTATCTCATTTTCGATTAAAAAAGTAATCATAGTGTTACAATTGTATAATTTCTTTACATACTTACGTTTTGCAACAATTTTTCTGTACTGTCATTTAACACTAATCTGGACAATGCTCTGTCAAAACTTTTGGCCTGAAAAAAAAAGAATGGCGATTCATCAATACTGTAATAAATATAAGAAAAAAAATTTAAATTTCCTTGTGGTTGATATGAAATTAAGAACCAATAAACCTTCAGATTAACTAATTTCATATCATTCAATTACCCTTCTTTCTATATTTTACAAATTATATCAAACAAATCTTCATTGTCTAAATTCTCTTGGAACGTTGAAAGATATTTAAATCGTCCTTTTCGCTTCATAATATTTCACTGAAGCATACGTCACGTATTGGTAGAATACATTTCCAGTCTTCAGATGATAAAAATCATGCTATCGTTTCTATTGACATCAATCGAGGTTTTGGAAAGATATGGCATATAGAACTGTTTTTTACACACAAAAATTTTCTATAAATATAGAAAACAAATTATATAGTATGAAAGTATTAAATTAGGATTTTCACAAAGCGGTGTAATGGGAACTCAACTTTTCAATATATTCACGCTATATATACCACCCGAGAATTTACCACGAAAACCCTGTACTAGCATATTTTCTCCTACAAAAAACTCTCTGCGCCTTCCTATTCGTTCCATGTGGGTGATATACGAGGTTCTTGGTCGTCCTCTCAGTCTTTTTTCTAACGGTCTCATCTTGATAGTTTTGATCGAGTTTCTGTGGTGGTCCATGCGGCGGGCATACCTCCTCAGTAGACTTTTCTCCAGTGTTCCGTTCTGCTCTCTTGATCCTCATTCATAATTATCTGTCATTCATTCATAATAATATGCACTGGTTGCTAATAATCGGCTTCATAGAGAAGTGCTGGTAAAAAGGCAGACTTGAATAAGTCCAGCTTTATATTTTTCCCGGTAACCGAGTTACAGATCTTGAAGTAAACGGATTTTTCCTAGGAGATTCTGCAAGATATTTCAGAAGATACTTCACCAGAACTACTCATCACCGTGCCCAACATATGTGTCACCACATCCATCAACTCTCATTCTTGGTATCTACCAAGTTTAAGGAATTTTTTTTGTTGGAATTAATAGTCATTTCCTTTCGCTGTTCGTTGAAGTAGCTCTGGAGATCTCGAAATAAGTACGATATCGTCTATAAATAAGAAAAATCTGGTGGATGAAACACGCAACTTTCACTTACCTCTCTACTTTGAATAGAAATTGTATTCTGGCAATGTTGAGCAATTATTAAAAAATTAAAGTGCACTTATAACGGAGCTATAGCTTGAAACTTACAGCTAAAAGTCATTAAGAACACTAAAATAACAAAAACTCTATTAATTATGTCAATGGTAGATTATATCAATGGTAAACCACCAAACTCCAATCTCGGAGCTATATATATGTCTAGAGAGATTTGAAAGTATATCTTTTTCTCTATATTTAACCTATAAATAAATGATAATAGATAGTACGCCTATAACTTATTGATTTATATTTTATTTTATGCAATTGGCACCTGCGCAGCTCCGCATCTAGCAAATTTGTTGTATTTTTATTGCCTTGGTGTAATTGCTTGATTTTTTTATTGATGTATTAGGTCTCTTGGCCATTTTCTTCTTAATCTTCGTTGCTCAGGTAACAGGGAGCAGGAGATAGAAAGAACCAGAGGATTGGAGTGATTTTGGGTTGAAGAATGAAATGTAGTGTATTTGTCGTGGATGTAGGATTCTACTGTTGGGGTGTCTAAGTCGTTATGTATAGTATTGTTTGAAATTTACCAAGGTGCGTTAAAAATTTATCGTAAAATTTTTGATTATGCTGTTTGTATTTTGTTTACGTGTGTTTGTTTTGCTGAACCCCAAAGTTCTGCTCCATATGTCCATATTGGTCTCAGTAAGGTGTTGTAGATAAGTCGCTTGTTCCGTAAGTTAAGTGAAGATCTGTAATCCAGAAGATGTGAAAGTTGGCTATATCGTCTGGTAAGTTCTTGTCTTTTTAATTTCGTATGTATGTTCCAAGTAAGTCTTTTGTCTAAGTAGAGTCCTATAACTTATTAAATTGTTATTTTCCATTGTAAAGTTTAATACGAGAAATTACGAGATTTTCATTGCTTGCCATAGATAGGCTAAACGTTTTTGCACTAATTTTAAGCGGATAATGTTTGGATTTCACAAATAAATTATTAACTAATTTATTTTTTTAAAGGCTACATGACGGTTTTTCGGAATAAACTGACGTTGATACCTAATTATTAAAAAAAAATATCAGATGGCCAGCTTCTCCACTCATGTCATGACATGAGTGTCTGTGGCTTTAGTGCCCTCTCTCATTCTCTACAGGACTCCCGTTCCGGTGACGCGGTTGAGAGAGAAGGGCAGGGATCCCTTAACTATATTATAAATACGTATGAATTTGTTTTGCTGTGGTCTAGCCCTCGAAAGGGCTAGCTATGGTCTACTAGTGGGGATTAGCAATTCGCCGGTTTCCTGAGGTCAGTACACAGCACACTTTCACACAGAAGAACAGTACACTATACATATACAATGACAATGAGGAGATTTATAGTAGACAACTCAGCATCACCTCTCCTGAGAAGACTGAAAACATTGAGTATAAATGGCAACTACTTGTCCCGAGGCAACAGGGCCTCCTCTGTTGGGCAGTGAAATACAAACTATTCAAAGAATTTCTAGGAATAGCCTCGGAAATGAACAGTTGAAGGATATTAGATTTGGTACATGGAACATAGGCACTTCCTATGGAAATCAAGTGGAGATTGTGGAGGAGATGAAATCCTCCAAAATTGACCTCCTATGAGTATACGAAGTCAGAAATAAGGATTCTGTCGAAATGTAGCTAAACGATATACTTTGATCTATTGCAGACAAGGCCAGGTAAACGATCAAAGGAGGGAGCAGGACTGTTCGGTAGAAAAGTTACTCTGGACAAGGTCCATGCACCAACTGAGGACTCATGAGTCATGGAAGTGGAATAATTCTACTGCGACCACGTTCGTGTAATTCAAAAGATCTAAAATAGAAATTTAATAGTCATCGGTACTGGTACTGGTACTGGTTGGGGGACCTAGTCCAGCAAGTGGGCCTATTGATCCTTTTTGCTAACCCCAAAAATTGATACTACCAGTGGTTGTCTATTGTACCTCTATTCTCTCTCAAACCTTTTTATTCTTCTAATGAAGTTCAAAAGGTTGGGCCATTTTACGGAAGCAGCTTTGCATACTTAGATCCTGTCTGCTCCCAGATGTCTTTATCTGAGTGACGCAAATCGGTCACATTCATTTATGAAGTGAAGGGCAGTTTCAGGTGCACTTCTGCAGAGATTGCAGAGTTCATCATGCACAATCCCACAGATGTTTTAATGTCTTTGAAGTCTGCCTAATGATAAGAAATAAACAGTGGCCTGTTAATACTCCGATGATGAGTCGGATTTCTTTCCCTAGATAGGCGCAGCAGCCACTTTGTTTTGGAGTGAGAGGGGCTTTTAATAAATTGCTTCGGTTGACTTAGCCTCGTGTATACCGTCCATTCTTTACCTATTTTTTCAATCCAATCAAGGACGTCTTTCCTATGATGCTTTTTGGATATTCCTATTGCAGGCTCCGAATCTACAGTAGGAAATTCCGCCCCTTTCCTTGCAAAGACATCGGCTTTTTCATTGCCTTTAGCTCCCTTGTGACCAGGGACCCACACTAGTTCCACCCTCTTGGAGCAGGCCATTGTCTCCAACGCCTGTTTACACTCCTGCATTAGTGTTGAGGTCACTTTGGGAGACTCCAATGCTTGTAGTGCAAACAGACTATCCGAATAGATATCGATCCAGCATTCTCGCAATTGATAACTTCTAAACAAGTTTCAGAAAATATAGCAAACACCTACTTGAAATACTGTAGCATGTTTACCTAGTATTATGCTTAATTTTATATTTAGTTTATCTATAAGTAGCAAGTGTCATGGCCGCTAGTGCAATTCAAGTTACACATCGCTCTGCCTTTGATACGATCTAATGTGCTTATTATTTAAAATACTGCTCTAAGACTTTTTCAACAGTGACTATATTAATAGTTTTATATTTTTATATTCACATATGATCAGGTGAGTGACTATTTATTAACAATGAAACAGTTATAAATTAGTGCTCGTTTGGTTAGCCCATGTGGCTAGTAATTCCCTTGCGGGTTTTACCTTATCTGCGATAAGTTCAAGCTAAGGCTCGGCACTGTGTACAATAACATTCTTCAGTGTTATTCTCAGTTCGAATCCAAGACATTTAACTTCATTTTTTTTTTCTTTATATATATATATTTTTTTTTTCTTTCCAGAGACTCTTTTATTTCATTTTTTTCTTTGATTATTTTTTTTTTGGAAATGAATTATTTTATATTTTATTTTATATCTGTATATATTTATGTAAATAATTTTGTAAATAGCTTAGTGTTTAAGAAGTTACCTCATAAATTTTAATTTTAATATTTAGGTTTATATATATATACATATTTTTTTTTTCTTTTTCTTAATTTTCTCTAACACTTATCATGATGGATCTGGATAAGAACACATCATGTGAAGACACGGAGGATGAGACACCCTTTTCGGAAATTAGCGAGACCGACTCGCAATATTTGAAAAGGCGTACACTCCAAAAGCGTCTCCGAAACTCAGTTCCCGGATCGGGACAAAACTCACCTAATAAAAAAAAAAAGAAAAATAAATCAAATAAGCAACCAGAACAAGATAAATCTCCACCGAGAACTAGGAGCAAATCTAATGCCACTCAATCAGAGCCAACTGCACCAAAAACATCAGAAAGCAAAAATTCAATTCAAGAAAACAACCTATCTCACAAGACTCCGCAGCTTCAAGATTTTTCTGATCCTGAGCCGCCGCCAATATTTGTTTCAAAAATTAAGAACTTTATGTCGTTTGGTCAACAAATTGCAGATTTGATCGGACAGCCAAATTTTCGATGTTACTCGAGAGTGAACGACATCAAAATTAATACTAATTCAAGAGACAATTATAAAAAACTAATCAATTTCTTAACAACCAATAACTACGACTTCCACTGTTACCAATTAAAACAAGAAAAGGCGTATCGAGTGGTCCTGAGAGGACTACATTCAACCACACCCATATCTGCTATCAAATCGGGCCTCGAAGAAATCGGTCATAATGTCAGGCACATAGCACCTGTACTACATCCTAGAGAAAGATATCCGCTACCATTATTTTTTATAGACCTGGAACCAGCAAAAACCAATGTTGAAATATTCCAGGTTCAACGATTGGTTTACTCAATTGTCCGTTTTGAGGAACCGAAACAGAAGCCTCTAATTGTACAGTGCACTAAGTGTCAAAACTTGGGCCATACAAAAGCCTATTGTTATCACGAAGTCAGGTGCGTTAAATGTGCCGGCCTACACGCTTCAGACACTTGCCAGAAGCCAAGAGATGAGCCTGCGATGTGTGCCCTTTGTGGCGAAGCCCATCCTGCGAGCTACAGAGGATGTGAAGTATATAAAAATCTTTACAAACAAAGATCACGAAACTCAGCGGTGAAAAATCTTGGATCTGCTCAGAAAACTTACACTGAACCACCTGAAATTGAAAATCAGGATATTTTCCCAGCATTGCCGACTTCACCTTCCCTCGTCATCCAACAACAACCATCCATCTCTACAGCTAAGGACTCACCACACCAGAATCTCAGAAATTCTCACTCCCAGTCTTCCACCAGTAAGAAGCAACCTCAACGTCAGGCGCCTCAGGCCTTCCAATCCAAGCCCAAAATCCCTAATACTCAGCCTCAACCTCCTCGCCAGCAAATCCCTCCTCATCATTTACCCTTAAGAGTCAAACTCCCGCCAGAGCATCCACATCCAGCTCCATTCGTTCCTAATCCCAGGATGAACCCCCCTCCACAAGTCCAACAGAATTTAGATCCTCCTCCTCCTCGTACCCCACGACGGGCCCATCCCCCACCCAACATTCCTAGTCGCATAACCTACCCATCACAACCTCCTGATCCAAACCCACTTCCCAGCCAAACACCATTCGACATCAACACTATCTTATCATCATTCCTGATAGATCTTCAACAGACTATCAAACCACTCATAACCCTTCTAACCAGACTCCTTTCTGAAATCCCACTTAGCTTCCCTCGATGAACTCAAAGTCCCTAGCTATTCTCTTATGGAACGCTAATGGACTGCTAAACCACCGTGACGAACTAGACATATTTCTCCATGACAATTATATTGACATTGCCCTCCTAACAGAAACTCACTTCACCCAACGGACACATTTCTACATACGTGACTACATCACCTATAGATCTGACCACCCAGACAACACTGCCCACGCCGGTTCTTGCATCCTTATCCACAAATCTTTACCCCATTCCCTTATTCCTTCTATTCCAACAGATGCCATTCAGTCAACTTCTGTAATCCTCTCAACTCGTCCTTTCCATCTAACACTTTCAGCTGTATACTGTCCTCCTGGTAATTCCCTCTCGTACAGCCTACTTGAATCCTTTTTACAATCCCTCGGATCGCGCTTTATTGCTGGAGGAGACTACAATGCTAAACACCAACGATGGGGTTGTCGATCATCCAACTCCCGTGGTAATACCCTTTCACAAGTTTCTTCTTCCAACAATTATTCCATCCTCTCGCCCATGAATCCTACTTATTTTCCAACATCCCTCAAAAAACGTCCCGATATCCTGGACATATTTATCACCTCCCAGATTTCCTCCTCCCAAACTATAATCAAATCCCTGGATGACCTTTCTTCAGACCATAGTCCAGTTCTGCTTTCACTACATTCTGACTTTGCTCCTAAACCATCACTTCCTAAACTGATCACTGGACGAGTAAACTGGGACAAATTTCGTGATGATTTGGAAAACAAACTAGACCTCAAAATCCCGCTAAAAACAAAAGAAGACATTAACGGTGCCATAGAAAAACTGACATCATCAATAACAGACAGTATAAATAATAACACCTTTATCAATAAGATTAACTTCCCACAAAATACTAACTTGCCACAGCATATTCGCATCTTATTACAGGAAAAACGCAGAGCAAGATCGAAGTGGCATAGGACAAGATACCCAACAGATAAATCGCATTACACACAACTGACTAACAAACTGAAATCAGAAATTAGAAAATACAAAATTCAAAGTTTACTAAATTTTACTGAAAAACTTACAACCACTGACAAATCATTATGGATGACCACCAAAAAACTTCTTAAGTTTCAAGACTTTAATCACCCACTACTTACTGATTCCCAAACCTGGTCCAAATCCGACGAAGAAAAAGCCCAACTATTTGGACAACATCTTTTCCAAACTTTTAATCCACATCCCGATATCCTTAATTCAACTCACATCAATTGTATTGAAGCAGAACTGGATATTCCTCTCCAAATGTCTCTGCCACCCAAAGCATTTCATCCCATAGAAATATCCAACATCATTCAAAAATTACCTTCCCGTAAAGCTCCTGGACATGACCTAATTACATCCCAGATCCTAAAACTTCTTCCTCGAAAAGCCATCCTATTCCTTACTTATATATATAATGCTGTACTCCGTTCTACATATTTTCCTGATCTTTGGAAACGATCTATTGTTAAAATGATCCACAAACCCAAAAAACCACCAGAATACCCATCCTCTTACCGTCCTATCTCTCTTTTACCCATCATGGGCAAAATCCTAGAAAAACTCATCTTAAAACGCCTGTACCCTATCCTAAATTCTAAACACATAATCCCAGATCACCAATTTGGTTTCCGAACTTCCCATTCCACTATACAGCAATGTCATCGTGTGGTAGACGTAGTCTCCTCTGCATTGGAGCGCGGAATGTACTGTACGGGAGTCTTTCTCGACGTTGAACAGGCGTTTGATAGAGTTTGGCACCCGGGACTGCTGTACAAACTCCGAAAATTCCTACCACCTACATACTTCCTCATTATCCGTTCCTACCTTACTGATAGATACTTTAAAGTAAATCACAATAACGCCTATTCATCCCTTTTTTCCCAGTCTGCTGGTGTTCCTCAAGGTAGTATCCTAGGTCCTATCCTCTATACAGTTTATACAGCTGACATCCCTACCTGTCCCAACACTGTCATCACCACATATGCCGATGACACATGTATCCTATCAGTAAACAATGACCCAGCAATTGCATCCCAAATGCTTCAATCACACATCATAAATCTGGAAGAATGGTGTCAAAACTGGAGAATTAAAATAAACTCCAATAAATCCCACCAAATTACCTTTACCCTTCGTCGTAAACCAACGACTTCCTGTCCTACAGTTTCCTTTAACAATACTCCACTTATCCCTGTTGAGCAAATCCGATACCTAGGACTCCACCTGGACAAACGACTAACTTGGAATCCTCATACTAGACTGAAACGACAAGAAACCGCTCGACGTTTCCGATTACTTCAGCACTTACTAGACAAACGCTCTAAACTTCCCATTAATTACAAAAGACTTATATACTTGACTACAATAAGACCTATTTGGACTTACGGAGTTGAGCTATGGGGCTCCACTAAACCATCGAATTCCTCTCGCATCCAATCCTTACAATCCAAAATCCTTCGTAAAATCCTCAATGCTCCTTACTTTGTCACTAATAAAATTATCCATAAAGATCTTAATGTTCCTTATGTTTCAGATCTGGCCCAATCCAGATACCTATCCTTCCATAATAAACTTCAGAATCATCCCAACCCTCTCGTTTCTAACCTTGCTTCCTCTTCAATTCCTGATAACCCTCCGAGGCGTCTGAAAAGAAGATGGCCCCGTGATCTCCTAATATAGTCATATCATTAGAGTGCTACCATTGGGTAGTTACTCAGCAAGTGTATTCATGTCGTTATATCAATTATGTCCAAATTTACTTGATGTATTTATGTAATACAGTTGTAAATGTCATAAAGAAATAAAAATAAAAAAAAAAAAAAAAAAAAAAAAAGTTTATCTATATAGACTCCTGCGCCCGTTAAGCTAGTTGAGTCTTTCTTTGAACCATCAGTAAAACACGGCAGGTAGTCCTTTTGAGTTTCTACAGAACCCTGTGCCCAGTCTATTATGTTATGATACAGGTAGCTAACCTTACTGTCTAGAGTAAGGTTTCTATCTAGCTGCGGAGAGAGGTACCGTAAGACAGGTAACTCTTTTTCCACCTTCTTGGCTATTTATAAGTGGCCGGTGTGTGTCCCTGTTAATTTCCACTGTCTATTATCCTTCATTCTTGAAATTCCATAGCCGTGTCACCCATTATCCGTAGGTGTAGCGGAGTCAATGGCAATAAGAGAGCCTTTGTAGGTGTAGTGCAGAACGCCCCAATAATGCTAATGCATACTGTTCTTTGAATGCGACATAGCATTCGCATATGAGGCGCCTTCCGTATTGTATTCTTGGTCTAATTATTGCCATATATATCCAATGCATGACTTTGGAGCTAAAGACCCAAGTTATACTTACAGCACGTATACTTACTTGCCAAAAGGCAAGGAAAAATAGTTTTCCTTTTGATTTCTGTCAAATGCAGTCACCCGTTCAGTTTTGAATCTACGGTAATACCAGGATATTTGACATTCTGTCTTAGTTAATAGTCATGGGAAACCTCAATGCAAGGAACAGAGATCACTGAAGGGCCTACAGATGCATAGGATACTTTGGTGGTGACAGGATATTAAACAATAACGGAAGACGTCTTTAGAATTCTGCACTGGCCATTATCTTTATATAGTCTTTTTATCCTCGTAATGAGAATGAGAGAGGGCACTAAAGCCACGGACACTCATGACATGAGTGGAGAAGCCGTTGGCAGAACTCCAATGGCATATTTACGAAAGATATTACTATATATCAAAATAAATTGCTATTTTATATATAATTTTAATAACTAATTATTGATATATCGAAGTATCTACAAGTTTACAACATTGCTAGTGAATCTTGAATTAAGATACAGATCCTGATTTACTATACAATAATAATCAAAAACGTTAAATACTTTTTTTAAACTAACCTTCTCAACTGTTTCGTGACAATGATACACAAAAACCCATTGCGAAAAAGAAATAAAAAATATCCAAAGTACGGCCAGGGAAAGACTCAGTGTGGTGAGGTAATACTTTATATTCGTTATTATAATGTAAATATTACTTGTTACGTACATAAAAGTTATTATGGTGAAGATCAGCAGTTGCGGGGAGTAACATTTATTGACGATTCCACAACAAGAACCCAAAACTTCGTGACATTGGGCCCACTCCATAGCAGTGGAGTCGCACAAGGTTTCCTCCAAGAAGGAATAATAGTATTGGATGGTGGCCAAGATGCTTGTGAACTGCATCATCACTAGGTAGACATTTGTCACCGTCAAGTACAGTAAAACCACGAGGCTACGAGGGAAGTTAGAATAGGTGTAATCGACAAAGAAAAGCAGGAGGTCGATGGAGAAAAAATAAAAATTATATTTGCGATAAAACCACGGGCAGCAGTTGCGGGTTACACCTTCAACTTCTTTTAGAGCTTCAAATATCTTATTGAACCTATTTAAATTTATCCAATGCCAAAAAACTGAAATTGTACAAACAACTAGTGGAAGAACTTGAGGAATGATTGCACTGACAATGCTTGCAAAATTAGTAGGTATTGGCACAGCCTTCAGTTCCACTACAAGATAATATGCGCTTGCACAACTGACAAGGATCATATAAAGGATGCTGTATGCGAGAAACTTGTAAGAAATTACAAGACTGTTGCCATCGAAAACAAAAGGGAACACTCCGCAAATTGTCGAAATTCTGAACATATTTCGCAACATATCTACGAGAGTGCCCGAGGGTTTTGTCATGTCCGGCATTGCCCTGGTTCTTGACGATCAATCCTGCCTGAAATGAAAACTAACCGCTTTTAAAATGTGGTATTTTAATTTCTTAAGCTCATATTCTATTGATTGTATGTTTATTATCTTTAATCGGTCAACATTCTGTTATTGACATTTTAACTTATTGAAACACTTACAATTTTCTTGAGTATCTATTAAAGAAATGACCTGAATATTACTATAACCTGTGTATGCGCTAGATTATATCATTCGACCCGTAATTCACCTTTTAAAAATATTCATTTTTCGTTAGAAAAATAGTGTGTGTTTTAATTAAAACAGTGTCAAGAGGTCAGTTAATCACCTAGACCAAAACAAGAACTAATTCTACTGTAAGTACAGTTGTTATTTATTGTGTACTGTTGTGAACAGTGAATAGAAGTTAAGGTGGATAACTTCCTTATCTCGCCATAGTGCCACGTAGTTAGATATCAACAGGTCAGTTGGGCTGCTGCTCTTAACCGTTGCAGTTGCGACGGCGGCACGCCGTTGATTAATTGAAGGCCAAGTTCAAGAAGACGATCTTCATTCTTGAGATGAAGAAGTCGCACTAGTGATACCAAAATATCCCCAAGCACAGCTGATGCTTATCGACAAATAGTTAAATTTAACCGATACAAAGGCAGATTTTCACACATACCAGCTCAGACAAGAGCGCTCTCTGAGAGTACCGATCCGTAACTTACACCCATCTACACCAGTTGAAGCGATACAAGACGAACATACGGCCATGGAATTTAAAGTAAGACAGGCCACCAATGTAGTGAAGGACAACAGAGAAGGACTCAGGGAAAAATAGAAATATTACATTAGCTCTATTTTTTGTTGACTTGGAACGCTCAGCAGGAGTGGATAAAATATATGAAATTAAAAGATTGGATTACACAAGTGTTGAAAAACCTTACACTAAAAGAGAAATTGTCCAGTGCCACAACTGTCAGGCATAAGGTCACACCAAGGCTTAATGCCATCATATACCAAGATGCGTGAAATGCGGACAGACACACAAGTTCGGCGAATTCACGAAATCGAAATCAGCACCCGCAGTATGTGCTCTATGCCTGGAAGGACATCCTGACAACTACAAGGGCTGTGAGATATATAAAAATATTAAAAATAAATTTTACAAATCTCGAAATTACAAAGACGAAAATTCCCAACCCGGAAGAGGACCTGCCAAAAAAGTAGACCCTAAAGTTTCCTTATCTCAGTTACTTGGGGGTAGAGACCAGACTGATAAATGTGAGGCCCTGCCGACGACAGCGACCCCAATTCCAACGTGAACATCCTGTCCCTCATAATAAACAAAACCCTCAACAACATCAAATTCTTCATATTCCTCCTCCATCACATGCCTCAGATCTTACCAGTCTGTTGGCATCTTTCGTTACTGAATTCAAATCCCTTGTTACCCCACTGATATCACTCCTCACAAATCTAGTTTCTCATCTCATCACCCCTTTGAAAAATCCTTAAATGAATCCCATCAAACCCTTATTCATTCTCCTTTGGAATGCGAATGGTATTAGAAACCACACTGACGAACTAACGGCTCTACTACTAGACAAGAACGTTGACGTAGCCCTCATTACTGAAACTCGGTAATGAGTTTAAAAATCCCACAGTACTTAAACATATCGTACTGACCATCCTGACGGTAGCACATATGCCGGTACTGCTCTCCTTGTGCACCAATCTCTCTCTCATCACCTATTTCCAACACCAACCCACGATTTCCTACAATCCAGTGCTATCATAATCAAAACCTTCTCCTTTCCTATTACCTTTGCATCAGCGTATTGCTCTCCTAACCAATCCATCTCCAATGCCCAATTTAGTTCCCTCCTCAATTCCTTAGGACATCATTCCATCCCGGGTGCAGACTTAAACTCAAAGCATCAACAGTGGGGTTCATGAACCACAAACTCTCGTGGTAGAACATTGCTGTCTGCACTCAATTCCCAACGTTTCTGCCTCCTTTCTCGTAACTCACCTACCTACTGGCCCACTGATCCTAACCGCGATCCTGATATCCTTGATTTCTTTATCCATAGTGGTTTAGGTAACCTCAATCATTCTCTTACCCGTCTTGATGATCTTTCCTCAGACCACAGTCCTTTAATACTCCATGTATCACTAGCTCCTATTCCTAAACCCTCCTCACCATCCTTCATCAGAGGTCCAGTCAACTGAAAACTCTTTCAGCAAATCCTTTCCGATCAAATTGACCTCAGAATAACCATGAAAGCCGCAGAAGACCTTGACAATGCCGTACATTCCTTTACCACCATGATTCAACAAGCAGTCTGGACTGCTTTCTCCTCAAATCACTCTCCGAAAATCCTTTTAAAAAATAACTTAGCTCAACATCTCCTCGACCTAATTCACATCAAAAGCCCTGCCAGATCATTATGGCAACGCACCAGATATCCAGCCGATCGCCGTTCCTATAATTATTACACTGAAGCAGGAATTATCCTACTTCAGATCCCAATCCTTTAACTCCTACCTTACCTCTCTCCACTCATGACAATTTCCTTTGGAATATCACCAAAAAAATCCTAAAATCCCACCATGTTTACCATACCCTCCTTCGAAGTGATAGCTACTGGGCGGCGTCATATGAAGACAAAGCTGAGGAATTCGCCAAACACCTTTCCCTTACATTCATCTCTCATCCGGAATCCAACCCCACCCACACTGCAATAGTAGAAGAATTCCTCTCTTCACCCATGCTACTCTCCTTACCACCAAAAGCAGTTAATCCTTCTGAGGTCAAACATCATTTACAAAAACTATCTCCCCGTAAATCTCCTGGATATGACCTTCTTACCCACAGATTCTTCGACAACTTCCATCCAAAGCAATCATATTCCTCATTTATATATACGATTGTATCCTACGAACTACCCACTTTTCTCTCTTATGGAAACATTCTGTCATCATCCTTTTTCTGAAACCAAGTAAACCTTCTAATAATACAACTTCCTATAGACCAATAAGTCTACTTCCGATCCTTTCAAAAATCTTTGAAAAGATTCTACTGAAACGTATCCTACCCATTATAGAATTCCAAAATCTTCCTACCCACAAATTCGGATTTCGTTCCCAACATTCCACTGTCCAAGGCATCCGAGTTATTGACCATATATCCTCAGCCCTAGAAAGCAAGCAATATTGCTCGGGTGTATTTCTGGACATTGCGAAAGCATTTCTTAATTTTTCGGCGCAAGACGTGTCCACCAGTTTATTTCAACTCCATACCACTTCCCCTCTCCGACACAGTTCGGTACCTTGGCTTCCTTCTGGACAAAAGACTAACATGTAACCCACATACGGGACTTAAAATACGACAGCTTAACCGACGATATGGCCAACTATATAGACTACTCAATAGAAAATCTCAAGTTTCAGTTGAGAACAAACTATTAATCTACAAGACAATCCTGAAACCTATCTGGACCTACAGGCTCGAACTTTGGGGGACAGCAAAACTTTCTAACATCAAACGCAATCAATCCTTCCAGTCTAAAGTTCTTCGAACAATAGTCGATGTTCCCTTTTATGTAACCAATAAAACCCTTCACAATGACCTTAATATCCCATTTGTACTTGACCTAATCCCAGACGAATTTTTCAAATTTCACCAGAATCTCACCCATCATCCTAATCCTGTAGCACAGTCTCTATCTACCTCCAGTCATCCCTACAATCCTCCTCGGAGGTTAAAACGGCAGTGGCCTCGCGACATTTTGTAAAAATGTATATATTGGAGTACTGGCCAGATTCTTCACTCATGTCCTGAGCGTCTGTTGCTCTAGTGCCCTCCATCAGTCTCCACTGGCTTACTATACCTGTGACACGGCTGGGAGAGAAGCACTGGGATCTTTTGAAGTCCTGCTTTGGCTTCCACAGTTGGGGGACAAAGCTTGATTCGGAGTCCCCTTGGCCAATGTAAATATTGTACATAGGTGTGATTGTGTTTTATTTATTTTGTTATTATTCGGCTAATCTGTTATTTTATTTATCTAGTATATCACTTTATATTTTTATTTATGTATATATAAGTTAAGCGTCGTCGGACTTTCAATATTGTCAACAGGAACTCCATCCTGGCTTCGACCTCTCCCACGCTCATCGTTTCACGCATCTTCTCGGTTATGCGATTGTACTTCGCCACGAGTACCCCCGCGTATTGTCCCCTTGTCTGTCGTTGGGACCGCCGCTCCCTAAACATTTGGAAGATATCCTCTTCCGGCGTCCACCTACCTCCTCCGAAAGCCTTCTTCAACCGCTCCTTAATCACCGGCCACGGAGTCTCCTCGTCCGCTTGAATCTGGTTCAGGACGTTCCTCCTTACTCGGCACACAAGAGCTGCTTTTAGTGCTTCTGCGTCCCCTAGGTTCACCAGGTCCTCCACCACCTTTACCTCGATTCTTGACATGAGGCGATCTCCGCCTTTCAAGAAATGGTTGAGCTCACCTACCTCGCCTCCGAAGCGTTCCAGGTGCGCAATGGCCCTCCGTAAGTCCTGCGTAGTTGTTGCTCTTATTTTTATCCATTCCAAGGCGTTGGCGTGTGCTTCTGCCAACGTGTCCCTTGGTAAGGGAGGGATCTCCTGGATCTGAGGGATCTGTGCTACCTGAGGGATTTGAGGTATCTGAGGTACCTGAGGCGTGATCTGGGGTACCTGGTTGATCTGGGGAATTTCCTGAGGTTGAGGAATTTCCGGTGCGCTTAATACTCCCGGTCTAATTAAGCCCTCGGTCGGCATCTCTCCTTTTCCTTATGGCTAAACAACAAAAAAAAAAATATACTCAGCAAAAAAAAATTACTTCCCTGACGTTTTCCCGGGTTTCGTCACCAGTTAAGCGTCGACGGACTTCAAGAATAAAAAAAAAGAAGGAAAGGGATAGAGATGCAACACTCACGGCTTCTGAATAAACACTGCTTTATTCGATCAGTAATTCTCCTTATATACATTTAGCATGTTTGTTTACATTGCCAGATGGTATTAAGGCTGATATCGCCAGTCTCCGGTCTTTATCTCCCCCCCACCAGTTTACGAACAGGCTTTTCGGAAACTTAAATAATCCTAGATCGGAGCCAACGATGACCAGCCTTAACACTTTACAATTGTTCTTACAGTATACCCTTAAAAGATACTAAAACTCACTTCCACTCAGCTGGAACGAAAAAAAAAAAACACAGAAACTAAACACAACACTTGATTCCAAGAACAGAACTCTTAATAACCTACACAAAAAAAAAATACAATTTCCTCTACAGTATTGCTATAATTCTATTTACATGAAATAATAAAAAAAAAATACACTATTTTTATGTTTTGACAGGCAAAAAAAACATATTTTTTTTTATATACAGCGGTGAGGGTACTACGAATCCGTTGGTCTATGGTCCGGTTCTATCGTTGGGAGCTTTAATTGTTCGATGTGAACGGTTCTCCTCTTTCTGGGCTCATTAACGCTTTCGATAGTTAGCAGATTATGCTCCCTAATAGCAACCACCCTGAATGGACCCTCGTACCGTAGCAATTGTTTCCCTCTGTTGGTTCCCAATCTCCGGTAAACTATTGTTCCGATCTTTAGTTCCCCCATTTGGTCGCGTACCTGCACATTCTGCCTCTCCACCCGCTTCTTCTTTTCCCGCTTAATTCTCGCCGTTATCTTTCCCCATGTTTTCTCTACCTCTACCCTATTGCTCTGAATTTGCTCTACTAACGGTTCGGTAATCGTAGTTTCCCCATAATCCCGCCTTGGCCTGCGCATCCCGAATAGAACTTCTATGGGTGAAAATCCCGTTACGGAGTGGATCGAGTGGTTATAGGCTGTTACCGCCTTCCTCATTGCCACATCCGGCTCCAACCCTTTTCCCCCCTGATATACACGGATGTGGTCGCTTAGTGTGCTGTGCAACCGTTCGATACCGCCTCTACCTTTAGGATGTCCCGGGGTGTTATAATGCCACGCAATCTCCAATCGCTTCACCTCCTCCCTAATCGCGGTATTGTCGAACTCCCTACCACCGTCCGATATAATCCCCTCGGGGACCCCATAGAACTGCACCCAGGTTTGTAGGGCTTCCGCAACTGCATTGGCTGACTTATCCATCACTTGATGTGCCATCGCCACTTTGCTGAATATGTCGATTACCGTGACCCACTTGAATCCTTTCCAGGTGAAAGTATCAATCTGGAGGTCTTGTAGCGGCATATTCCCTGTAGGTGTCTCCTCCTGAACTCCTCTGGGGGGGTGTCGATCGTATTTTGTACGCATGCATATCTCACATTTCCCAATGATTTCCTGGATGGACCTCTTCATGTCCCACCAGAAATACTTTCGACGTAATGCCTGCAACGTCTCATTCACGCCTCGGTGGATGGTTTTTCCCTGGTGATATGCCAATGTGACTGCAATCTTCGCGCCTTTCTTCAGCAAATTGTTAATAGGTACCAAATACTCTGCCATCTCAGGCACGAATCTCCGGTAATAATTAAGCGTCCCGAGAAGCCTCCGGATCTCTTTAACGTCCCGTGGTACCGCCATACGTGTGATTGCCTCCACCTTCGCTGCATCCGGTCTGACCTCCTCGCTAGAGATAGTGTGGCCTAAAAAATTAATCCGCGTTTGCCCCAGCAGGGACCTCTCGCTCGACAATTTCAGCCCGAATTGCCGCAGCCTTTCGAAAACTGATCTCAGATGCCCCACGTGTTCGGCTTCCGTTCTACTAAAAATCAGCAGGTCGTCCATGTACACTTGGCATACCGAGTCATCAATACCTCTTAGAAACTCGTCCATCAGACGTTGAAACGTTATGGGCGCGTTCTTCAGACCAAACGGCATTCTGGTGAACTCATAATGCCCCCTTTCAAATGTAAATGCCGTTCTGTGTTGGTCTTCTGGGTGCATCCGTATTTGGTGATATCCCGTTTTGAGGTCCAATGTGCTAAATACCACTGCCCCACTTAACCTATCGAGTATATCTTCGAATCTGGGGATCGGGTACTTCTCATCCAATGTGTTGTCATTTAATTTCCGGTAGTCTATTACTACCCTATATCTTTCCTTGTTATCCCCCGGCACTGCCTTCTTTTTCACCGCCCACAGGGGACTAGTAAATGATGAGGTACTATCGACGATGATCCCTTGCTCCTTTAGGCTGTCTAATTCCTCCCGAATATGCTGCCTCAGCGCCTGCGGGTATCTCCTTTCCTTCACGTAGGTTACCCTATCTTGCTTCAGTGGGATTTCATGCACCGTCCTCCCCGTTACCCCCAATACCTCGCCTTCCCTGAAGAAAATATCTTTGAACTCCGTTTGTAGCGACTTCCTCCAGTCCTCTACCCTGTTCACCGCTCCTATCCGTACCCTTCTTTCTCTCGCGACCCCTACACATTCAAACTTCCTCTTTCCCAGCCTAATACTCCAGGCTCCCCTATGGTTTCTGATGCTCATCCCTACCTGCCCTAACAGATCGCATCCTACTATGACCTGGTATTCCCGTGTCATGTTCTCCACCGCATGCACCCTTAGCTCACCCTCTTTCCCTGTCCACCGATCAAGCCCAATTATCGCCTCCCCCTCTACGCTACAGGGACCACCCAGAGTGATCAGCTGGCAGTCGCATTTCTATATCCGGAGTACCCTCTCGCTCCCGCACACTTTCCCTAACGCCCTTCGGGTCATGATAGTGCTCGAGCTACCCGTGTCCACAAGACACTTTACTCCCCCGTCTACTTCAATAATTGGCAACCAGCATGGCTTAGGTCTGACACTGTTGCATGTTGCTGTGCGGTCGCCTCTCTGCTGACACACTCCTCAGATGTCGCCCCGCTTCCTCCTTACTGCCGCCGCTCGTCGCTGCTCGCTCCGTTGGCTGCGCCTACCTCCTTCACCGCTGCTGCCTGGTTCATCCGTCTCCGTTCCCGAAGTTCCTGACTCCTCGGTTGCCTCCTCCGAAGATCCGTCCCTCTGCTGTACCCTAGCTCGCCTTTTCATTTTCTGCACATTCACCTCCATTGGTTCGTCCTGAGGTCTCTTCCTCCTGCGAAATATGTATGGGCACTGTCTTGCTATGTGCCCTTCGGTCCCGCACTCGAAGCATCTAGTGCGAGGACACTGCGCTACTAAATGTCCCGGCTTCCCACACCTGTGACATTTTCTCTCTTCCCTCCGGGGACCATTTCTCGGCCTCGACGACTGTCCGGATCTTCTTTCCACCATCATGGCCTTTTATCCACTCTGTTGCCTTGTGTCCCTCTTCCTCCAACCTGTCGGGGCTGTCCGTGGTCGTCTATCCGTCACTCGGATCCATCCCGGTTTCTCCACGTCCATCCGTGTCTCTTCCTCTCTTGCACTTAGGTCGATCATCTCCTGGGCGCATTCGAGGAACGATCGCTCTCTGGGCAGTCCGTCCCTCTTCCCCGTTTCCTTAGCCAGCTGGACTTTCAATATTGTAAACATGAACTCCATCCTGGCTTCGACCTCTCCCACGCTCATCGTTTCACGCATCTTCTCGGTTATGCGATTGTACTTCGCCACGAGTACCCCCGCGTATTGTTCCCTAGTCTGTCGTTGGGACCGCCGCTCCCTAAACATTTGGAAGATATCCTCTTCCGGCGTCCACCTCTACCTCCTCCGAAAGCCTTCTTCAACCGCTCCTTAATCACCGGCCACGGAGTCTCCTCGTCCGCTTGAATCTGGTTCAGGACGTTCCTCCTTACTCGGCACACAAGAGCTGCTTTTAGTGCTTCTGCGTCCCCTAGGTTCACCAGGTCCTCCGCCACCTTTACCTCGATTCTTGACATGAGGCGATCTCCGCCTTTCAAGAAATGGTTGAACTCACCTACCTCGCCTCCGAAGCGTTCCAGGTCCGCAATGGCCCTCCGTAAGTCCTGCGTAATTGTTGCTCTTATTTTCATCATTGTTCGTCATTGCTCTTATTCATGTAATTGTTGGCGTGTGCTTCTGCCAACGTGTCCCTTGGTAAGGGAGGGATCTCCTGGATCTGAGGGATCTGTGCTACCTGAGGGATTTGAGGTATCTGAGGTACCTGAGGCGTGATCTGGGGTAAATGGTTGATTTGGGGAATTTCCTGAGGTTGAGGAATTTCCGGTGCGCTTAATACTCCCGGTCTAATTAAGCCCTCGGTCGGCATCTCTCCTTTTCCTTATGGCTAAACAACAAAAAAAAAAAATATACTTAGCAAAAAAAAATTACTTCCCTGACGTTTTCCCGGGTTTCGGCACCAGTTAAGCGTCGACGGACTTCAAGAATAAAAAAAAAGAAGGAAAGGGATAGAGATGCAACACTCACGGCTTCTGAATAAACACTGCTTTATTAGATCAGTAATTCTCCTTATATACATTTAGCATGTTTGTTTACATTGCCAGATGGTATTAAGGCTGATATCGCCAGTCTCCGGTCTTTATCTTATATATATATATATATTTTTTTTTTTTCCCCTTTTTTGTGATAACAAACACTATAGCCCTATTACCAATGCCCTTCAGTGTGGTGGACTATATTAATACTCAATAAAACAAAAAAAAGTACAAAGTTATAGATCAATCGATTTTTTTTTTTTGCAAAACAATAAAAATATGTATATATATATATATATATTATTAGTATACATATACATATATATATATATATATATATATATATATATATATATATATATATATATATATATATAAATATATGTATTCATGTTTTTATGAATTATAATGTATATACATTTTTATTGTTCTACACAAATAATAACAAATCGATTGATGTATTATTATACATAAGTTATGACATAGACATACATGCAGAGCCAAGTCAGAATAAGTAGCAATATCAGAGAAAATAGTAATATAAAAAATTGATACAATTTTATCATTTTTATTTCAGATCCTAGGGCGCATTGACATGAACCCTCGGAATAACTATTTAATATTTCTCGACTTAGTATCACAAAAAAAAGTTTATACTGTGACCACACGTAAGATAAATATAGATCCTGATAAAATCAAAAACATTAAATACTTATGATAAACTGACCTTCTGAACTGTTTAATGACAATGATGGACGAAAACCCATAACGAAAAAGAAATCAAAGTTGTCCAAATTACGGCCACTACAAGATTAAATGCTGTAAAAAAATACTCATACGTGTTCGTTATGATAATGTAGATATTACTCGTTACGAACATGAAGGTAAGAATGGTGAAGATCAGCAGTTGTGGGGAGTAACATTTATTGACGATTCCACAACAAGAACCCAAAACTTCGTGACATTGGGCCCACTCCATAGCAGTGGAGTCGCTCAAGTTTTCCTCCAAGAAGGAATAATAGTATTGGATGGTGGCCAATATGCTTGTGAACTGCATCATTACAACGTAGACATTGGTCATCGTCAAGTACAGCAAAACCACGAGGCTACGAGGAAGTTTAGAATAGATGTAATCGACAAAGAAAATTAGAAGATCGATGGAGAAAAAATAAAAATTATGTTTGCGATAAAACCACGGGCAGCAGTTGCGGGTTACACCTTCAACTTCTTTTAGAGCTTCAAATATCTTATTGAACTTATTTAAATTTATCCAATGCCAAAAAACTGAAACTGTAGAAACAACTAGTGGAAGAACTTGAGGACTGATCGTACTGACGATTCTTGCAAAATTAGTAAGTATTGGCACAGTCTTCAGTTCCACAACAAGATAATATGCGCTTGCACAACTCACAAGGACCATATAAAGGATGCTGTATGCGAGAAACTTGTAAGAAATTACAAGACTGTTGCCATCGAAAACAAAAGGGAACACTCCGCAAATTGTCGAAATTCCGAACATATTTCGCAACATATCTACGAGAGTGCCCGAGGGCTTTGTCAAGTCCGGCATTGTCCTGGTTCCTGCCTGAAATGAAAACCAACCGCTTTTAAAATGTGATGTAAAATGAAATTTTAATTTCGTAAGATCATCTTGATATTGATTGTATGTTTATCATCTTTAATCGGTCAACATTCTATCAATAATTTCAACTAGTTTTTAACAATAGTCTATCAATAGTTTTAACTTATTGGAACGCTTACCATTTTCTTGAGTATCTATTAAAGAAATGACCTAAATATTACTCTAATCTGTGTATTATGTTACTATATATATATATATAGTAACATAATTTCACAGAAACGAAATAATTAATAAACAATGTGAACTAGAATACTTTTGTATGAAGGTCAAAGATTGTTTGAAATTTAATAAATTACTAAAAGCGGTTATTTATTAAATCTACGAGACGAAATGTTTTTGTAACATTAGCTTGTCAGGGAAAATACTAAAAAGTAGAGTATGCAGTATTGAATAGATGCTGGGTTATTTGTAAATTACTACTCAATTTCGTCTTAGCTTCAAGCAAAATTGGACTAGCGGTTTGCGAAATATAAGTTGTGAAAAAAAAGTAGAAAATAGTAGACGGAATTTCTTAAAACTAGTATGAAATCTTTTGGGTACTAATCCGCACAATTATTTATGCAATTTACAATCATTCCTCGTACCCCAATGAAGCTCCATACTAACATATTTAATCCTACAAAAATCTTTAAAATATTACTTTTTGGGCCCGTTGGGCTAACGGGAGGAATGTAAAAGTTAAGAGTGTGTTCCTTGTCTTAACATTTAATCACAGATCCATTCCTTAGGGAGAAGTAGTTTAGGCTTTAAAAAGTTTCTTCAGAGGATCATGTAATAATGATCAAAAATATTAAATACTTATTAATTATTAAATACTTATTAATTATTGATATATCGAAGTATCGATAAGTTTACAATATTCCTGGCGAATCTTGAATTAAGATAAATACAGATCCTGATTTATTATATAATAATAATCAAAAATATCGAATAATTCTTATAAACTAACCTTTTCAACTGTTTCATGACAATGATGAACGAAAACCCATTGCGAAAAAGAAATAAAAAATATCCAAATTACGTCCATGGCAAGATTAAATGCGGTAATAAAATATTCTTTATTCGTTATGATAATGTAAATATGACATGTTGCGTACAAGAAAGTGATTATGGTGAATACCATTAGTTGTGGGGAGTAACATGTATTGACAATTTCACAACAATAGCACAGGACTTCGTGAAATTGGACCCACTTCGTGGCCGTTGAATCGCATAAGGTTTCTTCCAAGAAGGAATAATAGCTCTGGATGGTAGCCAAGATACTAGTAAACTGTATCATCACGAGGTAGACATAGGTCATCACTAAGTACAGCAGAGCTAGGAGGACCGTAGGGTAAGTACCAGATATGCAATCGATAACGAACATTAGGAGATCGATAGAGAACAAATAGAAGTACTGCTTCCGGTAAGCCCACGGGCAGCAGTTTTGGGTACCATCTTCAACTTCTTTCAAAGCTCCAAATATCTTATTGAACTTATTTAAATGTATCCAATGCCAAAATACTGAAACTGTACAAACTGTTAGTGGAAAAATATAAGGAGTTGTCATGCTGAAAATCTTTGCGTAATTAAAAAGCTTTGGTATATTCTTTAATTCAGCAATAAGATAATATGTGGTTGTGCAACTGGCAAAAATTACATGGGCCATGCTGTATGCAACAAACTTGTAAGAAACGACAAGATTGTTGTCATCGAAAACAAAAGGGAACATTCCGAAAAATGTCGAAATTCGAAACATATTTCGAAACATATCTTGGAGAGTGCCCGAGGGTCTTGTCATGTCCGGCATTGCATTGGTTCTTGACGATAAGTCCTGCCTGTCTGCAATGAAAATCAACCGCTTTTACAATCTGTTATTCTAATTTCGTAAGCTCTTATTCTATTAAGTGTATGTTTGTTATCTTTGATCTGTCAACATTCAGTTATCGACGTTTTAACTTATTGCCACGCTTTCCAGTCTTTTCAATGTCCATTTAAGAAAGGACCTCAATAGTACTCTAATATATTATTTTAATTGAATTTTGCATAACAAAACAATTAGTGACCTAAATAAAAATTTTTTTGTTTTAATATTGATAAACGCGTTCTGTTACAATATCAGACATCGGTAATAGTAGTGAGAAAAGAGTTAATTTATACCATGTATACAATGAATATAATAAATGCTTCTCTATCAACCATTATTGAATATATAAGGGCAATCAATTTCGTTAGATAAAACATGGAAACAATTAAAGGTTAAAATTTTAAAGTTTGGAAAATTTTTCATATTTTGAAAAGCTGTAGTTCTAAGCCTATTTAGTTTACACTTTTATTACTTCTGGTCTCAAATTGTAGTAAATTTAGTCTACTTTAAAAATGAATTGAATTTTTTTTTTGTCTATAATGAGCCCTTTCCTGGTCAAAATGAGGGGAAACCGTCAAATGTAGGGGAAAAGTCCGAAAATGTAGGAATTTTGGGGGTATTCAAAAGTAATCCAACGGGTTTCCCAATAGGAGATTGGGGACTTATCATCTCAATCACATTTTAAACAAGAAAACGAAAGATTCCTTCTTCCACAACAGTTTTCGTGATAAGGTTACTGGTCTATTACTCAAGGAAGCGTTTTTTTTTTGTTTTTTTGTTATTTGTGGATTGAAATAGAACTAACGACTAATCAGGAATTTCATCTTTAAAGTGTTTCAATTTTTTATTCCTTTTTTTCAATTATTAAATAATGTAATACAAAATTAGAGTAATTATGTCAAAGCACGCTGATTCGTAAAATGAATTCACCAGCAGTCTATTATGTTAGGGTACAGGTTGCTAATCTTACTGTCTAGGGTAAGATTTTTATCAAGTGGCGGAGAGAGGTACCGGAAGACAGGTAACTCTTTTTCCACCTTCTTGGCTATTTCTAAGTGGTAAGTGCGTGTCCCTGTTAATTTCCACTGTCTATTATCCTTCAATCTTAAAAATGCCACAGCCGCCTCACCCATTATCCATAGGTGTAGCGGAGTCAATGACAATAAGATTTCCAGAGCCTTTGTAACGCGAAACGCCCCAGAAATGATAATGCATACTATTCTTTGAATGCGACATGGTTTAATTATTGTCGTATATATCCAATGCATGACTTTAGAGCTAAAGCCCCAAGTTATACTTACAGCACGTATACTTACTTGCCAAAAGGCAAGAAAAAATAGTTTTCCTTTTGATTTCTGTCAAATGTAGTCCCCGTTCAGTTTTGAATCTACGGTAATACCAAGATATTTGACATTCTGCCTGAGTTAATAGTCATGGGAAACCTCAATGCAAGGAGCAGAGATCACTGAAGGGCCTACAGATGCATGGGGTACTTTGGTGGTGACAGGGCATTAAACAATAACGGAAGACGTCTTTAGAATTCTGCACTGGCCATTCATTATCTTTATATAGTCTTCTTATCCTCGTAATGAGAATGAGAGAGGGCACTAAAGCCACAGACACTCACGACATGAGTGGAGAAGCCGTTGCCAGAACTCCAATGACATATTTACGAAAGATATTATATTACCATATATCAAAAGAAATTACTATTTCATATAAAATTTTAATAACTAATTATTGATATATCGAAGTTCACAACATTTCTAGCTAATCTTGAATTAAGATAAATACAGATCCTGATTTATTATGTAATAATAATCAAAAACATTAAATACTTATTATAAACTAACCTTCTCAACTGTTTCGTGACAATGACGCACAAAAACCCATAACGAAAAAGAAATAAAAAATATCCAAAGTAAGGTCAGGGCAAGACTCAATGTGGTAAGGTAATACTTTATATTCGTTATGATAATGTAAATATTACTTGTTACGTACATAAAAGTTATTATGGTGAAGACCAGAAGTTGCGGGGAGTAACATTTATTTACATTTTTACAACAAGACACCAACACTTCGTGATATTGGGCCCACTCCATGGCAGTGGAGTCGCACAAGGTTACCTCCAAGAAGGAATAATAGTATTGGATGGTGGCCAAGATGCTAGTGAACTGCATCATCACTAGATAGGCATTAGTCACCGTCAAGTACAGTAAAACCACGAGGCTACGAGGGAAGTTAGAATAGGTGTAATCGACAAAGAAAAGAAGGAGGTCGATGGAGAAAAAATAAAAATTCTGTTTGCGATAAAACCACGGGCAGCAGTTGCGGGTTACACCTTCAACTTCTTTGAGAGCTTCAAATATCTTATTGAACTTATTTAAATTTATCCAATGCCAAAAAACTGAAACTGTAGAAACAACTAGTGGAAGAACTTGAGGACTGGTCGCACTGACAATGCTTGCAAAATTAGTAAGTATTAGCACAGCCTTCAGTTCCACTACAAGATAATATGCGCTTGCACAACTGACAAGGACAATATAAAGGATGCTGAATGTGAGAAACTTGTAAGAAATTACAAGACTGTTGCCATCGAAAACAAAAGGGAACACTCCGCAAATCGTCGAAATTCTGAACATATTTCGAAACATATCTACAAGAGTGCCCGAGGGTTTTGTCATGTCCGGCATTGCCCTGGTTCTTGACGATCAATTCTGCCTGAAATGAAAACCAACCGCTTTTGAAATGTGATATTTTAATTTCTTAAGCTCATATTCTATGGATTGTATGTTTATTATCTTTAATCGGTCAACATTCTGTTATTGACATTTTAATTTATTGAAACTCCTACCATTTTCTTGAGTATCTATTAAAGAAATGACCTGAATATTACTATAACCTGTGTATATATAGTAACATAATTTCACAGAACGAAATAATTAATTAATTTATTTATTTGTTTGAATGTTTCGGCCACTGGGGTCATTTACACTGAAGTCAATTACTTGAAGTTTTTTTTTTATAACTATCGATAATGTTTAAGAATTTAATAAGTCGTGAAGTCGTGTCTGGGTCCTGTCTCTATATTTGTTCTGGTTCTTTGGAAAATCTGTAGGAGTCGTGAGCCATACTTTCCGTTAGTATGTAAACCAATGTTAGAATACATCCGCAGTAGGAACATGTTGGCGGTTCTTCCTTCTTATCGGATATCCATGGCTAAGTCGGCAATTGCCAATTCTGAGGCGGTTTAGAACAACCTATTCTCTCCGTGCTAGCTGTAGACTTTTTCATGGATGTTTAACATATTGTTCGGTTTTTCTTGAGTTATTTTCTCCCATGCCAAACCATTGATTTTGCCATTCCAGCCATTCTTTTCCAATGATCCAAGATATTAGATCTTACTGAAAATACTTGACCATTTTTTATTGCTCGTTTCGACTGTGCATCTGTATTTTCATTTCAAGGAATTCCACTGTGACTAGGTATCCAAAAAATAATATTCAACAACCAGCATCTTTCAATGTTTTTAATTGTATTTTTATTTCTATATTTAGAGAGCGTGTGATAAAGGGGTCTAGTAGAGATTGTATAGCAGATTTAGAATCTGAACATATTGTCGGTTGATTCCTAGAAGTTGTGCGGTATACACTGAGGAGAAGGGTTGCAGCGAAATGACTTGTTACGATTTAAATGGAGACGCCCAACCTAATGTTTACTTTTCTACTTCTACTACGTAGGAAAACAATTGATAATTGAATAAAATCATCGATGTAAAGTTGCAACTGATTTTCTGAGCATCTAAAATCCAATAAACGGGTTTTCAGCCATTGGGCAGTGTGTGTCAACGATTATCCTTCGAAAGGCTGAAACTTCTTCGTTGATTATTTGGGTTGTGGTCTTTGACGTCTCTTTCCATCAAATCGGATGGGCATATGAAGCTGCGCATTAGATTCTCAACAAAACAGAAATTCACCATCATCCCTTACATCCCTCTAAAGCCCTGAACTAGCATCTTTTATCCTAAAAACCCGTTAAGATGATACTTTTAGTTGGACTCACAGGTTGAAAGGAAAAATTAATGAAATTAAGAGGGTGTTCATTGTCTTTAAAATCAATCATAGATTGTAACCCCTTACATACGAACATATTGGGTTGACAAATAAGTCCTTTCGGTTTTCCTGGGTGAAATAAAATTTAATGTACTATAGACATAAAATTTATTTTAATCTACAATATATTGACTATTATTTAATATGACTTTTTCCCATCTTTCCACTAACTGCATAATGAATGTATGGGGTTTATTGTTAAAAAACTGACCCAATTAGTTTTTGATGTCCTCTTCCTTTTGGAATTTCTTTCCATTCATGGAGTTCTGCAGAGATCGGAATAAGTGGTAGTCTCTTGAAACTAGTCTGGTGAATATTGAGGGTGGGGCACAAGGTCCCATCCAAGGCTCAATAATTTATTGCGAGTGACCAATGAGGTTTGGGGCCTAGCGTTGTCTTGGTGGAACACAACACCCTTCCGATCATTCATAACTCTTCAGCAAGTTCTCCATATGCGATGTTACTATATCCATTGGAAAGCTGAATTATTGCTCCTCAAATCCGTATGAAAGGTTTTTTGATTTAATACATCAAAACAAAACTCCTTATAGGTTTTTTTTTTTTTTTATCTCCATTTGTAGTTTGTTTATGAAAGCCCTGTTGATGTCATTTTGTGTAGTTTATGTGGCCTTAAATTCTTGCTAAATTTCTTGTAGATAGCTAAAGTCGTATTGAAGCTATAACATTTTTTTGGGAATTTCGGAAAAAAATCATGTGAGGGGACCCAATTATTATGCCTGAAAATATAGCCGTGCTTGTGCAAATGGTTTTCTAAACTTCTGTGCTACATATTTAAGGACATCTCCCACCCAATCTCGCACTGATTGGGTGTGATTTTGATCATCAATGACCGTAACATTACTCGTTTCATGTGGACGACCAGACCATTGAGCATCATTGATGTCAAAATTTCCTGAATGAAATATGGCAAACCAATTTTGACTGGTGCGTTCGGTTAAGGCATGATTCTCGTAAACAGCAACTTTTTCTATGAGCTTCTGCAGCATACTTGCATTTATAATAATACAACGAAATTTGCTGATATTTTCTTAAATATTCACAGTGCAATAGCAAACACAATACTAAGCTAGTTTCAACGAGAGTTAACAGATATATTTATTAACATATTACAAACAGGATACACAATCCACCTTAGGGATTAATGCATCAGATAAGAAGTGTATCATAGTGACATAAAAATATACAGAAAACTAGAAAGGACTTATTTGCCAACCCAATATTTCAATAATGTTCAGATTTCTTTATTTCAGGAAGTACTTTGCTTGTGGCTCTATCTGGACAAGAGACTTACAAGGAGAACTCATACTGCACTGAAAATAAAACAAGGGAGCAAACGACTTGGCTATTATCCAGGTAACTAGGTTGACGCTCCAAATTATCATTAATTAAATAACTTACCATCTACAAAGTAGTTATAAAAAAATTATTAACATTTATTATGAGAATAAGTATATTAATAAGAATTTTTATTTCTTCTACAAGACTGTCTATTGTTTAAATTTTAGGGGAAAAGCATTTGAATGAAATTATTTAATTTAAAAAAAAATAACTAGAAGAAAATAAAAATTGAGTAAATAATGACTGATATCTATAAAATGTTAACATTTACATTATAAACAAAAAAAAAAACTTGCTACTATCATGTAAAAAATACTTTGTTTTAAAAATATCCTCATTTCGATAAGCTCACCAGTGAATTTCCTTGTAAACACTTTTTAATGTTTGAAATAAAGTTTTCGATAGTAAATTTTAATATTGTTACGTTCAGTCCTGCGCAAGCGCTAATTTCTAACACACCATCTGTTATTTCGTTTCCAACAAGTGGTTACGTTTCCAGTTACTTAGTCAACTATAGTGTTGAGAAGTAGTGCCATTTGAACAATTATTGCGTTCATCAAATGAACATAAACACGGTGAGTAACCGCTTGTTTTTAAGTTTATTGAACAGTATAAACTACAATAGTTTTAGGTGGAGAGATTATCTGTCATATTTTTATCAATCAGTAGTACCCCACTCAGTCAGTAGTCGGTCGGCTGCCTGAGGAAGTGGGTTATACGTCACTCGGCCCTCCATCGGTCTACGTAATATTTACGCACTAGATTATTTTACTTTTTCAGCCAGATTATTATAAATGCGTAAAAGATCGAAAAGGTTAAGTAAAACTAGTTCTCAAAGCTCACCTGTAAAAGAAAGACCAAGGCGTTCCAATAAACAAACACCTCTATCAACAATTGACAAACAGACTGAAACGAATAACAATTCTCAACCTGGTTCTTTGAACCAAATTATAGACGAATATCCATTTTTCACCTCAAACCCAAACCTGTTCTTATCATCAGAAGATAAAATGAGAACAGTATCAACCCCCAGTGAGCCTAAATCGGCTCCAATGTTCGTCAGAAATATCAAAAACTTTCCATTATTTTGTCAGCATCACTAGCGTATCCAGGATTTAATTTTGGGGGGGGGGCTTCAGCCCGAAACCTTTTTTTTTCATAAAAATAACGATATTTACTTTGGAAAAACAGAAAGAAACTAGCTACCTATATGAAATGGTGTTTAAGCTATTCGTTAAGTACTTTTAAATGTAATTACACGAACAATAATACTTTAAGAGGTATTTTTTAAATTTTTTTCCCATAAAACGTGGTTATATTTTTCCATTTTGGGGGGGCTTCAGCCCGAAAGCCCCCCCCCCCCCCCCGTAGATCCGCCCGTGGTCAGCATCTCAATAAATTATTGACTATAGTAAGTATGTATGCCATAGTACAACCAATGACACCAAACTGATGTGAAAACACACCGAATTCTTCGGGAACATGTAGAAAAATCGTAAAATACTTCTGAGTCAAAGGCTGAATTTCACACGTGCCAGTTATATCAAGAGAGTACTGAGAGTAGTGACAAGATGCCTCCATAATGCAACTCTACCTGATGAAATCAAAGAAGAATTGGCGGCTTTAGTTTTCAATGTCCATCAAATAGTTAGGATATATAAAGACAATAATGAGCAGCCGGGAACGAATAACTAGCCCTATCACTATTTCTTTTAGACCTACAGAGCGCTCTAAGAGTCGAAAAAAATTATAAACTACCTATTATGTACTATATCAGTATAGTTGTGGAAAAAACATACACTAAAAGTGAAATAGTCCAATGTCATAATTGCCAATCTTATAGCCACATTAGAAGCTACTGCCACCGCTTACCCCAATGTGTGAAGTGTGGACACACACCTCAACACAGGTCTGAGAAATTTACCATCTCCAGGGAAACTACCCAAAAAATTACAAGAGATGCCAAACATATAAAATCTTGAAATCAAGAATCAGCACTTAGAGAGGAAGAGACCTCCAGGACTTACAGACCCCCAAGGCAACCTACAAGACGTGTAAACAATGAAGGTCCTTAGACAAACTCAACCGAAACCTCACGATCCACCATCCCAACATAATAACACCAAAAATTCCAATCCTCACCAAATCTCATATATTCCTCCTCCTAACAATTCCAATGACCTCAGCAGCCTCCTGAAATCATTCATCACCGAGTTCAGATCTTTTATCGCTCAACTCTATACTTACAAAGGTCATATCTGATCTTATCCCACCGTCTAGAATTTCTTAAATGTTCTCCAAACCCGTTTCCATTCTGGAATGCGAATGGTGTTCGAAACCACACCAACGAACTTACTTTTTTTCTACAGAACAATAACATTGACATAGCCTTAATAACTGAGATCCGACTATTTAACAAACGGCTGTACAACATACCTGGTTAAAAGATTTATTGAACTGACTATCCTGATGGAACAGCACATGTAGGCACTGCTATCATTTCCTTTGTTAATTCCTTAGAACACCATTCCCTTATAGGTACAGTATACATTACCTTAATGCCAAAAACCAGCAGTGGGGAGCCAGAACCACGAATTTCCGCAGACGAACATTGCTATCTTCACTTAATTCTCACAATAGCAACATCCTTTCCCCTGATACTTCCACATACTGGCCAACCGATCCTAACCCTACCCCTGACCCTTCTATCCTTGACTTCTTCATTCACAAAGGTCGCTGCTAAATTTCTCAGTTGTACAGCTCGATGACCTTTCTTCAGACAACAGTCCTCTTAACCTAACCCTTTCCACATCTCCTGTCTCCAAATTATCTACTCTCTCAATCATCAGAAGCCCAGACATCTAGAATCTTTTCCACTAAACAATAACAGATGCAATAGACCTCAGAGTATCCCATAAATCTCTCAAGACCTAGATAATGCAGTTAGTTCCTAGATAAATACAGATAAATAAATACAGATAAGAGATAAATACAGATATAGATAAATACAGATAAGATAAATACAGATCCTGATTCATTATATAATAATAATCAAAAACATTAAATACTTTTTATAAACTAACCTTCTCAACTGTTTCATGACAATGATGGACGAAAACCCATAACGAAAAAGAAATCAAAGTTGACCAAATTACGGCCACTACAAGATTAAATACTGTGAAAAACAACTCATACGTGTTCGTTATGATAATGTAGATATTACTCGTTACGAACATGAAGGTAAGAATGGTGAATATCAGCAGTTGCGGGGAGTAACATTTATTGACGATTCCACAACAAGAACCCAAAACTTCGTGACATTGGGTCCACTCCATAGCAGTGGAGTCGCACAAGGTTTCCTCGAAGAAGGAATAATAGTATTGAATGGTGGCCAAGATGCTTGTGAACTGCATCATCACGACGTAGACATTGGTAATCGTCAAGTACATCAAAAACAGGAGGCTACGAGGAAGTTTAGAATAGATGTAATCGACAAAGAAAATTAGAAGATCGATGGAGAAAAAATAAAAATTATGTTTGCGATAAAACCACGGGCAGCAGTTGCGGGTTACACCTTCAACTTCTTTTAGAGCTTCAAATATCTTATTGAACTTATTTAAATTTATCCAATGCCAAAAAACTGAAACTGTAGAAACAACTAGTGGAAGAACTTGAGGACTGATCGTACTGACGATTCTTGCAAAATTAGTAAGTATTGGCACAGTCTTCAGTTCCACAACAAGATAATATGCGCTTGCACAACTGACAAGGACCATATAAAGGATGCTGTATGCGAGAAACTTGTAAGAAATTACAAGATTGTTGCCATCGAAAACAAAAGGGAACACTCCGCAAATTGTCGAAATTCCGAACATATTTCGCAACATATCTACGAGAGTACCCGAGGGTTTTGTCATGTCCGGCATTGTCCTGGTTCCTGCCTGAAATGAAAACCAACCGCTTTTAAAATGTGCTATTTTAATTTCGTAAGATCATCTTGATATTGTTGATATTGATTGTATGTTTATTATCTTTAATCGGTCAACATTCTATCAATAATGATGTTTTAACTTATTGGAACGCTTATCATTTTCTTGAGTATCTATTAAAGAAATGACCTAAATATTACTCTAACCTGTATATGTATTTATATATATATATATATATATATATATATATATAGTAAAAATTTCCTTATTGAGTATCACAACTATCTGTCTCTTGGACATTGGTTATAGCGAGATAGGATGACATTCACATTATATGTAAAAAAAAAAAATAAAATAATAATCAAAAGTATATACAATAGATAATAAAATAAAATAATCTGAAAAAAATGAGAAAATTAAGACTAAGCAAAAAACACATGCATACCTATATACAATCAGGCGAGGGAACTCCAGGAGAACCCTGCGCTACTCTCTCAACCGCGTCACTGGTACTAAAGCCAGCGGAGATTGATCGAGAGCACTTAAGCCACATACACTCATGTCTTGAGTGATGAATCTGGCCATTGCCAGAACTCCAATGTAAACAATCTACAAAAGGTCACGAGGCCACTGCCGTTTCAACCTTCTTGGAGGATTATAGGGATGGGAGGTGCTTGATAGGGATTGTGCAAGAGAATTTGGGTGGTACGTAAGGTTCTGGTGAAATTTGGAGAATTTATATACATAGTAATATATTTCACAAAACGAAATAATTAATAAACAATGTGAACTAGAATACTTTTGTATAATTTCCTCAACTATTTTATTAAGTACATAATTACTTATACTTGAAGGTCAAATATTGGTTTGAAATATAATAAATTACTAAAATCGGTTATTTATTAAATCTACGAGACGAAATGTTTTTGCAACATTAGCTTGTCAGGGAAAATACAAAAAATTAGAGTATGCAGTATTGAATAGATGCTGGGTTATTTGTACATTACTACTCAATTTCGTCTTAGCTTCAAGCAAAAATTGGACTAGCGGTTTGCGAAATATAAGTTGTGAAAAAACTGTAGAAAATAGTAGACGGAATTTTTTAAAACAAGTATGGAATCTTTTGGGTACTAATCCGCACAATTATTTATGCAATTTACAATCATTCCTCGTACCCCAATAAAGCTCCATACTAACATATTTAATCCTACAAAAACCTTTAAGATATTACTTTTAGTTGGGCTAACGGGAGGAATGTAAAAGTTTAGAGTGTGTTCCTTTTCTTAACATTTAATCACAGATCCATTCCTTAGGTAGAAGTAGTTTAGGCTTTAAAAAGTTTCTTCAGAAGATCATGAATGATCAAAAATGTTAAATACTTATTAATTATTAAATACTTACTAATTATTGATATATCGAAGTATCGATAAGTTTACAACATTCCTAGCAAATTTTGAATTAAGATAAATACAGATCCTGATTTATTATATAATAATAATCAAAAATATTGAATAATTCTTATAAACTAACCTTTTCAACTGTTTCATGACAATGATGAACGAAAACCCATTGCGAAAAAGAAATAAAAAATATCCAAATTACGTCCATGGCAAGATTAAATGCGGTAATAAAATATTCTTTATTCGTTATGATAATGTAAATATGACATGTTGCGTACAAGAAAGTGATTATGGTGAATACCATTAGTTGTGGGGAGTAACATTTATTGACAATTTCACAACAATAGCACAGGACTTCGTGAAATTGGACCCAATTCGTGGCCGTTGAGTCGCATAAGGTTTCTTCCAAGAAGGAATAATAGCTCTGGATGGTAGCCAAGATACTCGTAAACTGTATCATCACGAGATAGACATACGTCATCACCAAGTATAGCAGAGCTAGGAGGACCGTAGGGTAAGTACCAGATATGCAATCGATAACGAACATTAGGAGATCGATAGAGAACAAATAGAAGTACTGCTTCCGGTAAGCCCACGGCCTGCAGTTTTGGGTACCATCTTCAACTTCTTTCAAAGCTCCAAATATCTTATTGAACTTATTTAAATGTATCCAATGCCAAAATACTGAAACTGTACAAACTGTTAGTGGAAAAATATAAGGAGTTGTCATGCTGAAAATCTTTGCGTAATTAAAAAGCTTTGGTATATTCTTTAATTCAGCAATAAGATAATATGTGGTTGTGCAACTGGCAAAAATTACATGGGCCATGCTGTATGCAACAAACTTGTAAGAAACGACAAGATTGTTGTCATCGAAAACAAAAGGGAACATTCCGAAAAATGTCGAAATTCGAAACATATTTCGAAACATATCTTGGAGAGTGCCCGAGGGTCTTGTCATGCCCGGCATTGCATTGGTTCTTGACGATAAGTCCTGCCTGTCTGCAATGAAAACCAACCGCTTTTACTGTTATTCTAATTTCGTAAGCTCTTATTCTATTAAGTGTATGTTTGTTATGTTTGATCGGTCAACATTCAGTTATCGACGTTTTAACTTATTGCCACGCTTTGCAGTCTTTTTAATGTCCATTTAAGATAGGATCTCAATAGTACTCTAATATATTATTGGAATTGAATTTTGCATAACAAAATAATTAGTGACCTAAAAAAAAACATTTTTTGTTTGAATATTGATAAACGCGTTCTGTTACAATATCAGACATCGGTAATAGCAGTGAGAAAAGAGTTAATTTATACCATGTATACAATGAATATAATAAATGCTTCTCTATCAACCATTATTGAATATATAAGTTCAATCAATTGCGTTAGATAAAACATGGAAACAATTAAAGGTTAAAATTTTAAATTTTGGAAAATTTTTCATATTATGATAAGCTGTAGTTCAAAGCCTATTTAGATTAATTTTTTTACTTCTGGTCTCAAATTTAAATTTTTAAATTTAGTCTACTTTAAAAATGAATTGAATATTTTTTTTTGTCTATAATCAGCCCTTTCCTGGTCACAATGAGGGGAAGCCATCAAATGTAGGGGAAAAAAGTCCGAAAATGTAGGAATTTTGGGGGTATTCAAAAGTAATCCAACGGGTTTCATAATAGGAGATTGGGGACTTATCATCTCAATCACATTTTAAACAAGAAAACAAAAGATTCCTTCTTCCACAACTTGACACAATAGTTTTCGTGATAAGGTTACTGGTCTATTACTCAAGGAAGCGTTTTCTTTTATGATTTGTTATTTGTGTATTAAAAATGAACTAACGACTGTAATCAGGAATTTCATCTTCAAAGTGTTTTAATTTGATATTCCTTTTTTTTTAAATTATTAGTAATAATTTATAATTACAGTAATAAATACATTTTTTATTAAAATGTAATAAAAAATTAGACTAATTATGTAAAAGCACGATGATTCGTAAAACGAATTCACCAGCAGTTTAAAAGCTGTATGCAAGCAAAATATGCAATTTCATAAAAATCATTTCAAGGAACTGATGAAGAAGAAGAAACATCTTAACCAAAAGGGGAGATAAAGTATTTTGTGATTTTTTTTTTAATTAGACACTATTGATTTATAAAATATATCATTATTAAAATACAAATCATGTTTTTTTAAATTTGATTATCCTTATCATTCACTTAAGCTTATCTTCTGCTGTAAATTGAACCATTATGGCGATATAAGTGGTCGCTGTTGATATCATCTGCAACAAAAATGTTTATACATTTTGACTGATTTTATAATATTTCCGGTTATATATTAGTAATATGGAATTTATATATTATAAATTACTCACTCTGAAGAGCAAAGGATAATCGAAGCTCAAAAATCCCATTGCTAAAAACTCGACTTCACGCTTAGGTTTGAAGTGATAGATTATTTTCTTCTATAAAAAAAAAGAAGAACGTTATTAATAATTATAATAAAATATGATTTTAGTTTTTCTAAATCTTATACCATATTTATTTATTTTTTGTTTCCTACCTATACTAGGTAAGGAAAATATTGCGATCGGTTGAAATTTCCGATACGCGCTTTTTGACGAATCTATAAATTTTAGAGCTCCCTGAGTCCGAAAAACACATTTTTAGCAATTGGTCTGTTTGTCTGTCCGAGCAAATATTTTTTAGGGAACTAGTGAACCGATTTTTTATTTATTTTTTTATTTTGTAGGATTTTGCTGCGCAGTAAATGAAAAACATGTTTTTATATAGACTGTAGGGTGAAAACGGCTCTAAGGATTCTGATGAAACTTTCCTATAATGTTCTAATAATTGTCCTTCCAATTTTCGTACACGGACCGAATTCTCGAAAAAAATCAGGAAAAATAGTTTTAAAGAAAAGAAAAAATTTTTGGGCCCTAACTCGCTAAGTATATATTCTATGGTAAAATTTATAATAAAACTTTTAAAGTTAATTAAATTATCAACAAAAACCAAAAAAAAAGAAATCATTGGAATCAAACTAGTATTAGCGATGATACAGCGTATTCTATTTTCTACACATGTTTTAATTTAAGATCGGGACAAATTTCCGATAGGCGGTTTTCGAAGGATCTATACGTAATGAAATTCCTTACAAAACTATATAAGAATCTTTCATTTCGGAGAACTATTAACAAAGTTATGGCTATTAAATTTCCAATGTAAGATTACGGGTACATATCCTGGTGTCAGAAAGGGATGAATGTGAGAAAACAGATGACTAAGTGAAAGTTAAAAAATCTTTTGCCCGCATCACACAAGCTTCACTATTTTCTCTAATTTTAACAGAAATTATTGTTTGACAAAATTAGACTATGGCAAAAAGTTTTTGATCAGCAATATTAGAGGGTATTGAAATGTTTACACTGATCTACCTGAAGCCGGTTTACATTGCTTTAGTTTATCAAATAAATCGTACTCAAATCTTTTCTTTTATCAATTTTCAGGAAAATAAATCTAATTCATTTTTTTGTTTCTTTATAGAAATATGTAAAGATATAAAAACTTTTCTGAAATAGGTAGAAAAGTCGTGTGAGTGGACAAGCCAGATTTTTTTTTTTTATGTCTCAAATCATTCTAACATTTTTCTAATTGAACTATATATCTCTAAGAGGAAATATGTTCATATATCACATATTAGTAGGGGATAGTGTATTTAACAATTACTTGTGCTAAAAACGGCATATTTAGATTTAAATTTAATAGAATTTTCAAATTGAATAATACATAAATCACATAAATATTCATAATTAATTCTTCAATAAATGATATTTAAAGAAGACAATTAAATAGATAGGAAACTTGGAATCTACATCATGATATTTGTTGTAAATTCAGAGATATAAGAATTAGAAGTTTAGCCCTTATTTGTGCTTACTTTTCTCAATACTCACATTTCGTAACAATCGGTTTGTGTTATCATTTAGCACTAATCTAGATAACGCTTTGTCGAAACTCTTTGCCTGAAAAAATAAAAAGGAGTCATCTATTGCTTGGGAGAATTTCGAAAATGTCAATAATAATAGTTTGTAGACTAATAAATTGTAGAATACAAAACACTCTCTACGGTCTAATCACTATATTGCTCTTTACAACAATCGATCATACAAACTATAACTATAAATTGTACACTAATAATTAAAACAGCTGATTTAATTTTTCTTTTATTTTATTATTTAAATTTAATGAAAATAAAACAAAACAAAATTATTAATTAAAATAAATTTATTTAAAATAATAAATAAAAGATATTAACGCTGCGAGCATTAACAAAACTATTGTATTAATTATTGAAAATCCTTACAATAAGTAATTCATGAAATAAACCCACCTTTTGGACTGTCTCATGGCAATGAAAAACTACTACCCATACAGTGAGAGATGAGATCAGTAACCATACCAGAGATATCTTCTGGTTGTCCTTTGTGTAATAGTCCCAATCAGTGATGATAAGGTAAATGGTACTTGTTATATAACTGAAGTAAGACAAGATGAAAATGAGCAGCTGCGGGGAGTAACATCTGTTGACGATTTCACAGCAAGTTCCCAAAACTTCGTGACATCGGACCCACTTTACGGCGGTGGAGTCGTTGAGAGATTTTTCCAAAAATGAATAAAAGTTGCTGACAGTAGCCAAGATGCTAGTGAACTGTATCAAGATAAGGTAAAGATTCGTCATCATGAAATAGTAGAAAATAACGATAACTGTAGGAACCTTGGTCTTGATATGTTGGAAAATGAAGAATGGGGTGATAATGGCAAACAAAACGATGTGGTACTTGCCACTTGTCAATAGATCATACTTATTAATTATATCTTCCACTTCCTTCAATCTCTTAAATAGCTTACTGAACTTCTTCAAATTTATCCATAGCCAAAATATAGAAATGATAGAAAGAAGTATAGGCAGAACGTGGGGAATGAAAAAGCTAAATATTGTTGAATAATTATTCAGTAGGGATGATACAATATCGAACTGAAAAATACAAAAATAAATCAAGGAGGAAAAGGAAAAAATCACATATAAAATACTCCAAGGAAGAAACATGAAAGAAAGGACGAGATCGTTGTCGGTAAAAACAAAAGGGAAGATCCCATATAACGTTGAAATTAGGAACATTTTGTGGAACATTCTTCTAAGTGTCCTTGAGGAATTGACGGAGGTGCCCTGCGTAGCCATGGTTCTTACTGACGAGTATTCCTGAGTAGAATCTAATCGCTATTACTGACTGTTATTTCAACGTCAAAGACCCTTCCACTACAAAAATACTGTCTTCTTTTCACTACAACAATATTCTCTTATTAATATTCAACTTATTGAAACACTTTAATATTCGATAAAGAGAAATTTGTTGCTCAAGGCTGTTTTTATGGTAATGCAAGTACAAATACCAACGAAACCAATATTTTAAATTATCCAAGAATAACTCGAATGGATTAATGAATAAGAAGATTAATGAATGGTTCCTTTCCCAAGGTTTCAAGCAGTCTTAAAGATCTACTCACTCTTCTGACATCATTCTTTTCTATTCTGCTAGCCAACCGTCCATTAGTGTACCTGAACTTCTTCACTTCAAATCTACAGAAAAAACGGAATGCCCATCCCGCGCATGTTCCTACTCCACCTCTTCCCACAATGCTTTATTGCTTTTCTCTTCTTAAACAGTACAAGTGAATTTTTTTTTTTTTAACTTTTATTATGATATTTACAATTGTATTAGTATGAATACATCAAGTAAATGTGTACAGAAAAATATTATCACATGAAACACGCTTGTTGAGAAACTACCCACTGGTAGCACTCTAATAATTTGTCTACATGAGAAGATCACGAGGCCATCTTCTTTTCAGACGCCTCGGAGGGTTATCAGGAATCGAAGAGGAAGCAAGGTTAGAAACAAGAGGATTCGGATGGTTATTGAAGTTTATTATGGAAGGATAGGTATCTGGATTTGGCCAAATCGGAAACATGTGGAACATTGAGGTCTTTATGGATTATTTTATTAGTGACAAAGTAAGGAGCATTGAGGATTTTACGAAGGATTTTGGATTGTAAGGATTGGATGCGAGAGGAATTCGATGGTTTAGTGGAGCCCCATAGCTCAACTCCGTAAGTCCAAATAGGTCTTATTATAGTCAAGTATATGAGTCTTTTGTAATTAATGGGAAGTTTAGAGCGTTTGTCTAATAAGTGTTGGAGTAGTCGGAAACGTCGAGCGGTTTCTAGTCGTTTCAGTCTAGTATGAGGATTCCAAGTTAGACGTTTGTCCAAGTGAAGTCCAAGGTATCGCATTTGTTCAACAGGGATAAGTGGGGTATTATTAAAGGATACTGTGGGACATGAGGTCATAGGTTTACGTCGAAGGATAAAGGTGATTTGATGGGATGTATTAGAATTTATTTTAATCCTCCAGTTTTGACACCATTCTTCAAGGCTTGTGATTTGTGATTGAAGAGTTTGGGATGCAATGGTTGGGTCATTATTAACGGATAGGACACATGTATCATCGGCATACGTGGTAATAACAGTGTTAGGATGGGTTGGGATGTCAGCTTTATAAACTGTGTAAAGGATAGGACCAAGGTTACTACCTTGAGGAACTCCGGCAGATTGAGAAAAGAGGGATGAATAGGTATTATTTTGATTTACTTTGAAGTGCCTATCAATAAGATACGAACTGATGATAAGAAAATATGTAGGGGGAAGGAATTTGTGGAGTTTGTAAAGCAATCCCGGATGCCAGACTCGATCAAATGCCTGTTCAACGTCGAGAAAAACTCCAGTGCAATACATTCCACGCTCCAATGCAGAGGAGACGACGTCTACCACATGATGACGTTGATGGATAGTGGAATGGGATGTGCGGAATCCAAATTGGTGATCAGGGATTATGTGGTTAGAATCTAGGATGGGATACAGGCGTTTTAAGATGAGCTTCTCCAGGATTTTGCCCATGATGGGTAAAAGAGAGATAGGACGGTAAGAGGATGGGTATTCTGGTGGCTTTTTGGGTTTATGTATCATTTTGACTACAGATAGTTTCCAAGGGTCAGGAAAATATGTGGAACGGAGTACGGCGTTATAAATGTAAGTAAGGAATAGAATGGCTTTTCGAGAAAGTGGCTTAAGAATGTGGGAAGTGATTAGGTCGTGGCCAGGAGCTTTGCGGGAGGGTAATCTGTGAATAATATTGGATATTTCTGCAGGATGAAATGCTTTAGGAGGAGGATTCATTTGGAGTGGAATATCCAGTTCTGTTTCAATACATTCAAGCTGCTTTGGATTAAGGATATCAGGATATGGGTTAAAAGTTTTGAAGAGGTGATGAGCAAAAATTTGGGATTTTTCTTCATCAGATTTGGACCAAGTTTGAGCTTCAGTAAGAAGTGGATGATTAAAGTCTTTAAATTTCCGGAGCCGTTTAGTCGTCGTCCACAGTGATTTGTCGGTAGGTGTAAGTTTTTCAGTAAAATTTAGTAAATTTTGTATTTTCTAATTTCTGATTTTAGTTTGTTAGACAGTTGGGTATAATGAGTTTTATCTGTTGGATATCTAGTTCTATGCCACTTCGATCTTGCTCTCCGTTTTTCCTTTAATAAGATACGAATATGCTGTGGCAAGTTAGTCTTTTATAAATTGTTAATCTTACTGTTAATGGTGTTACTGTTTATACTGTCTGTTATTGATGTTGTAAGTTTTTCTATGGCACCATTACTGTCTTCTTTTGTCTTAAGCGGAATTTTCAATTCTACTTTGTTTTCCAAGTCATCACGAAAGTTGTCCCAGTTTACTCGTCCCGTAATCAATTTAGGAGATGATGGTTTAGGAGCATAGCTTGAATGTAGTGAAAGCAGCTCTGGACTATGGTCTGAAGAAAGGTCATCGAGTGATTTGATTAAGGCTTGTGAGAAGGAAATCTGGGAGGTGATAAATATATCTAGGATATCGGGACGTTTTTGAGTGATGTTGGCCAATACGTAGGACTCATGGGCGAGAGGATTGAATAACTGTTGGAAGATGAGATATATGAAAGGATGTTACCGCGGGAGTTGGATGTTCGACAACCCCATCTTTGGTGTTAACATTGTAGTCTCCTCCAGCAATAAAGCGCGATCCGAGGGATTGAAATAAGGATTCAAGGAGGTTACAGGAGATGGAATTACCAGGAGGACAGTATACAGCTGAGAATGTGAGATGGAAAGGGCGAGTTGAAAGGACAATAGAAGTTGATTGAATGGCATCAGTTGGAGTGGAAGGAATAAGGGAGTGGGATAAAGATTGATGGATAAGGATGCAGGAACTAGCGTGGGAAGTATTATCTGGGTGGTCAGATTTGTAAGTGATGTAGTCATGTGTGTAGAAATCTGTCCGTTGAATGAAGTGAGTTTCCGTCAGAAGGGCAATGTCAATGAGATTGTCATGGAGAAATAATCTAGTTCGTCTCGGTGGTTAAGTAGTCCATTAGCGTTCCATAAAAGGTTAACTAGGGGCTTTGTATTCATCGGGGGAGTCTGGTGAGGAGGGTAATAAGCGGTTTGATAGTCTCTTGAAGATCTATCAGAAATGTTGAAAGGACAGAATTGATGTCGGAAGGTTTTTGGCTGTGAAGTGGATTTAGGTCAAGAGGATGTGATGGGTAGTTTGTGCAACTAGGATTGCTGGAAGGGGGATGTGCCCGACGTGGGATGCAAGGAGTTGGATCTATATTCTGTTGGGCTTGTGATGGGAGGTTTACATTGGAATTAGGAACGGATGGAACTGGGTGCGGATGCTCTGGCGGGAGTTTGACCCTTAAGGGTAGATGGTGAAGAGGGATTTGCGGACGAGGAGGTTGAGGCTGAGGTTTAGCAGTTTTAGGCTTGGATTGGGAAGCCTGAGGCGCCTGTCGTCGAGGCTGCTGGTTCTTGATGGTGGTTTGGAGATATAAATTTCTCGAACCCTGTTGAGGAAAGTCCGTAGCTGTGGAGATGGATGGTTGAGGCTGGATGACTTGAGAAGGTGACGACGGCAGTGCTGGGAAATTTGTTCTATCATCGATTGCGGGAGCCTCAGTCCCACTTTTATGATCAAGGCTAAGGCTTTTCAAAGCCATATTATGTGATCTCAGCTTCAGAAGATTTTTATAAACTACGCAACCTCTGTAGCTCGCAGGGTGTCCCTCACCACAAAGTGCACATATAGCAGCCTCTTGCCTTGGTTTCTGGAAAATATCAGACGGATGTGCCCCAGCACATTTGGCACATCTGGCCTGATGATGGCAGTAGGTTTTTGTGTGTCCCAACTTTTGACAGTTAGTGCATTGCACTAGGTCTTTGTTTGGGCTCTTCAAAACGGACTATTGAATATAAAAGACGCATTACGTTAAAAATTTCCGGGTTGTTTTTTGCAGGTTCGAGATCTATGAAAAATAGCGGTAGCGGGTATTTTTCCTTAGGATGAAGCACGGTAGCTATGTTCCTTACCCTATGGCCTATTTCTTCCAAACCCATTTTGATTGCGCTTATAGAAGTAGTTGGATGAAGCCCTCTTAATACGACTCTGTATGCTTTTTCCTGTCTCAGTTGGTAACAATGGAAATCGTATTTTCGTGAAGTAAAATGTTCAATTAATATTTCGTAATTTTCTTTAGAGTTGGTATTTATTTTAATATCGTTGACTCTGGAAAAACATGTAAAATTTGGCTGCCCAATCAGATCAGCGATTTCTTGTCCGAAGGACATACAATTTTCAATTTTTGCGACGAAGATGGGTGGCGGTTCAAGATCACAAGTTTCTTTTGGCTCCAGAATCTTGTTTGTAGTATTGTTGGCTGTAACAGAGTTACTGATTGAGGTGTTTGGTGAAATTGATTCTGATTTGATGGCTGAAGTGATTTTGCTACGCGTGTTTTGTGTAGTTTTGTTTGTTTCAGATGTCTTTTTTGATTTGGCCGATTTATTTTTTTCTTGTTTGGTGAGTTGCCCGCTGAACCGGGGGCAGAGTTTCGAATGCGCTTTTGAAGAGTCCTTCTTTTTAAATATTGTGAATCGGTCTCACTGACTTCGGAAAATGGTGTCTCTTCCTCCGATTCTTCACTAGACGTATTGTCAGGATCCATAATGAGAGAGGAAAAAAAAAAAAAAAAAATCTGTACCTGTTATAACACTAAAAAATAAAAATAAAAAAATTTACGAAATAAATTCTTAAAACTAAGCTATTTACATTATTTACAGTTAAAGTAAGAAAAAATCGCAATATACATAATTAAACCAAAGTAAAAGTATTAGAGTAAAATAAACAAATAAAATAAAGAGAGAAGAAAAAAAAATAGTTTATCAGTTTGGATACGAACTCGAAATCACTCGAAGGAAGTAGTGTTAGTAAATAGAGCCTTGGCCGTGTATCTTACGTAGATAGGGCAAGACCCGTAAAGGGAATTACCGATCAGCTGCGCTGTCTCTACCGAACTAGTATCAATTAACTATTAAACATAATTGTTAATAAATATCTCTCATCTCACTATTTAATGTGAAAATGTTTAAATGTACAAAAGCTCACTGTTTACAAATTATAGCAGCAGTATTTGCAGAATTAGCCAGTTGAGAAGGAGACAAAGACAGAGCGATGCAAGCATTAAACTGTAGTTGCGGCCATTTTCAGATCGACTCACAAGTGAATCTAGAATTAAAAAACCGTGGATGATAGCCAATTAAACATGCTGTGATCTGTTTGGTGTTTCCCTTTGTTCTCTGGTTTGAATTCAAAAATTTTCATGTTGCGCAACTTGCGCCATAAAACCCTGTTCTGGGCACGCCTGCAGAAAACTACAACGAAAATATATATATATATATATAATGCTTCATTATTCAGGTTTCGGTCGCACAGTGGAGCCGGTAAAAAAGCTTTCAAAACATGATAATTATTACGCCCGACATACCTTTGTCATCCTCTCAGACAGTTATCAAGTAAATTATATTTTATGTTAATAAATAATAATTATTTTTTGTTATGTATTTGCTAAACATGAATTTTGGATTTGTTATAAATACCCGTTCTACTTACGATTCATGTAAAACATATAATGAACAAAATATTTTCTCAGTATGGAATATATAATAAAGATATTGTTCGGTTACCGTTGTACTTCTTATGGTTACACGGCTGTCATGTTAAACAATATGTCCTTAAATAAATACCACTAATCACATAATGAGATTAATGTTTGCAGAACATCAACGTTGGAGATTGCTTCCGTGGTAGCGAAACAATTGGTAATATCTATTATACTCTCATTTACATATTACTCAGAGCGCACATTGAAGAGACCATATAGGGTATTTGGAACATAGTCATTTTTTTTTTTGTCAGGAGTGTATCATCTTATTTTTGTAATGGATTACACCACTGTTATGATGTCAACAAGAAATCACCAACAAGCTAGAAATGCCCCAGGGATAGACAACCTACCATCGGAACTGATTAAATATGGGGGATCATAGGTTTTTTTTTTTCTGTTGGGATCACAGATCAAGTAGATCTTTTACCGCCTTAACAAGCCTGCTCCATCTCTGCCTGTCTTGCGCTATCTCTTTCCGTTTATCTGCACGCAGCTCAATCGCATCTTTGTTGATTTTATCTCTACGACTGCTTTTTGGTCTTTCACGTTGTCTTCTGCCTACTAAGGCATTCATTGTTACATAGTCTTCCAGATAGATTGCCCCGCCCATCTTAACTTTCGTGCGTTCATATCATGGGATATTGATTGACTAGTTTCAGTAAGCAGTTTTTTATTGGTCTTCTTCTGCAAGTACTAGTACACTGATCCCAAATCGCTCCGAATTTTTTTTTCTCAAATCGTTCAACACTTTTTTGTAAGATACTGGTTAGTGTCCAGGTTTCGCCCCATATATTAGAACTGGCTTATAATTGCATTCCACACCCTTAATTTGAGATTTTTCAGGAGCTTAATACTTTTGAAAGGGAGAAGAAATCTCTGTTTGCGCTAGCTGGTCTATTTCCGTCTGTTCGTCATTAATTGGGGTTATTGTTACGATTTTCTTTCTAAGCAGATCCTGTTGGGGTGGAATTTTCGGCTTATTATCATACATATATACATTACATCGGATAAACTTATATGTCAATTTTTCGGATCTCCAAATCTTCTTAATCTTGCCCCATATTGTGGCATTCTCCACACATGCTCTTCTTTCGCCCCTGGTTGCGACCAAATCGTGGTGATCCTATTCTTACCGTATTTACTATAGTCGATTTTCATAAGCCCCGACGTTCTTGTCTTCCAAATTACCTGTCGTCGCTTATCATTGGGTATTTCGTCACATTCTGTTGGCCTCTCTTCGACTGAGCTCTAAGCTGATCCGGATTCGTATGTTCCCGCGTTCTCACGTTCACCTTCTCCCTCTGGTGTCCACGCTCTAAGAAACTTCCGTACGTTCTGCGATCGTTCCTCTTCTTCCTCCTCTATGGAGTTTATGGTTATTGCTCTGGACAACCAGTCTGCTACAACGTTTTCTTTACCTGGCTTGTAACTGACTTCCATATTGTATTGGCTCAGAAACTGCTTCCACCGAGTAACTCTCGCCTATGATTCCTTCAAGTTACCTACCCACTGTACTAGTCGTTGAATTTGACCTTGAATTTCCAGCAAAAATATATGGTCTAAAATGTCCTACCGCCCATACTATGCCCAATAGTTCCCTTTTCATAGCGATATACCTCTTCTCTGCCTCCGTGAGCCATCTACTTGCGTATGCTTCTAGCTGTTCGCCCTTGTTTCCCGCCAAGCATATTCGCTCACATTCGTTGTAATAATGAACGGTTTCTCAAAGTCTGGCAAAGCAAGTACCGTTTTATCTTGCAACGGTGCCATACACTTCCTAACGTTGTCCTCTATTGCTGGTGTTATTATTAACTTTCGGCCTTTCTTCAGCAGATTGTTGAGGGGTGCTAGGTACTCCACCATCTCTGACGATAATAATTTAATGTTCCTAATAATCCATGGATCCCTTTAACATATCTGGGCATCGCCATGTTATGGATTGCCTCTACTGTTTGTTTGTCGGGTCTGACCCCTCTCTCGAAATCGAGTTTCTCAAGAAATTTATTTCGTCCTGCCCTAGGCTCGATTTTTCGGCTGAGAATTTTAATTCAAAATGCCTCAACCTGTTTTCGTTGAGTTTCCGGAAGTCCACTACCACCCTATACTTCTTCTCCCCCGTTGCCGACTTTTTCCTAACTGCCCATAAGTGACTGTTGTACGGTGATGTGCTGTCCACATGGTTCCTCTTCTTCCTCCTCTATGGAATTTATGGTTATTGCTCTGGACAACCAGTCTGCTACAGCGTTTTCTTTACCTGGCTTGTAACTGACCTCTATATTGTATTGGCTCAGAAACTGCTTCCACCGAGTAACTCTCGCCTATGATTCCTTCAAGTTACTAATACAAAAGTCATTAATGCGTGGTTGCCGCTCCTCTGCCACTCACCTCATTCTTCCGTTTTCCTCTTCTCTCTGCCGCTGCTCCTCTTTCTCCGCCCCTCCAGCTGATTCTCTCTCATTGATCTCCTTTCACCACCGTTTTATCTTCTCCTGTTCCGGATGTCCCCGAGGACTCGTCTGACTTTGATGCTCTCCTTCTCCACAATCTTTGTGCGTTCATCCCCATTGGCTCGTCTTGCCATATTTCTCCTCGTCTAGTCATATAGGGAAACTGTCTTGCAATATGTTCTTCGTTTCCGCATTCAAAACATCGGGTTCGTGGACAATTCGCTACCAGGTGAATTGGTAGTGGTACTACCTTTCCACATCCGTGGCATCTTCTGTCCTCTTTTGTCCATCTTACTCTCGCTTTGCCCGGTATTTTCTCTCTCTTTGCCGTCCTTGCTCTTGTACTGAATTTTCCTCCTCACTTCCTCCACATCTCCGATCTAGCTCTGAACCTCCCCGTTTCTGCTCTCCTATGTGCCACCCTGCTCAACCCATATTCGTTTTCGTCTTCGCCCCGAGCTGCTTTCTCATCTCGAGCACTTGCGTCGATCATATCCTGGGAACATTCCACAAAAGTCTTTCCTGTGTCTCTACCCAGCAGTATTTTAAGTATGGTCGACAGGAACGTCATCCTGGCCCCCGTTTAACCGAACTGGCTACTTCCCTCGTCTTCTCAGTTGTGCTATTAAACCATGCTAATAGGTTTGCCGCATACGGTCCATTCCTCATATGGGGCTGTTTCTCTTCTCGAAACATCTGCAGGATGTTTTCTCTGGAACCCAACGGCCCTCTCCGAATGACTTCTTCGGTTCCACGTTGGCTTCACAACAGCTATCGAAGGAGCGGGGTAGCTCAGTGGGTGAACACTGACTTCCGGAGCTCAAGATCCAAGATTAGAATCCGGCTGACGACTAGTCATTTTTAACCAGCCGTGGATCGGATCCTGGGGCCAGGAGACCTTTCTGGGGTACACCCAGCTTCTATAAAGTGGATGCTCTTAATTAAATAATTAATTAAGGGGGAGAACCTGGCGGTTGAGCGTGATATTGGCCAATAACCTCTCTGCACAACCGTTAGCCTTGTAACAGTACTTCTTCACATTATACTGAACCCAAGACCACTAATGGATCCAGGATTTAATTTTTGAGGGGGCTTCACAATGTTCCACAAGATGTCTTTATCCGCCTGTATCATGTTCGACACGCTCCTCTTAACCCGACACACCAAAGCTGCTCTCAATGCCTTAGCATCCGTCGGATCTATCAAATTTTCCTCTTCTTTAGCCTGTATACGCGATATCACACGATAACCTCCCTTTAAGAAGAGATTCAGCTCACCCACTCAGCCATCAAATCTCTCTAAATCGGATATCGTTCTCCTAAGATTCTGCGACATAGCGGTTCTCACCTTCAATCATTCCAACGTAGTCACATGTGCCGATACTGACGTTTCAGTTGGAAGGAGAAGAAAATCTGTGGCTAATGCTTCTGACAGCGTATGAAAAACGCCAGTGGTGGAGCCAATGGAGCAGACGGAGGTGCAGTTGTCTGCGTGGCACGTGGTGTAGCCTGCACCGACGGTTGTCCTATTCTGTTTGGCATCCTTTCTTTTTGTTATTTCTAGTGACTTGAACACTGAGAGAGAGAGAGAGAGAGAGAGAGAGAGAGAGAGAGAGAGAGAGAGAGAGAGAGACTATCTTCCCGGCTGAATCTAAATGTCCCGGGTTTCGACACCACTTATGATCGTTCGGACAAGAAATAATAAAAAAAAAAAAAGGAAAAGGAATGCGAAATAACTCAATCGGTTGCTTGCAAATGATTAACTTTATTTCCCCAGTAATCCTTTATATATTGTATTATGTCTTGTTTACAATAACTAGATAGGATTAAACATTGTACAGTATATATTGGAAGATTCGCCGGTGCACCAAGTGCTGCAAATTCCACCACTCCGAGGAACGGTGCCAAGGGACGACCATCTGCCCCAACTGCACTCTATCTCTGCCAGACTTGAGCAACATCCAAAAATGTGGAGGTCTGATGCACGCCTGTGTCAGGAACTTATGTAAAATGTGCAAACATGTGAAAAACTCTGTAAAACATCCAAAAATACTCCAGTTGCATATAGTTTTTGAACTAAAACTCCAACAATGTAGTCTCTACCTCTGTGCAATTGATGTGTCGTCGAATGGAATGTGCGAAAGCCGAATTGGTGGTCAAGGTATTATATGTCGGTCAGTCAATATGTCGAAAAGTCTTTTGTATATTAATTTCTCAAAACCTTTGGAGCATATAGGAAGAAGGCTAATGGGTCTGTGGGATGAAGGACTGTATATGTCTTTACCAGGCTTGTGAATCATCGTAATGAGTGATATTTCCATCGTAAAGGGAATTTTGTAGTCCTTAGTATACAGTTGTAAATTTTTGTCAGAAATACTAGAGCTAGAGGCATTTGTTGGAGTGCTTCGGCTGTTATTAAGTCATAACCAGAAGTGTTTCTTTTCGGTGATTATTTGATTTGAAGTGCAACCTGAGATGGAGCAAAACAAGGAGGTGGTAGTGTCAGCTGAAATGGGTTATCTTGTGTACATCTGAAATGTGTTAAGTACTAGAATCTCATGTTCTGTGTTAGTGAAATTTGTAAACGGTTTAAATGCAGAAGGAGGGTGGTGAGCGAAGAGTTCAGATTTTTTCTCATCCGACACTGCCCAGGATCCATCTTCTTTTCGGAGAGGTGCTGACAGCTCTCGGTGCTTTAACAACTTTTTAGTATCCTTCCACCACCTCCTATCTTCAATCGAAAGACCAGTTATGTATGCGTTTGAAAAATTTGTCATATTTTGAATAGTTCAAAATATATTTAGTTTACTTTTTTTACTTCTGGTCTCAAATTGTAGAAAATTTAATCTACTTTAAAAATATATTGAATTTTTTTTTTGTCTATTATCAGCCCTTTCCTGATCACAATTTTTTTAATTTGATTATCCATATCATTCACTTAAGTTTATCTTTTGGTGTAAATTGAACCATTATCGCAATATAAGTGGTCGCTGTTGATATCATCTGCAACAAAAATTTTTATATATTGTGACTGATTTTGTTAATATTTCGGTAACATATTTCCGGTTGTATATTAGCAATATGAAATTATTGTATATATATATATATATATATATATATATATATATATATATATATATATATATGTATATATATATATATATATATATATATATATATATATATATATATATATATATATATATATATATTTATATATATATATATACATATATATATATACATATATATATTTATTTATTATAAATTACTCACTCTGAAGAGCAGAGGATAATCGAAGCTCAAAAATCCCATTGCTAAAAACTCGACTTCACGCTTAGGTTTGAAGTGATAGATTATTTTCTTCTATAAACAAAAAAAATAAGGTTATTTATAATTATAATAAAATATGATTTTAGTTTGTCTAAAGCATTATAAAATCTTTTTTTTTTTTTTTGACACGACAAATCATTTAACATTTTTCTAATTGAACTAAATGTTTCCAAGAGAAAATGTATCCATATTCTAAGAGGAAGTGTATTTAACAATTAAATGTGCTAAAAACGGTATCTTTAGATTTAAATTTAATAGAATTTTTATAGTAGTGATAATTTATTATTCATTACAATGTGAATAATAAATAATACATAAATCATATAAATATTCATAATTAATTCTTTTATCCTTTTTTTTATATAATCTAATTATTTATTGAATAATAATACAATCAGGCACTGCTAGAGGGCTATAAGTATTAGGGCTAAAAGTTCTCATCCATACAATATATACAAATAAAGAAATAAATATAAATATAAAAGTAAATAATAATATGAGAAGTATAAAAAAATAAATAAAAAATAAAATAAAAACTTCTAAACACAATCACACTTATTTACAATATATACATTCGCCCAGGAATCTCCGAGCCAGGCTTTTTCCCCCCACACGTGGAAGGCAAAGCAAGACTCCAGAAGATCCCAGTGCCACTTTTCCAGCCGCATCACTAGTATTAGAAGCCAGTGGAGACTGAAAGAGGGCACTAGAGCCGCAGACACTCAGGACATGACTGGAGAAACTGGCCATTGCCAGGACTCCAGAAGCATATTTACAAGAGATCTCTGGGCCACTGCCGTTTTAACCTTCGAGGAAGATTATAGGGATGAAGGGAGCTGGATAGGGATTGAGCTAGAGGATTTGGATGATGGATAAGGTTCTGGTGAAAGTTTGAGAATCTGGATGGGATGATGTCGAGGACAAATGGGATGTTAAGGTCATGGTGTAAGGTCTTTCTTATTTGTGACATAATATGGGGCATTGACTATTGTTCTAAGTACTTTGGATTGCAAGGATTGGATGCGTTTGATATTCGAATGTTTAACAGTTCCCCACAGTTCAAGTCCGTAGGTCCAGATAGGTTTCAGTATGGTCTTGTAGATTAAAAGTTTATTTTCAATCGAAAGATGAGATTTCCTGCTTAGAGTTCCTGCCATATCGTCGGTTAAGTTCTTGTCTTTTAAGTCTGGTATGTGGATTCTAAGTTAGTCTTTTGTCTAGAAGGAAGCCAAGGTAACGGACTGTGTCTGTGTAGGGAAGTGGTATTGAATTAAAAAGGATTGGCTGACAGGATCTGCGTCGCAGGGTGAAAGTGATATGTTTGCATTTTGATTCATTGATTTTGATGCGCCAGTTGTTGCACCACTGCTCAATCAAAGAGAGGTGAGATTGTAGGTTTAGAGATGCTATTTGAGGATCTGAGTGAGAGGATAGAATGGCAGTATCATCAGCAAATGTAGCTAGGAAGGTATCGGGATTTGAAGGGATATCGGCAGTGAAGAGGATGTAGAGAACTGGGCCCAAGACACTGCCTTGTGGAACCCCAGCCTCAACTCGATAGTAAGTGGAGAATTCGGTGCCACAACGGACTTGAAAGGAACGATTTGAGAGGTAGGATTTGAGTACCAGGTATAAGGATTGGGGTAAATGGGTTTTGAGCTTGAAAAGCAAGCCATCATGCCACACCCGGTCGAAAGCTTGCGCTACGTCCAGAAAGGCACCTGTGCAATATTGCTTGTTTTCAAGTGCAGAGGAAATATGGTCCACAACACGAATGCCTTGTTGGATAGTGGAATGTCTTTAGCGGAATCCAAGCTGATGAGAAGGGATGTTGTAGGATGCGTTTGAGAAGGATTTTCTCAAAGATTTTTGAGATGATCAGGAGTAAGCTTATCGATCTATAGGAGGATGTGTTATTAATAGGTTTACCTGGTTTTGGGAACAGGATGATTATGGAGTGTTTCCACACGAAAGGAAAGTTGGTTATACGAAGGTTGTATGCAGTTGTATAGATAGGTAAGGAATATGATTGATTTTTTGGGAAGTTGTCGGAGGATTTGTGAAGTGAAGAGATTATATCCAGGGGATTTTCGGTGTTTTGATTTGTTTATAAGGAATTTAACTTCAGAGGGTTTAACAGGTTTTGGAGGTAGAGAGAGAGGAATTGGTGAAGAGAGGAATTCGTTAACTTCATCAGTGTGGTTGTGATAGAGTTCGGGATGAGGATAGATGTTTAGCAAACTCTTCAACTCTATTCCCATCTGACGAAGCCCAGGAACCATAATCACGGCGAAGTGGGTGGGAAATGGACTGGAATTTAAGGATTTTTTTAGTTACATTCCAGAGGGAGTTATCACTAGCGGATGATGAGGAGAGGTAGGAATTGTAGGATTGGGTTCTAAAGGTATCCAGTTTCTTTTTTACCTGTTTGGAATAATAATTATACGATTTCCGGTCATCAGGATGCCTGGTTCTTTGCCAGAGTGTCCTAGAGCAACGTTTGCTGTAGATAAGATCCAGTAGGTCTTGAGGTAAAGGATTTATTTTATAGTATTTTTTGGGACGATCGGGTGAGGATGCAGTCCAAACTGCTTGCTGGATCAGGGTAGTGAAGGAATGCACTGCATCGTCGAGTTCTTCAGGTGTTTTTAAGAAAACTCTGAGGTCTATATTATCTTCCAGTATTTGACGGAAAAGGTTCCAGTTACCTGGCCCCCTGATAAATGAAGGTGATGATGATTTAGGAATGGAAGATGTGGAAACGTTTATGACTAGAGGACTATGGCCTGAGGAATGATCATCAAGCCTTGAAATGGAACAGTGTAGTGATCCCAGACCTTTGTGTAGGAAAAAGTCTAGGAGGTCGGGATTGCGGTTGGGATCTGTTGCCCAGTATGAGGGAGTATTAGGTGAAAGTATGTTGCTGCGATGGGAATTAAGTGCAGATAGCAATGTTCGCCCTCGGGAATTTGTGGGTCTGGCTCCCCATTGCTGGTGTTTTGCATTTAGATCTGCACCTAGGAGGAAGTGGTGTCCTAAGGAATTCAGAAAGGAAATTATTTGGGATTCGGAAATGGGTATCTTAGGCGGGGAATATGCCGCAACTAGTGTTATAATTTTTTAATAAATTATATTTAAAGAAGACAATTAAATAGATAGAAAACTTGGAATCTACATCATGATATTTGTTGTAAATTCAGAGATAAAAGAATTAGAAGTTTAGCCCTTATTTGTGCTTACTTTTCTCAATACTCACATTTCGTAACAATCGGTTTGTGTTATCGTTTAGCACTAATCTAGATAACGCTTTGTCGAAACTCTTTGCCTGAAAGAAGAAAAAGGAGTCATCTATTGCTTGTGAGAATTCCGAAAACGTCAATACTAATAGTTCATAAACTAATTAATTGTAGACTACAATACACTCTCTAATTACTATAATGCTGCCCACAACAATCGAGCATACAAACTATAATTGAATTGTACATTACTAATTAAAACATTTGATTTGATTTCTATTTCTTTTTTTAAAATATTTAAACATGAAACATTTATTGAAAATAGAACAAAACAAAATTATTAATTGAAATAATTTATAGAAGAAATAAACGCTGTAAACGTTAACAAAACTGTTGTATTAATTATTTAAAATCCTTGAGATAAGTAATTTAAATCATGAAATAAACCCACCTTTTGGACTGTCTCATGGCAATGAAAAACTACTACCCATACAGTGAGAGATGAGATCAGTAACCATAGCAGAGATATCTTCTGGTCGTCCTGTGTGTAATAGTCCCAATCAGTGATGATAAGGTAAATGGTACTTGTTATATAACTGAAGTTAGACAAGATGAAAATGAGCAGCTGCGGGGAGTAACATCTGTTGACGATTTCACAGCAAGTTCCCAAAACTTCGTGACATCGGACCCACTTTAAGGCGGTGGAGTCGTTGAGAGATTTTTCCAAAAAGGAATAAAAGCTGCTGACTGTAGCCAAGATGCTAGTGAACTGTATCAAGATTAGGTAAACATTCGTCATCATGAAGTAGAGCGAAATAACAACAATTCTAGGAATTGCGATCTTGATAAATTCGATAATGAACAATGGGGTGATAATAGCAAACAAAACGATGTGGTATTTGCCACTTGTCAATAGATCATACTTATTAATTAAATCTTCCACTTCCTTCAATCTCTTAAATAGCTTACTGAACTTCTTCAAATTTATCCATAGCCAAAATATAGAAACAGTAGGAAGAAGCATAGGCAGAATGTAGGGAATGAAAAAACTAAAAATTGTTGAGTAATTATTAAGAAGGGATGATACAATAGTCGAACTGAAAAATACAAAAATAAATCATGGAGGAAACGGAAAAAATCACATATAAAATACTCCAAGGAAGAAACATGAAAGAAAGGACGAGATCGTTGTCGGTAAAAACAAAAGGGAAGATCCCATATAACGTTGAAATTAGGAATATCTTTTGGAACATTCTTCTAAGTGTCCTTGAGGAATTGACGGAGGTGACCAGCGTAGCCATGGTTCTTACTGACGAATATTCCTGAGTAGAATCTAATCGCTATTACTAATTGTTATTTCAACGTCAAAGACCCTTCCACTACAAAAATACTGTCTTCATTTATCACAACAATATTCTCTTATTAATATTCAACTTATTGAAACACTTTGCAACCAATTTAATATCTGATAATATCTTAATGCAGGTACAAATAATAAAGAAACCAATTGCTATAGCATTGCGGCTGGTTGCTCAAATTTTATAACTTTAATTTACATGTATTCTATATTTCAGTTGAATTATTTTTTATCAACATAAAATAAACCGAACGAAACCACAGTTTTGACAATTTTGTTTTTTCAAAATCTATATTATACATCTCCGGATGACTTAATGGATATTGATGAGGTTCTGCAGGAAGCTATTGAGTCAAATCAATCCAGGAGTACTCCAGAACTTGCCAGGGAGTGTGTCACAAGATTCAGTTAGTCTCCATCTACTCTCCACAGGAAGGTGAAAAAGAGCAGTAGACTGGTCCTTCACGAAAATATTAATAATAATTATATTCTTAAATTTACAAAATGATAATTATGTAGTTGGGGTTTATAACTTTTAATGTAACATAAAAAAAATATATAATAAAAATTATGTTATTTATTCATTTTTTCATAATTTATTTTTATTTGCACAATATGTTTAAAATGTGTTATCTTATGTCCAATTGTGTATTTATTGTTTTATCTGAGTATTTTCTGGATATATAATTGGAAGAAAAATTCTACGTACTTCTGAAAATTAACTCTATAAGAAATTAAGAAACAATGAAGCTTATTTAAAGTATGCTTAGTTTAATAACATTGCTATCAATGAATTCTGTAGTTTAGCTAAAATAAATATCTCTGATAGGAAAACACAAATATTAATGATTGAAAAAATATGTTTTATATCTTCCTCTATGCTGCTATCACAGTAATAATTATTTAAGGCACAGAATATTCAACATTTTTACAGTATCATGAATAAAGTTATATTTTTAAAATAATTTGTAATCTGAATTTTACGTTCTCATATATTCCTCTTAATACCACTTCACAAATGCTCGACAGGGTATTGATTTAATGAGAGGCGTGTTAAACTATCATGGTGCTATAAAGAGAAACCATTATTTAGAACTTTAGCTGTATGCTTTGGGTCAAAGGAAAATCGAGTTGCTTTCCTAACCTAACTTTTAACATAAGATTCTATGTCAATATTTAAAAAAAACTGTGAAGGAAACCTATTGTCTACTGTTTTGACTACATACTTCACCAAACCCTTGCACATCTACCCCTTTCTTTACAACAGAATGGCTTATTTTTAGTTGCTTTCCTATTTCATACAGAGAAAGTTTTTCCCATGGAGATTTCTATCAACTACAAACTCAATACAAAACTACTTTTTATAAAAAAAAAAACAAAAATTAAAAAGTAACTTCATATTACTATTATTAACAGTATTTTTACTTTACTTTTTTTCATAGCCCTTTTTTTATTTGTCTTCGTTGCGAATCCTTGGAGTTTTTGTCTTCTTAATAATCCTTTTACTACTAAAAAGTATTGTAAAGTGTATTAGTATGGTTATAGTTAATATCAAACTTATAATTTCCACTCTTAGTAACAATATGAATCTGACTAAATTAATTTTAAATTTAATTCTTATTTAATTTTATATTTACAGGTGTAAATCGATTATTGTCATATTGAGAAATGTGGTTGTTCCTTAAAGATCTATAAAATCAACATTGTCAAATTATTATTGTATGTTTTTTTTTTTTTTTTTTTTTAATCCAACGAAAACTGTTTTAGAATAAAATTATTATATCTATTTAAACTTAAGTTTATGTCTCACAGGTCAGTATAGTAAAAATCAAAATTTACTTCTTATAATTATTTATCACTTCCCAGATCCTAAAACTTCTTCCTCGGAAAGCCATCCTATTCCTCACTTACATATACAATGCTGTGCTCCGATCCACATATTTCCCTGATTCTTGGAAAATATCTATTGTCAAAATGTTACACAAACCTAAAAAACCACCTGAACACCCATTCTCTTACCGTCCTATTTCTCTGTTACCTATCATGGGCAAAATCCTGGAAAAACTCATCCTAAAACGCCTGTATCCCATCCTAGACTCTAATCATATTATCCCTGATCACCAATTTGGATTCCGCACATCGCATTCCACTATCCAACAATGTCACCGTGTGGTTGATGTAGTCTCCTCTGCATTGGAGCGCGGTATGTACTGAACGGGAGTCTTTCTCGACGTTGAACAGGCGTTTGATCGAGTCTGGCACCCGGTCTTCTGTACAAACTCCGAAAAGTCCTACCCCTACATACTTCCTCATTATCCGCTCCTATCTTACTGATAGATACTTCAAAGTAAACCAAAATAATGTCTTCTCATCCCTCTTTGCTCAATCTGCAGGCGTTCCACAAGGTAGTATCCTCGGTCCCATCCTCTACACAGTTTATACAGCTGACATCCCAACCCATCCTGACACTGTCATCACCACTTACGCCGATGACACATGTTTGCTATCTGTTAATAACGATCCTTTAATTGCATCCCAAACTCTTCAATCACATATCACAAGCCTTGAAGAATGGTGTAAAAATTGGAGAATAAAAATAAATTCCAACAAATCCCATCAAATCACCTTTACCCTCCGTCGTAAACCTATGACGTCTTGTCCTACAGTAACTTTCAATAATACTCCACTTATTCCTGTTGAGCAAATCCGCTACTTAGGACTCCATTTGGATAAACGTCTTACTTGGAATCCTCATACTAGACTGAAACGACAAGAAACTGCTCGACGTTTCCGACTGCTCCAACACTTACTAGACAAACGCTCCAAACTTTCTATTAATTACAAAAGACTTATCTACATAACTATAATAAGACCTATATGGACATACGGAGTTGAGCTTTGGGGCTCCACCAAACCATCGAATTCCTATCGTATCCAATCCTTACAATCCAAAATCCTCCGTAAAATCCTTAATGCTCCATACTTTGTCACAAAGTATGGTGTAAGAATGGTGTACCACTTGAAGAATGGTGTAAAAATTGGAGAATAAAAATAAATTCCAACAAATCCCATCAAATCACCTTTACCCTCCGTTGTAAACCTATGACGTCTTGTCCTACAGTAACTTTCAATAATACTCCACTTATTCCTGTTGAGCAAATCCGCTAATTAGGACTCCATTTGGATAAACGTCTTACTTGGAATCCTCATACTAGACTGAAACGACAAGAAACTGCTCGACGTTTCCGACTGCTCCAACACTTACTAGACAAACGCTCCAAACTTTCTATTAATTACAAAAGACTTATCTACATAACTATAATAAGACCTATATGGACATACGGAGTTGAGCTTTGGGGCTCCACCAAACCATCGATTTCCTATCGTATCCAATCCTTACAATCCAAAATCCTCCGTAAAATCCTTAATGCTCCATACTTTGTCACAAAGTATGGTGTAAGAATGGTGTACCACTTGAAGAATGGTGTAAAAATTGGAGAATAAAAATAAATTCCAACAAATCCCATCAAATCACCTTTACCCTCCGTTGTAAACCTATGACGTCTTGTCCTACAGTAACTTTCAATAATACTCCACTTATTCCTGTTGAGCAAATCCGCTACTTAGGACTCCATTTGGATAAACGTCTTACTTGGAATCCTCATACTAGACTGAAACGACAAGAAACTGCTCGACGTTTCCGACTGCTCCAACACTTACTAGACAAACGCTCCAAACTTTCTATTAATTACAAAAGACTTATCTACATAACTATAATAAGACCTATATGGACATACGGAGTTGAGCTTTGGGGCTCCACCAAACCATCGAATTCCTATCGTATCCAATCCTTACAATCCAAAATCCTCCGTAAAATCCTTAATGCTCCATACTTTGTCACAAATAAAATCATTCATAAAGACCTTAATGTACCATATGTCGCTGATTTAGCTCGAGCCAGATATCTATCCTTTCATGATAAACTTCAGTCCCATCCAAATCCGCTTGTTTCCACTCTTGCTTCTTTCTCGATTCCTGATAATCCTCCTAGGCGTCTGAAAAGGAGATGGCCTCGTGATCTTCTTACTTAAAATTATTTAGAGAGTGCTACCACTGGGTAGTAACTCTTCAAGCCTGTACATGCCATTATTTATATTTGCGCATATTTACTTGTTGTATTTGTATACAGTTGTAAATTTCATTAAATAAACAAGAAAAAAAAAATAATTATTTATTATAGGTTTCATAGAATTTGTGTTCCTCTCCTCAGCAAGGAGTGTGTCCCTTGCTGAGGAGGGGAACACAGATTCCCTGAAACATACAATAAATAATTATAAGAAGTTAATTTTGATTTTTATTACACTGACCTGTGAGGTATAAACTTAAGTGTAAATAGACATTATATTGGGTTGTCTGAAAAGTAATGCAGGATTTTTGTTTTAAAAGAAAACCGAAGGATTTGCAACTGTTTTATTTAATCGAAATAGTCTCCACTAATATTAATACATTTCTGCCAACATGTTGGCAACTTTTCCATTCCCTCAGAATAGAATTTCCCATCTTTAGAATTGATAAACTCCAAAAATGCATTTTCTAATTCCCTTTGTCCATTAAATTATTTGTCACATACGTAGTGGTCCAAGTGTCTAAAAAAATGATAATCCATATGCATGCATTACATTAATTTGGTTACAATATGCTTAGGCATTGATGGTTTCTTTAGGATTTAAGAAGCCGTAACGTACATACCATAACAGTAACCATTGCCTTTTTTTTATAAGTTGGGGACTTTGGGAAATGTTCTGCTGCTTCTCCTTTGTCAAGCCATTGTCCAGAACGTCTAATGTATCCTAAAGCATGCACTTTTCATCACAAGTAACAATTCTGGTCAGAAAATGGACGTTATTGTTTTGGCAAAGAAGTGGAACACTTTTTTTTTTTTTTTGGTGGTCGTTTAATGTGTGGGGAACCCAACTTTCAAGCTTTTTTACCTTTACAGTCTCCTTGAGGTGGTCATCAATGGTCAATTTCCTAAGGTGAAGTTTCCCTGCGAATTCTGGAACAATTGAAAGTCCTTCTAAGACCTTTCAAGGCTGAGGTCTCTCTCCCGAAATTTTTTGAACTATCGTTGAACAGTGCACTCATTAATACTGTTCTCACTCCATACTTGATTGATGTTTCTGGCCGCTCGGGCCCCATTCCGGCCGAGTTTAAACTTGTAAAACAAGATTATACGAAAATCACAGGTTGACATCTTAGGAAAGACTAAATTATTTCTAAGCAGCGAAATGCTGCAAAGGTAAAAAAAACGTTATCGTTTGGAAGGATTAATAAGTGTTGACATTCATACAAATGAATAATCCAGTAAATGTAAACAGTTTGTTATTTGAAGGGTCATTTTAAAGAAAACTAAAAATCCTGATTTATTTTCCGGACAACTCAATGATATAAATGTCTAACATTCTTGGAACTCTGAAAAATTATCATTAAGGAGTTTTCCACTGTTGTGGTTTTTCTTGACCTAAATGTCATTTAGAATATTTTTTCAAAGTTCTCAATCCATGGCTCTACTTCCATGTCAATACTTATTCTTGGAAATCATTCTGCAGACATTCTTTTAATTTGCCCAAACCCCCAAGGTCAATGGCGCAAGAACCTACCTTGCCCCTCCCAACTCCCTCCTCACAAGATATTTCATTACTTACTTTTCTTAAAAACAGATGAAGCTAAGATAAAATAAGAAAAATCGCAGATCATATGGAGTTACATTGGTCTGTTCTCTTCTCCCTTGTCACTTAAGCCAAAAATTCATAACCCCTTAGAAATTTGCACACCTTAAAATAATACAAAAACCCGTCAAAATATGATCTCCTCAAAAATTTTAATGGCACAACTTGCTCCATGAAACCACCTTCTGTGTACCAATTCTTTTCCTAAAAATTCTTTCCCTTCTGGATTTTCTAGCTGCTCTTCTCCAAAAGTAAATATCCACCAGTAGCAATATTTTTCGGTAAGTGGCATTAATGACCCATGATTCTGAGGCATAAGTGGTTGTAGGCTAGAATATAGATTTTTATATTGTCGGTTTATCGTAAAAAGTCACTTAGTGTGTTTTTATATAAGTTAACTTTCAAAAATATTTTTATGAATTTCAACTTTATTTATCGATACAAAAACACAGTAAGGGCATGAAAATAAAATCAATCATTTTATACTTCAAATATAGTTACAACAAGTGCACAATTTTCTGATTTCATAAAGGAAAAATTGTACAATGTTCTTAATTGGTTAAGGCTATAAAATTTCACTTAATGACTTTTTGCAATAAACTGACAATATTAGCCTTTTTGTACAAGGTTGTATATTCAAGCTCCAAGGACGCTTTTCTGATTCTTCCTTTTATATCTCCGGTGGAAGTTCCATCACTATAGAATACTGATCCGAGGTATTTGAACATATTCAATCTTTTAACACCTTTTTCAATTGGTGTTTTATCTGTAGAAGTGTCAAGGTTCTCTGTCATTTGAATATTAATTTTCCATCCCATTTCATATGATCCTATTACTTTTCAAACATGTAATTCATTTCCTCTCTATCTTGGGCGAGAATTACTATACCATCAGCAAACATTAAGTTTATGATGTATACATTTTCCCTGATTTTTCTTCTCCATTTTCTCACATTTTCTTCTCCACTATCTGAGAGCGAATATAAATAAATTTTGAAAAGGGTTGGCGAGATGCAGTATCCCTGCAGTAATCCTTTTTTAGTCTGGAATATTTTATAAAGCCTTTATCCTAATTTATCACAATAGGCATTATGATGATAAATTTCTTTTATGGTGTTTATGCTCTGATATATTATTGCTTCCGAAAATAAAATGATTTAGTTAATTGAAAAATGTTTAGTGGAAATATACTCAGGTGTATTAGTATAAATGGGTATGAGTGTAGACTTTTGTTTCTAACAATCTTATTCCTCAAAAAACCAATTGATAAAAATGTTTTTTTGTGGAGGTTGATTTACGGATTTGTTTTTAGAACAAAAAAAATGAAAATATCGACTGGACTAATTTGTTTTCAGTCTTTGTATTATTTAAAAGAAACAAATTATAACATGTTAGTAAATAAAACTAGAATCAATGAAGGTGGTAAAATTATGCAGCTTTGAAAAATGTTGACTGGTAACTCGAAATATATTTAATTTTTTATGAATCTACTATTGATAAAATGAGATATTTGAAAATGTTGCATTATTTTATCAAGTAATTTAATAACAAGATCAATATGTGATACAGTTCCTTTCTTCTCTAAATAAAATAAGGCTTAACTGCACCATATTTATATCAGAAATAATTAATATTTATATTTCATACGATAAAAAAAAAAAAAAACACAAGAAATTAAATATCTTATGTTCATGAGTAAGTTTTAAAATAAATATATAACATTTAAAAATTAAAAGAAAAAAACTTTCCTCCAGATATATTACTAACCAGAATAGTTGGTAAATATTTATGTCAGTCTTTTTTATTCTTTTTTCATTAGTTTGAAAATAATCTAACCACTATTTTATAAACATATTTTGATTCTACTACGATTGACCACATGCGATATTATATTACAGTTAAATGAAAATTTAACTGTCATCTACTCTGACGTAATAAATAAGTCTTAAAATATATATATTATACATATGATTACAATATCTAGAAATCAACAGAAGAAAAGTGGTTAAAATGTAACTGTTACGTTGTAAGAATGTTTATATGGATGCATATTTAAATCACTAATTCCATAATCACTACTTCTCATATAAAAGAATTTTAAAGTCCTGTGAATTTTAATGTTATTTTTTACAAATCCTACCATCAAATGTTTTAGGAGTCTCCAAACTTAGAGCATTGAATTTAAAAACTATTTAATTTCACATGTCTTTTTAAACATTCTAATATTCATTTGATTTCACTTTTTTTTTTCATGTAAAATGCTCCGAGGAAAGTTTTTATACTATTATGGGGTCAATAAAACTGGATCTATGAAAAAAAAAAAAAATGGAAACCCCACCTTCAATAATACATTTGTAATGTAAATTTCTAGAGGACAATAATGTGGATGCATATTAAAATCACTACTTCCATAATCACTACTTCTCATATAAAAGAATTTTAAAGTCCTGTGAATTTTAATGTTATTTTTTACAAATCTTACCATCAACTGTTTTAGGAGTCTCCAAACTTAGAGCATTGAATTTAAAAACTATTTAATTTTACATGTCTTTTTCAACATTCTAATATTCATTTGATTTCACATTTCTATCATGCAAATGGCTCCAAGGAAAGTTTTAATACTATTATGGGATCAATTAAAACTAGATCTATGAAAAAAAAAATGTAAACCCCACCTTCAATAATAAATTTGTAATGTAAATTTCTAGAGGACAATAAACTCCATATCTTAGTTTTCCAACCTGAGTTTTTGTGGTCACTATCCTGCTGAAAAAATATGTAATATTCCCTTTTCTCAAACGTTTTGTCACTAATTGGGAGATTTATTCAAGCAATCCCACTCCAGCAGCATTCATCCCACCACAGACCATGAATGACTTACTGTCAATATTTAACAGTTGGGACTATAATCTTCAATGTTTACATTGAAGCATTTCTTCTCCTTCACAAATTGACTTCTACCATTATCAAATATTTCAATTTTACATCCATCATAAAATATAACCTGGTTCCAAATATTACTATTATATATTCTTTGGCCCACAGATATTTTTTTTTTTCTAAATACACATATTTTTTTTTAGCTTTTCTGCTTTGAGATTCATTATTTGCTGAACTTTGTCGCACGATTGAAAGACTTATCGGTTCACCTGTTTTAACAAAATTACCTACTAATTTAGGCATTAATCCTGGTTTTTTTTTTCACATTTCTAACAATCTGCCTGTTGGTGCCAGGGGTATTTCAAAATGAAAATACAAACCTTTCCCCGGTGAGTTTCCTCAAAGGTGAGGAAAATTCTACTAAAATTAAATGATGTGAAAGAAGGAAAAAAAAATAGTGAATATGAGACCTGTAAAAGAGAAAAAAAAAACCATGCACATGAAAATATTAAAAAACAGAAATATTCAATAACTAAAAATGGAAAATAAATATAAATCTCCCCATTTTGAATGTTTACAATATTTATTATTGAGATAAAAAATATATATATACAAAAGTTAAACCAAAAAAATGAATAAGATTATTAAAATTCACTGAAATAAAATCAAACATAACAAAATTCAGTGAAGAAAAAAAAAATATCCATCAAAAACATAAACAAAAAATAAACTTCCAAAATTAGAGAAAATCATCCCGTAAAAATAAATCCAAGAAAAAAAAATAATTTAGAGAAGACAAAATATTAAGTAAACTAAAAATGTCTTTGGCAGTGGTGAGTGAAGAAACGAAAAATGTATCCCAAGTTGGAGGTTATACTTCCAAAGAGGTTACCTGTGGTCTTCAGCTAACGTTAAAGACAGTGGGGGAATCGATATGCATATCGAACCTGATCAATGACACAGCTGGGCTCTTCAAAATGGCGCTAGGTGAGTTGAGGTGAAGCTGGAGCTGGTGGGAGTGGAAGTCCACTACATGGATCCAACGACAACAAAGCCTCGCTCCAAACTGACTTCAGACCGCATCCCAGCAGTTTTACCGCAATATTTGTGTCTTAATCTCCCAGACTGGGTATTACCGCCTGGCTGGTGTGTACATAAAATCGAGATAATACATCGCAAATGAAACTAAATGTATGAACAATGTACAATTCTGGGACAATTGTCCCTCAGTTTTTTACAAAAAAATAAAATAAAATAAATAAATATTTAATTATTAACATTTAAAAGGGGTGAATGGTGAGAAAAAAATAATAAAGATATGAGCGTATGCGGCGTTAACACTGCCTTTCAACTGTACAAGCAATTTTTCTTGGGCATTTTGTTCTCAAATTAGAAATAATGGCACAATTGAATTTGCATGCCATATTTGTTAATTTTGTCTTTTACAACGGTGTGTTCACTGAGATGAAGGTCTGTTCAATATTTTTTCAATTTCCCACAATGACTGTGTAAGTGTATTCTAGCTTACTTTTTTTCCACATTTGCTTCCCTTGAATTAAGCAACATTTTAGCTATATACATCACAGTAATATGCATACCATCAGAAACGTTGATGATTTCACTAAATGCTGATAAAAGTTATAGTAAAAATTAAATAGAGTAATAGAGTAAAGTGTATGATTTTTCGAATAAGGAAATTATTGTACTTTCATAATTTTGAATAATTTATGTAGCAATGTTACATGGTTTGTACTGACAACTTAGGTTTATTTTATCAAAAATAAGTTAAGAATATCGAGACATATAAGACCTATATCGAGGAGAGGGGTAGTTTCGTAAGTAAGGCACTGACTTCCAAAACTAAAGGCACTGAGTTCTAATCCGGCGATGGCAGGTAGCTATTTATTCTCTTATACCAGCCGTGGATTGACTCTGGGATTTGAAGACCCTCCTATGGTACACCTAGCCACTATAAACTGGATATACTTAATTAAATAATCAATTATGGGAAAAATCTGCTTGTTGTACATGATCCCGACCCGATCACCTCCTTGCACAACCGTTGTCCTTGAAATAGTATATTTACAATGTACTGAACCCAAGACCCTTCTTGTATTTTGTAGTGGTATAAGTTTTTTTTTTATACCTGTAGCTAGATTTTTTTTCACTAGCATACAGGAGAAAGCTGCTAATTGTAGACCAGTTCTGAATTTAAGAAGTTTGCAGCAGCTTTGTTTAACTGAGCATCAGTAGCGGATCCAGGATTTCCACCTCGGTCTTAATTAATCTAGCGCGAGAATTAATTATTTAGGCTCCGTAAAGTTTAAAATTAATAGAATTGAGCTGAAACGACGCCAACCTGCTGTTGTGACGGTATGAGAAACTCCGCTTCCATATTGGGGACGCGTATCTTAGGATAACAGCAATTAATCCTTTTTAAATGGCCATAATTGTTAGATCTCTGAGGCCCCAAAGGCTCCGCGATTTGGATCATTAAGGGCTAAGGTTTACCTTACTTCTTAAATAATCCAAGTGAGGCGTCACTATGAAATGTTTCCTAATCCTAATTTCGAGATAGGTGACTACCTCACTTGGACGTATACTTGTACCTTGTATAACAAAACGTGTAAGGTGAGCTCTGTCAGTTGTTGCTTTCAAAAGGAGGGCCTGAGTCTTATTTCTCTCGCAGCATTCTCCTGCCAGGTTGGCTCAACGCTCAGCTGCATATTTTAACCTGGCTCTGCGATTCGAGGGCACAACAGCCAGGCTATACACGCTCCTCGCTACTTCGATCTAAAGACATGTTTAGATAGCTGATGGCAATACAACTTTGCTATATTGGAAGCACACTATGAAACAAATACAGTCTAAGTTTGTCTTAGAAGGACCCTGTTCAAAGAGAGTGCATATTATTTCCATTGTTTTTTTGTTTTTTTAAAAATTCCTGTCTTCATGAAACTTTCGCTTGCTCCTCGAGAGTATGATGTCCCAAGATATAAAAACACAAAACACGTTTTTGTAGACTGAGCTATCACAGTGTATTCACCCCGAAATCACCACAAACTTTTACCAAAATTTCGCCCGCTGTCCCAAAGTTACCCCATCTTACAGTAATACAAATATGAGAGTACATTCTCTTAGGGATGTTTATGGTTATTTTTACAGTAGATTTTTTAATTAATTTTTTATTTTATTACTTTAAGATTATACATATGTATACATAGATTGTTTCCTTGAGACGATAGTCCATTATCGATCATCTAAATATTATGAGATAGCCAAAAAGGTTCCTATTAAATTAATTGATTAATAGAAAACATCAGATACTTTACTGATTGGAAAGTGTTTCGATTCGTTCAAATATTAATAAGACAGTATTTTCCTATGGAAGTGAAAAACAGCCATTGACAAGAACTTGCAATTTATAGAACAAAAACAATTTATAAATGTGGTCAGTTCACATCGAGGACATTTCTTGACTACTGAGGCCGAGGACAATGCAGGGCGTAACTAAACCTTCTTCAGAAACTGTTAAAGATATGTTCCAAAAAATGTTTCGGATCTCGACTATTTGCGGATTGTTTCCTTTTGTATTTACCGATAACGATCTCATTTTTTCATTTCATTATCTTCCACACAGCTTCCTGAATGTGATTCTTGTTAGTTGTACAATGATATATTCATTAGTTATTCAATTTATACGTATGGAATTTCAAACATTTGCCTTTACCTTCAGCTATTTTACTCCTTTCGTCATTACATTGATTGTTCCTAATGTTTCTCTTTTCTGGCTCTTGTTAAACTTGAAGAGATTCAAAAAAGTTTTTCAAGCATTGAAAGTAGTCGAAAGTGTTGCTCAGAAGCGGCCTCCATCGCCCAGCTACACGCAGCACTTGGTAGTTTTCTTCATTGGTATAGTGTTTATGATTCTCGATATACATTTATCTCCTAAATCTTACTTGCAACTTTGTCTTATTTACTGGATGATGATTAATGTCTACCTAGTGATGATTCAGTTCACAAACATGTTGACCACCATCGGCAGCTATTACACCTTCCTGAAGGAGAGCCTCTGCAAGTCGAGGGCCGTGGAGTGGGTCCAGTGCCATGAAGTCTTGGGGGCTTGCTGTGAGATCATCAACAGATGCTATTCCCCGCAGCTCTTCGTCTTCACTTTGTCTACTTTCACCTTTATAACATGTACCACTTACATTCTCATCGCTCACCCAAACTTTTTTGACTTAGGTAACAAGATCGTGTGCACGTTGTGGATAATTCTGTTGTCTCTGTCGATATGGGCGTTTATTCACCAGTGTCACGATACAGTTCATAAGGTAAGTTTTTACTTTCACTTACTTAAATATGAAATATACGTTTTGTGGTCCCCTGAGTCCAAATAACTAAGTCTCGCGAAATGTTCTTTATGTATGTGAATAATCTAGCTCAAAAACCAAATGTCGTACGAACCTGACATTGCGTATTTAAGGTTTTTATATACCTGAGATGTCATAGCAACTTTTTCGTCAAAATCGGTTAGCCACAAGTGCTACTTTATATGATCGGTTCTACCAATTTTTATTAAATTCATTCTATCAGTGACCAATTAAGCTGTTTTAAATATAATTTATTTCTTATTCACATTGGTGTTCAATAACAGGGCTTAAATGGCTAGTTTTCAAAATGTCTCCTCATAAAGTACCTTTAGTATTTTTTTCTTGAAATAATTAACCATTTCACGTTGTAATTTGCTATAACAAATGGACCAGTATTAAATATGAAAGAATCTGAAAATTAACTAAAGGAGAAATAAAGAATATAGTGTATAGCATTGCGAAGATTCCAGCTTAGCCGAATTTATTAAAGCTAGCGTTGGTATTATTTAATATTTAATTGTAAAATTTCAGCTATAAAAAAACTAAAATTTGTATACATACCATTGTTGATACAAATAAAAATACCTACGATGGAGTATAAATAAATATAGAGATCTTTATCATTAATACTTTGCAAGACTAAAAATATTTCATGGCATTTAATGCCAGATAATTTAACTATCAAATAAATAATTAAAATATACAGTCGTAAAAAAAAATGATTTGCGACAAATAAAGTATAAATATTAGACGGCTGTGAAAAATATATAGTAATTAATTATTTTTAAATTATATTTTGTACCGTATGTAATTTTTACTTTTACTTCCTTTTGTCTGGAAATGTCTATTTCTGCCAAAAAAAGATGTTAAGTGAAAGTTGTGCGATGCGCACACAGCACCAGATTTCTATTGTGATTTTCAGTTCTATCTTTATTATTATACCCCATCTAACAAAACCGCGTCTCGACCCATGACTAACACACCTAGAAATCAAGAAAAACCCTGAATAACTTAAAAGCCTCTCCCTATCTATCAAATCTATCCAAAATTTTAAAAATTAATGTCAAAGCTTGGCATCTGAAGTTGGTCTTCGAGAATTTTACTGCAGTTGCAGCATGAATCAGACAACTATCTACCCGTCAACTTCAGATGACTATCGCAAAATTATAAAACTTTTGCAAACACAAAATGCCCTATTTCATACCCACCAACTCCAGGAAGAAAAATGTTTTCGCATAGTTATTAGAACAACCAAATCCACCCTACAACTCCAACAGAAGACAACATAATTGAACTTAATGATCAAGGATATAAAGTAAAAAATATAACCAACGCACAAAAACCAAAAACGAAATTTCATTAGCCGACATATTTACTGACCTGGAACAAAACCTAAAAAATCAGAAGATATTTAAATTTGAATATTTGTTTCATACAACAATAAATATTGAAGATCCATACATGCGAAAAGAACCACCACAATCCCAATGATGGCCTGGCCTATGACGATCCAAAGGCTACTGTAGACATCCTGCCAAATGTGTCAATTGCGTAGGACCACATATTATAGCATTCTGCACAAAACCAAGAGAAACTCCTGCCACTTGTGCCAATTGGAATGGTGAACATCCGGCAAACTTCAAAGAACGCACTGTTTTTAAAACTTTAAAACTATTTCGAAACAAACAATCGACCAATAATATAGCCTCAGAAACTAGAGTAGATGAACACCCTTCCTCAAACCGAAAATCGTTCCTATTCCACTAATGTATTAATGGTTATACGAATAATTATGCATGGAAAATTTAATAAAATATTATTAAAAATGATTGTAAATTGAAAAAATTGCTTGATTAGACTTGAAAATGGCTCGACGAGCCGATACATCGTAGTAAGATTTTGTAGTGGAAACATTGGTGTAAGTTGGCTTAAAATCAATAAATTGGAAACTAGTTTAACTTTGGCAAGACCTCCTATACCTATACCTTCCTCGCGGAAAGAAATTGATCTTTACTATTCTAGTAAACGACTTTTTTATTTTAAAAAATCCATGTTGAAACATATATCATTAAAGAGCTACTCCACCCCCTAACATACATTATTATTATTTTTTGTTAAAATATTCATCATATTATTTAAATATCCAACACTTGTCTATTTATGCGTTAGCAATATCTATTACACTTGAACAAGATATTTTATGTATGTTTTATATTTAAAAAAATATAATTATGCATTTTAATTTTTATAAAATTCTTATATTGAATTAGTAATAAACTATTTTTCCAGGCCAAGAGTTTTGACAAATCGTTGTACCGATTAGTACTGAATGACAGTAGCAAATCATTGTTGCAAAATGTGAGTATGAATAAAAAAATAAATCATTACTATACAATAAAAATACAAATATATATATATATATATATATATATATATATCTATATATATATATATATAAAAGTCCACAAGGACAGAGTTTTTATACTGCTATTATTTTATACTATATAAAATATAAATTTTATAGTGATGGTTGGTAGAGATGGTTGACAGTGATATAATATGAGAAGGAGTTGGTCAGGGGTTGCATTCAAATAAATACTAAATTTTAAAAATTAGTATTTTTAATTATTATACCGAAGTTTCGACCTACTTTGCAGGTCTTCATCAGGGCATGTTCAGTTGGCCATTCAATCAACGTATCAAAGTACCCCTAAAAAATTTCCAAGTACTATCCTCCCTTTCCATGTAATCTACTTTGAGAAAAGCTTTGTAACACTAATTAATTAATTATTTGTTCATGAAAATTATTTAACACCAGTATTGCATTTAATGTCTCATATGTTAATAAACATCTTTTAATCTTGCTATTAAGCAAATACGGATTTATAAAAATATATTTTTCTTTTTTAGAAGAGAATACTCTATCATTTTCAAGCGAAGCGTAAAGTAGAATTTTCAGCAATGGGATTTTTCAACTTTGATTATTCTTTAATCTGCAGAGTGAGTCCATATACAATATTCAATAGTCTATATTCATGAATAAGAGAGGTCTATTAACAACTAACAAAAGAGATAACTCCTTTTTTTGGTCTGTTTTGAATATTTTATTATGTTACTAAAATAAATATCTACTGGCAAGCTAGTTCTGGAAATTGTCAGATTCTGCACTGAAGACATGACTGAATAAACATGGCTGTAGAGCCCTCTTCAATCGCCACTGGTATTTATTATCAGTGAGAGAGAGGAGCACAGAGATCTCCTGAAGTCCTACTTTTCCCTTCACAGGTGGAGGGACAAGCCTGGTATGGAGTTCTCTTGGTTGATTGAAAATAGGGTATGACAGAATATCTGTATTTTTTTCTTTGTTTTTCTTATCTTTAAGTTATTTTATTTTTATTTATTGTATATACTTTTTTATTGTTATTTAGTTGTTATTTTGCTTTTGTTTAGTTTATATTTTCTTTATTTATAGCCTGAATGTTGACTTACTTCCCTGTAATTATTCTCTATGTGACAGGATTTTATGTTATTCAATAAATAAATAAAAACAAAACTTCACTAAATACAGCCAGGCATTGAAATTTATCTTTTCTTAAATTTCATTAAAAATTTTTTATCATTTTTTTGATGGTTGTGGATTTTAGAATTTGGAGTTATTCTTTTTTGTTGCTAGACGGCTAAGCCATAAATTTTGAAATGAGATTGAATTAATAGGAAGGACACTTTTTTGTTTCAGATGGTGTCCACGGCAACTACTTACATCGTTATCATGGTTCAATTTTCCGACTAATCTTAAAAATCACATATATCATGTTTTATCTAGTGTTTTTTTCAATGCAGTTTTTAAGTCTGTGTCCAGATGTTTGTCATAAGTGTTACTTGATTAAATTATATTTAAATAAAACCAGAGAGAAGTTGGTGGTAATTATTATATTTATGAGTTGCCAGTTAACAACTGATAGGTATTTTCCAGACCAAATGTAATTGCATTGAAAAGTTTAAAAAAGAAAACAGAATTACATGGTTGTTAATTGCAGTGTTAGTTTCTTTTCTTTATTATTTTAAATTAATATATTTTAATTTTTTTTTTAATCTTATTTATTGAAAAATATTACAATCTGTCTCAAGGACATTTATAATAGTGTTCACAGATCACATTCACACTCTGTGTACAGTAAATAAAATAAATTATATAGAAAAATAACACATATACAATAAATAAGAATAAAACAACCTAAAAACAAATGAATAAAAAGAACACATACATACCTATATACAATATTTACAATATGATATCTTAATTAAAACTTTGTTTTGTTTTAATTTCATTCAAGTTTAAATTTTTAAATAAATCAGCTATTTTATTTGGCAAGATACTGTTTCGATATATAGGGTGTATTGTTGTGGAATGCATTATACTGAATGTAGAGAGTGTATTATAGCCTTACCTATATAAAAATTCTATATTTTAAGTTTCAAGCCTGTGGACTTTGACAATGTAATGAGTTTGCCTTAGTCCTTAATTTATTGTACTGCCACTTGTGGTTTTGCATGAGTTTTGCTACAGCCCTTCACTGTGAGGTCATTGTTCTACTCCCCAGTTGGTTTTACATATATTTTGTTATTAAAAAAAATAAGTGCTTGGTCCAAGTTTTGTTTTGGTCAATATCATAAAGTTATTTTCTTTTTCAGATATCTTAGTTAAGTTTCATTCATTTTACTGTTAAATCTTGAGAGAGTTTAACAATGGTGACTTGTAATTCATTGTTGGGAGTGTTGCTATAATTTCACAAAACAATTGTGTAGTGTAAATCAAACTAAGCCTCATTATTGATGGGTACAATTAAGCCTAAATAACCATGGGCGAACAGCAGAAAAAGAGAAAATCAAAAAATCATTATTTTAAAGACACGGAAATGAAGTATCTCTTATGAATTAATACTGTATCTCTACATTAAATATCTTTCCTCTGGTATCTTTTGAACATTTGTTTATGTTTTAACAAAACATCTATAACAAATTTGTAAGCAGATTTTGTTGAAGGTATTCAAAAAAATAACTTAGACCGAACTCTCATTTTGCAGAGAAAATATTTTGATCAGGCATGCTCAGGAGAAGTTGGTATGGAGCACCCAAAGATTTGAGTTGAACACATTTTTACAGGCTTTTGAATTTTTGGAAAGGACCATATTTTTGTGGTGCTTCAAAGCAGAGAATGAGGAAAAAAACATGGGAAATACCCCAGTATGTTCAATTGTATAAGTACTAAAACTTTTATTAATGTACCTTCACTTGTCCTGTTTTTATGAAGAGGATAGCAATAAAATTGGGAGAGGGAGTTCATGCACAGTCAGTCTTGAGAGGGATAGACAATACTGCTTTCCCATGTTGGAAATTAACAAATATTCTATTAAGCATTTCAATTTAATATGGTCACACACACACATAGAGCACCTATGATTATATTAGAAGTTGATTGTGCAATCTTAAGATTTCCTGTTTTATTGAATGAATTTGAAGGTTGTAGAAAAAATTGTATTAGTTAAAATCATAAATTAATGTTATATATTGAAAAATAAAGTATTTTAATAAAACTAACATTTCATTCTTATCTACTACTGTTTTCCTAATCACACTCCATTCTACTGTAAAATAAATTCAAATATGAAATGCAATTTTTTTTTTCATCTATATTGGAGTCCACAAAGAATAATTACAATGGTATGATTTTAGATACTAGTTCTAATGTTCACTAGACAAATATTACTACTACGATTAATTTTTATGGAAACTAATGTTGCTTATGCTATAATGTTAGTTCGATATAGTAGTTTGATTATGAAATAGGTAAAGGAATACAATTTTTTTGTATTTTTTATATTTATATATAAGGATATAAGGAGGAGAATTTACGAATAAAAATAGATAAAATATTCTAGAAGAAGCAAGCTGAAGGAAATAATTTTCTAAGAATTAATATATATATTTATATTTTTTTTTGTCGATATTCCTACCATCTGACGTACAGTTATTGGAAGGGGGAGGGATGGTGTCCTAGAGGTACAACCAAGCCTATCCTAGCGAGAGTGGAAATAAGAGTAAATATGTTAATCAATAGCTTGAAATCTTGTATTAAGAGAGTAGATAATGAAGCGTTGAGTGAGGGGTTCTAAGATGTATGAACCGGACATTTCATATTCATAAAATTTGGACATCGGGTTAGTTAACGTGATCACAGCCATATCACCAACATACAAAACTGTCGGCCTAGAAACATTACATCCTTAACAAATCTCAAGACCCTTATTTTAGTGCTAGGTGTTTTTTTTAAAGGTTAGTTGTAATGTGATATTTAATAAAAATAATAATTCATGTGTCAAACAGAGCTCTTTTTTTTCTCTCTTTTGGCATTACAAAGTTTCTTTCCAGTTATCTGATCGCAGTTTGATTGCACCTTTGTTGTTTCTATCTATTCATCTGATTTCTTTGGTATTCCACGTGGTCTTTTGCTTAATATTGAGGCATTCATTGTCGTATATGGGCTTCCAGATTACCTCAATCCACTAATTTGAAATAACATAACTCGCTGACATAACATAAGACACTGTGCCTCTATGTTTCATTTCTTTAAATTTAAATTATACATATCTTTTCAATACTCGATATGAATAACTAATCAAGTCCATCTAATTAATTAAAGAAAATCAGAAATTTAAGAAGAAGAACAAAAGAATCAAAAATACAAATGTATGTGGCTGTCAACCTGTTGAGTTGCTGATCAATCCATCAGGCAATGTTTAAAACGAAAAAGCATCTTCAGTTTGATGGCTAACAAAGTTTTAGATATGATAAAGCACTGGAATAAGGTAGGAAGGCTGGATTTTATAAGTTTTACTGGAATATTGTCAGGTCCATAATAATTGCTGTGGGATTTTAGGATAGTGGTAAGTACTTCGTCGTAGGACACATAGGAAAAAAAGAAGTTTTCAGGATTGAAATTGTGGTGTTCAATATCATGAGTAGGATCAGGATTAGAAGCAAATGATAGGAAATGGTCATTAAGATTACCTGGAGACACAGGGAGAGAAATGAGATTATTGGAATCTGTTAGGGATAGATTACGAAGTATTTTACATTTTGATTTGGAATTGGAAGCATTGGAAAGGGCGTTATGGAAGTAGTTGGATTTAGAAAGTCGGATCGTGGATTGGGTGGCATTGCGAAGTTGTTTGAAAGACGCATAATCAGCAGGTAAACGGGTTCGACGTTATTTGCGATTTGCTACATTCCTTCTCTTTATCATTCCCTTTATTTCAGGAGTCAGCCAAGGAGCAGTGGGACGACGTAAGATTCTGGTTTTCAGAGGAGCACGGATATCTAATATGAATTGTAGGTTTGAGGTAAGGATGGATATCATAGGATCAATGGAGGTATAGGAAAATATGATATCTCATTGGACAGAATCAAGGTCAGGTTGAAGGGATTCATATGAAAGGAGGTTTAAATTGCGATATGACACTATTTTGGGAGTAAATGATTTCACGGGTAGGTCGTACGATATTTGGAACAGGTCATGTGATGATAGAAAGGGTACGGGGTGTTGAGAGGAGGAAAGGATTTTAAGGGGGGAGTCAGTGATGTGGAGGCCTAACTGTCAGTGTCAGAGAACTACGTGTGATGAGTGGGAATATAAGGGACAAGATAAAGATTAATAATAATAATAATAATAATAATAATAATAATAAGGCTTAGCGAACCCGAAGGTTCGATGCCGACACCACCAATCGCTTGTTACACACCTCCCTCCACCGTTCGCCGTCCAAACCCAGTCCCTTCAGATCGGCTTTAATGCAATCTTCCCACCTTCGCTTCGGTCTACCCCTCGGACGCTTACCATTCGGCACAGCAAATATTAACCTTTTAGGAATTCTCTCGTTACTAAGCCCAACAACTTTACAAGCCCATTTGATTCGCCGCGATGAAATTACCTCAATTATATTACCCGGATACAGCTCACGCAATTCGGCGTTGTGTAACCGTCTGAACTCTCCGGTTAACTCATCCTTCTTCGGTCCGAATATTCTACGCAATACTTTATTTTCAAAAACCTTAAGACGCTGCTCATCCCTTAATGTAAGCGGCCAAGTTTCGCATCCATAAAGAACTGTAGGCAAGATAATTGTTTTATAGATTCTAATTTTTAAGTTTCGGGACAAGAGGCGCGAACTAAGTAGTTTTGTCACAGAAAAATAACAAGCATTCCCCGCCTTCAGTCTAACCTTAATCTCTTCTTCAATTTCGTTTTTTCTAGTTATCGTAGAACCTAGATACCTAAATTTATCTACCTGTTCAAACATATTACCATCTATATCGATATCACCAGTAGTATCGCCATTTTTGCAGCTAACCATATATTTTGTTTTATCCACGTTTATTTCGAGTCCTAGTTCTTTACCGGCTTTCATTAACGTTGTCGTATTTAGTTTTATAGTTTCAACGTCTTCGCTTAACAGTACCAGATCATCAGCATAGCCCAGCACAGATGTTGTCCCGCCCAGATCCAACCCTTTCTCGGTTCGCATTACCTCCCTAATGGCATGTTCTAATGCCAAATTGAACAGGACAGGCGAAAGAGAATCCCCCTGTTTTAAGCCCGAACGAACCTCAAATTTTTCGGACAAATTATTACCGATTCTAACTTTATTGAGTGTCTCCGTCAAGCACATCCTGACTAGATTTACTAGTTTTTTTGGAATCCCCTGCTCGATTAGAATATTATACAGTTTCTGGCGGTCAATAGAATCGTAAGCCTTTTTAAAATCTATATACAGCTGGTGAACAATACCGTTATACTCCAATTTTTTCTCTAATATTTGCCGTAAAGAAAATATTTGATCAATAGTCGAACGATTCCGTCTAAATCCGCATTGGTAGTCTCCGATAATTTCCTCGGCGTATTCCGTGATTCGACTGGTTAAGATTAAAGTGAATATTTTATAACATACCGGAAGGAGTGAAATTCCTCGATAGTTATTACAATCCGTCCTCGGACCCTTTTTGTGAATCGGAATAAGAATAGATTCTTTCCATTCTTCAGGTAATTTCTCGTTCACCCAGATCTTTTTAACCAACCGATGTATTTTAGAAACTCCAGCTTCCCCGCATGCCTTAATTAGTTCAGTAGGAATATTATCGATTCCCGCTGCTTTATATGATTTTAATTTTCCGATAGCTACTTCAACTTCCTCTTTACTTGGTCCTTCTATTAACGGTTCAGCACTCTGGTACTCAGAAGGAGGACACAGATCATAATTTCCCGTATTTAATATATTGTCAAAGTGGTCCTTAAACTTATTCAATATGTCAACCGGATCGGTCAGAATATTGTTATTATCATCCCTAATTCCAGACGTTACGGGCCCTACATATTTACGTGATCTGTTTATACCTTTGTACATGTCTCTTACGTTATTTTCGATTCTATTAGTTTCTATTTCAATTATTTTATTTTTAAGATACTCCCTTTTTTTATTTTTGAGCAATTTTGTCGTTTCGTTCTTTGAGATTCGGAAGTATTCCAGATTGTCTTCGCTAGGATTATTTAGAGCTTTTAATTTAGCGGCTTTTCTTTTTTACACATGTTTAAGCAATCTTCATCAAACCACGGTTTGTTATTCTTATTTTCCTTTTTTCCTAGACACGAGTTACCGACCGCTTTAATATTATCTCTGATCTCTATCCATAACTTGTCAATATCCTCGTGGTCCTCGTCAGGAAGCTCTAAAGCTTCAAACCTATTCTTAACATCTAGCTCGAATTGGTTTCTAATTGATGGATTTTTTAATTTTTCCAAATTAAAATTCTCAAAATCGAAACGGTTTTCTTTTCTCTTTTTTATATTAAGTTTTTGTCGAAGTTTCGCGATTACTAATTCATGATCCGACCCACATTCTGCTCCGCGATAAGACCGTACATTAATTATACTGCTTTGCCAGCTGTGTTGTATCAAGACATGATCGATTTGATTTCGTGTTTGCGAATCCGGTGATGTCCAAGTATATTTATGAATATCCTTATGTTTAAACGTCGTACTTTTAATTATCAGGTTTTTCGAGATGGCAAAGTTTATCAGACGGATCCCATTATCATTACTATATTCGTGCAAACTTTCTTTACCAATCGTCGGAATATAAACTTCTTCCCTTCCTACCTTTGCGTTCGCGTCACCTACAATTATTTTCATGTAGTTTCGCGGTAGTTTATCATAAACCCATTCGAGTTTATCGTAAAATTCACTTTTGACTTCATCGTCACTGTCTTCGGTCGGACAATGTATGTTTATTAATGCGATTTTAAACCAACGTCCCTGAAATGTAGCTACCGAAATTCTATCACTAAAGAAATGTACGTCCCTCAAAGCGGATAGTAATCTACTCCTAATTAGAAACCCGGTACCTAAACAATGATTCCCGCTTCCTCCGTACCAAATAGTGTACTTCCCTTCCCTCATCGAGCCCTCTCCTGGCCAGCGAACCTCTTGCAGAGCCACGACATCCAAATTGTACCCATTTACCTCATTCGCGACCGATTTTAGCCCCCCTGCTGTGTTTAAACTCCTTACGTTCCACGTACCAATATTTAAATCCCTATATTTCAACTTGCGGCATGAATCCCCTAAAGCAGTCCCCACCCGGAGACCCGAACGGGGGACTAGTTTACCTCCGGATAATGAGCGTTTTACCTTAGGGAGATCCATGACTTTTTGTGGTGTTTGGTGAACTAAAGATATGTGAGTAGGGCGTTCAATCCTACGTCACACCCTCCAGCAAGTCTGGTGGGCCCCTACCTCCAGCAAGTCTGGAGGTCCCCTCCCTCCAGCAAGTCTGGAGGGCCCCTCTCATTGTTGGTCAGCGAGTCCATCGGACTTAGCCGGGAGGAACTTCCAAGGAATTTCCACCGACCATCCCCACATCCGCCACCCGTGGGACGCTCCCCATACGCGGTAATGAGCCCGCGCGAGGCAAGATAAAGATAAAGATTAAGAGAAAATATTAGGTCGATAAGGAGGTATTTTCCGGAAGATTCTGAGAGCATATTTAAATTAAAATCGCCGGAGATGACGACATTGGAGTAAGTGGAAACCAGATTGACAAGGAAGGGTTCAAAAAGATGGTCGAATGGGACACGAGGAGGGCGGTAGACTACAACATAGAATAAAGGAGAGGATACAGATGAAATTTCAACAAACATATATTCAATGTGTAGGGAGTCATGAGAGGGGGACTGTAAAAGGATTTTGGCCTTAAGACTATCATGTACGTAAAGTCCGACACCACCTCCCGTGCGATCTGATCTATCATGACGTAGGAAAGAGTAATTGGGGAGGGGAAATTCGGAAGGAAGGGATGAAGGATTTTAGCCAGGTTTCAGATACTGCTATTACGTGATAAAATTTCAATTTATAATTGAATTTTAGTCAAGATAAAATATAGATTAAGTTCAGTTCACTAGAAATCAGCAGATCCCATTTTTGTCCTACACATAACAACATACATAATACAAATTCAATGTCACAAACCTGAAATATTTAACCCTTTTCTTTTCTTTTATTTATAACTTCGTTTCATTTATACTTATTCCAGCAATTGATAGGATTGACAAAACTTCTTAGCTCCTTTCCTGAAACTTAAAAATTAGAATTTACATAACCATTATACGGTTTTTCATGGAAGGGGAACGTGGCCACTTATAGTAAAGGATGAGCAACGTCTTAAGGCTTTTGAAAATAGTGTATTGCGTAGAATAATGGGATCAAAAAAGATGAGTCAATCGAAGAATGTAGGTGGTTACACAACACCGAATTGTGGGAACTGTATCGGTTAATATAGTTGAGGTTATTATATTTCATTGGACTTTATAACGAAAGAATTCTTAAAAGGTTAATATTTGCAGTGCCGATTGGTAAACGTCCGATGGGTATACGGAAACGAAGGTGGGAAGGTCGCGTTAAACGGCTAGGTTTAGATGGCGGCCGGGGTGGGGAGGTGTGTTAACATCGATTGATGGTGTTGGCATCGAACCTTTGGATTCGCTAAGCCTTTTATTTTTATTTTATATCAAAGTTTAATTTCTATATCCAATTCATTCAGTCCATTTTACATAACCCCAGAACCAGCCCTTATTGAATTCTATGATCTGTGGGTAATATTTGGCCTATATCAAAGTCTCGGTGTCAAACAATTATACTAACGTAAGTGTTAACTTAACCCTCCGAGGCGTCTGAAAAGAAGATGGCCTCGAGACCTTCTAATATAGAACTTTAATTTGAGTTCTACCAATGGGTAGTTTATCTTAATGTTGTACATGTCATGTTACCAATGTCACATTTACTTATTGTATTTTATATGTAATACAGTTGTTAATTTCATTAAAATAAAAAATAAAAAAGTGTTAACTTGAGGGTGTCGACGCATGTGTTTGATCGATTGTCTCACGCAAAACCAGTATGGAAAAAGTCAAATTATCCGTAGTGGATATTTTATGAAAAATGACATTAAACGTGTGTTTACACATTTTGTACATTGAGTACATTTTTATATGTCGGTGTGATTAGAAAATGAAGAATCAATCGAAAACAATAGAAAAAATATAAGTAAAAATGTCAGGAAACATTGAGAATCGAGAGCCAATTTAATAAAGGATACTGGTCTGATTGCCAGGGCGAACAACAATTAAATTTTACACCTTTAGGTGAAGCATTTTTCTTCTTTAAAATTTGGATTTAATACATAGAAATGACCTTCTTAAAATGTAAATAATATTTTTGCAATTGCGTAGCCCTTTGAAATGGATATCAGGTTCGCAAATCTTAAAGACCTGTAACTTTACCGGGACACCTGAAAACATCATACTATATATTCAGAACCTTTTTAATAAATGTTTGAGAGAACTTAAGAAGATTCGGGTTAACAGCAACATTCTAAGGAGCAGCAGAGAGGATGGCAGCGAGAGGGAGTTCTTAAGAGATTTTCTATTATTATCCTTTTGTACAAGTATATTTATTACTGATTTAGTGATGTATTATTTAGATTAATAAATAATAATTTATTTATCTAAAAAACAAAATAGTTTTAAGTATACTTTTTTGGAAATTCCTTAATTTTTTTTGGTTTTCGGAGTTATATATCGACAGCCATACTATGTGTGTTTTTAGTTTGCTATTTAAAATATATTGTGAAATTTATCTTTTAATTGGATACAAAAAATTCCTAAAATTAAATTTTTCTTTTCCAATTATGTAGAAATAATTTTAAAAAAATAAAAATAATTCCTTTTTATTGACTTTTGCCCTTATATTGCACAGCCAACTGTACAACGTTTCGACCCAAAATTGTAGTTCGTCCTTAGGGCAAATGAATTATGAAAGCACAAGAACACTGTATCATAATATAAGTTATGTTAGGTTAACATAAGTAAATAAATGTTTAACATTTATAAATATTTTTGTTCAATACGTAGCAATATAGTCATCGATACTGAGGTAAAAAAAAATATTGACTGAAGAAAACAAAATAACTGTCATTCAATAGAATTGGACACTTTGACCTAACAATAACAGTTTATAAAAGCAATTAGTTTTCTTATGGGTGAATACTCATCGATAAGAACCGGATAATGCAGGACACTACAAAATATTCGTCCATGGATGTTAAAGCAGTATTTCAAAATATGTTTCGTATCTCAAAATTCGGCGGAGTGTTTCCTTTTGTTTTTATCGACGATCATCTCGTCCTTTCTTATTTCTTTTTCCCATTTACTGTCATTTATATCTTTATCGTCAATATTTTTACGCTATACTTCATGAATTTGGATATTGACGAGAAACCAATTAAACTCAACAATTATGCGTTGCCAATATATTATGTCTTTTCCGGTCTTTTTTCTGTATTAATTCCTATTATTTCTGTAGTTTGGATATGGATAAACTTAAAAAAGTTAAATGAAATATTTCGGACACTCACAATAGTAGAAAGTAGGATTAAATACCACGATTCGTTGTCCTCCTACAAATGCCACATTAATTTGTTTGCTACTATACCACTTTTCATAATAGACTATATTTATGCCAATTATGATTCTGTTTACAAAGTTTTACTTTACTTTATTATCAGCGATATTTATCTCGTTACTATACAGTTCTCAAGTATATTGAATATAATCAAAAGCTATTACTCCTTCCTGGAATGCACACTTTACAATTCCAACGCTGTGGAGTGGACTCAGTGCCACGAATTATTAGGTGCCTGTTGTGAAATGGCCAACTCATGTTACTCCCCACAACTGCTGATCATCACTATATCCAATTTCAGCTTTATAACCGCCACAATTTTCTTTCTTATAACTGATGACAACGTTTACACCAAGGATGGTAGATTCCTAGGAATACTCTGGATTTTGTTTACTTCTCTGAATGGATGGGTCTTTATACACCATTGTCATGAAACAGTTCAAAAGGTGAGTTGTGAATTTTCTGGCTATTTCATTGCATTATTACTGTTATCATGCTAATATCTGCCGTCTCAAGGTAATTTGAAAAAGGGTCCTCATGAGTTCTTTAAATTGAGATCATCTTCCAATCCTTATAAACAAGGTGAAGAAGTTAGTAACTCACATCACTAAACATTTTAGAGGTCTAGACGAGTACTGTGAATTGAATAATTTCTTCACGGTATTTAGAAGGCTTAGAAGATGATCTTAATTTATAGAACTTGAGAGGACCATTTTTCGACTTAACTAGTTATGCCTTGAGACTATAGGTATATAACAATAGCTAAGATTTTTATTGCTATTTTTATTTTTTAAATAATAATTCAATCTGTCACATTTAAGTGCAAGTATAAAGAATACAAGTGTTCATTATTACAATATATACATAGAATAGATAAATAAATATGACTAATAATAATATAGTAAATAATAAAGTGAAATAAGAAGTAAATAAACAAATAAAAATTAAGTAATTATTTCAGAGCTAATCTTTATTCTTTAAAAGTGGAAGAGAAAGCAGGACTCCAGGAGATCCCAGTGCTCATCTTACAGCCGCATTACAGTTATTGGAAGCCAGTGGAGACTGAAAGAGGGCTTCAGCTCAGTGGTTACGCTCAGAACTTGAATGGAGAAGCTGGCCATTGCCAGGACTTCAAAACCATATTTAGGGATTGAGATAGAGGATTCCGACGATGAATAAGTTTATGGTTAAAGTTTGAGAATGATGGTGGAATGATATCAAGGACATATGAGATGGTAAGCTCACGGTGTAAGGTTTTATTTGTGATATAAAATGGAGCATTAAATAGACCTGGGTAGTATTTATTTGAAATAATATTTCCGAAATAAATCGTTAAATAATCTTCCCCAGTCATTTCGGAAATAATTTATTTCATGAAAAAACTTGAGCAATATTGCCGAAATAATTATTTCTGAAATAAATTATTTCCGAGATAAAATTTTTTTTTGACGTCACTTTTCGTTTTTTATAATTAGATGGACTTAAGGAATTATATTTTAAATAATCATTTCAGAAATAATTATGTCATTAATCCTGAAAAAATTTATTTCAGAAATAATTATTTCGGCAATATTGATGAAGTTATTTCATGAAATAAATTATTTCCAAGATAACTGGGGAAGATTATTTAACGATTTATTTTCGAAATATTATTTCAAATAAATTCTACACAGGTCTATTTAATACTCCATTTTATATCACAAATAAAACCATAAACCGTGAACTTACCATTCCATATGTTCTTGATATCATTCCACCATGATTCTCAAACTTTAACCATAAACTTAATCATAGTACAAATCCTCTATCTCAATCCCTAACTATGGTTTTGAAGTCCTGGCAATGGCCAGCTTCTCCATTCAAGTTCTGAGCGTAACCACTGAGCTGAAGCCCTCTTTCAGTCTCCACTGGCTTCCAATAACTGTAATGCGGCTGTAAGATGAGCACTGGGATCTCCTGGAGTCCTGCTTTCTCTTCCACTTTTAAAGAATAAAGATTAGCTCTGAAATAATTACTCTATTTTTATTTGCTTATTTATTTCTTATTTCATTTTATTTATTTACTATATTTTTATTATTCATATTTTTTTACCTATTTTATGTATGTATTGTAATAATGAACACTTGTAGTCTTTATACTTGAGCTGCTAGAAAAAACATGGCGGAAGCCGGAAGTCAATAGGTATAAACAACCTTTTTTTGTTAAAATGTTTTAAAATAATTAAAACACGACGTTAAAAATTAAAATATATATTTATTCATTTTCGAAAGCATCATTTTAAATTCTTCTAAAATTTTTTTTTTTAAATTTCTTTATTGAGTATTATAACAATCTGTCTGTTGGACATTGGTTATAGTGAGGTAGGATGACATTCACACCATATGTACAAAAAAATAAAATAAATAGGACAAAATAATAATCAAAAGTATATACAATAGACAATAAAATAAAATAACCTAAAAAATAAGAAAATTAAAACTAAGGAAAAAAAAAAAAAAAAAAACACATGCATACCTATATACAATCAGGCGAGGGAACTCCAGGAGAACCCTGCGCTACTCTCCCAACCGCGTCACTGGTACTAAAGCCAGCGGAGATTGGTCGAGAGCACTTTAGCCACATACACACATGTCTTGAGTGAAGAATCAGGCCATTGCCAGAACTCCAATTTATATAATCTACAAAAGGTCGCGAGGCCACTGCCGTTTCAACCTTCTTGGAGGATTATAGGGATGGGAGATGCTTGATAGGGATTGTGCAAGAGGATTTGGGTGGTAAGTAAGGTTCTGGTGAAATTTGGAGAATTTTTCTGGGATAAGGTCTAGGACAAATGGGATGTTAAGGTCATGATGTAGGGTTTTGTTGGATACATAGAAAGGAGCATCGACTATTGTTCGAAGGACTTTAGACTGGAAGGATTGGATGCGCTTGATGTTAGAAAATTTTGCTGATCCCCACAGCTCTAGTCCGTAAGTCCAAAGAGGTTTCAGTATTGTCTTGTAGATCAGTAGCTTGTTTTCAATGGAAAGTTTAGATTTTCTGCTTAGTAGTCGGTATAGTTGGCCGTATCGTCGGTTGAGTTCTTGTCTTTTGAGTCTAGTATGCGGGTTCCAAGTTAGTCTTCGGTCTAAATGAAAGCCAAGATACCGGACTGTGTCTGAATAAGGAAGCTGGATGGAATTAAAGAGTACTGGTGGACAGGAATTGCGTCGGAGTGTAAAGGTAATATGTTGGCATTTAGATTCATTAACTTTAATGCGCCAGTTATTACACCAGTGCTCAATCAAGGTGAGGTGACTTTGGAGATTTAAGGATGCTATTTCGGGATCAGAGTTGGATAATAAGATTGCGGTGTCGTCAGCGAATGTTGCAAGAAAAGTATCGGGATGAACAGGGATGTCAGCAGTAAAGAGGATGTAAAGCACGGGACCCAAGACGCTGCCTTGGGGAACACCGGCTTTAACGGAGTAGATATTGGAAAATTCTGTTCCACAGCGAACTCGAAAGGAGCGGTCAGAGAGGTAGGATCGGAGGACTAGGTACAAGGACTGAGGTAAATGGATTTTAAGCTTGGAGAGCAGTCCGGAGTGCCATACCCGGTCAAATGCCTGTGCAATGTCCAGAAAGGCACCCGAACAGTATTCCTTGTTTTCTAGGGCTGAGGAAATATGATCAACAACTCGGAGTCCTTGTTGAACAGTACAATGTTGAGAGCGAAAACCAAACTGATGGGAAGGGATATTTTGGGATTCTATAATGGGTAGGATTCGTTTCAAAAGGATCTTTTCAAAAATTTTTGAAAGGATTGGGAGTAGGCTGATTGGTCTATAGGATGTTGAGCTATTGAGAGGTTTTCCTGGTTTTGGGAAAAGGATAATAGTGGAGTGTTTCCATAACAGAGGGAAGTGGGTGGTGCGTAGGATACAATTGTAGATATATGTAAGGAATATGACTGCTTTGGATGGAAGTTGTCGAAGGATTTGAGGTGTAAGGAGATCATGTCCAGGAGCTTTACGGAGGATTAGTTTTTTTAATTGAAATTTTACTTCGGAAGGATGAATAGCTTTTGGGGGCAAGGAAAGTGGGATTGGTGATGTAAGGAGTTCTTCTACTGTTACGGTGTGGGCAGGATGGGATTCCGGATGTGAAATAAATGTATTGGATAGGTGAATGGCGAACTCCTCAGCTCTATCTTCGTCAGATGCTGCCCAGGAGCCATCACCTCGTCGGAGAGGATGGGAAATGCGGTGAGGATTTAGGATTTTTGTTGTGGTTTTCCAAAGGGAATTGTCGCGAGAAGAGAGGGAGGATAGGTAGGAGTTGAAGGATTGTGATCTGAAGGTGGCTAATTCCAGTTTTAATTGTTTGCAGTAGTAATTATAGGAGCAGCGGTCGGTAGGATGTCGGGTACGTTGCCATAATAATCTGGCACGGCGTTTGGTGCGGATTAGGTTAAGGATGTGTTGGGGTAGAATGGTCTTTATAGGAATTCTGGAGGAGTCTTTTGGGAAGGAGGCAGTCCAGGCGGCTTGTTGGATTGTGGTAGTAAAGGAATTTACGGCACTATCAAGGTCATCGGGAGTTTTGAGGGATATGTTGAGATAAATACTATCGGAGATTATTTGGCGGAAAAGGTCCCAGTTTACTGGGCCCCTAATGAATGACGATGGAGAAGGTTTGGGAACAGGTTCAAGTGAAACATTAAGGATTAGAGGACTATGGTCAGAGGAAAGTTCATTTAGACGTGTAATGGAACAATTGAGGGGACTCAAGCCGCTGTGGATAAAGAAATCAAGAAGATCAGGATTACGGTTGGGATCTGTGGGCCAGTAGGTAGGAGAGTTGGGGGAAAGGAGGTGAAAACGTTGGGAATTGAGTGCAGACAGCAGGGTTCGGCCTCGAGAATTCGTGGTTCTGGAACCCCATTGTTGGTGCTTGGCATTTAGGTCTGCACCCAAGATGAAGTGATGTCCTAAGGAGTCGAGGAGAGAACTGAATTGGGCATTGGATATGGATCGGTTAGGAGGGCAATACGCTGATGCAAGAGTGACCGGAAAGGAGAAGGTTTTTATCACGATAGCGGTGGACTGTAGGAAATCATGTATTGGTAATCGGAGTACGTGATGGGACAGGGATTGGTGTACAATTACAGCAGTACCGGCATGTGCTTTTCCGTCAGGGTGGTCAGTACGATATGTCAGGTATTGTGGTATATTGAGGTGCTGTTTAGTGGTTAGTCGAGTTTCAGTAATTAGTGCCACATCAATGTTCTTGTCAAGTAGTAAAGTAGATAGTTCGTCTGTATGATTTCTAACACCATTCGCATTCCAAAAGAGAATGGATATGGGTTTAGGGATGTGAGTCATTTAAGGATTTTTCAAAGGAGGGATGAGGTGAGATAGGAGATTCGTGAGGAGTGATATGAGTGGAGTAACAAGGGATTTGAAATCGGTGAGGAAAGATGCTAACAAACTTGTGAGATCTGTTGCATTTGAAGGAGGAGGAATATGAGGAATTTGTTGTTGGTGGTTAGGTATATTAGGATGAAGAGGATTTTGAGGTTGGGTTTGAGGTTGTTGTTGTGGCAGGGCTTGACATTTATCGGTTAAAGTCTTACCTCTAAGTAGTTGGGAGATACATCATTGTTTACAATTCTGGAAGGCTCTCTCTCTCTCTTCTTGTTCTTAGTGCTTCATCTTGAATCCGGTTTTTCTGGTGTCTGGTTTTGAGATTCTTGTAAATTTGGCAGCCTTTGTCTTCTAAAATTAAAATATCATTTGTAAGTTTTCAGAAAAATAAAAACAGTGACTGGTAATTGTATGTTACAATAATTTCTAAATAGCAATATTAAAAAAAAAAAGTAGAAAAGGAGACTTTTTATTTATTTATTTATTTTTCCCTATTCCTAGAACTTTGGCCATATGGGTTTTCGGAAGCAGTGGTTCAATACGTTAGGAATAGATCTACTGCTGTAAATAGGGCTCTTTATTTTGTTTTATTTTTGTTCAAGTTTAATGGGTGTATATTGCGGCCAGGCGCACGGGTGTGCGACTTACCGACTTAGTCTCCGGCTAGTTGCCTTGCCCAACTGGGTCGCTTCCTCCAGCAGCTTGATGCTGCTTCTTCTGGTCCTCCTCATCTTGGTCTGCTGGTAGAATTCTTCCTGTCGTGAAGTGCGTTGGGCTCCACCCCTGTCTCCATTTTTCCACGAACTCCACGAAGTGGGGTTATTTCACCACTTCCATCAGACGGGGAAGTTCCTCTTCATCTAGGTACAGTCCCGCTCTCTGCATCAATATGCCCCTGGCTTGCTCCATCGCTGTACAAGATAAAACAACATGTTCAGCCATCGATGTTCTTCCCATGCTTCCTGAGTTAGTCTCTAAACCGCCTATGTCACGTCAGGATCTGTGAGGTCCAGTAGTCCGGCTCGATCCAATGTGCCTTCAATCTGGAATGAATGGTGGGGTTCTCAATGTGGCTCCTTTCTCACTTGCAACCCACCGCCCATTACACTTCTATTTAAGTCATTAATCTATGCGTCCTCCTGAAGGACGAGGTCCAGGAGCACCTACCCGGCCATCACTTGCACAGCTTCGTGGGACAGTCCTGTACGCCCTCCTCAGCAGGACAAGTCTCTGAACGGAGGCCATCTTCTTCTACATCTGATTCAGAGGACGGCTCCACGCTGAGGATGCATGCCTCAGTATGCCTAGCACAACTCCCTTGTAGATGATTCTCGTCGCTGGGTATCTAAGGCTTCAAAAGGCACCTCCTATTCGTGCCACACCATTTAGGGACAGGGTAACCCTACTCCGTAGGTACTCTATCTGAGGAGAGATGCTGAATTTCGCTTTAAATCTCAATCTTAGGTTACCTCCTCACCTAGGCTAACTCTATCTCCTCCTACTCTGACACTAATAGGGTGAACCCTGTCCGTAGAGCCGCTCGGATACAATTTATTCTCTTTGTATTGATTCCTTATTCGCCAAAATCCATCACTCCTGAAAAATGGAAAAGGGATCTATATTTAGAAATGATACATAAGAGGATGAATGCCCGCTATGATATAATATTCAAGTTGATTGGTATGTTCAATTATAATAATATACTCAGCTGATTGCAAAATATTTCAATAACTCGATATATCAATAATAAAATGTTGACTGTAGAAACAGAATAACAGTCCTTTCACAGAATTAGAGCTGTAGTTTTCGCTGTGGATAGAAGTCCCCGTTGAGAAGCAGGACAATGCAGGACACTACAAAACACTTCTCCAAGACTGTTAAGACTACCTTCCAAAATATGTTCAAGATCTCATCATTCTGTGGGGTCTTTCCGTTTGTTTTTACCGACAGCAAGCTTGTCCTTTCTTACATATTCCTTCCATATAGCATGGCGTACCTGATTTTTATCTCTTTTACATTTGCATATAATATATTTTTTCTGTCTCACAAGATATTACTTTACTCTTATAGTTATGCTTTAATTATTAGCTGCTTAACTCCTACTCTCATTCCATTTCTTGTCCCTACGGTTTCTGTCGTTTGGCTTTGGATAAACTTGAAGAAGTTTAGTAAGATATTTCGCGCACTCAGGAGAGTGGAAGATGTAACTCAGAACCACGACTCATTGTCATACAAAAGACATTACTTTGTTTTTTTCGTTATTGTTATCCCCGTTTTCTTCTTGGAATATTTCTTATTTGATTTTCCTACTATTCTCACTATTTTATACTCCATAATCACAGTAAACGCTTACCTCGTCATGATTCAGTTCATCAACATCTTGGCCACCATCAGGAACCACTATTCTTTCTTGGAGGAGACCCTCTATAATGCCACGGCCATGGAGTGGACCCAATGCCATGAAATCTTGGGGGCTTGTTGCGAAATCGTGAACCGATGTTACTCCCCGCAGCTGTTCGTCTTTACCCTGACTACCTTTAGCTATGCGACTAGTACAATTTACATTCTCATTGCACAAATCCACTATTTCAGCAAGGATGACAGCATTGTAGCCATGGTTTGGGTGATTGTTTCTATTCTAACAGTTGTAGTCATTGTTTTCCATTGCCAAGAGACAGTTCAAATGGTAAGCAATCAATGATTTTTATTTAATTTTTTACAAAAACATATTAAACATCTTTAAAAACAAATTAAACATTAAAAATCTTCAAAAATATATTAAAAACTTTAAAAAAAAATTAAAGATTTCAAATCATACTAAAAATTAAATTAATTTTTTTTTACTGAACACTCCAATCTCTTCAATTATTCACTACAGTAAACCATCAATCCACAATTACTCACTAATAAAAGTTTTATATAACTGATTTTAAAGGCATTTACTTGAATAAGTTTTAATTAAAAAAGTAATCTGATTTTACGTTTTTATTAACAAAAACATAATCATTAGTACATGTACGTACGTAGCTATAAAACATAATAATTTTACCTTTAATTACCTTTAATTATTATGCTATATAATAGTTATAAGGATATATATATATATATACTTTTACCTGTTTATCTTTAATTTGCAGGACTCCTTGTCTTAGGCTGATTTCTTATTGGACTGTTATAAAGAGACGTTTCGATCTCTTTATAACAGTCCAATAAGAAATCAGCATAAGACAAGGAGTCCTTCAAATTAAAGATAAACAGGTAAACAGGTTTTTTTTTTTTTTTTTTTTTTTTTTTTTTTTTTTTTTTTTTTTTTTACTACTGTATTAAATGATAAATACAACAAGTAAAAATTAAAAAAACTACTCGTTGATAGCACTCCAGTTATATTTCTATATTAGAAGGTCCTGAGGCCATCTTCTTTTCAGATGCCTCGGAGGATTATCTGGAATAGAAGAGGAAGCAAGATTGGAAAAAAAAAGGGTTCGGATGGTTCAGAAGTTTACTATGGAAGGATAGGTTCCAGGATTGAGCTAAATCGGAAACATATGGTACATTAAGGTTGAAATGGGATGTACCGTCATTTTTATTATGATATGGTACAGATGTTTATTGGGTATTTGAAAGAACAAGTGGACTGTATGAAATTAATTATAATTATAGTTTAACAGTATATAAAGATGGGGGTTTGGCTTATAAAAGTTCTACAATCGTTTACTTGATGTGGCTGGATGCTGAGGTACGGTGGTCGGTATCGGTGGTCGGCCGGCTGCAGTACTTCTCACCTCCATGGGTCCGGTAGGTCTCAGTGTTCTAGTCCATGCCTCTTCCCATGGTAGAACAGCAAGAAAGTAATCTTGAAGAGGCTAGAGTATTCGTCTACTTCGTGTGGGTTTAGTCGCCCATTTTTCTCTACTACTAGTTTTTTGGTGCATACAGCGCCACCGTCGCTGCAGTGTTACCTACTTCCCTGGTCCTTTACATGTACCTCATGAAGGGGGGGGATAACCACAATTTAGGGTGATCAACCCTAAACAAAGGTCGTTATGTATGATTTTATTTGTGAAAAAGTAGGGAGCATTTAGGATTTTACGAAGGATTTTGGATTTGTTAGGATTGGATACGAGAGAAATTTGATGGTTTAGCAGAGCCCCAAAGCGGGATCTCGTAAGTCCAAATAGGCCTTTTTATACTAATATATATGAGTCTTTTGTAAACAGTTGGAAGTTTAGAGCGTTTTTCTATTAAGTGCTGCAGTAGTCGAAAATGTCGTGCGGCTTCAAGTCGTTTCAGTCTGGTATGAGGGTTCCAAGTGAGTCGTTTTTCCAGGTGGAGTCCTAGGTATCGGATTTGTTCAACAGGGATAAGTGGGCTATTGTTAAAGGATACTGTAGAACAGGAAGTCATATGTTTACGACGAAGAGCATGTAATTTGATGGGATTTATTTCAATCATTTTTGACACCACTTTTCAAGTCTTGTATTGTATGATTGAAGAGTTTGGGATGCAATAGATGAATCGTTAGTAACTGATAGGATACACGCGTCATTGGCATAGGTGTTGATGACAATGTTGGAATGTCAGCTGTATAAACTGTGTAAAGGATAGAACGTTGAGGAGGAGTTCCAGACATTGAGGAACACCAGCAAACTGGAAAAAAAGAGATGAATAAACATTGTTATGATTTACTTTGGAGTATCTAGGAATTTACGGAGTTTGTTCATCAGTCCCGGATGCCAGACTCCATCAAACGCCTGTTGAACGTAGAGAAAGACTCCCTTGCATTACATTACGCTCTCCAATGCAGGGGAGGCTACGTCTAACACACGATGGCAAGTGATTCATGAAGTCCTATTAAATGGAATTACACAAAGAATAATACTTTAAGAGATAATGTTTTAATATTTTTTTACCATAAAACTTGGATATATTTTACCATTTTTTTGGTGAAGGAGGCTTCAGCCATTATAAAGATGATGAAATGCTGAAAACTTTCTCCCTAACGGTATGCAGGTACGATTTTTAATTTCTGAGATAATAGGGTGTATAAAAAAATGACCTTATTACCAAATTCAAGATTTTGTACTGTAAATATTTTAATACCTAATAATCCCTTTAGGGCATTATCTGTGCTTGTCGAATTCTTCTAAAAAAGCTTCAGTTTAGTTATTTGTTTCAAAGACGAAACATGACAGTGTCCTACGACATTCTCGCAATTTTAAGGTTCTGCAGGAAGTTGTTGAGTCAAATCCGTCCACAAACAATCGCGAACTTTCCAAGGAGTGTGATATGCCGAAAGATACTGCTATTCGCCATCTACTCATCATGTAGAAGGTGAAAAAGAGCAGTAGATTGGTTTCTCACGAACTTACTCCTCAGCAATCAGCGAGAAGAGGTAAGAAATTTGTAAAAATTTATTAAAAAATCCCTGCCTGAAAAACTCCTGCCACATCCGCCATATCGTCCAGAACTCGCACCATCGGATTACTACTTATTTAGATCCATGACAGATTTTCTTCAAGGAAAAAAAATTGATAATTTTGTGAAAATTGAAATTGCGTTCCAAGAGTTCTTTGACAACAATTCCAGAGAATGGCATCAGTGTGGAATCCAGCAAAAGTAAGTTACTTTATTGAAAATCCCATTGCCTCATCCCTATCTCACATCATAGTACTTATACATTATTGTGTTCTGTCCATTGTTTATTTTCTTTTTTATATTTTACTTTTGTGTATTAAATCAACTATTTTTAAAAAAATTATATGAATTATGATATAAAATATACAGCGCAATAAAAAAAACTCCCAAAAAGAACCGAATTGGAGGTGTTCGGATGTACCCCCTCCTCAATTAAAATTTTTTTTTAGAAGAAAATGTCATTAAAATTAAATTTTAAATTTATTGATATTTTTTTACCATAAATTTGAGCTTAAGTTTAGAATATATTTAAAAATAATAAAAGTAATTGAATAAGTTTAAAATCGAAGGATTCCAAGAGTATGAAACTCAAGTTATTAAGATTGGATTTAATAATAATTTGATAAATCTAAAAAAAAAAATTTGTATCTGAATTTTCATCCTCAAATTTTATGCCATCCAAAAAAAAAATCAATAATTTGCTTTTATATTTTCAGGCCAAGAAATTTGACAAAACCTTGTACAGATTAGTGCTGAACGATAATAGCAAACAATTATTACGTAACGTAAGTACTCTCATAACTATTTAGCAATTATAAAATAAACACATAGTATTATTATGTTTTCTATGTATAATTGTGTTTTCATCTGACTATCCGTCTGGTGTGAAATATTCCTGAGGTATCATACCAACTGAGGGGTTTTACATGATGAACATCTTGAAAAATACTTAATTCTCGGATTATTAAATATTATCCTTAATAGTTACTTTTCTGTTCTAACTTTTTTCTAATTACATGGCTTAGAAGGCATGATTTGGGAGTAGGATAGCTCAGTGGTAGGGCGCTGACTTTTAATGCTCCTGGTTGCAGGTTAAAATCCGGATGATTGGAGATAAATTATTTATTCTGTTTCGTCAGCTGTGTAGTCTGGGATCCCGTGGCAAAAAAGGTGTCATATTCCATACTAAGCTTTGTCCTTATAAATTAATCATATTCACAGGTCTAATGAAAAAAAAATCACGTCTGGCAGCATATAGCCCCTGGAATACGAAATGGCCGCTTAGAGTATAGAGAGCAAGCGTATGTATAGAGAGGGCTTACAGATGTATAAAGCTACCAATCCTTTCAATTTATAGTATTTACAGTCCTAAGACATGAAGCAATAGTCGGTTACCCCATATCCGTGGATTCAAGTTGAAAAACTGAGTTTACGATTCAAAAAGTTTACTTTGCATTACAACACAGCAGCAATTTTTATTCTTATCTAGGCGCTCGCTACAGAAACAGTACACTCTGGACACAATGTTGCTGCATTTCGTCTTATTGGGACATAAGATGTTAGAGCAACTCCTCATGAGCGATAACGAATGGTTTGAGTTGATATGGGCCATGGCAGAATAATAGGCACTTTATTTAGGCTCTGTCGGGCAATATGAAAAGGATTTCTTCTTGCACTAATAACAATATATCTGACATCCTTTGCGCAGAGGTCTACTAACAATTTTCCAATTAGTATTTCTAGTTTCTCTCATTCTGGTTGAAGTCCTGGATACCAAACCCTGGGAAAAGCCACCTGCATCGGCGATATACACTTGCCAGTGCCCTTCTCGCGATAATATTGGGAGCTTGTGGTTCGTTCGATATGATGTCTTTCCATCGTTAAACGGAATATTTCTTGAGTAAACTTGGGAAACGATGAAAACACCTGTTGGTTTACACAATGAGTATTCCTCATGTTGGCTATCCTTTAGATAATAATTGAATAAAAATGAAGATATGTTTTCCAGCAATTGAGAGAATCCTAACAAATTGGGTATTTTTACTAAAACGAATCAAATAACAATTAAATATAAATTTTCCTATTCATTTTTGATGAATATATTAAGTAGAAGATAATATTTTTAATTACGTTTTTTAAAATCATAAATGAGAGTGTTATTAATTTTGTTCACAGAAGAGAATACGACACCACTTCAAGGCGAAGCGTAATGTAGAGTTCTCAGCTATGGGTTTCTTCAACTTTGATTATTCCTTGATCGGTAGAGTGAGTATTGTGCCTATACAGAATAGTATCAAATCACATTTTCCTATTTTCGTAGACCTACTACATAAACGTGATTCGTTTGTAAATAAAACAACATACCAATTAGTATCCTCATCTATACGCTCCCTAGGTTTAATCTGCGGAGTTGTCGGTGATGCATTTTTGCTACAAGACTGAAAGAACAAGAAACTGCTAGACTTATTACGTTACTTCAACACTTTTTAGACCAACATAACTCTATTGATCCACACAGGAAGTGACAATGGAGCCAAAGATCAGAAAGCCGTGGAATGCTTAAAAAAATAATGACGCACCGGCAGCTGATGGCTGTCATCAGAATTGTTTAGGCATGGAGGGCAAGAGGTAATGAAACCTCTTCACAACATTATTAAGGAGTGAGACAAACACGGCGGACTTGTACAAGACCATTATCTCACTGCTGTCTAGTGCTTACAAGGTACTGTCCAGAATTTTGTTCCTCAAGCTATTTCCCCATGCAGAGCAAGAGAGAGAGAGAGAGAGAGAGAGAGAGAGAGAGAGGAAGAGAGAGAGATAAGCAATAACCAGGCTGAGAGGAAAGGACATGTTTCCCGTTAGGTTGATGCTAGAACAACCCGAGATTACCATATCCAAACTTTTTTTTTATCAACTGCTTATCGAGCCGCATACGAGTGTGAAAAGGAACGAACTAAACGAAAGCTTTGTTCAATAAGGAAGTCACACCCAAGCTTGTGAGATTCATAAAAAAGACAATGGATGCGGTGTGGTGTTCCATTCCAGTCATACCAGTCTTACCGAGGTCTACGCCAGTCTTGCATGCCTCTTCTATAATTTTGCTCTTTCAAGATTATGGATTCGTTTCAAAGCCATGAGTGAGGCAATTGAGAACTTACAAGCTGCCGCTGCAAAAATAAGGCTTAGAGTTAACCAACCAAAAATAGTATAAATAGTAACGAACCCACAAGAAATGCTTCCTTCCCATGTACAACTGAACGGATGTGCATTTGAGAGAGTAGACAAATTCATATAGCTTGGCTCCTAAATAACTGAGGATAACGACGTAGGAAAGGAAATCCAAAGAAGAATCGTTGCAGCTAGCAGATGTTATTTTGGGCAATTGCGACTGATGAAAAGTAGAATATTGCCTCTAAATAGCGTTTTTGACTGATAGGCCTGTGCTTACATATGGAGCGGAGTTCTGGACTCTATCTAAGGCCTAGCAACATAAACTGCAACGGTTCAGAAGAAAGGTACTAAGAAGAATTTTTGGAGTGACTTTCGATGCCAACAACCTGGCAGGTTATAACTAACGCCGAGATATCTGAGTTGCACAACGACTATGATGTAGTCCGCGTGCGCTTCATCTGGGTTAGTAGTCAGGTGGGCTGGGCATACGGCCAGGATGAATGCCGATTCGATACCACGAAGAATGCTCCTAGAAGAAGAAATCACCAGTAGAAGGCGTGGACGGTCCAGGCTACGCTGGGTGGATGGGGTAACCAAGGATGTACGCACCATTCTGGGAATCCGAGACTGGAAAGCGGGTTGTGGAGTCATGGAAGAAGAAGAGACTCCAAGCTTCCAATGAACTATAAAAGATTGATTTACGTGACTGTAACATCGTCTATTTGAACTGGAGTTTTAGGCTTCGCTAAACTATTAAAATCTTCTCATATCCAATCCTTACACTCCAAAATCCTGAATGCCCCTTAATTTGTCACAAATATGCATAATGATCTTCATGTTCCTTCCGTTACCGATTTAGCCCAATCCAGATACCCATCCTTCCATAATAAGCTCCAGCCCAACCCAAACCCACTAGTTTCTAACATTGCATGACTAGCGTATCCAGGATTTAATTTTGGGGGCTTCAGCCCGGAAGCTTTTTTTTCATAAAAACAACGATAACCTGACAAACCTCCATGGCTTTAGTTAGGAAAATGTCTCGGGAGGTTCTAATATCTAGAACTATTATCATAGTGCAAACAAAAAATAGTTTCTCTTCAATCGTATCTATTTCATTACCAAACTAAATTTATCTGTTGTATGTTTAGTCAATGGAATTGTAAATTATAATAAATATATTAAAAAAAAAAAGCTGTAATTCTATATTTTTTTTCCAGATGGTATCGACGGCAACTACTTACATCGTGATTATGGTCCAGTTTACGCCTTGATCAAATTGCTTCTATTCATTATCTGCAACCACATCGCATCTATCACGATTTCTTAGATTATAGATCTGCATAATGTATAATGCATGCAATGCATTCAACCATTGAATCATAAACATAGTTTGTGAATTATTATGTTAGGAAAAGGGGAACAACTGTATCCCTGAACTTTGTTGTCATTCAAACAACCTGTATCAGAACCAAATTTTTGAATGGATGGATGTTTCATGTGCAATGAAACTTAAGGAGTGCGAATCATTCGAAAATATTGAAAGAAAAAGCTTGTTATTCAGTCTATTATCGTTGTTATTTATTTATTTAAGTTTAACGTCCTCATACATAAGGAAGATTGTTCAAATAACCAACGCGTTGCAACATATTATAGGCCGCGTAGATAGGTCATGATTAAATTCATAAGTTCGCTATAGAAAGTAAAATACTATGATTGAGATATTCCATACGAAATCAGCTGTGGCTTATGAACAGTATCAGTTATAACTTATAAATTATTTAAGTATTTATTAAATTAAAAAAATTAAAATTTCAGCCTATCATGTTTCTTATTTTAAAGTATAAGAACATTTTCTCAAAATATGAAACTTTTTAAACTTAGTTTTCAGAATTTTAAATTTTGAAAAAGCCAAAACAATTAATTTTAAAAAATATATATATTAGGTTAATTTATTCAAGATTTGTAGATGGATAAATGATGAGACCACGAGTAAATAAAATATAGATTCAAGAAGGTTCCATACGATCAATTATAAATATAAAAATATAGCGTTACCTAATCCCTTAAATTCTATATATTAATAACATGTTTTACATAAAACAATTGTTGAATAATATGAAGGATACTAATTTGCTGAAATATTTTATGATTGGTAAAATAAGTAAAAGAAATTTGTAAATAAAATTTGTTTCAATTATATTCTACAAAACTACAAAAGATAGAAAGTATAGAAAAACTCAAAAATACTGGGTTTATATATATATATATATATATATATATATATATATATATATATATATATATATATATATATATATATATATATATATATATATGTATATATGTATGTATATATGTATATATGTACATATATATTTACTATTGTGTACATATATTTAAACTTAACTATTTAATTGGGAATAAGGTCACTTAATTATTATTTAATAAACTATTGAATGTTCATTTCTTCTGTTTATTGACGTTTCGATCCCGGTATTTTCTTTTTATTAGTCAACCATGGGATCCTCTTCAAAACTAGAATTTTAAAAAATAGAGCTTCGGTCAGGCCAGGGACACACCGACAGTCTCAGCACCGTCCACTATCACATATATTAAGCTACTGCTTAGTAGCTTATATACAGTAGCTTAATATATGTGCTAGTGGACGGTGCTGTGACTGTCGGTGTGTCCCTGGCCTGACCGAAGCTCTATTTTTTAAAATTCTAGTTTTGAAGAGGATCCCATGGTTGACTAATAAAAAGAAAATACCGGGATCGAAACGTCAATAAACAGAAGAAATGAACATTCAATAGTTTATTAAATAATAATTAAGTGACCTTATTTTTATATATATAAAAATACTTAGTCCAGTATGTATCGATTTAATTAATCCTGAATTCTTCATGTTGGTGTGATCACAAGTAAATAAAATATTAATATTATAATAATTTTTAATTTTATATTGAACATGAAAGAGATACCTAATTTTAATATGTTTTGAGTAAAACAAAAAAAAATTTGTTAGGAAGAACAACGGTTTTGTAGGGAGATGGTCGAGCTAGGATCACGCTCAACTACCAGCTTTTCCACCTTAATTCATTATTTAATTAAGTGCACCCACTTTATAGAGGCTGGGAGTGCCCCGGGAGTCTCCCGACCTCAGGGTCAATCCACGTGTAATGAAAAACTACTTGATATCAGCCGGATTCAAACCCTTGGGCCTTGAGCTTTGCAGCCCAGTGTGCTTTAAAAGCACTCATTTAACAACAAAATTTTGAAAGCAAATATAAATAATTTCTAATTTTAAGATTGTCATGTTACATATCAAATGGAAGCCTAGACAATAAGATTTAAACATATAAGTAGCGACATTGGTCTGTTGTGATCAAAATCATGTTGAAAATTTCGAATTTTAAAAATGTATTTAAAAAAGCCTTAAAAAAATAAAATAGAGTGTGTCTGAAGTACTGAAAATTATGCAAATCGGAAACATTCAGTTTTGATTAGAAAGATTTTAGATGCACCTTTTAAAACTTCCAATCAATCAACGATGTATTTGATTACCATTTTTAACTTTTATGAGTAGTAATAACTGAGAGTCGATATCTCTATTTTACATAATTAAAATAATGCCATTAAATGATTAGTGATGGAGTAAAGCAAAATGGCCAAATATTCTTATTTAATTCTATCATGTTAACGAAATGCTCTTGAATTGCTAATTGAGACTTCTGTTGACAGAATGACTAACTATAATTTCAAAATTTTTGAGTAAAATCATTTTAGTGATATTTGTAATTTAAATTTGATATTACTAACATGCCCGATAGCACCCGAAGGAGGCTTAAAAGAAGCTGGATGAGGGATCTCCTCCACTAACTAGAAATATTACGCTCAAGACAGGAAGGACGCCGCTGGGTACTCCTCTCCCTCACGCCTATTCCAAGACCAATCTCTTCATCTTGACATCACACTCGCTGATTGTCGGAACTTCTGACAGGTGTGAGTTGAAGAATCAAGTCAAAAAAAAAAAAAATTGATATTTATAATATCTGACTAAGTGGAATCCTGAGTGAGTACAGTGTTTAAATATAGAACTGTGAAGAAAGGGATAATTACTAGGGATAGTTACTCATTCTGTCAACTGAAATCCTCAATTAATGATAAGCTTATGTTATATATGGTATGAATTATATGTTATCTTTATAAAATCTGTGTTATAATAGATAATGAGACAATTATATGTTTATTAGACATAAAAAATACCAATAAGTAATTACTATATATTAGAAAACAATTAATTACATAATTATAAATCTTATATCTGCTTAACTATTTTTTCAACCCCTTTAAAGCGCAATATTCTTGTCTGTTAGTATTAAAATAAATTTAATGAGAGAAACACTTTATTTTTATATAAAATATAAAAGATTGATGCCCAATTATATTGGGTTGCTATATACACAGCATACTCGGTAATCCGTAGGACAATAAATGAACTTATATATATATAGATATAGCATTTCCAAGTCAATTTCAACCTTTTCCAAGTCAAATTCAACCTTTTCCAAATCAAATTAAACTTTTTCCAAGTCAAATTCAACCTTTTCCATTTCAAATTAAACCTTTTCCATTTCAAATTCAACCTTTTTTTTTATTTATTTAATTATCTTTAATTTTTCGATGAGTGGGTCTGTTATCGTATGAGTAGTTTTTGATAATAACCTCCCTTTTAAGATTACGTGACTGAGTTTCGAATTATTTAAGTTTTTTTGAATTATTCGATATAAGGGTGTATTTTTATGTCTCCCGATCAGTAAATTTTGAAAATGACATCCATTTTATGTTTACGCCAGTGTGTTTTGATTTATTTAAGTTTTTAGAATTTATCCAATATAAAGGTCTACTTTTATGTTTCTGGAGCCGTAGATTTTGAAAACGACCTCCATTTTAAGATTAGGCCACCGCGTTTCGACTTATTTGAGTTTTTCGGATATTTTTCATATGAGGGTGTATTTTAATGTTTCCGGAGCTGTAGATTTTGAAAATGACCTCCATTTTAAGATTACGCCACTGCGTTTCGACTTATTTAAGTTTTTCGAATTTTTATCATAAAAGAGTGTATTCTTATGTTTCCGGAGTCGTAGATTTTGAAAATGACCTCCATTTTAAAATTACGCCACTGCGTTTCGGCTTATTTAAGTTTTTCGAATTTATCCAATTTAAAAATCTACTTTTATGTTTTCGGAACCGTAGATTCTGAAAATGACCTCTATTTTATGATTTGACTCCACTGCGTTTCAACTTATTTAAGTTTTTAGAATTTAACAAGTATAAACGTCTAATTTTATGTTTCTGGAGCAGTAGATTTCCCCCATTTTGTAAATGACCCAATTTCAAGTTTATGCCACTGTGTTTTGGATTATAAAATTTTTTTTTTTTTTACTTTTTCGGTATAAGGTTCTACTTATATGTTATCCGAGACGTATTGAAATTTTTCTAATCTGTAATATTTAAATTTATCTAATATTTAAGCTCCATTTTATGATTAAGCCGCTGCATCTCGAATAATTAGGCTTCATTTTGGATTTTTTCAATACAAAGTTTTATCGATATGTTTTCGAGTATGAATAAATAAATAAATATTATGAAGCTAAAGTTAAATTAACCACAGAAGACAAACTAAAACGCCGAAAAGCAGTTGGTAATAAATTTAACCTTCCGGATTCACATTTTTCAGCTAATTGTTCGAAATCTTATAATTTTGTGACAGGAGACCACAACATTAAAAAAGATAACTAAAATTAAATTAAAAATGAGAAAATACATATTTTATTTATTTTGATTAGATATTTTTATTTATTTATTGAAAAATAAATTAATCCTTCGTATTTTGTTTTTTATTCGAAGGAAAAATCAAAAACACTTAAAAAAACCAAAACACAGTGTCCTAATCTTAAAATGTAAGTCGTTATAAAAACTAAGGCTCCGGCATCATAAAAGTAGATCTTTAAATTGGATAAATTCGAAAAACTTAAATAAGCCGAAACGCAGTGGCGTAATTTTAAAATGGAGGTCATTTTCAAAATCTACGACTCCGGAAACATAAGAATACACTCTTTTATGATAAAAATTCGAAACACTTAAAGAAATCGAAATGCGGTGGCCTAATCTTAAGATGGAGGTCGTTTTCAAAATCTACGGCTCCGGAAACATAAGAATACATCCTCATATGAAAAAAATCTGAAAAACTCAAAGAAATCGAAACGCGGTGGCCTAATCTTAAAATGGAGGTCGTTTTCAAAATCTATGGCTCCAGAAACATAAGAATACACTCTCATATGAAAAAAATCCGAAAAACTCAAATAAGTCGAAACGCGGTGGCCTAATCTTAAAATGGAGGTCGTTTTCAAAATCTACGGCTCCGGAAACATTAATGTAGACCTTCATATTGGATAAATTCTAAAAACTTAAATAAGTCAAAACACAGTAGCGTAAACATAAAATGGATGTCATTTTCAAAATTTACTGATCGGGAAACATAAAAATACACCCTTATATCGAATAAGTCAAAAAAACTTAAATGATTCGAAACGCAGTCACTTAATCTTAAAATGGGGGTTATTTTCAAAACTAGGTACAGGACACCATAATACAAGTCCCTAATAAATCCGAATAGGTACAATAAATCGATATCCGTAAGTGAAAATTCTACTTAGGAGAACATAATAATAGGCTTTCATATTGGAGGAGGAGAGGGGATGGTCATTATTTAAAAAAAAATATATAAGATTTACAAAAAATTAAAACATTAATTTGAAATGAAAACGGTTGAATTTGAATTGGAAAAGGTTTAATTTGAAATGGAAATGGTTGAATTTACTTGGAAAAAGTTTAATTTGATATGGAAAAGGTTGAATTTGACTTGGAAAAGGTTGAATTTGACTTGGAAATGACATAGAAATATCACGCTGAAAAAATCTAAAATGTTAAAATAAATGGATATGCAACCGCGTTATCAATTTTTTTTTTGTATTTTTCAAAAGCTATGCCTTCGATAATATAGTAAGTGGCCTTCATTTCGAAAAAAATCGAAAATTGACAAAAATTCGAAAGTTGAATTTGAAATGGAAAAGGTTGAATTTGACTTGGAAAAGGTTGAATTTTTTTTTTTTTTTTTTTTTATTTCTTTATGACATTTACAACTGTATTACATAAATACATCAAGTAAATTTGGACATAATTGATATAATGACATGAATACACATGCTGAGTAACTACCCAATGGTAGCACTCTAATGATATGACTATATTAGGAGATCACGGGGCCATCTTCTTTTCAGACGCCTCGGAGGGTTATCAGGAATTGAAGAGGAAGCAAGGTTAGAAACGAGAGGGTTGGGATGATTCTGAAGTTTATTATGGAAGGATAGGTATCTGGATTGGGCCAGATCTGAAACATAAGGAACATTAAGATCTTTATGGATAATTTTATTAGTGACAAAGTAAGGAGCATTGAGGATTTTACGAAGGATTTTGGATTGTAAGGATTGGATGCGAGAGGAATTCGATGGTTTAGTGGAGCCCCATACCTCAACTCCGTAAGTCCAAATAGGTCTTATTATATTCAAGTATATAAGTCTTTTGTAATTAATGGGAAGTTTAGAGCGTTTGTCTAGTAAGTGCTGAAGTAATCGGAAACGTCGAGCGGTTTCTTGTCGTTTCAGTCTAGTATGAGGATTCCAAGTTAGTCGTTTGTCCAGGTGGAGTCCTAGGTATCGGATTTGCTCAACGGGATAAGTGGAGTATTGTTAAAGGAAACTGTAGGACAGGAAGTCGTTGGTTTACGACGAAGGGTAAAGGTAATTTGGTGGGATTTATTGGAGTTTATTTTAATTCTCCAGTTTTGACACCATTCTTCTAGTTTTATGGGTTGAATTTTAAATGGAAAAGGTTTAATTTGACTTGGAAAAGGTTGAATTTGATTTGGAAAAGGTTGAAATTGACTTGGAAATGCTATATATAGATACACAGAAGTGGAAGTGGTTTATATTATAAAATAGATATATGTATATACATTTTTTTTCTTTCTTCCATTGTTCATGTTTTATTTTTTATCTACCTTTTTTTTTAATTTTCCATTGAATAAATAAAAAATGAATTTATTTTTAACTTAAAATTGCTTACTAGCCATTTTAGTACGTATGATAAGTATAAAAAAATTTACCTTTTGATTGCCTTACACAGGGTATAAATGGACGCCATTTGAAATTAGAGGCGTAATCCTCATTGCATATATTATGAGAAAACCCGATTCAAAGTTAAATAATCTTGGTAAACATAGCATTCAGCGCCAAATTCCGTCCAAATATTTTTAAACAAATCATCTAGAATATCGAACCTTCTTTACAATATGCATTATTAGAATTGGAATGAGAATCGAAGAATGGATAAACTTAATTGAGAACCAGATAACTCCTCAATTTTTTATTATTTTCCTGCTAACGGATTCCTTAAACGGCTGTAAAGTTTTATATTTGATAAAAAGTGGTGATGCTGATTACGTGCTTGTATTTATTTGAAATCATAACACGACATTACTTGATTTAATAGATTTAATAAATATATATTCAAATTGCTATTCTGAATTATAGTAAGACTTCAGACTATGCTCTCTGCAGGTTTCAGTTCTTTTTTGATTGCCTGAAACAAATATTTCCAACAGATTATTAGTTTGTTACAGGAAAATTTCTAAATACTCTCATTATTATTGAAACTTAATTTATAGTATATAATATAATAATAATGGGTGATAAATATTCAGGACGCAGTCATTATAAAGTTTTTATTAGTGCCGAAATTTCAACTGAAACATGTGGGTCATCATCAGGGTGTGGTTCAAGTACTGAAGGTATTGTAGTACTTAAATACCTTCAATGCTCTAACCACACCCTGATGATGACCCACATTTTTGGATTGAAACGTCGGTACTAATAAAAACTTTATAATGATTGCGTCCTGAATATTTATCACCCATGGTATGAAGAACAGTCGACTTACTTCCTTCAATAATATAATAATAAATGAGTTTTCAAGTATATGTATAAAACTCAAAGGATGATGAACCAGGGAAAATGTTAGAAACGTTTCCAAGAGGAACCACTGTCCTATTAAATATATATACAATAGCTAATCAAACTTAAGCAACGCCGAACGTGGCTAGCACTTGGATGGGTGACCGTCCACCAAGGAAAGCCGAGATTCTTCCCCTTCGGGTATGTGAGGCCCGTCAGCCTACTGGAGGCAACTCACGCCGACCGGGCGTAGGGTTGATGACCCTACCCCGTACTTTAAATTGGGAATCGGGATGTGGTCTTGGGGACCACACTCGCGGTCAAAGATCTTCATGGTCTGTGGCACCAACCAAAAAAAAAAAAAAAAATAACTGATTAAAATTATTATGGACTATTGTAAAATTTGAATGTTAATTTATAATAGTTATAATAACGACAAGCATAACCTTTAATTTTGCAATTACAATCGGCATGTAACTATTTAAAACATTAAATTAATTAAAATTTCTCTCTTAAAAACCGAGGTTGTTTACTACTCTTAATTCAAAAGGTTGTATGTTAATATTTCAACTTTTATTCTAATTGTGCTAAAGGTGACATTTTGTAGTATGCTGAATGATATGATTGAAAATAGCAGAGAGCAATAAAATATGAAATTATACTAATAGATCATAAAGAAACTATTAGTTTATATGCTCTCTTGTAAAACATTCAAATTTTACATACGGTCTTTTGCACTAACAGTAGTGATATTAATGTTCAACATTTAATGGAATTCTTTTCTAATCACGAATTAATATGCAATATGCAAATTCAGAACTCACACTTTTGTATTCAATGAAAGAAAAATATCAAACCCGTTAATGGGTTACTGAATTTCCGAAAACGGCTTCTCCCAGAGGTTTTATACTCATACGAAAAATTCAAAACCTTGTAATATGGATATTTTTTAGCAAATAAGAACGGCGAGTAAACTACACTGACCTTACTTGCCAGGCGCTGGTATTTATAGATAATTAAAAATCCCTTAATAATATCAAGAAACAAAGAATGGAGTTTCCCAAATTCTTTCAACTTCCCAAAATATACCATCAAATTCTTTCAACTAAACTTCCTGAAATATACCATCGAAATTCTTTTCTGTACCTTTCCCTCCAATGCTACTCTATGCTAAGCTGCTTCAATTCGGAATGAAACAGATTATACTCCAATTAAAAAAAAAAAACTAGGCTGTGTGCTTTAGACCACACGATAGAAATGAAAAAATCAACAAGGCGAGATTAATAATATGAAATATAAATTATAAATGATAGCTCATGACAAAGAGAGTGAAATGCTGAACATTTCCCACAATGACAATACACCGGTCCGATTTTTAGTTTCTGAGATATTTTAATCCATATCTTCAATGAAACTCGTTATCATTTAGTTTTCGAACCTATGTTTTTCTCTCTCCTGTTATCTAACACTGTGTTGGGTTAAGATACAATTTCGAATAATAGCTCATCGCAAAGAAGATGAAATGCTGAACATTTCCCTCGCTTACAGTATACAGGCCCGAATATCTGAAATATTTTAATCCATATATTCAACTAAATTTTTTATCATTTGGTTTTCGGCACAATTTTTATTTTTCCCCTCCCTGCACGGAGTCCGATTTTTGGTTTCAAAGATATTTTAATTCATATGTAAAAACATTCAAATTCTTCGACTATAGCCGACTTTTCTCGATCGTCGTCACTTCGGAAATCTGACTGATCAATCTAATTCACTCTCCATAAAAAAAATGAAAAACGCGCCTAAAGAAGTTTTCACTTCAAAATGTAAAACAGTTTCAAGAAGTATTATATCAAGTATGAAAAACATTATTATTTGTTAGTTATTTGGTAATAATTACTTCCAATTAGTAACAATTGAATATATTTGTTGTATTATCAAAGTTACATGTTTACAAGTTTACGTTTCGGGATATTTACTCCCATCTTCAGAACCACAATCCCAATGATCTTGTGGATGCAAGGTTAATTTTTTTTTTTGAGTTAAAATATAGTGCATATTGCAATACATGTCAGAATTTTGTTGTTACAATAAATTTGTAACTACCTTAAAAATAATGTGCTCCATCGTCAGTTTCTAATTCATTTTATAATAATCTAGGTATATAACATCTAGAGCAACAACTTGCTTTTGGACTAATTATTGGGTGTCTGCCATAGTGAAATACAGTTGACCTTTGGATCTGACTGTTTTATCTGAATATTTTTATACTATTGTTGTTAATGTTTATTTTATGTATCTGCAATTTCATTTCTATTAAATTTTAATTTTGTTTAATATGTCCGTATAATGAGTTCCTAAATGTTTAGTGTCTGTTTTATTATTGACTGTTATTCTAGTAATTTCCTATTGGTGTTTTTTTGGTTCTGTGCCTATTATCTGTGGTTTATTGAAGTTAAATTTATGCTGTAATCTTATACTGTGATGTGCTAAAGCTGTTGTGTTTATGTTTTTTGTATTTTTACAGTTGGTGATATGTTGTGAGATTCTAGTCCCTAATTGCTTGGATGTTTCACTAATGTAGATTTTGGGGCAGTTTTTACAATTTAATTTATATATTACATTTTCCTAGTTTATTAGGTCTATTTTATCCTTTGTATTGGTGATGTGCCTGCTCAGTTTCTTATTATTATATTGTCCGAGTTTAATTTATGTTATGTGATAATTTTTGAACACGTCTTTAATTTTGTTAGTGAGTTCGGGTATGTATGTCATTTTGTAGTAGTAGTTTTTAAAGTCCATTTTGTTTGTTTGTGATATGTTGTCCTGATTGTTCTCGTTTATTGGATTTTTTTTTTCAAAAAAGTGTGTCATCACCCATTGTTAATTGTTGCCAAATAACTAAGAATATTATACAACTTCTCAGAAAAAAGAAAAAAGGTTATTATTTGCTTATAAAAAAAAATATGTTTGCAGATATAAAGTAGAATCTATTTTAAAACATTGTTTTATCTGTTGAAACAAAGTATAAAATTATAATATTAAAAAAAATGGTTTTACAGAGATCCGAAATAAAAATAAAAATTTATCATTATGAATGACAATGCATTGCTTGTTAGAAGTGCAGACCCGAATTATTATGGTATATATATATACCGATTATTTATAATCGGTTTATGATCGTAGTGATAGGTAATAATTTAACGGATTAATGTGATTCCGTACTGTCCATTGCAGATACAGATAGTTTAGAAAAGAACAAGTAAATTTTTGCTTCAGAGTTTTTTGTTATGAGATAGATGAAATGGAAGATAGTGATGTAAAATCTCTAGAAAAAATTGTTTTAGTTCTATTCCTAACTTTGACTATAATACGAAAGGACGAATTTTTATTCAATTGCATATATCAATTGATTACAGTTTTTAACTTGTGATCAAGTATATTTCCATATCAATGCCATATTTTATATTGCCTACACTTTCACACTTCATGATGAATGCATATTTTGATTATACGATTAATTTGTTCGGACCCCTCTGCCGCAAATGTGGCCGAAATTCAGAAAACACAGCTCATGGACTGGGCAAATGTCCGAATATCCTACTCCTTGTCACCCGCCGGCACAATAATGTAAAGGATCGAATTGCCGAATTCCTGGAGACGAAAAAATATAGATTCTTCCCCGAAGTGTATAGCCTTGGATACGAAAGGAAAAGATCCTCTAATAGTTGATCCTCCTATTAGGTTTGAAATAAACGATGAGGAAAAACATATGAAATCTATAAAAAACACATAACGTGCCTACAGGAGAAATATAGAGAGGGATTTGATGAGAGAGAATATTCGATTCGATGACGTCGGTTCGGGAGTAGAGGAGCGATTCCACCTTCAACTGCTGATTTTGGAAGAGAGTTGTGTGGAAAGGAGCCATCTGCAGAGTATGGCAGGATATTTTATTTTAGACTGATTGGGAATCCTACACCACCTTCTGTATTAATTCTGGGTGCTTTGTTGTGAACTCTGCGGACAGAAGTGAGAGAGAAGAAAATGAGAAGAAAGTTGTAACAGTGAATTAATGAATTATAATATTTGGTAAATTGGATGATGGTTCTGTAATACTTTATTGTGTGTTCTCTTTCTTTTATTAAATGGCATTGATTATGACTGATTGTGTAAATATATACCCTCCAGCATTTATTCCTTTATTTGACATTGTGTGAGGGAATGAGAAGGAATATATAATACATAGGAATGTGAGGTTGCACTGTGAATTGTACTCAGTTGTGCAGTGGAGATATTGTTCGTTAAACTCTCTTATATCGATAAACAATCGATGAAGAAGGAAAAAGGTCCGGTCAGGTAGCTTCAGCTGGAGAAGGACGCTGGAGAGAAGAGAAGGCATTTGAGGCTGGGAAAGGAAGACGAAAGGACGCTACCTGAGAAGAGAAGGTACTCTAGGCCTGGACAGGAAGAAAGGAGGTTGTCAGAAGAGAGAGGCACTACACTAAAGACTAAGAACATCAAGCCTACAGTTAAGACTTTTATACATTAATTTATTACAATTGTCAAAATAAATTGTTTTATTATACAGGAGTGAAGTTATTTTATTTAGTTGTCCTATATGCCTCACAATTGAAGAATAACAAACCAGGTGAGTCAATTCATTCAAAGTCAGTTTACTAAGTCTCACATTATATATATATGTATTCTTATCGTTTCTTGTCTCTCAGTGTCACAAAAAAGTATTAGATTCCCGAATACCCAACGACAGTTAACACCCTCAAAAAGTCTATATCCTGCGCCGAGGTTTTATTTTAATATTCACGAGTGTAAATAATCTAGTCTCCCGATTAAACGGAAGGCTATTCGCAATTTCCCGCCAAAAAGAATATTTACATTTAAAACTCTTAATCAATTTTTTTACAATTGGTATAATGAGTGATTTAGGAACTCAACAAAATTTATTGTGCTTACTGTCCTAATGTTATTTGGAAAACTATAATATACGTAAACGAGTTATTAATTTCCTACCTCGATGGCGTCCTGAATATGATTCCTGATCTCGCGAGAGTCACCCTCAGCCCAGTCTAGGCCCTGCTGAATATCTTTCGCTAAGTTCATGACAAGTTCTCGGGCGCCTCTTTCAGGATTCTCCACCATTTCAGCTAAACCCTTCTGAATATCGCTGACGATGTTATCAAGATCCGATACTGCGTGGACCTCAACGAACTTGAAGTCGTTCTCCAGTTGCGTTTGGAGCAGCTCCAATATCTCTATCAACCTGGGATCCAGTTCTTTCTTAATTGCCTGAAAAAAAATATTTTCAACGCATCATTTTACAGTATAGTATTAAAAATAAGCAAGTATTTAAACCAATAAAATAATTGACAACTTTTTGAGCCAAAAATGAAGTTGCTTGTGAACTTTTTCCTAGGAAGATAGTTAATAGCCCTTATTAACGCCAAGGAACTTTTTATACAACTACAAATTTATTATTGTATATGCTAAATGTGTAAGTAAATCGTTAATTCAACAGTCGTCGTAAATTATGAAGCTTCACTAATTATATATTTTGTAGAGATAACCATGGTAACATTATATTTGAATATAAAGATTTCCCTGATATCGGTTATACTTTGAATACATTAGGATGAAAGCTATAGCTATCTAATCTAAGAGTTTTCACTGGTGGATAATAGTTCAACGATAGCCTATCAATCGATTCAGCTATATTTATAATCCAATTGTTTAGAAACATATAAAGGTGCATGCTTAGACATTTTGAAAACTATGGGAAACACAATTATATAACTTAAGTAACAGCCAACTTAATAATAAACCCTACTATTTATTTTATTTATCTTGATACTGAAAAAAGAAATGGAAATTATCAAAAACAAGAAACAAAAATACTAGCATAGTGAAATAACCATTTATATTATGGTTTGTTTCATAGTTTCTGAAATTTATAAATGTACCTTAATAATTTATCATTTTGTACTGATCATTCCTTTCCTACCTCGATGGCTTCCTGAATATGACGCTTGATCTTCCGGGAGTGCTTCTGAGCCGAAGCTAGGCTTTGTTGTATATCCTTCACTAAACTCATGGCAAGTTCTCTGGCGCCTCTCACAGGATTCTCCACAATTTCAGGTAAACCCTTCTGGATATCCTTGCCGATATTACCCAAATCCAGTAATGCCTGGGCCTCAAGGCACTTGAAGTCGTTCTCCAGTTGCTTCTCGAGCAGCTCCAAAACCTCTATCATTCTGGGCAAATCAGCTGACACTGAACTGACAGCAACCAGAAAGAAGAGAATCGCATACATCTTTGGTATCTACCCTCAACCACAATAACTAATTACAAAGCATTAGCACGCTATATGCTTTTATCTTGGCAAATAATATATTCACCATCACCAAGGTTGCAGTGAACTTATTTGAGTAACTGATTGAGCGAAAAACAAATAATTAGTACCATTTATCAATATCAAAATCAGCCGCATAATAATTAGGTTCATTAGGTAGAATATGAAAAATATATTTTTACAGGAATTTCCTTGCACTTTCTGATTACAGTTATGTATTCCAAGAACAAAAACTCAAACATTAATGATACACACTAGAATTTTCATTCAAATTTTTATTAGGGGTGTCAATGTTTCCATCGTAGTTTGTAACCAATTATCAGGGCTAATATTGAATCAGAAATTTAAAATATAAGGTACGGACATACAAAGACAGAAGTAAAATGTTAAGAAAAAAGAAAACAATTAAAGATAGATGGTAATGATGAAAGTAATAATAGAAATACAATTTGTTGTGGCTAACGGTGATATATATATATATATATATATATATATATATATATACACAAATTTATACTGTAACATTGATAATACACGTTGTTTATGATTCAACACGTTAGGAATATTCGGGCGCCTTGCCCTAATCCATTGCAATTTAGGAAGTGCACTATCCTCGTTAGGTCCATAAAAAGAGCTCTAATTTTTTACTTAGGAAGCATGGTCCAAGCTATTGTATTTTATCGCCCACATTTGGACATTGAACCGTCATTCTTTAAGATGAAATCCGTCTGGCTGCACCACTGTAAAATCCGGTCTTAGGTTAACATATTTCTATTGATTTCGGAAAAACTTTGGAAGTGAGTGGAACCTTTTTAAAACATTACTGACCACATCGGTATCACAATATACAATCTGGCTTCAACATAAAACATACAATCTGGAAATGAAACAATGTTCCTCATAATACAACGCACATTGAGGTAGGACTTTATCTTGAACAGTAGTTCATGTACAATCAGATAAGCACACTGGTTGCTGAATGGCTGCAATGTTGCACTCTTATATTAGTGGGTCCGAGGTCAAGACTGAGCTCGAACGTATATCTTTATATCCAATTATGATTTTGTTTTTTAGGTAATTCATGTCATTATATTATTACAAATTGTAATTCATTCAATAATTAAATTAATTTTAATATTATAATTATTATTATCAGATACGGGTAAATCCATTTAAAATCACTCAGATTTCAACATATTCAACAACAACAGGAAAATTCATATAATTATTCACTAATTTAATTTTATAAAAGTTTACATGATGATTTTTCTGAATAAACGGAAGATAGATACCTAATTACTTAAATATAATATCAGATCGAGGGTTATCAAAATACAGTAAATATAATTAAGGTTACATATCCATCAAATACTTATATATTTCACTTTTAATTTCACACAAATTCAATGAAATAGCATTTTAAATAACGTCATTTCCTTTGGATGGTGGATATTAAATACTTTTTTTTTTCAATCTTAAAACAAAATTTGAACGTTTACATTTAGTAAGAAAATTCCATTGAATTTCCTTGGATACATGTGATTTACATTAAATAATTTTAGTTTTTAGAAATTATTATTTATAATTTTTTCGTCAGTTCCCGTTACCTTCTAAAAATTTATTTATTCGATATTATTTTTCTAAAATTCTTCACTTTCCAACGATACGTATACCTTTTGACTATTATTTCCGGAGATTCATTTTCTACCCGGATAAGCATTTTTTTTTTATCCTTTATTCAATTATCAGTTTTTTTCGAAAGTTATATTTAGCTATTTTTTATAGTTACTGCCAATAAGAGAGAGTTTTTTTAAAAAATAACACAGAGGCAATTTTGCGGGACTTCGTTATTTCGACTCGTGGACTTCAAAACATGTATTTCCGTTGAAAACTGAGATTCGAAAATTTTCACGATCGCAGTACTTTTAATTACTATATATTCCATACATAGGTAAGTAAATGTAAAAATATATGACAACAAAAAGAGTCCTCAATATTGATGTTTTTAAGTAAGTTTATTCGGCTATTAATGAAGTTGAATGGATATCAATATTGTTCCATGTTTTATGAATCATGATAATACATTCAAATTCTTCAATGTAAATAATTATTATTCAGATCATTAGTTCTATTGTTTTTTAATTATCAACCACTTGTCAAATGCCTTAACGTGTCATTTGAACGAAATAATCAATTCAATTTATTGACTAATAATATCAATATCGTTCAACAATATTTGATTATCAATAGTTAGAAATATGATACATAGTTGAATTATCTATAATAGTTTATTGCATATTACGTCAAACAAACTCTAAAACCCACCAGGATAACATTTTGTTTGCAGGATAAAATTCTCTAAACTCAACTAAATCAATCGTATTCACTCAGAAACACATATTAAATAAGTATTGAGAGCTTACTATCTACCGTTCGCCAATCATGGTAAGCTGGGAGTCAATACAATACATATCAACAAAAAATTCGTTTTTATTTTCTTCTCTTATCGGTACAAATTTCACATTTCTCTTAAAGTGAAAAAAACTGAATTTGTGTACAAAATAGAACAGTAAAGAAAAATAACTTCGTCTTGGGACAATGTTCCTTAAGAATAACAGCTGTTCAAATAAACAAAATATTGACAAAAGAACAAAAGAATAAAGTATAAAGAAAAAGAAAAACCTTTGGATTATGTCGAATACTTAAAATAAATGCAGAGTAGTAAAGAAAAATTAAATATGTTCTAACAATCGATTGGCTAAAATTCGTAATTATAAGCAGATAAATGAATAATAACAGTAATAAAATATGGAAGTTAGTTTCGTTATTGAAATATAGTTAATAAAGTTGTATAATAATACATTCAAATATAGAAATAAACGTATTGAATTAGAAATAAACAGAACGTCCATTTTTCCTCAGGTGAAATTACAGACCTAGTAAATCTTTTGTCCCTTTAATCAGCCACCTTCATCACTGCATATCTTGAGCTATATATTTCTATTTATCCGCAATCAGCTGTATTGCATCTTTGTGAACTATCCATCTGGTGTTTGGCCTTCAATGTGGCCTGTTGCCTATTATTGAGGCATTCATTGTTGTTTAGAGGCTTCCAGATGGATTAGTTCCAATTACATGCCCAATCAATCCTAAACCTCCTTGCCTTCATGTAATGAAATATTGATGGACCATTTTATTAAAGCAAGTTTAGAAACGAGAGAGTTGGGTTGGTTCTAAAGTTTATTATGGAAGGATAGGTATATGGATTGGGCCAAATCTGAAACATAAGGAACATTAAGGTCGTTATGCATGATTTTATTTGTGACAAAGTAGGGAGCATTTAGGATTTTACGAAGGATTTTGGATTTGTTAGGATTGGATACGAGGGAAATTTAATAGTTTAGCAGAGCCCCCAAAGCTCGATCTTGTAAGTCCATTTAGGCCTTTTTATGCTAATATATAGGATTTTCTGAAGAGGCTGTTGAGGAGGTTGAGGCTGAGGATTAGAGGTTTTGGACTTGGATTGGGAGGTTTGAGGTGCCTGTCGTTGAGGCTGCTGCTTACTGATGTAAGACTGGGAGGGAGAAATTCTGGGATTCTGACGAGGAAAGTCCTTAGTTTTAGAGATGGGTGGTTGTTGCTGGTTGACGAGTTGAGGCAAAGTCGGGAATGCTGCGAAAATTTCCTGAGTTTCAATTTCAAGTGCCTCAGTGCAAGTTTTCTGAGCAGGTCCAAGACTTTTCACTCTTAAGTTACGTGACCTCTGTTTGTAAAGATTTTCACCAAAACGAGCTTCGCCACAAAGAGCACTCGTCGCAATCTCTTAGTTTCTGGCAAGTGCCTGAATCGTGCAGGCCGGCGCATTTAAAGCATCTAGCCTCGTGATGGCAATAGGCTTTTGTATGCTCTATATTTTGACACTTAGTGCACTGTACTATTAAAGAATTCTCTTTTGGTTGCTCAAAACGGATTGCTCACTACAATAAACGTTACTCACCTGAACGTACGTGAATGTAAAAATGTAAAATTGTTTACAATATAGTCACTGTTGATAAAATCTTACAGCATAATTTTAAATAATAAGCACGTTGCATAGTAAAACAGCGACGTGTACGTTGAACTGCATTTGCTGCGATAAATAGAAATATCCAATGAAAATTAATTTAGAACTTACTCGTTTCTAATTTACATGAGTTTTAGTATATTAGCTGTACCAAATAAATACACTACGAATATATTACCTTTAGAAGTATTATATCTATTTCCTTAAGCTCCTCCATTCAGGGTATATATAACAAAATATCAGAAGTTGAAACTTTTATTCCATTTTAACAGTTTCTGTAAAACATTTTAGGAAAATAAGTTTTTAAAATAAAAGCTCTGCAAAATGTGGTTGTAAATTGACAAGATTCTTTATTTGGAGAAGGTAACGAGGGTAAAAAAACAGAAAAAAATATTGTCAAATATATATCAGTTGTATTTGCATTCCTCATGTTGTTTTACACTCGATACAGCAACTTCGAAACGCCTTATCCAGAAACCAATTTTTCGAGTTTCTGAAATAATAAATGTGTCATTAATGATTGATACTTATATATAAGATAAAATATTCATAAATACTTAATAAAAAGTAAGCTACAATAGTACAGATTCACTCATGTTACTATTAAGTGACAACAATCTTAAAAAGTCGCATAATTTTACATAACTTGTTTTGAGAGTGATATTCTTGTAGAAAACATCGTTTAGAGGAGAATCTCTTCAAGGGGAATATCTTAGTTATAATTTTGCCTAGTTGTTTGAACTTTAATAATTTATATTACTATTATTAGTTCCTAGAATCCCTCAGGTGGGGTATAGGGCTGTCACAAAGTTCTGCCACGTGTCTCGATCTTTAGACAGCTTCTTTTACCTTCTCGATTTGTTTACTACTTGATCCTCTGTTCATTCGTTAAACATGATATTCCATTCCATAAATCTTTTTGTTCCCTCTCATAGAACGCTTTCTTTAAAAAATCCTTTGTCATGCATGCTACCTTTTTCTGGAATTCATTACCTACCTCAATACGCAAATCCTCTTAATTAACGTAATTTAAACAATAATTATTCCTCCGCCTCCTAAGCAATCGATCTTTCAAATACATGTAAGAACAAAATTTCGTATTTAAGAGCTGTCGCTTTAATTTGACTGTTATGTAGATGTTATTTATATATTATCAATATCAGAACAAATATGTGAATACACTCATATATATATATTTATGTGCAAATTATGTTTACTTATATGTTTACTTGTAATTAATTTTTTTTTTATGGTTTGATTATTATGTCATCTAACAAATTATTTTTCTATTTTCTTATAATACCATCACGTGTCATATTTTTGTTAATTATAATTATTCTTAGAGGACTAAATGTCCTAGAATAAAATTTACTTTTCTTTTTTTCTTTCAAAAATAATTAATCAAAACTAAGTACTACAATAGAATATAAGTTTGGAGAATCACGATTATCTCACAGAGCAGAAATTGACACAACTAGTAACTATTAAAAATAGTTTATGGTTTAGACCCATTTTTATCAAATTATTAACATCCGCCTAAAACTTCTTAAATAGCTTCATCTCATCGTAACCTGCAAATATTTTATTTACAAATATTTCAGAAAATGGGGCGTTCTCAAATTGGTGATCGCCAAACTTTGTCTATTTAATTAAGTACTAAAAACTCATGAATACCCATTTGATTTCGAATTAAAAGGTAATATAGTCAGAATTTAAAAAAAAAAAAAAAAACGTGTCATTCAAAAATATTGTTTTACCTATATAACATTTTGTTATTTTGACATTTTGGGGATGGAAGTCACGCCAAAAGAACCAATATTATTGTAAGTGACCTTTTGTGATTTTGTGATCATATTATCTTAGGATTCGAGTTAAAAGAAAATGGTTATTCGTGGGTTTTTGGTACCTAATTAAATAGACAAAGTTTGCCGATTTCCAGATTAAAAAGGCCCCAATGTGGATAGATAAAATAAAATATTTGTAGATTACGATGGGATGAAGCTTTTTATGATGTTTTATGCGGAGTTAATAATGCGATTAAAAGAGGTCTGCACAAGGGATTAAAAGGAAATCCACAGCCACTTAAATAATTAAATCATTGAAATATTTCATATAAATTGATTACCGATACGTGCAATCTTAAACCATTTGAACTAGTGTAATAGATTGTATTTTATGATTAAGAATCTGGGATTCGTACATGGAGAATACATTAATCTTCTAGAGAAAAATGACTAGTTGGTGAGGATGTGGTGTAGACTTGCGAAGACATTATTAGTAACCAATAACTATAATGCGCGTTTTTAGTTTGTTACTATTTAGATGTAGATATTTCAATAATTGCTAACCAGTTTGTCGACTTAAAGAAAATTTTTTAAGAGTTTCATAGTCATCATAATAATCAAAAGCAACCAAGAGATACTTACTGCATTAGTTTCTTTGACAACTGTCTGGATTTTGCGAATAAAGTCCTTTAAGTCCCTGACAAACAAATTGAAGTCATCGTTGACGTGGGCCATAACGATGTCACTGGCAGCAGCTGGCCCTAGAGCTATAACTTCCTTGGCGTCTGCAAAAGCATGCGAAGAGATCAGCTGCAGAAGTTGGTCTTTTTTCAAAACGGCTTCCCTACCGGCCTCATCTAGTTCTTGTGTGAGGACGTCCAAAACTCCCTTCAATACGAGGTCAGCTGGTGTCAATTCCTAAACAGAATAATCCTTTAGACAATTATCATAGAATATTTGGAAATGTTTTTAAACAATAAAAGAAAACCTAAATTCGTTAGTGTTATAATTTCAACATTTGTGAGTCATTTTAGTGATATTTCTAGTTGGAAAATTGACAATATTTGTACAGATAGTGAGTAAGTTGATTCTAGAATAGGTGATTGCAGTGTTGAAATATATTTACTGTGAATAAAGGTATAAATAATCCCACTAGTAATATCAATAAAAATAATAATAAAAAATATTGAAATTGGACTCATTCTGTAAACTGAAACGCTTAAAGAATATCTATATCTGAAAATTGTGCCAAATTAATAATTTTTCGAAACTTTGGAGTACGAAAAAAATCTAATTAGTTACAAATTAGCAATAAGAATAATTATAATAATATAAATTGACAATAAGGTGCGATTTATAATATAGATTCAGAAAGAAATTAAAAATTTATCCGAATTGTGATTTTGTTGAGAATTTAATCATTTTTTAAAAAAATAAATTAACATTTAGGTTTCATCATATTGCTTTTCTAACTTTGTGCACAAAATATGCATTACATGACAAATTTAAAGGCTTTAAAGAAAACACATTAAAGTGTCAATTTATAAGTTTAGTTTACTGGGTGTCCGATTCGGTACTTAGGCATCGAGGGCCAAAATAATATTTAAAAAATTGGATAATGTTATTCAAAAATTGATAAATTAATAAGAAAATGAAGATCTCAATACTTTTAAAGATCATTCCTGCCATACAGTCTTTATCTTAAATAATTTTTTAATTCACTTACATTTATGGCTAGCTGGATGTGGTATTTCATTGTACCGAGATTGGAGTATGCTGAATCGATAAATTCTTGGGCATCAGTGGTGACGTGGATGATGAGTGTGTCCGCAGCGATAAATGGGCTTTCCAAGAAAGCAGGGACATCCACCTGAAGGTGAACAAATACAGTTTTGATAAACAGTTTGGAGCGAGCCCTGAAGGCGTCTATGTCTTCACGGAGCCTGTCCTCCAGGTCGTAGACGGTGCTCCTCGGTGTAGAAGAGGCAGCCAACCCGACCAACCCGACGATGAGGAGAGTGACCTGGAATACCTTCATTGTTGAAATCGGTTCGGTAAGTGATGAGTTCTGCCTCAGCCTCCGTTTATATAAACCAAACTTTGTTTGTAACCTTGAGGACATCATGGCGCATTTATTAGCGTTTATGTTCGATTACCTAATAACTATAAAACGATTCGCTAAATGTACAACTGGCAGATATTTTTTTTTCAGCGTGATTTTTTGAGACTGTTCCCTAATTTGTCTCACACAAATAAATGTTTTTGATATTGTACGTTTTTAATACCTATTTTTTTTTTTTGTTTTATGTCCCTTATTTTCTACAAACTAGATAAGATATGATACATTTCTTCTTTTTTTTTTTCCTTTTTACCCTCCCTCAATTGGACTTTACGAGATTTTCACTGGACCAGAAGTAAGGACGAGAGATAATTACAGAAATTAGAATAACGTAAATATAGAAGGAATATGACGTTTAATAAGGAATTAACCAGGCAACCTCCCCCCTCCCTCCGACAGGATGAAATCCTTTAAACCAAAGAGCCCACTCCCAATTCTAAAAAAATGTTTGGAAAGATCTCATCCTGAATTTCTTTCTGTATAGAATCCCAAAACATTTCTCCTCAACAGTTTAGATTTTGTTGGACACTCCAACAAGGATTTTGAGTTTTTTATTATATTTCCTCAGCTCTAGGAATCAACCAATACAATTCGATTGCATTTCTGGACATACCATATGCTTTTGTTCAGGGCTGCCGGGCTGCTTTTTAAGCCTGAAATCTATCAACCCCAGTCTTTTACCTCATCCTCTGTCTGTTGAAACGGCAGTGGCTCCTCTACTTATACATTATCTATATATAAGAGACCAGATTTTCCAGTAAACACTTCAACGTATGTGACTACAGCGCTCTCTCTCAAACTCCGCTGAAAAACCAGTGACGTGATTGAGAGTGTAGCTCAGGGATTTTCTGGACTTCTGTATTTGCCTCCAGAGATGTAGAGACCAGCAGGAGATCGGGGTTCCCTAATTGTAAATAGCGTATATAGTATTGTAAGTAAGTTTTGTATTCCTGGGAGAGGATAAAATAAACATGTGTGCTTAGAATCAGTTTCAGACGTCAAGGATCAAATTTGGTTTGATTTCTGTCGGCCTGAGGTCAAATCGATCTAATGGCCATATCATTTACTATCGTTCACCCGATTTTCATTAAATTTTCAGGGATTATGCGGATTGGCGCACAGATGATACCATCTTAATTTTATCAAATTCCATCCAGCACTTCTAATTGAGCATTTCCAGTACTTAAATATGCCAATATTTCAGAAACGGTTCCTTCCATTTGACTCAAGGTTAAAAGAAAGGTGTTTTGGTAAAATAATAATTCTGTGTAGAGGTAATTGAATTCTCTTCTCTTCTTTCTCTTACGTAAGCGCTAACGTGTTTTCCTTGATACGTCTATATCTCTAAATCCACTAGTTAAATTTACTCAAATTGATTAACGGATAATTTAGTAAGTAAAATTTTTACCTAATTCTATCCACTACCCTAAAAGAAATACTTCCGCTTTGGATCAGTAAACGGATTATTAACGCCTATAGTTTGAAAACGGCTCGTTCCATATGAACCAAACTGGGAGGAAATTTGGGAGATAGTTTAAAAATTATTTAGTAGCTATTTTATTGAATTTCATTTGATAATTACAATTAATATAAATAACTGTTAACAATATAGTGGATGTTAAATGTGGAAGGATGAAATTCTCTAAATTAAACTAAATCTATAGATTATTGTGTGATTTCATAAACACTTTTAATAGATTAGTTTTGAAAACTTACTACCTAACTTTTGGCATGATGTAAAGTTGGGAGTCAATATAATTTATGTCAATAGAAAATTCGTATTATAGTATTTTCTTCGCTTATCGGTACACACTTCAGATCTCTCTTTTAGTGAAAATAACTGATCTTGGCATTACTCTGTGGAAATTACGGACCTATTAGATCTTTTGTCGCTTTAATCAGCCCCTTTTATCACTGCATATATTGAGCTATATCTTTCTATTTATCTGCATCCAGATGTTGGTTGTTAGAAGGCTTCCAGATTACTCCAATCTACATGCCCAACCAATCTTAACGTCCTTGTCTTCATCTGATGAGATATTGAATGACCAGTATTTTAAAGCAGTTCTTTATTGATTTTTCTGCATCATGTGTTGGTACTCTGATCCCAGATCGCTCCGGTTATCCTGCGAATGATTTTCCTCTCACATCTTTTAGTACTTTTTTCGAGTGTGTAGGTTTGATTAATGACTCGCAACCGTATATCAGAAGTGGCTTTATCATAGACTTGTATCATACACTCTTAATTTTTTGGTATCTCAATATCTATAAAAGAAAGAAGAAAGCTCTGTTTGGATCCGTATGATATCAGGAAATTTAGCAGTCCTCCACATCTTCAGACCGTAAGTCCAGATAGGTTTTAGGATAGTTTGTAGATTAGTAATATTTTTTGAACTGAAATTAGAGATTTTCTAGTTCTTATCTTTTGATTCTAGTATGTGGGTTTCATGTTGGTCTCCTTTCTAAGAGAATGGCAAGATACTGGAGTATAACTGAGAAAGGAATTGGAGGACATAATCTTCGTCGAAATATGAGGGTAACATTTTTGTTTCTAGATTCATTACTTTGATGTGCCATTTATTACACCAATGCTCAATAAGGGAGAGGTGTCTTTGTATATTTAAGGATGGTATTTACGGATCTGAGTTGGATGTTAGGATGGCGGTGTCACCAGAAAATGTTGCCAGCAAGGTATCGGGAATGACAGGAGTATCAGCGGTAAAAAGGATATACAGAACAGGACCCAAGGGGCTATCTTGAGGAACACCGCCCTCAACTGAATAGGTAATTGTAAAATTGTTACATTATTAATATTTATATGTTGTTATATTAATAATAGTTATTTATATTACTACCCTAATTTAAGGAATAGTAATTAAGTATTAATAGTAATTAAGTATTTATATATTTTATTTTCTAAATATCTTATTGTTTTTTATAGTTTTTATAACGGCATACAAATGGCCTGTATGTTTTAGTAAAGAAAATTGCATTATTTCTACAATATTTTTTTTTGACAAGGAAAAGTTATTTTTTATTATATTTCGGAAAGCAGAATTCTCTAAAATAATAATAGGTTGAAACTTGTATTCTATTTTAACAGATTTTGTATAACTATTTAGGAAAATAATTTTTTTAAATAAAAGCCCTACAAAATGTGGCTGTAGATTCGGGTAAAGATTCGGGGCTTGGAGAAGGTATCAAAGGTAAAAAATACAGAAAAAAAAATTGTCAAATATCAATCAGTTATATTTGCATTCCTCATGTTGTTTTACAATCGCTGGAACAACTACGAAACACCTTATTAAGAAACCACTTGTTGGAGTTTCTGAAACAATAAATTTGTCATTAATGATTGTTACTTATGTATAAGATAAAATATTCATAAATACTTAATAAAAAGTAAACAACAATGAAATTTCCGAGATGAATGAACTGAAACGAAACCATTAAAAACAATTAAAAAAAAAATATTTTTGATGGTTACAAAATAATACATAAAATACTAAATATATTGTATAGTGTAAATGTTTCATTAATCGAATAAAGTACATTATTTTACCTCTTAATGAACTGTATCGCTAATGTTACTATTAAGTGACAACAATCTTAAAAAAAGTCCCATACTTTTACATCACTTGTTTTGACATCGATATTCGTTTATAAAATATTCTATAGAGGATAATCTCTTTGAGATAAATGCATTCGTTATACTTTCGCCTAATATACCGAACCATAATAATTTATTTCATATAAATTTATGTATGACCAAGCAACTCCCATATTAGAAAAATATTGAATGTATGATGGGAGATGAGAGACGACAACAAAAGTGATTGAAGTCATTGCCTTAATTATAACATCGGGCAATGAAATCGTGGGCCAAGCTAGGAAGGTAGAGGCATTAAATATATCAGCAATAAACAACATCACACTAGAAGACTAGGCACACAAATAATAAAGAAACTTTTTGAAAATTTAAAAGGCCAATGGAAAAACGATCGAGCTAAACTGCAACAAACAAGGGGTTATTCAGAAGGGTAAAAATGCCTGTTAAACACGTGTAGAGATGGCCATTAAGAGTCGATATATAGATAACGATATTATCGATACGCTATTTTACCATCGATAGTATCTACTCCGATATTAGTTAGAACCTTCTCAAAACAAGACCACCAATTGTCAAAGAAATCTATGGATAATGCGAATAAATTACCATTTGACTAGATCTATGGGTGAATGGAATTTCTGGAAAAAACTGAGAATAGCGATGGACAGGAACTAGAATATTAATTTTACTTAGGAGGGAAAAAGAATTGATATTTCCATTAATTAAAGAGGAATATAACATCTATTTTCATGCGCCTAAGTGGTAGAGAATCAATATTTATATTGATATGCATATTTCAAACTTTGTCTATTTAATTTGCTTTCAACGTAGAAAGATAATATGGCCACCCCCTCCTCCCCCCTAAAAAAAGATGAGCTGTTTAACCTATATAACCTCGTTATTTTGACCTTTTGGAATAAAGATCACGCCAAACGGATCAATATTTTTGTAAGCTACCTTTTTTTCGATTGTTTGATCATATTATCTCACGATTCCAGTGGAAAGCAAATGGGTATTCAAGTGCTCTACGATGAGATGAAGCTTATACGATGTTAGATGGATGTTAATAATGTGATAAAAATAGGTCTGCACAACGGACTAAATGGAGATCCACGACCAAATTGTATTCTATGCTTAGCGATCTGTAATGTAATAAGTATGTGGAGTATATATGAATCTTCTAGAGAAAAAGTGATTAGTTGGTGAGAATGTAGTGTAGACTTGCGAAACATTACTAGTAACCCATAGCTATAGTGAAAGTTTTTAGTTTGTTACTGTTCAGATGTAGGTAATCTAATAATTACTAAACAGTTTGTCCACTTAAAGTAAATCTTTTGATAGTTATAGTCATAATATCAATCAAAAACAACCAAGAGATACTTACTATCATAGCAACTGAGACATATTTCTCGACTTGGTCAATAAAGTTCCTTACGTTGGTGACATAAAAGTTAAAGTCTTCGTTCACGTGACCCAAAACGGTCTCACGGGCAGCATCCGCACCTTTGTTATAAACTAGCCAGGCATCTGCAAAAGCATGGGAAGAGGCCTGCTTCAGAAGTTGGTCTTTTTTCACAGCGGCATCCCTTCCTTCATCATCTAGCTGTTGCAATAGTTTGTTCAAAATCTCCTCCAATACGATGTCCATTGGTTTCAATTCCTAAACAGAATAATCCTTTAGACAATTATTAAAGAATACTTGAAAATGTTTTTAAACAATATAAGAAACTCGAAATTCTCAAGCGTTATCATTTCAACATTTATGTGTCATTTTAGTGATATTTCTAGTTGAAAAATTTACAAAATTTGTATAGACAGTGAGTAACTTCGTTTCTAGATTAGGTTTTTGCAGTATTGAAAGATTTCTACTGTGAATGAAAGTATAAATATTAGCACTGGTAATATCGCTAAAATTCTATTCCTATTTTTGTTTATTCATGATATTTACAACTGTATTAAAAAAAAAATACATTAAGTAAATTTGATAACAGAAAATAATAAAATAACTTGTTGAGAAACTACCAACTGGTAGCACTCTAAAAACAAAATGTATTTACAATAAGAGATCTCGAGGCCATCTTCTTTTCAGACGCTTCAGAGGGTTATCAGGAATAGAAGAGGAAGCAAGGTTAGAGACGAGAGGATTCGGATGGTTCTGAAGTTTATTATGGAAGGATTGGTATTTGGATTGTGCCGAATCGGAAACATAAGGAACATTAATGTCATTATGGATTATTTTATTGGTGACAAAGTAAGGAGTATTGAGGATTTTCCGAAGGATTTTGGATTGTAAGGATTGGATACGAGAGGAATTCGATGGCTTAGTGGAGCCCCAAAGCTCAACTTCGTAAGTCCAAATAGGTCATATTGTAGTCATGTATATAAGTCTTTTGTAATTAACTGGAAGCTTAGAGCGTTTGTCTAGTAAGTGTTGGAGTAGTCGGATACGTCGAGCGGTTTCTTGTCGTTTCAGTCTGGTCCAATGAGATGAGGATGGTCCAAGGTATCGGATTTGTCCAATAGGGATAAGTGGGCTATTATTAAAGGATACTGTGGGACATGAGGTCATAGGTTTATCGCTAAAATTAAAAATAAAAAAATGTTGAAATTAGAGTCATTGTGTAAACTGAAAAGCTCAAATAATGTCTATACCAGAAATTTGTTCCAAATTAATAATTTATCGAAATTCTGGAGTACGAACAAAACTTTGATTGTAAATTGGTAAAAAAGGAAGTTCGAAATCCTAATGATCTAACATTAAATCGATTATATTCACAACCAAGTTTTCAACCAATTAATATCTATCTATTTATATATTAATTTATTGTACATATACAAAGCGAACGGATCGTAACGAAGACATCACACTTCTTATTTCTCTCTTACTATAGTTAAAAAATAACAATATGAATAATTATAAGAGTATAATAATATAAATCCACCATAAGGCACGATATATAGTATTGATTCATAAAGAAATTAAAAAATTACCTAAATTGTGGTTATGTTGAGAATATAATCAACTTTCAAGAGATAATATAATATTTAGATTTTATCATATTATTTTTCTCACTTTTTGCAGAAAATTAACATTTTCTATTTACATTACATTTAAATTGACAAATTTAAAGGCTTTCAAGAAAATACTTTAAAGTGTCCATTTAAAAATTTAGTTTACTGGGTGCTCGATTCGGTCCATAGGCATTCAGGGCCAAAATAATATTTAAAAAAATAAAAATAATTTTTCATTCACTTACATTTATGGCCACCTCGACGTGGTATTTCATTGTTCTGATGTCGGAGGTGGCTGACACGATAACCGCGTTGGCATCATCGGTGACGTGATTGATGAGTGTTGTCGAATCTGTAAGTGGGTTCTTCATGAAAGCAGGAACATCATCCTGAAGGTGCTTATATACTAGTTGGATCAACTCCTTCGAGCGAGTCCTGATTCCCCGTATGTCTTCTTCGAGAGTGTCCTTCAGGTTGTCGACGACATTCTTCGATGAAGAAGAAGCACTAGCGACCAAACCGACGATGAGGAGAGTGACGTGGAATACCTTCATTGATGAAATCTCTTCGGTAAGTGATGAGTTTTGCTACAGCCTTCGTTTATATACACCTAAGTATGTTTGTAACCTTGACGCAAATATTAACGTTTATGCTCGATTACCTAACAACTAAAAAACAATTTGCTAAAAGTACATTTGGTAGATATTTTATTTATTTTCAGCGTGATTATTCAGACTGACACATTATAAAAGTTTTTTATATTGCACGTTTTTAAAATATAAAAGCTTTCCGATAGTTAATTGCAGTTATTTTTGCAGAAAACACTTGTTCTTTTAGATGACTAGATAGAGAATAACATCATTTCCTTATACAGCTTGAGGCGAATTTCAAAATTTTTCCTAATAAACCTCAAATTAATTAATATGGACTTAAAACTTATTAAATGCTTTTTTTAAACGGGAGCGGGGAAGTTTTTTTATTAGTAGGGTAACTGTAGTACAGTTGAAGGGTTATAAAAAAAAAACAGAAATAATTAAATAAATTAATATTAATAATAAATAATTTAATTAATCAAATATAAAAACTGTGACTCAGTTAAAAAACACAAATCTTCAATTTCTTACTCTTCAGCTGGAAATTGTATAGTTATTTATACGAAGTTTTTTGTAGATATTGACATGTACTATCACTATTTTAGAAATGTTCTCCTACTTACGAGACAACTACAAAAATATGTAGTGTGAATGTGCAGCCTAATTATAACTTCACTATAACCATTAATCCATATTATGGCAGAATGTTATATGTTTAAATCAATAAATAAAAATATATATTGTGAATTAATTTGTCAAAATAACTATTATTGATAATAATAGCAGATAAAGGATGAATGAATGAACCATTATTAAAATGAAAGTGATTGCCGAGAATTGCATATTCAAAATTATATAAATATTTTTTTTGTGGCTTACAAATTTTAATTTATTTTTGTATTAGGAGAGTAAGAAATTGCAGGAGCTCTCCTATTAGCTCTATAATTAGCATTAATTACATTGCTGTTCATTTAATTGTATATGAGTTGAGCTCCTCTAACCTCCTGCTTTCCTAATACAAAATAGCAATTTTTACTCTGGTTTCTTCGTTACAGAATTGAGCTCCCGTAACCTACTACTCTCCTAATAAAAAATAAATATTGTAGACCAAAACTGTGTACGGAAAATGGTATTCACCCGGAGGTGGTAGTTTGATTTTATCTAGGTGACAGCAATTATTTTTCGATCTAGGTATTTTCCTCTTGAATACAAGATATTAATTATTATATTATATATAATATTATATAGTGATATAATTATAGTTATTATGAAATAGAAAAGAAAGCGCAATATAAATTTATAAATAAAATGCTCAACTGGACCGGGTTGAATATATATCATGGTTACAAATTGACAATAAGAAAAACTATAATAATAATATAAATTGGCAATAAGGCGTGATGTATCATATTGATTTTAGAGAAAATAAAGATTTGTCTGAAATTTCGTTTCGTTTATTTTATTTAGTTTATTTTGATAAAAAAAAATAATACTATATGCACTACAGAATACATCTAAATTGCAGTTATAAAATTTAGAAAAACGAGTATTACAATTAAATTAACAGTTGTATAATTTGTAAAAAGGATGTTGGTTCGCGGCTGGGGTACCTCCTAGTATATTAATGAAATAATTTTTTTTTTTAATTAAAATATAATTCATTTATTGCGTTATATTTATAACAATAATAAAAAGTATTTCCAACTTTAAGTCAGTTTTCGAGGTTTTAAAAGAAAAAAAAAATAGTTGTAAATGATAGGAATAAAAAATTACATACAAATTATTATTTTTTTTTTTATAAAAATGTCTGCTAATATCAACAGATTTCTTTAGTACTGAAAAGTACAGAAATAACTTTACTCAAATCGAATCAATACGATTCGGGTTATTAAATTAAAAATTCAATTAAAAAATCCATTAAAATATTCAATTAAACCTCTATATTGCATGAGATTTCTGTGTCCAACGATAAGAAATATACATACATATATTATATAGCCCATATTATATTACATTAACCTATATTACAGCCTAATCAAATTATCACAAAAAAGTGGTCTAGCTTGCAAAAGGTTAGGTAATCAAAATTTCTTTTTTATATGGTTAGGTACGCGGTGACTATAAAGAGTTTTCGCTTGAAAATCTTGTGGGTTCGCTGCAGTGCTCCAAAAACCATTCGGACTTTTTTTGTTTACTCTAAAATCTCCTTTTAATGCGACATATATAATAAGTGGTTATATTTAATCTTAAACAGCATAAAATTACCTAACATTTTTTTCAAAACCCAATTGGGCCTCCAGCAAACTAGCCAGCTTTCAAAGAGGTTGCTTTTAAAGTTACTATATTTACTATATATTTATACTATATATTTAAAGTAACTTTACTATAAAACATAAATGAAGATTTGTGATTCAGAAGGCAAAGAACTTGATGAATATATCGATGAAATCTTAGCTATCTTTACATTACATTTTGGTGGATATTTTAAACATAATAAACAAAGAATCAAGCACAGCAAAACCTTAAAATAACTTTCTCCGTGCGTTTAAGAAGTTAGCTACACTTTACAGTAACTTAGGCTGCGTTAAAATCGAGAGTACTAGCGTCCATATTAAATAATGTTCTCGACTTTACATATTTAAGAGGTTTACAATAGTTAGCACTGGTTGCATGAACACTCGTAGTGTTTTAGAAAGAAAAATTGTGTTCTGCTGAGGTTTTATTTCAGGGCGTTTTTCGCTATTGTTGGACCTTTATTTACAAAAGGATCTTAATTTTCAAGTTAAAACGAACTGAAAAACTTGACTGTCCCGGTGTTTTTTATTACCAAGGGCACTTATTTTTTTATGTTTTATTATTCTCTAACTACCGAGCTTTGATAAAAGGCCAATTATGACGAAATTAAGCCAAATGCTGAACCTCAGTGGCTAAAGAACTAAACCAAGTCAAAGTCGATGTGCTATGTTTAAACTCCATTTTGGGTCAATGCGGCCACTTTTTTTTTATTGGAAAATTGGCGTTTTTTTTTTAAATAAATAATACAAGGAACAGAATTGTATGCAATTGATTGTGATGTGGGAATAGCGAAATCCTTTTTTAAATTTATTTTGTAATACTTTTCAAAACGCTTCCCGACTATCGTCTACCTATCCAGTCAACGGCTCATTGTCTTCCAGAAATAGCTCCGAATTCCCTGAACCAGATTCAAAATGGAGTTACAGAATTCTTCCATTCAAAACTGAAAGAACACTATTGAGAAGAAATCGAAAGGGTTAATTTTGAAAGCTCGATAGTTCATTTCCTGTTGGGTTTAGAAAAAAATTTAGTTATTATATGAAATAACTTTTTATTTAATAAGCTGTTTAAGATTAAATATGACAATTTTTTATCTATGACACTCTAAAAAGGAGATATTTAGCGTATGCCAAAAAAAATTCAAAATTTCAATGGTTTTTGGAGGCTTTCCAAGGCTTTCAAGGGTGGAAACTTGGATTTTTTGTATTAACTACATACCTAACATAATAAAAAAGAAATTTGAACTACCCGATCCTTTGCAAGGTAAGATGCCAAATTTGACCGAGCTATTAGTGGTGCCCAGGTCAAGACTGAGCTCCTATTTATAACTTCATATAAAATTATAATTTTATTTTTTAGATAATTCATATTATTCTATTATTATAAATTGTAATTAATTCTTAATATCATATTTATTTTTTAATATCGTATAAGGTACATGAATTGGTTTGTAATTTAATTTTATCTTTCCAATTTTGTGCATTATAAATATAGTGAAAGTATTTCTTTTATAATTTCAATTGTATTAATTGTGTAATTTTATTTTACTTTTTTTTAACTCCAATTTCCTTTATTTTAGTATGGAATTGTGAACTTCTTTTTTTCTTTAATATATATTTTTGTTTTTAACTGCTATTCGGCATTTTATTTATACGTATTTTTCCTTATTTAATTATATTATTAATATTACCAATATATTTGAAAATTATGGAATTAAATTATGGAAAGGTGGGCGGACTTGGTAGTTTATTTTCATAACACCCGCCGCCGCCACACAATTATTGAACCGACAAATGAATTTTTTTGTATAATTTTTTTAGAACGATATTATAAAGCGAGTATTTATAACTAAGATGAACGATGTTAGACACAATAATTTTAATGAATTTATTTTATTTTACCAACTCTGCCAATTTCATTAAATTTGCGTTAAAAAGATTTAACTTTGAAAGCGAAATCTGTAGAAATATAGGGGGAGCAAAAATGGAACATATGTTTAAAAAATATACATATAGGGTGTTTCAGCGTTAAGTGGCCTAACTGCAAAACAAGAAAACATTTTCCTCTGAAGGTATGTCCACAAACTCTTTGCTAAGGAGATATTCCCACCTAAAGATTTTCGTTGTTATGAATTATTTACGTTATATGAAATAAATAAAACGTATTTATTTTTTCTAACGGCTTTATTAATTAAACGTAAACATTAACATTCATATAGGGGAGTTGGGTAGCTCAGTGGTAGTGGTGGTGATACTGAGCTTCCAATGCTGAAGATTCCAGGTTCGAATCCCGGCTCATGGCAGAAAATTTATTTATCTGTTTCATTGGTCGTGGGGCGACTCTGGGTCGGAAGACCTTTCTGGGGCACACCCAGCCTCTATAAAGTGGGTACCCTTAATTAATTAAGGAGGAAAAACTTGAGCGTGATCTCGGTCAAATCACCTCCTTGTACAATGGTACATTCAAGTACAGAAATAAACATTTTCAATTAGAAATAGACAGAACATCCATTATTTCCTCTAGTGGCATTACAGACCTAGTAGATCTTATGTTGCTTTAATAAGCCACCTTCATCTCTGCATATCTTGAGCTATATATTTCTATTTATCCGCATTCAGCTCTACTGCATCCTTGTAGATCCGATCTATCCATCTGGTATTTGGCCTTCAGTGTGGTCTGTTGCCTATTATTAAGGCATTCATTGTTGTTTGGAGGCTTCCAGATGGATTACTCCAAGCTATATGGATTACTCGAATCCTAAGCTCCTTGCCTACTTATAATGAGATATTGATAGACCAGTTTCTTAAAACAGTTCATAATTGACCTTTCTTCACGATGCGTTAGTGCTGTGATCCCAGATCGCTCCGGTTTTTTTCTAGAGTGCTGGTTAGGGTCAATGCCTAGCAGCCGTATATCAGAAGTGGCTTTATCATAGAATTGTATTGTACGACCTTTATTTGGTATGTATTGTACGCCCCCGCTCTGTTTGGATCCGTATGATATCAGGAAATTTAGCAGTCCTCCACATTTTTAGACCGTAAGTCCAGATAGGTTTTAGGATAGTTTGTAGATTAGTAATATTTTTTGAACTGAAATTAGAGATTTTCTAGCTAGTAGTCTTTATAATTTGGCGTAATATCGGTTAAGTTCTTATCTTTTGATTCTAGTATGTGGGTTTCATGTTGGTCTTCTTTCTAAGAGAATGGCAAGATACTGGAGTTTATCTGAGAAAGGAAGTGGTCTGGAGTTAAAATGAATTGGTGGACATAATCATCTTCGAAATATGAGGGTAACGTTTTTGTTTCTAGATTCATTACTTTGATGTGCCATTTATTACACCAATGCTCAATAAGGGAGAGGTGTCTTTGTATATTTAAGGATGGTATTTACGGATCTGAGTTGGATGTTAGGATGGCGGTGTCACCAGAAAATGTAGCCAGCAAGGTATCGGGAATGACAGGAGTATCAGCGGTAAATAGGATATACAGAACGGGACCCAAGGGGCTATCTTGAGGAACACCGCCCTCAACTGAATAGGTAATTGTAAAATTGTTACATTATTAATATTTATATGTTGTTATATTGATAATAGTTATTTATATTACTACTCTAATTTAAGGAATAGTAATTAAGTATTTATGCGCTAATCAATTTCATTGAGGACATTGTGGAGTTGTGGTATTTGAATTCGTTTACTCGGAATATTTACTACTATCCGAAAAATTTGGATGCTATGATATTAGTAAATTTAGCAGCCCCTACATTTTTAGGCCGATGTCCAGATGGGTTTTAATATAGTCTTGTAGATTAGTAATATGTTTTAAACTCAAATTAGAGATTTTCTAGTAGTCTTTATAGATGAACATAATATCGATTAATTTTCTTGTCTTTTGATTCTATTATGTGGGTTCCATGTTAGTCTTCTGTCTTCCTTAAAGAAAACCGGCCTCATCTGGATAGCAATTGTAAAATTGTTACATTAATAATATTTATAAGTTTTTATGTTGATAACAGTTACGTACATTATTATCCTAAGTTAAGGATTTTGTAATTAAGTATTTATTTATTGCTGTTTCAAATATCATATTGCTTTTTTATGGTTCTTATTAGGACATTCAAATGACCTTTATTTTTTTGTAACAAAAATTGCATTATTTCCACAATATATTTTTTTTCTTAAAGTAAACTAATATTTAATTCTATATCGAAAAGCAGAATTCAAGAGTTTATATTACAAAATATCAGAGCTTGAAACTGTTATTTCAATATTAACAATTTCAGTAAAACTTTTTAGGAATATAAGTTTTTAAAATAGAAGCCCTGCAAAATGTCAACTGATAAGATTCGGGACTTGGAGAAGGTATCACGGGTGAAAAATATAGAAAAAAAAAGATTATGAAATATAAATCAGTTGTATTTTATTCCCTCTAGTCGCAGCCACGAAACGCCTTATTAAGAACACAATCTTTGGAGTTTCTGAAACAATAAATAAGTCGTTTCTAATTATTACTTATGTATAAGATAATATAGATAATGTATAAGAATAATCATAAATACTAAATAAAAAGTAAACTACATCGAAATTCCTGAGATGAATGAAACGAAACCATTAAAAGCAATTTTAAAAAAAATATTTTTAATGATTGCAATAGAATACAAAAAATTATTATTAAGTGACAACAATCTTTTAAAAGTCGTATAATTTTACATAACTTGTTTTGACAGAAATATTAGTATACGGGAGAAGTTCCTTGAGAGAAATTCCTTAATTGTATATTCGACTGCTATACCAAACTATAATTACTAAATTTATATAAATCTATGTATTGCCAAGAAACTCTCTAATTAAAGTAATATTGAACATATGGTGGGAGATGAGAAAAACAGTCAATGAGATCATTGTCATAGCGGCACATTGGGCAATGAAATAGCTGGCAAAGCTGTTAATTTAGTGAAGAAGGGAAAAATATCAAGCATATCTGCCATAAATGACATCATAGTACAATGAAATAGTATTTTAAACAATGGCATTGGCTAGATTCAGTGGATTTTAAATACTTTTCTTTCCAAACTTAGATATTTTTTTTAAAGTTTACATTTAGTAAAAAAATGTCATTTAATTTCCTAGAAAACATGTGATTTTTTTTTTTTTTTTTTTTTTTTAAATTTGCCACTGCTTGATCGTGACCGACATTTATTTATGAATTAATTCGGGAAACGCAAGAAGTTAGTTTTATAATAAGTTAAAAGTAATTATTGTTTTTTTTTTTTGTTTTTTTTTTCGTTTTTTTAAATTTGCCACTGCGTTGGAACGCATCAAGCAAATGTGTTGGTGTTAATTATATATCTTCTTGAATTCCTCATATCTTCTTAACTTTTCAGCAGATCTCCAGGCCACTGCCTTTTTAGTCGTCTTTGAGGCTCACCAGGAGGAAGATAGAGATAGAACGAGTGGATTTGGATGATTGAGAGTAGAAGTGTGAAATGTTGTGTATTTGTTGTGTATGTAGGATTTTACTTTTGGTATTCAGAAAGTCGCTAAATTTTTTCCTCCTCTCCTCCGTCCACTTCCTCCTGGACGGAAGTTCCTTACTGCCCACCAGATGCCCCGCACTTTTCAGGAATTTCTTGTATTCTGTCCTATCCTCACTTACTTCCCGTGTTATCCCATGCTTCTGTATTTCCTGTTTTATTTGTACCGTATATCCATGGTTAAACTTGTATCCCATAACCCTACTGAAAATCTTCTTGTTTAACCTCTCCTCGGTCATCTCCCTGTAGTTGTCTATCTCGGTTTTCTGTGAAGAGGGTGGATTAGGGCGATTTTCCATTCTTCTGGTATTTTCTCTTGTTCCTAGACGTCCATTAGTAGTTCTGTGACTTTTCTCCTAAACACCTCACTGGAATTTTTCCACATTTCTGCTAGGACGCCATCCTCACCAGAAGCCTTGTTTTTTTTTTAGCCCCTCAATGATTGCTTGTATTTTTTCCTCGTCCGGTGGATCCAAGTCGATGTTTTGTGGAGTATTTTCTCTTATCTCCAGTTTCTCACTAGGTTCCTCACATTTTAGAAGTTTCTCGAAATAATTCGCCAGAATCACGCAGTTCTCCTCATCTGTCAGTGCCAGAGTAGTATCTCTTCTCCTCAGCGCAAGTCCTCTTGGGCGGAATCTCTTCATTCTTCCCTCAAACGCTTTGTGAAAAAGTCTGGTGTTATTCTTCTTGAAGTTTTCTTCCATTTCCGCTCGTTGCAGACTGGGTAACTTTCTGTTTGTTTCTCTTATTATTTTTTGTGCTATTTTTCTCTGCATTTGGTATTCCTCTCTTTTCTCTTTATATATATGGACCAGAAGAAAGTAAAATTATAAGTTTAGAGAAGAAATTAGGATTATCTCATACGGCAGAAATTGGCACTGGTGTGTTTTGGTTTACACCCCTTGTTATCAAGTTATAAAAATCCATTTAAAACTTCTTAAATAGCTTCATCTCATCGTAACCTACCAATATTTTATTTATAATATTTTTCAGAATTAGGGCGTTCTCAAACTGGTTATTGGCAAACTTTGCCCATTTAATTTAGTACTAAAAACTCATGAATATCCATTTGCTTTCGACTTAGAAAGATAATATGTTGTAAAAATCGAAAAAAAAGTGGCCTTCAAAAATATTGGGCCGTTTAACCTAAATAACCTCATTATTTTGACATATTGGATGTGGAGGTCACACCAAACGGACGAATATTTTTGTAAACGACCTTTTTCTTCGATTTTGTGATCATTTTATCTTAGGATTAGAGTGGAAAGAAAATGAGTATTCATGGGTTTTTAATACCTGATAGAATAGAAAAAGTTTGCCGATCTCCAAATTGAAAATGCCCCAAATCCTAGAGTTCTCGTGAATAAAATATTTCTAGATTACGATGAGGTGAAGCTATTAACGTTATGTTTTAGGCGAATGTTAATAATGTTATTTAAACGAGTCTGCACCAAGGAGTAAAAGGAGGTCCACGGCCAATTAAATAAATTAAATCATTGAAATATTTCATATCAGTTGATTACCAATGCGTGAAATCAAGCTTAAAGGTTTGAGGTTATCTAGCAAATTGAAGCTAATAAAAAGGTAGGTAAAATCATGGTCCACCTGGAACCGCCCTATTCGTTGAGAGACGAACTAGGCTAAAGAGTCCTAACTAGGCTAAGGATAGGACATACAACGTATGACATATTCCTATTTGACAAAATGTCAACATTGTTACGATACTCTCACAGTCTCCAAGAGTGTCCTTATTACTTATTGATTCTAACCAGATTGGGACTCGTGCCGAAATTATCAATAGTTTTAAATAATGATGAGATGAAGCTATTTACTATGTTTTATGCGGATGTTAATAATGCGAATAAAAGGGGTCTATACTACGGATTAAAAAGAAATCCACAGCCACTTAAATAATTAAATCATTGAAATATTTCATAAAAGTTGATTACCAATGAGTGAAATCTAACTTAAACCATTTGGACTAGTGTAATAGACCGTATTTTATGTTTAGAAATGTGTAATATATATATATATATATATATATATATATATATATATATATATATATATATATATATATATATATATATAAGTTAAGCGTCGGCGGACTCTAACAATAAAAAAAAAGAAAGGAAAGGGCTTGAAATGCAACACTCACGGTTTCAGAAAAGATACTGATTTATTCCTTTAGTAATCCTCCTTATATACATTTCATATGTTTATTTACATTCAGGACGGTATTAAGGCTGATATCGCCGGTCTCCGGTCTTTATCTCCCCCCCACCAGTTTACGAATAGGATTTTTCGGAAACTTAGATATTCCTAGATCGGAGCTAACGATTATCAGTCTTAACACCTTACAATTGTTTTTACAAGTATAAAGTTGAAAGAAAGTAAAACTCACTCGAGACATACAATAATACAAAGAAATAAAAAAAACAGAACTAAACACAACACTTGCTTCCAAAAACAGAACTCTTAAAATCCTAAAAAAAAACAGAGAAGAAAAAAAAAATAATACACTTTCCTCTACTGTATTGCTATGATTCTATTTACACATAAAAAAAAAATACACCATATTTTTGCTTAGACAACCAAAAAAAAACATATTTGTTATAACGTGGTGAGGGTACTACGAATCCGTTAGTTTATGTTCCGGTTCTATCATTGGGAGCTTCAATTGTTCAATGTGAACCGTTCTCCTCTTTCTAGGTTCATTAACGCTTTCGATCGTTAGTAGATTATGCTCCCTAATAGCAATCACTCTGAATGGACCCTCGTATCGTAACAATTGTTTCCCTCTGTTGGTCCCTACTCTACGGTACACTATTGTCCCGATCTTTAGATCACCCATTTGGTCACGTACGCGAACATTCTGCCTCTCTACCCGCTTCTCCTTTTCCCGCTTAATTTTCGCCGTTACTCTTCCCCACGTCTTTTCCATCTCCACCCTATTGCTCTGGATTTGCTCGACTAATGGTTCATTAACCGTTGTTTCCCCGCAATCTCGCCTTGGCCTGCGCATCCCGAATAGTACTTCCACGGGCGAAAATCCCGTGACGGAGTGAATCGAGTGGTTGTAGGCTGTTACCGCTTTCTTCATTGCAACATCCGGCTCCAACCCTTTTTCCCCCTGATACACCCGGATGTGATCACTCAGCGTGCTGTGCAACCGCTCAATGCCGCCTCTACCCTTAGGATGTCCCGGGGTGTTATAATGCCAACGAATCCCTAGTCGTTTCACCTCCTCCCTAATCGCGGCATTGTCAAACTCCCTACCACCGTCCGATGTGATCCTCTCGGGGACCCCGTAGAACTGCACCCAGGTTTGTAGGGCTTCCGCAACTGCGTTGGCAGACTTGTCCATGACCTGGTGTGCCATAGCTACCTTGCTAAAGACGTCGATGACCGTGACCCACTTGAACCCTCTCCAGGTAAATGTATCAATCTGGAGGTCCTGTAGTGGCATATTCCCCGTCGGTGTCTCTTCCTGAATCCCTCTGGGGGGGTGTCGATCATATTTCGTGCGCATACACACCTCGCATTTCCCTATGACCTCTTGGATGGATTTTTTCATGCCCCACCAGAAATACTTTCGACGTAATGCCTGCAGTGTCTCGTTCACGCCTCGGTGGTTGGTTTTCCCCTGGTGATAAGCTAATGTGACTGCCTGTTGCTGTTCCTCATCCTGTATAGTTTCCACTGCGTACTTACAACGGATGAGTGTTCTGTCCACACCAATTCGCTCGGATCTCCACATCCGCTTTATTTTATCCCATACCGTGTTATTCCCCACATAAAGATGGTGCGTCTTTCCAGGTTCCGTGGCGTCCTTCAGTGCCGTACAAATTTGCTCTTCACTCACCCCGGGTTGCGACCAGATGACGCGAATCTTGCTTTTCCCATATCTTCGATAATCTATTTTCATCATCCCTGCTACTCTCGTTTTCCAGATTACCTGACGATGCTTGTCATTGATGATGTCGTCTATCTCCTCCATTTCCACTGCTCTTTCCTCCGCTGAGCTCTCCTCTTCCGGGGACTCTCCCCTGTCATCTATACCGACGATATCCTCCGCTCCTTCGCCGTCGGGAGTCCATTCACTCAAGAATTGGCGCACGTCTCGCGATGGTCCTCCCCCGTCCTCTTCTACCGCGTTGATCATGATGGCCCTCGAGAGCCAGTCCGCCACCACGTTCTCCTTTCCCGGCTTATACACCACCTCTATATTGTATTGACTAAGGACTTCCTTCCATCGCGTGACCCTAGCTGAGGTTTCTTTAAGTTTCCCTACCCACTGCAGGGGTTTGTGGTCGGTGTGGACTCGAAACTTCCTCCCAAATACGTATGGCCTGAAATGGTCGATAGCCCACACTATCGCGAGTAGCTCCCTCTCCAAAGCGCTGTATCGCGATTCCGCACCCGTAAGCCGACGGCTCGCGTATGCTATCGGTCGTTCACCCTCACTCCCCCCCTGGGACAAAACGGCCCCTAACGCGTATTCGCTCGCATCGGTGGTTATATTAAAGAGCTTCTCAAAATCCGGGAACGCTAACACCGGCTCTGTCAGCAACCTATTCATACATTTTCGGATATTATTCTCCATCTCTGGTGTCACCACAATCTTCGCGCCTTTCTTCAGCAAATTGTTAATGGGTACCAAATACTCTGCCATCTCAGGTACGAATCTCCGGTAGTAGTTCAGCGTCCCAAGAAGCCTACGGATCCCCTTCACGTCCCGTGGTACCGCCATCCTTGTGATCGCCTCCACCTTTGCCGCATCCGGTCTGACCCCCTCGCTAGAGATAGTGTGGCCTAAAAAATTAATCCGCGTTTGTCCCAGCAGAGACTTCTCGCTTGACAATTTCAGCCCGAATTTCCGGAGCCTCTCGAATACTGACCTCAGATGTCCCACGTGTTCGGTTTCCGTTCTGCTAAAAATCAGCAGGTCATCCATATATACCTGACATACCGAGTCATCGATACCCCTCAAAAATTCGTCCATCAGACGCTGAAATGTTATGGGCGCATTCTTCAGACCAAACGGCATTCTTGTGAATTCATAATGCCCCCTTTCGAATGTGAACGCTGTTTTGTGTTGGTCTTCCGGGTGCATCCGTATTTGGTGATATCCCGCCTTAAGGTCCAACGTGCTAAAGACCACGGCTCCACTCAACCTATCCAGTATATCTTCGAATCTGGGGATCGGGTACTTCTCGTCTACCGTGTTATCGTTCAATTTACGATAGTCTACTACCACCCTGTATTTTTCCTTATTATCCCCCGGTGCTGCCTTCTTCTTCACCGCCCACAGGGGACTATTGAATGGTGAGGTGCTATCAACTATGATCCCTTGTTCTTTTAGACTATCTAGCTCCTCTCGAATATGCTGCCTCAACGCCTGCGGGTATCTTCTCTCTTTCACGTAAGTTACCCTATCCTGCTTCAGTGGGATTTCATGCACCGTCCTCCCTGTTACCCCTAATACCTCACCTTCCCTGAAGAAAATGTCCCTAAACTCCTCCTGTAGCAACTTCCTCCAGTCCTCCACTCTGTTCACCGCCCCTATCCGCACCCTTCTTTCTCTCGCGACCCCTATACATCCGAACTTCCTCTTTCCCAACCTAACACTCCAGGCTCCTCTACGATTCCTAATGCTCGCCCCTACCTGCCCCAACAAATCGCACCCCACTATGACCTGGTATTCCCGAGTCATGTTTTTTACTACGTGTACCTTCAGTTCGCCCTCTTTTCCTGCCCACCGATCAAGTCTTATTGTCGCTTCTCCCTCTACGCTACAGGGGCCACCCAGAGTGATTAGTTGGCAATCGCATTTTTGGATCCGGAGTGCCCTCTCACTCCCGCACACTTTCCCTAACGCCCCTCTGGTCATAATAGTGCTCGAGCTCCCGGTATCCACGAGGCACTTTACTCCCCCGTCTACCTCGATAATTGGCAACCAGCATGGCTTACCTCGGATGTTGTTGCATGTTGCTGTGCGGTCGCCTCTCTGCTGCCACACTCCTCAGATGCCGCCCAGCTTCCTCCTCCCCGCCGCCGTTCGTCGCTGCTCGGTCCGTTGGCTGCTCCTGCCTCCTTCGCCTCCACTGCTACCTGGTTCGTCCGTCTCTGTCCCCGAAGTTCCCGACTCCTCGGTTGCCTCTCCCGAAGATCCGTCCTTCCGCTGCATCCTAGCCCGTCTTGTCAGCTTCTGCGTGTTTACTTCCATGGGCTCGTCTTGAGTTCTTTCTCTCCTCCGGAATATGTACGGGCACTGCCTAGCAATATGCCCTTCGGTACCGCACTCGAAACATCTAGTGCGCGGACATTGTGCAACTAAATGTCCTGGCTTTCCGCACCCATGACATTTCCTGTCTTCCCTGCGGGGTCCATTCCTCGGCCTCACTTGTCCGGATCTTTTTTCACCCATCCTGACCTTTTCTCCGCTCGGCTGTACCGTTTCTCTCCTCTTCCAACCCATCGGGGCTGTCCGGGGTCGTCTGTCATTCACCCGGATCCACCCTGGTTCTTCCACGTCCATCCGAGTCTCTTCTTCCCTTGCGCTTAGGTCGATCATTTCCTGGGCACACTCGAGGAATGATCTCTCCCTGGGCAATCCGTCTCTCCTTCCCGTTTCCTTCGCCAACTGGACCTTGAGTATCGTCGAGAGGAACTCCATCCTGGCTTCCACCTCTCCCACACTCATTGTTTCGCGCATTTTCTCCGTTATGCGGTTGTACTTTGCCACTAGTACCCCCGCATACTGGCCCCTCGTCTGACGTTGGGACCGGCGCTCCCTAAACATTTGGAAGATGTCTTCCTCCGGCGTCCATCTGCCTCCTCCGAAGGCCTTCTTCAGTCGCTCCTTAATCACCGGCCATGGTGTCTCCTCGTCCGCCTGAATTTGGTTCAGGATGCTCCTCCTTACTCGGCACACCAGAGCCGCTTTCAACGCTTCCGCGTCCCCTAGGTTTACCAGGTCCTCCGCCACCTTTACCTCTATTCTAGACATGAGGCGGTCTCCGCCTTTCAGGAAATGGTTGAGCTCACCTACCTCGCCACCGAAGCGTTCCAGGTCCGCAATGGCTCTTCGAAGGTCCTGCGTGGTCGCCGCTCTTATTTTCATCCATTCCAGCGCGTTAGCGTGCGCTTCTGCCAATGTGTCCCTCGGTAAGGGAGGGATCTCCTGGATCTGCGGAATCTGCGGTACCTGAGGTATTTGAGGTATCTGAGGCACCTGAGGGGCCTGCGCGATCTGAGGTATCTGCGGAATTTCTTGAGGTTGAGGGATTTCCGGGGCGCTCAACACTCCCGGCCTGATTAAGCCCTCTGTTGGCATTTCACTCTTTCCTTATGACTAGGAGAAGAAAAAAAAACCAAGAGAAAAAAAAATGACTTTAAAAAAAAATTACTTCTCTGTTCTCCTGTCGTAGTCCCGGGTTTCGGCACCAGTTAAGCGTCGGCGGACTCTAACAATAAAAAAAAGAAAGGAAAGGGCTTGAAATGCAACACTCACGGTTTCAGAAAAGATACTGATTTATTCCTTTAGTAATCCTCCTTATATACATTTCATATGTTTATTTACATTCAGGACGGTATTAAGGCTGATATCGCCGGTCTCCGGTCTTTATCTTATATATATATATATATATATATCTTCAAGAGAAAAAATTACGACTTGGTAAGAATGTGGTGAATATTTGGGAAAGATTATTAGTAACCAATAGCTATAATGAGCGTTTCACTCCCCCTCCCAGGTCGGGTCGCCGCCATATTAACAATTCATGACACAAGCCTTCACCTCAAAAAAGAATGAGCTCTTGGATGGAAATTCAAGTGGAATGAGAGCCCAAATCGAAGGAAATAAAATGATCAGTGAAACCATGGTCCACCTTAAAACACCCTAGTCGTAGAAAGGAAGTTGTTTTAACTAGAGTAAGGATAGAACATACAAATATGACACATTCCTATTTGATAAGCAAACAGTCAGCACCTAAATGGAAATATTGTTACATTACTCTCACAGTCAGCCACATTCTAAGGGTGTCCTTATTACGTATTGATTCTAACAAAATTGGGACTCGTGCCGAAATTATCGATAGTTTTAAATAATGATGAAGTTAATATAAAATCGGTGATTATTTTTAAGAAAATTTATGATTTAATAAACAAAATTTAAATCCCATAACAATTTATTACTGAATTAATTGAAATGAAGATTTGATGATCTTCGGGTTTTACGTCTCTAAACCTAAACAACAACTATAATGAGCGTTTTTAGTTTTTTACTATTCAGATGTAGATATTCTAATAATAACTAACAAGTTTGTCAAGATAAAGAAAATCTTTCAATAGTTTCATAATCTGCAGATCCATCAAGAACAACCAAGAGATACTTACAATATAAGCATCTGTGACAGATCTCTCGACTTTGTCAATAAAGTCCTTTATGTTGCTGACATAAAAGTTGAAGTCGTCGTTCACGTGAGTCATGACGGTGTCACGTGCAGCATCTGGGCCTACGTTAGCAATTAGCGAGGCGTCTGCCAAAGCATGGGAAGAGGCCAGCTGTAGAAGTTGGTCTTTTTTCCAGGCATCACAACCGGCCTCATCTAGTTCTTCCTTGAGGTTTTCCAAAACTCCCTTCACTGGGAAGTCAGTTGGATTTAGTTCCTAAACAGAATAATCCTTTAGACGATTATTATAGAATACTTAAAAATGTTTTTAAACAATAAAAGAAAATCTAAATTTGTGTATGCGTTACAATTTTCACATTTTTTAATAAACCCATTTTAGTGATGTTTTTACCTGGAAAATTTATAATATTTCCATAAACAGTGAGTAATTTGATTACAGAGTAGGTGATTGCAATATTTAAATATGTTTATTGTGAATAAAGATATACATTTTCCCATTAGTAATATTACTAAAATTAATAATAAAAAATTTGAAATTGGAGTTAGTCATTGGTAATCTGAAATCCTAAAATAATGTATATAGCTGTGACAAATTAATGACTTGTTGAAGTTCTGAAGTGAGAACAAAATTTTAACAGTAAATTAAAAAAAAAAAACATATTTCAATTCTAATCATTAAATAGATTAAATTCACTACCCAGCTTTCAACCAATTAATCTCTATATATACCTATGTCTATATATATATATATATATATATATATAATATATATATATATATATATATATATATATATATATATATATATATATATATATATACGTAAGAGATAAAATAAAATTTAGATTTAATCACATATTTTTCTCACTTATTGCAAACAAGTTGACATTATAGGACAAATTTAAAGTAAATATAATAAACTGTACATTTAAAAGTTTAGTTAACTGGGTGCCCCATTTGGTACATTGGCATCGATAGCCAAAATAATATTTAAAAAATTAGATAATATAATGAAAATCTTTGATAAATTAATAGGAGAATGGATCTTTGATAAATTAATGGAAAATCTATACTTGTATTAACTATTCCTGCTATATAGTCTTTATCTTAGGTACTTTTTTCATTCACTTACATTTACGGCTGTCTGGATGTGGTATTTCATTAATCTGATGTCGGCGTTTGCTGAATCGATAACATCTTGGGCATCATTGGTGACGTGTGAGATAAGAGTTGACGAACCAGTAAATGGGCTCACCAAGAAAGCAGCGACATCCTCCTAAAGGTGATAATATACTTTATGAACCAACTCCTCGGAGCGAAACTTGATGCCATCTTTGTCATGATCGAGGATGATCTTCAGGTGGTCGACGGTGATCTTCGATGAAGAAGATGCAGCAGCGACCAAGAGGAGAGTTGGGAAGAATACCTTCATAAATGAAATCGCTTAGATAAGCGATGAGTTCTACTTCAGCCTCCGTTTATATACACCAAACTATTTTTGTAACCTTGAACATCATGACGCAATTATTAACGTTTATGCTCGATTACTTAATATCTAAAAACAATTCGCCTAAAATACTCCTATTAAATATTTTTTATTATTTTCAGCATGAATTTTCAGACTGTTTCCATATTTGTGTCACACATTATAAAATTCTGTGATATTGCAAGTTTTTAATACATTAATTTTTGCTTCACCCTGTTACTGGCCAGGAATGGCTAATTAATATATAATTAAGTGTAAGAAAGGTTTTGTTTGGGACATAGGATGGGACATTTACTACTGTCGGAAGGAATTCGGGCTAATAGTTTGAATGCATGGGATATTAGGAAATTTAGTTGTCTCCCACATCTTTTGGCCGTAACTCCAGATGGTTTTTAAGATAGTCTTGTGGATAAATAATATATTTTAAAGTAAAATTAGAGATTTTCTAGCCAGTAGTCTTTATAGTTAGTTGTAATATCGGTCAAGTTCTTGTCTTTTGATTCTAGTATGTGGGTTCCCTGGGCTTCGTCAGATAAGACTAGAGCTGAAGAATTTGCCAAACATCTATCCAACGAATTCACTCCTCACCCCAAACTCCATCCCACCCACACTGCTGAAGTTAAAGAATCTCGCTCTTCTCCGATTAGTCTCTCCTTGCCTCTTAAGTCAGTCAACCTCTGTGAGGTCAAATTCCTTATAAACAACCTAAAACCTCGAAAATCCTCTAGACACGATCTCCTTACTTCCCAGATCTTTAGAAAACTTCCCAAAAAAGCAATCATATTCCTCAAATACTTATACATATGCTCCGTACAACTCATTTTCCTCTGATGTGGAAACACTCCATTATTATCCTCTTCCCTAAAGCTGGCAAACCTGTAACACCTCATCCCATAGATTAAGAAGCTTACTCCGATCCTCTCAAAACTCTTTGAAAAAATCAACCTCAAAAGCGTGCCACTCATATTCGAATCCCACAATATCCCTTCCCACCAGCTTGATTCCATTCAAGACATTGTTCAACAAGGCCTTCGTGTTGTTCGTGACGTGATATATCATCTGCGCTTGAAAACAAGCAATATTGCTCTGGTGCCTTCCTGGACGTAGCGCAAGCTTTCGACCGAGTGTGGCACGATGGCTTGCTTTTCAAGCTCAAAACCCATTTATCCCAATTCTTATTACCTAGTCCTCTAATCCTATCCCTCCAACTGTTCCTTTCAAGTCCGCTACGACACTGAATTCTCCAATAATTATCCAGTTGAAGCTGGTATTCCACAAGGCAGTGTCTTGGGCCCAGTTCTCTACATCTCAACCTATATCCTTCTAGCAAAATTTGCTGACGACACCTTCATCCTGTCCTCCTACCCTGACCCTGAAACAGCATCTCTAAATCGACAGAGAAACATCTCCCTAATAGAGCAGTAGTGCAAGTATTGGCGCAGACGAATTAATGAATCCAAATGCAAGCATGTAACCTATACCCTCCGACGAAGATCCTCTTCACCCCTCCTTTTCAACTCTGTATCTCTTCCTATCTCAGATACAGTTCGGTATCTTGGATTCCTTTTAGACAAAAGATCTTAACCAACGATTTGGCCAATTATATAGACTACTTAACACAAACTCTAATCTCTCAATAGAAAACGAATTATTATTTCAAGACCATACTAAAACCCATCTGGACGTATCTGATCCTTCCAATGCCGGTGTTCCTCAAGGTAGCGTCTTGGGCCCAGTCCTTTACATCCTTTTCACCGCCGATATCCCTGTCCATCCCAATACCTTCCTGGCAACATTTGCTGATGACACCGCCATCCTATCATCCAACTCAGATCCCGAAATAGCATCTTTAAATATTCAAAGGCACCTCTCTATGATTGAGCACTGGTGTAATAAATGGCGCATCAAAGTAAACAAATCCAAATGCAAACACATTACCTTCACACTCCGCCGCAGATCCTGTCCATCAGTCCACTTTAATTCCATCCAGCTTCCTTTTTCAGCCACAGTCCGGTATCTTGACTTTATCTTAGACCGAAGACTAACGTGGAACCCACATACTAGACTTAAAAGACAAGAACTTAACCGACGATACGACCAATTATACAGACTACTGACCAGAAAATCTCAACTTTCAATTGACAACAAATTACTGATCTACAAGACAATCCTGAAACCAATTTGGACCTACGTATTTGAACTTTAGGGGACAGCAAAATTCTCTAACATCAAACGCATCCAATCCTTTCAATCCAAAGTCCTCCGAACAATAATCGATGCTCCGTTCTATGTAACCAACAAAACCCTACATCATGACCTTAATAACCCATTTGTTCTTGACCTTATCCCTGAAAAATTTTCAAAATTCCATCAGAACCTTATCAATCATCCAAATCCCCTAGCCCAGTCCCTATCTAGTTCCACTCATCCCTACAACCCTCCTGGAAGGTTGAAGTGGCAGTGGCCAAGAGATCTTTTTTAGTATTTATTTTGGAGTTCTGGCAATGGCCAGATTCTCCACTCAAGACATGAGTGTATGTGGCTAAAGCGATCTCAATCAAACTCCACCGGCTTTAGCACCAGTGAGGCGGTTGAGAGAGTAGCGCAGGGATTTGGGTTCCCCGCCTGATTGTATATATTGTATATAAGTATGACTGTATTTTTATGTTTTTAATTTACTTATATTTAGGTTATTTTATTTTTTTATTGTATATAGTTTTTATTTATTATTATTTAGTTATTATTTTACTTTTGTTAATTTTGTTTCTTTTTTGTATATACGGTGTGAATATGTTCATTTATCAATATAATTATTGTCCCTGTGACAGAATATTATATGTCTAAATAAATAAAAAAAAAAAAAGAAATTCTTCCAAGCTAAAGTCCTTCGTACAATAGACAATGCTCCTTCGTATGTTAGAAATAAGAATCTACATCATGACCTTAGCATCCCCTATGTCCTTGACCTAATTCCATCCCGATTCACAAATGTACATCAAAACCTTAGACATCATCCTAATCGCTTAGCACAATCCTTGTCCAGTTCTAGGCATCTCTTCAATCCTCCTCGAAGGTGGAAACGGCAGTGGCCTCGAGATCTTTTGTAAACTCGTGATTGGAGTCCTGGCAATGGCCAGCTTCTCCAATCAAGTCATGAGTGTCTAACAGAATGTAGAGAACTTTATCACATGTTGCTCCGGACGACGCATGTTTTGCACACGCATTAGGCTGCTCGGCAAACCCTCCCTTATCTATGATACATTTCACAAACCCTTAAGATCAGAATAACATAAATATGGAAAGAAGAAGACGTTAAATAGGGAATTAACCAGACAACCTCCACTCTCTCCCCCATCATACAGGATAAAATCCTTTAAACCAAAGAATCCACTCCCAATTCTTTAAAATAATTGTTCAATCCAGAGGCTAACAGAAGATCGGAGTACCATCGCCTAATTGTAAATAGCGTATGTAGGTACCTATTTGTTTATTTTGCCTTCCTCACTACTGAAGATATATATGCTGTGTATTCGTGCGAGAGGTCAAAATAGAAATTTGTGCTTAGGATCGAATATTTCCACTTACGTTGCAAGTTTCAGACGTTAAGGATCAAATTTGGTTCTGCGTCTGTCAGTCTGAGGTCAAATCGACGTAAAGGGCGTATCATCTACTCATCTACTACCGTTTACCTGATTGTTGTGAAATTTTGAGGGCTTGTGCAGGTTGGTGCCAAAATGGTCCCATATCAATTTTATCAAATTCCATTAAGCACTTGTTACCGCTTCTTAGATATTCCAATATTCCAGAAACGGCTCCTTCCATTTGAATCAAGGTTAAAAGAAAGGTTTGTTAGCAAGTAGTAAGTAAACGGATAATTTAGTAAGTTTTTTACCTAATTCTAGTAATTAATTATTAGTAAATTTTACCTAATACTATCCACTATCCTAAAAGAAATGCTGATGATGATGGGCGATTTCAGATGAAGTAGTTGGTTCTTGTTGTCTTAAATGGATAGTTTGTTTTGGCAACTCAGGGAAATTTTAAATATTTTCAATTCCTGGAGGCTGGGTGTAAGTTCAGTAAAAGTTCTGGATCAGTAAACGTATCATTTGATACGAGAATAGTTTGAAAACAGTTTGTTCCATTTTACCCAAACTTGGAGAAAATTTAGAGAATAGTTTTTAAATTATCCAGAACCAATTTCGTTGAATTCTATTTGATAATTAAAATTAAGAAAATTGTTGTTAATAATATAGTGGCCAAATATGGTAGGAAGAAATTCTCTCAATAAAACTAAATCTATCTTATTTTATTAACACTTTTAATATATTAGTTTTGAGAACTTACTTTCTAACTTTTGGCATGATTTAAAGTTGGGAGTCAATATAATTTACTTCAACAGAAAATTTGTATTATATTATTTTCTTCGCTTATCGGTACAAATTTCACATCTCTTGTGATGAAAATAACGCATCTTATGTTCGAAATAGAAAAAAAAAACTTTATCTGGGGACAGAGTTCCTTAACAACTGTTTACAGAAAACTACAAATCGTTTCATGCCTACAGACCAAAAGAATAAAGTATATAAAAAAAAAACTTCATATTATGCCATATACTTACAACAAATGCAGAGTGGTAAAGAAAAAATAAATAGAATAAAATATGTTTCTACGATTGATTGACAAAGCTTCATAGTTAAAAAAAAAATAAATTAATAATAACAGTAATAAAATATAAATGTTATTTTCGTTATCTAAATATATTTAAATAAGGTTGCATAATGGTACATTAAAATGCAGAAATAAACAGAACATACATTTTTTCCTCTGATGACATTACAGACCTAGATCCACTGCATTCGAATGATAGGAATATCAGCGGTAAAGAGGATATATATAACGGGACTCAAGAGGCTATCTTGAGGAACACCGGCCTCAACTGGATAGCAATTGAAAATTTGTTGCATTATTATTATTTATTTGTCATTATATTAATTATAGTTATATACATTATTAGCTTAATTTAAGAATTTTGTAATTAACTATTTATTTATCATTCCCACTTCATCAGACAAATACAGTATGTTACCTGGGACTAATATTCGACAGAAGGATGACCTGGAGTCCACACGTCAAAATGAAACGACAGCCCTTAAACAAGCGACTGAAAATACTGTACTCACTTTTTTCCAAATCAAAATTGAAAATCAGACAAAAACTCAATACATACACTTACCAACTCAAGCCCATATGGACGTATGGTTTATATTTATGGTTTTTATTAGGACATTCAAATGGAATTTTTTTTTGTAAAGATAATGACACTACTTCTACAATATTTTTTTTAACAAGTAAATTAATATTTAATTCTATATCGAAAAGCAGAATTTTCGTAAAAGTATGAAATTAATTAGGATATAAATAGAATAATTATGTAAGTTCTAAAATAAATTTAGAATTTGCACATTTCTAATTTACATGATCTATGGTATATCAGCTAAACTAAATGAATACACTAGCAATATATTATCTCTCTCTCTCTCTCTCTCTCTCTCTCTATATATATATATATATATATATATATATAATATATATATATATATATATATATATATATATATTTTTTTTTTTTTTTTTTTTTTCTTAAGCTTCTCCACTGAGGGTTTATATTACAAAATATTAGAGATTGAACATTTTATTCCATTTTAACAGTTTCTTTTTTAGGAAAATAAGTTTTTTAAAAATAAAACCTCTGCAAAATGTGGTGGTGCATTGACAAGATTCGGAAATTGGAAAAGTTATCAAGGGTTAAAAAATAGAAAAAAATAACAATGTAAAATATGAATCAGTTGTATTTGTGTTCCTCGAGTTGTTTTACAATCGATGGTGCAACTAAGAAACGCCTTATTCATAAATCAATTTTTGGAGTTTCTGAAACAATAAATATGTCATTACTAAATGTTAATTATTTTTAAGATAAAGTAATCATAAGCACTTAATAAAAAGTAAAGAAGAACGAAATTTCTGTGATGAATGAATTGAAACGAAACCATCGAAAACAAATTTTTTGAAATATTGTTATGATTGAAAAATCATACATAAAATACTAAATATATTGTACAGTGTAAATGTTTCATTAATGAAAAAAAACATTATTTTTCCTCATCCTGAACTGTATTCGATCATGTTACTATTAAGTGACAACAATGTTAATATTAAATATTATATTTAAAAAGTCGCATAATTTTACATAACTTGTTTTGACATCGATATTCCTGAAGAAAATATTCAATAGTGGGAAATCTCTTTGAGAGAAGTGGCTTAATTATAATTTCGCTTACTATACCAAACTATAATAATTTAATTCATATTATTTAATGTATGGTCAAGCAACTCTCTAATTAAGGTATACAATCTTTCGTATCAGAATAAAATCTCTGGGACAAGCCGATTCGGAAATACAGCGACCATTCAGCAGATTCGATATCCACGAATTTCGTTTATCAGCTAATATTAAAATCCGAAAGAGGGCCGCATTTGAAGATTCTATATTGATTATTCTTAATTTAAAAAAAATCCCAATGCATACTGAACATGCATCTCACTACTGATAGTGCAAAAGGTCGCATGAAAAAACTCATTATTTCTTTGGTTTATTGGTTTACTTTCATATTCTTTTTTGTCCTCTGCTTCTTTCCATAGTAGCAGACTACTTATATCAGTTGCAGACTACAAAATGTCACCTTTAGCACAAATAGAATAAAAGTTGAAAATTTTTACATACGACCTTTTGCACTAATATTTGTGATATGTACTTAATAGGTATGTTTTCACCCGTAAAATTTATGGAACTTGAAAATCCAAAGGAAAGTTTCAACTTGTTGTTTGTTTGGAGTTACAGAGAACAATAATTTTTTTTTAGTCAGAATAAAACTAATTAAGCTTAAATAAAACAAATATGGGTGAAGTTAACACAACTTCGATATTTAATGAGGAAATCGAGACCAAGTTGAACTGGTTGAACTTCAATAGAAATAAACACAATCATAAATAAGACTTTTTTTTTACAAATTCTGAGTAAAGATTACTTTAAATTTATTCAAAATTACACGGAATCTAAGTAACGGCAGTAAGTGTCATGCCTGTAACTTTTGGAATCGACCAAACAACACATTATCAATTATTTTTTTAATAAAACCTTATATGAACATGATAACCACATAACAATATTGTAATAATCTAACTCCCACTACATATGATCAGTGCCTTCAATATTTCACAGACATTATATTGTTAACAATTATTTGTATTAATATTTATTATTAAATAGAATTCAATGAAATTGATACTAAGTAATTTCTATACTGTTCTCGAAATATCCTCCAAGTTTGGTCAAATCGAATGCGCCGTTTTCAAACTATAGGCATATCAAATAACAAATTTCCTGATCTGAAAGCGGAAGTATTTTTTTTTTAGTAGTGGATAGAATTTAAGAAAATTGATGCCCATTTCATTTTATGTTTATCAATTCCAGAATTCCCTCCAAATTTGAGTCAAATCGATCTTGCGCTTTTACAGATATAGACGTATCAAGGAAAACACGTTTGCTCATATATAGCAGAAAGCAATGGACAGAATTCAATAAAATTATTTTTTACAGATTATATACATTATTTTTTCACAAATAGATACCTTTTATCCAACTTTGAGCCAAACTGAATGAGCAGTTTCTGAAATATTGGCATATCTACAAAAATGCGTTTGCTCCTGCGTAAGCGGAAGTGCGGAAGTAGAATTTAATAAAATTGTCATGGGACCATCTAAACACTAACCCGCACAATTCCTGCAAATTTCATGAAAATCGGATAAACAGTAGTAGGTGATATGCCCGTTACATCGATTTGACTACAGCGGCATAGGGGGCGGGGTGGCCGAATGGGCTAAAGCTTTTCCACAGACCGCTATTTGCCTGGCAACCAGTTTACAGATTTGAGAAGATTTAGTACGAGTTCGTGTCCCGGTGCCGAAGGGGATTTTAAATTCCCCGCTCTCACCCTCCGGCCCGGGAAAATCCTGTATAGCCTAAAAGGGGAGGTAGGGAAGAACAGAAAAAAAATAAAATAAAATAAAAAGATTTGACTACAGACAGACAGATAGATACCGAACGGGGGCGGGGTGGCCGAATAGGCTAAAGCGTGTGCACAGCACCGCTAGTTGCCAGGCAACCGGATAACAGAGATTTGAGATGATATAAAAAGTACGAGTTCGCGTCCCGGTGCCGGAGGGAATTTAAAATTCCTCGCCCTCACCCCCCGGCCCGGGAAAATCCCGTATAGCCTAAAAGGCGAGGTAGGGAAGAACAAAAAAAAAAAAAAAAAAGATAGATACCGAATATATTATATATTATATATTATATAATATATAATATTATATATTATATATTATATATCAGTCTGGCCTGAGACGCCCTGGTGTGTACATCGGTGTAATTCGTTCATATAATCTCTCAGTTTACTTCAATTATATTTCAGTGCAGTTAAGTTCAGTTTTTTTTTTCCTTTTCTCTTTTTCAAAAAACCACTATAATTAATCACGCTATTAAGTGTCGGATCTTCACACCAATCGGAGTAAAGAAAGCACAGCGAGATTGATAGAGTTCTGGGAGCAACGAGCTGGCAGGCGTCTACTAATCCTAACAGCATTAGACCAGCATTAGACGTTGTTTACTACCGTCAACAGTCTTGGTATTTATTTATATTTTAATTGCGAAGTAATTCTCATTAATAAATTTAAAAAATGGTGCAGTGTAATATTTGCAACAACTCTATCGCACGCGAAGATAAGAACAATATACACTGCGTTAAGTGTAAAATAATTTTTCATGGTAGGTGCGTCAACCTTACTGATAAAGACTCCGAAGCAGTAAAAATAATTAAAAAAACATGGGTTTGCTCTAACTGCGAACAGGTGAAAAAACAAAATAACGAGCCGTCCCCCTCAGAAATACTTGCGGCAGTAAACCGTTTAGACGCTACCGTGAACGAAGATATTAAAAACATGAAAACAGCACTAGATAAATACGGAGAGCTCAGTTTTGAACTAAACGAAAGACTGACGAAGATTGAAAAACATCTGGAAGGTCAAGCTAAAAAATTTGAGGAGATACTATTAGAAAATAAAGCACTCAAATCCCGAGTGGGCGAATTAGAGGTTCGCTTGAATAACGCAGAGCAAGGACTATTGAGTAGATCACTGGAGATCCGCGGTATACCGGAGCGACCGGGCGAAACGCCCGCTGCTTTGGTGACCAGTATAGGAGCAAGCTTGGGGATCAGGCTTAGTGTGGAGGACCTGGACAACGTACATCGCCGCAGAAGCCGAAAAGATGACTCGCGACCACCGCCTGTTATCGCACGTTTTGTCAGGCAATCAATTAGAGATGACTTAATTACGAAAAGGAAAGTGAAGAGGGATTTCTCCACGCGGGATATCGGTTGGCAGGAAAATGACTGCCACCGAATTTATCTGGGTGAAGAGATGACTCGCACAAACAGACACCTCTATTGGTTAGCCCGGCAGAAGAGAGCGGCGGGAAAAATCAAATATACGTGGTTTGCTTCCGGAAAGGTGCGGTGTCGAAAAGAGGACGGACATAGAGTCATCCTGATAGAACAGGCCTCGGATCTAGATGTATTTGACTGACTACCTAGAAGCCGTCAACCCCTTAGCCTCATTAAAATAGTCTTACTTCTTCTCTTAGTGCTATCTCGACACCGTCACTCACCAATCTATTTATTTTTAAGTACATTCTCTTTATTTATTTTTAATGTTAATATTACTTTTTCTTCATTTAGTTTTATGTACGATAATCGCTTTTCTGTACTTTCTACTCGTTTTGTCTTCTCGCTACCAAACACTGACTGTTTCTCTCCAAATCCACTGTATGTCTAGTTCCCTAATCACATGTCAAGTTAACTCTCAATCACTTTCTGCCCATTATGACGAATTCCTGCAATACTTTACCCAAAACTTTTATCATATCATAGCAATATCCGAAACCTGGCTTAAACCTTATATTCCATCATCTTCAGTATCCTTGCCGAATTACATCCTGCTCCGTCATGACCGGGTAAACCGGACTGGCGGTGGAGTAGCCATGTTTGTCCACAATAGCCTAAAGACCCGAATCCTCGATTGCTCCCCATCTTCCGATCATCCTCATGTAGAATATCTCTTAGTAGAAATTCTCAGTAATATTTCTCCTATCCTTTACGCCGTGGTATATCGCCCTCCTCTCGTGCCATTTGACCCGTCCTTCGAATCAACTCTATTCAACTTCGTTCCCCTCTATCCCAGAATAATTATCTCCGGTGACCTCAATACCAATTTCCTCTCAAAATCCAATGACAAATCCTATTTAGAAAATCTGTTTTTCTCACTTCACCTATTCATCGTTCCTTTTTCCTCCACCCACCACACCACCAGATCTGACACTTGGCTAGACTTCTACATCATCGACTCAGCACAAAACCTCCTCTCCGCCTCTCAAGTGCCAGTATCCTTTCTTTCATCTCATGATCTGATACAAATAACGTATAATATCCGCACTCCTCCAATCCATCCTCGAACTATCACTTTCCGCCAACTGGATACCCTTACTCGAGAAAAAATATTACCTGATCTAGTAACATTGGATTTAAATGGAATATATCATTGCTCCTCTGTCGACACCATGGTTGATATTCTCACCACCAATCTTCTCAATATACTCAATACCCACGCTCCTCTCAAAACCTCCACTTTCCGTCATCGTCCTGCTCCTTGGATGTGTCAGGAAATTAAGGATCTGCAGAAGAGACGCGACGCTGCACGCAGACGCTTCAGACGGACTAGGCTTGCAGATGATTATCAAATATTCAGAATGCTTCGCAACACGACACAGACAAGGATCCGACAAGCGAAAGCGAACTACTTTCACGAAGCCCTTTCCTCAGCTCCTGATATCAAATCAAAATGGCTTCTACTTCGTAAGCTTTCCCTCTGTGAACCTTCTAGATCCCCTTCCTCAGTTTTCCCAATATCACCTGATGACCTAAACTCCCACTTTATATCGGTTTCCACCTCTTCGTTACCATCCCCTTCCGGCTTTTCTCCAGAGGTAGCTTTTAACGACAATAATTTTTATTTTTCCGACATTTCTCCCACAGACCTTATTACCGTTATAATGAAATCCCGTTCCAATTCCGTAGGCCCAGATGGCATTCCTATCAAACTAATAAAATTATGTCTCCCTGAAATCCTCCCAGCACTCCTTTTCATCTACAATTTCTCCCTGCAGAATTCAATATTCCCGACCTCTTGGAAAAAAGCCATTGTCCTTCCTTTAAACAAAAAGCCTAATCCATCCTCTCCCGAAGATTTCCGCCCAATATCAATCCTTTCCAATCTTTCTAAACCCCTAGAAAAGTTAGTGCAATCCCAAGTTTCCAACTTCCTTGAACAATCCAACCAACTCGATCCTCTCCAATCTGGCTTCCGTCCTGGCTACTCTACACAATCTGCTCTGATTAAAATTACTAGTGATATCCAGACTGCAATAGATGATAAAAAATTAACCATTCTTATACTTCTTGATTTCTCTAAAGCTTTCGATTCCATTATCCATTCCATCCTTTTCAACAAACTAAAATCATTATCCTTCTCCAAGAGTTCCATCTCTTGGTTCCAGTCTTTCCTCTCACAACGAACCCAAGCAGTTTCCATACCTAATCAACCTCTATCTGCCTACCTTCCTTTATCCTCAGGAGTTGCACAGGGTTCAAGCATGTCTCCTCTTCTTTTCAGTTCTTATATTAATGACCTAAATGATACAATTATCCATTGTTCCCACCACCTTTATGCCGACGATTCTCAAATCTATTTATCCTTTTCTCCCGCTGAGTTATTGGTGGCATTTGCCAAAATTCAAGAAGATTTAGATCGAATTAATGCCTGGGCCAACTTAAATGGATTAAGGCTAAATGCGGCCAAAACTCAGGCCATTCTCATTGGTTCCAAGCCCCTTCTTAGATCCCACACCAACTTTCCCTCACTCTATCTAAACAACCACCCCATCACCTTCTATCCCTTTGTTAAAAATTTAGGCTTTCTCATAGATCAAACCCTTTCCTGGAATCACCATATCTCTCATATATCCCGCCGTACAATTTCTACCCTCAAACTATTCCATCACTTCCGCCATCTTCTACCCCAAAATACCCGTAGACTCCTAGTTTCCTCTCTCATCTTTCCCCACTTTGACTACAGCTGTGTGGTGTACGATGGCCTCTCGGTGGAACTGCGTGATAGACTCAAAAGACTTATGAATTGCTTCGTAAGATTTGTAATCGGAACCCCGAGACGCTCCCGTGTCTCCCACCACTACACTGAGTTAGGGTGGCTCTTCCCCTCCTTAAGAAGACAATATTTCCTTGGCACTTTCCTTTATCAAATCATTACCGATCATCGTCCTTCTTATGCCTACAACCTTCTCCAATTTAAGTCCTCAATCCATTCACTCACTACAAGATCCCGACCCTCTGACCTATACATCCCTTCTCATAGATCTGCCTCATTCCAAAATTCCTTTATAGCCCGCTCTGTCAACTTTTGGAATTCCCTCCCGATCAAAATTCGACATGCCTTTTCCCTGTACACATTCAAAAACCTCCTATTCCAATTCCTGTTCCAAAAACAGTCAGATACCAGCTAACGATTAATATTATATATGTATTGTGTAGCAATCATATAATCATTACACTTGGTAAGAGATAGTACATGCATTTCCTACTATCGACGTAGGAATTTCAACACACACATTTTTTTGTATTTTTTTTTTTATTCAATTATAAGTAACTGTTTATTTTCATATATATATTGTATATATATATGTTGTGCAACCCTGAAATATAATTTTGTTCATAGTTCAAATGATTCGTTCATAGTTTTAATTGTTTTATTCATAATTTTAAATGCTCTGTACATAGTAGTATCTGTATTGTATATAGCTTGTGCACCTAAGGTTTTCTTTACTTTTTATTTTATTTTATCAATTTCATTTATTGTTTCAACGTTCAGGCCAGTAATATTCTATTATTTTGTACATTATTGTTATTCTGAAGGGACTTAGTCCCAGAATAAAGTTTTTTTTTCTATCTATCTATCTATCTATCTATATTCATATATTCAATTTGCTCAAATCTGTAAGATAGAACCTTCTCAAAATAAGGTCCCGTATTGTCTAATAAACGTATGTATATGAATAAATTAGCATTCGGCTAAATCTGATTTATGGGTGAAAGGAAGGCATAATTGGTTCAATAGAAATTTCTGAAAAAGATGAGGATGACGAAGATGGTCATTAACAAGCAAATTAATTTCATTAAGGAAGGTAGAAGAATTGATATTTTCATTAATTATTTTAAAGAGGAATGTAACTTATTTTATGATGCGCCTATGTGGTATAAAGTCATTATTTATATTGAAATTCATATTTTTTTTTGTCTATAAAAAATATATTTGCGCCTTTCAACTTATTGTTGACAATCAGCAAATGTGATGGCGAAACATGACATAGGGAAGGAAAGTACTCAGCAGTACCTCTTCCCTAACTTGTTCCAATTACTTAGGTTGTTTAAGGAAGGAGATCTCTCATCCAACGCCTTTTTAGTCCCCTCCTCATGTTCTGAGGTATGTCAGCTGTGGCCATATCTCTCATTAGTCTGTCATTATGTCCGTTTAAATTAGTATAAAATCGTTGATAAAGGGTCGTTATATGTTGGTCAACTGTTGGAAGATGGAGGTCAGTATGTAGAGTTTTGTTAGTCACGTAACAAGGAACTTTTGTTATGAGTCGCAATAATTTTGATTGGAACCTTGGAAGTTTTTGTAGGTGGGTCTTTTTAGCGATACCGTATATTTGTGATGTGTACCATATGGGTTTAAGTAAGTATGTATATGTATTCAGTTCCTGCTTTAGTTTTAGTTTTGAAGATTTGGCAAAACGAGTGTAAAGTAGTTTGAGTCGTTTGTTAAGTGTCTTACGTTTCATTTTGACATGTGAGCCCCATGTCATAAACTGGAGGGCAGGTGTTTTTTCGAAGAGTAAATGTTATATGTTTGGATTTGTCATGAAGTCGAAAAAATTTTGTAGTTTAAGTAAGTGATGAGTTAGTGAGGCCTGTGTAGGGTCTTGATGTTTTGTGAGGATCGTTTTATCGTCTGCATATGTAGCTGTCAAGATCTCATCACCAATAGGTATATCATAAGTGTATATAACGTAAAGTAGAGGGGCTAGTATTGAACCTTGGGGAACTCTTGCTAAGATTGGACGAACTGAAGACATTTTAGAGCCCTGCCGAATTAAAAAAAATGACAGTATAGTCTTAGGTTTTAAAGAGAAGACCCTGGTGCCAGACTTTATCAAACGCTTGAGCAACATCCAAAAATACTCCAGTTGCATATAGTTTTTGTTCTAAAGCTCCAGCAATGTAGTCTGTTACTCTGTGCAATTATGTGTCGTCGAATGGAATGTGCGAAAGCCGAATGATGGTCAGGTGTTACATGTTGGTCAGTCAATATGTCGACAAGTCTTTGGTTTATTAATTTTTCAAAATCTTTGGAGTATATAGAAAGAAGGCTAATGGGTCTGTAGGATGAAGGAATGTATATGCCTTTACCGGGTTTGTAAATCATCTTAATAAGTGAGTATTTCTATCGTAAAGGGAATTTTGAAGTCCTTAGTATACGGTTGTAAATTGTCGTCAGAAATACTAGAGCATTCTTGGGCATTTGGTGGAGTGCTTCGGCTGTTATTAAGTCATAAACAGGAGCTATTCTTTTCGGCAATTGTTTGATTTAAAGTGCAACTTGAGATAGAGTAAAAGAAGGTGGTGGTAGTGTCAGCTGAAGTGAGATATCTAATGCGTTAATTACTAGAGTCTCATGTTCTGTGTTAGTGAAGTTTGTAAACGGTATATTCATATTTAAAAAATGTTTATAATATCGATCTATATTTTGATGGTATAGATAGTTAATGGCCGAAATCAAGATCGATGAAAATATCGATATTGGACCTACTATATCCCGCCCCTTCACATGGGTATTTTTTTAGATATCCAGAAGCGCTAACAAGTCTGACAACACGCCACACACTGTTAAACAATTATTGAATCAAGTGACCCAATTCGAAAAACTAATTGAAAGAAATCTTGCTAGGCAAGATGTAAAATGTCATCATTTTGTTGTAATAGTTAATCAAACCGAAGTAGTCCAACAGAGTATAAAAAGATACCGCAGAATATAAAAATAGTCATTTCTATAGGGCAGATGGGAATACAAAAAAGTTTGTATGAATGTATCAAAATAAAAAAATTATAAAAGAAAATACGAGTATCTGTACGATAACTTCTATTTATTCAAGTTCTTAAGAAAAATCTGTTTAAAGAAAGATAAAGAGTAATTTGTCTTAGAATAGAGTTATAATATTCTAAGTTCTAACACATTCTAATTGGTCGTTTGCTTGTGTAGCTTATAAATCGATGTAATTTTTTTTGTGAAATTTTTACCAAAATGGGCGGAACTTTTAAATAAAAGTATTCTACAAATAAAAATGGGTAAATCATTTACAAAAATTCGGCAATAATAATTTTGATGAATACGAATCTTTGTAAAAATAAATTTTTGTTTCCATTTGAAGGCTTGGTTCTTAGAGATCTAGAAACGCCCACTTGCCAAAAGCGTACAACACAGTACACACAGTCAAAATATTTATTAGTGGAAAGCTTCCAATTCGAAAAAAAAATGTATTAAAATTATTGCCACTGCGAAAGAAATATTACAGGATAATGAAGAAAATGTCGTCACTATGTTCTAATAATTAATCACCAAGTAATACAACAGAATATAAAAACCTACCCAGAATGACCATCTAGAGGCAAATACAAATGAATATATATAAAATATATAATTTTAATAGATTTTTTTTTTAGAATTGGAAGCTCTCCACTAATAAATATTTTGACTGTGTGTGCTGTGTTGTCACACTTTTGGCAAAGGGGCGTTTCTAGATCTCTAAGAACCAAACCTTCAAATGGAAACAAAAATTTATTTTTAAAAAGATTCGTTATCATCGAAATTATTATTGCCGATTTTTTGTAAATGATTGCACATTTTTATTTGTAAAATACTTTTGTTTAAAAGTGCCATCCCTTTTTATAAAAATTTGACCAAAAAAATTACATCGATTCATAGCTACACAAACAAACGACCAATTAGAATGTGTAGAATGTTTTAGAACTTAGAATATTATAACTATATTCTAAGACAAATTACTCTTTATCTTTCTTTAAACAGATATATATATATATATACACATATATATATATATATATATATATATATATATATATATATATATATATATATATATATATATATATATATATATATGCATAAAAAGTGGATCAAACAAACCTAAAACTATAAGTTTAGAAAAGAAATTACTAATATGTCACACCGTACAAATTGGCACTGCTCTGTTTTAAAAACCAGAAACTTTTAAAAATAGTTCGTAGTTCACACCCCTTTTTATGAAATTATTAGCATCCTCTCATTACATCTTAAATAGCTTCATCTCTTCATAACCTACATATATTTTATTCACAAGAATTCTCAGAATTAGGGCGTTCTCAAATTGGTGATCGGCAAACTTTGTCTACTAAATTAATAATAATAATACTTTATTTATTCTGGTACTAGTTCCTTTAGAAAATACAGAAAGACATAAATATGGGCTGAGGAGCCTTAGAGATACATAAATAAAAATACAGAGTAATTAACCAGTCATAGTAAAAAAATGGAAAATTATAAGTTACTTTCGAATTTTAATCAGCTAATAATAAAAAAAATTAAAAATTAAAAAAAAAAAGAATGAAGTGAAAATAATGAAGAACGAACTAATAATTTATATACATATTTACATTAGTATCTATTTACAATTTCATGGGGAGTTAATGGATAAGAAATTATTAAGTACTAAGTACTCATGAATACCCATTTGCTTTCGACTTAAAAATTTGAAGAAAAAAAAGTGGCCCTCAGAAATATTGGACAGTTTGACCTATATAATCGCGTTATTTTGACATTTGTGGGTGGAGATAACGATATTTTTGAAAGTCAAATTTTTTTTTATTTTGTAATCATATTATCTTATATGATGTAGGAATGGTTAACCGTTGATATAATATGAGAAGGAGTTGATCGGGGAGTGAAAAATATTTTCACCATGTTTTATATCTATTGTAGCCCTCATCAAGACCTGCAAAGTGGGTCGAAACGTCGGCAAAAATTAAATAATTTTACTTGTTTAATTTATTATTAATTTGACCGCACCCCCCGATCAACTCCTTCTCATATTATCTTATAATTTGAGTGGAAAGCTAGTGAGTATTCATGGACATTTATTGCCTGATTAGATAGACGAAGTCTGCCGATCTCCAGATTGAAAACACCCCAATTCCTAGAGTTATCGTAAATAAAATATATGTAGATTACGATGAGATGAAGGTATTTACGATGTTTTAGGTGGATGTTAATAATTTGATTAACATCATGTACCACAGAATCCGCAGACACTTAAATAAATAAATCCTCGAAATATTTCATATAAGTTGATTAGTAATGAGTGAAATCTAACTTAAACCATTTGAAGTGGTGTAATAAACCATATTTTGTTCTTACCAATCTGTGATATGTATGTGGAGTATATATGAATCTTCAGGAGATAAAATTACGACTTGGTAATAATGTGGTGTAGACTTACGAAACATTATTAGTAACCAATAACTATAATGAGCACTTCTCGTTTGTTACTATTTAGATGTATATATAACCAATTTGTCTAATTAAAGAAAGAGTTTTATAATCTTCAAATCAACCAAGAACAGCAAATAGATACTTACAATATAAGCATCTTTGACAGATCCCTCGACTTTGGCAATAAAATCATTTACGTTGCTGACATATAAGTTGAAGTCGTCGTTCACGTGACCCATGACGGTTTTGCGGGCAGCATCTTCGCCTTCCTTAGCAATTAGCGAGGTGTCTGCCAAAACATGGGATGAGGCCTGCTGTACAAGTTGTTCTTTTTTCACAACGGTCACCTTACGGGCGTCTTCTAGTTGTTGTGTGAGGACTTGCAAAATATTTGTGATTGGCAAGTCAGTTGGATACAATTCCTAAACAGAATAATCCTTTAGACAATTATTATAGAATACTTGAAATTTTGTTTAAACAATAAAAGAAAACCAAAATTCGAAAGCATCACAATTTCATCGTTTTTGAATGAATTGACTTTAGTGATACTTCTAGTTGGAAAATTTATAATATTGGTACAGAAAGTAAGTAAGTTGATTCCAGAGTTGGTGATTGCAGTATTGCAATATGTTTACTGTAAATTAATATTCCTACCAATAATATCAGTAAAATTAATGTTGAAATTGGAATTAGTCATTCTGTAAACTGAAATACTCAAATGATGTGAATACCTGATTATTATGCCAAATTAATAATTTGTTGAAATTCTGGAATATGAACAAAAATTTAATTGTAAATTTAGAAATAGCATCTTCGTAATTCTAATCATTAAGTGGATTAAATTCGCAACCCAGGTTTCAACCAATTAATATGTATATCTATCTATCTGTATAAATTTATATATATATATATATATATATATATATTAATTATAAGATAATATATACAATAAATTATATTATATATATATATATATATATATATATATATATATATATATATATAAAATAATTTATGGTACGTATACAAAGAGGACGGATCCTAACGAAAACGTCAAACTTCTTATTTCCAGAATTATTCCTTCCTTATTATGATTACAAAGTAGCAATAAGAATAATTATAATAATGTAATCATATGAATTAACATTAACTCGCGATGTATAAAATAGATTCATAATGAAATTAAAAATTTATCTGAATTTTGGATTCATCATGTATTTTTCTCACTGTTTGCAGTGATTGACATTATAAGAAAAAATGTAAATTCTTTAAAGAAAATACATTAAACTGTCATTTAAAAGTTTAGTTTACTGGGTGCGCGATTCAGAACATATGCATCGAGGGCCAAAATAATATTTTAATAAATAGATAATATAATGAAAATCTGTAATAAATTAATATGGAGATTATGGAGATATCTATACTTGTATGAACTATTCCTGCTATACAGTCTTTATCTTAGGTATTTTTTTCATTCACTTACATTTATGGCTGTCTGGATGTGGTATTTCATTCTTCTAATGTCGGAGTCTGCTGAATCGATAACATCTTGGGCATCACTGCTGAAGTGTGAGACAAGAGTTGCCGAACCACTATATGGGACCCTCAAGAAAACAGGGACATCGTCCAGAAGGTGATAATTTACCCTTTCTATCAAGTCCTTGGAGTGAATCTTGATGTCCTCTATGTCAGGACCGAGGTTAGCCTTCAAGGAGTCTATGACGCTCTTCGGCGCAGAAGAGGCAGCAGCGACCAACCCGACGATTAGGAGAGTTACTTGGAATACCTTCATTGTTGAAATCGGTTCGGTAAGTGATGAGTTCTGCCTCAGCCTCCGTTTATATAAACCAAACTTTGTTTGTAACCTTGGACATCATGGCGCAATTATTAACGGTTATGCTCGATTACCTAATAACTATAAAACAATTTGCTAAATAGACAATTTGATATTGCACGTTTTTAATACCTACTTTTTTTTCTAACGACCCCTCTTTTTTACAAACCAGATAAAATATGGAAAACTTCTTTTCCCCTTTCCCTCTTCCTTACTTTTTGATCTACACGAGATATTGACCGGACCAGAAGTGAGGACGAGGGGTTAATACCTACTTTTTTTTTCTTACAACCCCTCTTTTTAACAAACCAGATAAAATATGAAATACTTCTTTACCCTTTTCTTCCTTCCTCACTTTTTGATCTACACGAGATATTGACAGGACCAGAAGTGAGGACGAGGGGTTAATACCAAAGTTAAAAGTCCCCAGGAACCGGGATTTATCACAGGTTGCTCCGGATAACGCATGTTTTACACACGCGTTAGGCCGCGCTGCAAAGCCAACCTAATCTATGACACATTTCACAAACCCTTAAGATTAGAATAACGTAAATATGGAAAGAACATGACGTTAAATAGGCAATTAACCAGGCAACCTCCTCCCTACCCCACCCCCCTCATACACGAAAAATCCTTTAAACCAAAGAGTCCAAACCCAAATCTTCCAAAAAAATTGTCACTCTAGACCCGTAGAGTCAAGCACGAGATCGGAGTTCCATCGCCTAATTGTAAATAGCGTATAAAGGTATCTATTTATTTATTTTTTCTTCTCCATTACCGAAAGTAGAGAAGCTATGTATTAGTGCAAGAGGTTAAAAACTAAATTAAAATTTGTAATTAGAATCGAAAATATTTATTCACGTTTCACGTTTTGGACGTCTAGGATCAAATTTGGTTCGGTGTCGATCGGTCAGAGGTCAAATCGATGTGACGGACATATCTACTACCGTTCGCCCGATTCTTGTGAAAATTTCAGGGATTGTGCCGGTCGGTGTCTAGATGGTCACATATAAATTTTATTAAATTCCATAAGCACTTCTACTTGCTCATTTCAACTTCTTAGATATGCCAATTTTTAGAAATGGCTCCTTCTATTTGAAAGAATGAGGCTGTATTGACTTCATTGAATTCCGTTCTATACTTTGTCTTATATAAGCTCAAATGTGTTTTCCTTAAAACGCCTATATCTCTAAAACTATGAGTTAGAATTGGCTCGAATTATTAAAAATAAAATGTAATATTTGTTACGCCTATAGCAAACTATAGGCTTCGTTTTATTTTCAAAAAAACGGCTTGTTCCAACGGAAATTTGGAGAATCGTTTAGAAATTGTCTAGAACCAATTTCATTGAATCCTATTTGATACTTAAAATTAATAAAAATAGCTGTTAACAATATAGTGGCTATGAAATGCGGTAGGATGAAATTCTCTAAATTAAACTAAATATATCTTATTTCATTAGGACTGTTGATAAATTAGTTTTGAGAACTTACAATCTAACTTTTGGCATGATGTTAAGTTGGTAAAAATACAAACAGAAAAATACAATTCGTTTCCTGCCAACAGACCAAAAGAATAAAGTATAAAGAAAATGAAAAAATATTACATTATGTCATATACTTACAACAAACGCAGAGTGGTAAATAAAAATAAAATAGAATAAAATATATTCCTACAATCGATTGGCTAAACTTTATTATTAAATAAAGATAAATTAATAATAACAGTAATAAAATATGAAAATTAGTTTCGTTATCTAAATATATTTAAATAAGGTTGCAGCATGGTACATTAAAATACATATATAAATAAACATTTTGAATTAGAAATAAACAGAACGTCCATTTTTTCCTCTGGTGAAATTACAGATTTAGTAGATGTTTTGGATACCTGATCGATCAGCTGAGGAGCAAGGTTGTGTTTCTAAGTTTCTAAGATTCTCTGTTATTATTCAGTTAAAACAGATCAAGAATACACCAGAAATTTGATATTTACTGTGTCCAGTTATCAACATATAGTTTTTTTTTTTACCAAGAATATCACTAGTAGAGTGACTAATAAGAAAACAAGGTCGTTATGCCCGACACCTTCATCTTCTTCTCCGGCCTAACAAAAGCCTCGTAAGTCTCGTCAAACACCTCCAATGACACCTGTTAGCTCCGAGGAACATGAAAACCTGCCGGGTACATCACCACCTCAACCTCAACCAGGTACATCATCACAAGTGACAATTGAAGAAACTCCCTTTTTTTACACACAACTCCTATCAGGTACTTCAGAATGACAGTGAGGCAATGGAGTCCGCACCCACACCAAGAGACCCCCGACCTCCATCAATATTCGTTAAGAATATAAAGCACTTTCAATTACTGTGTTTTCAACAAAACAAGATAGCAGGCTCCGGAAGCTACTCATGTTTAAGTAGAACAAATGACACCAAAATATTACCAGATACAGCTGATACCTATAGAAAAATTGTGAAGTATCTAACAGAGACCAAAGCAGACTTTCACACGCATCAATTGCGGCAGGATCGAGCATTAAGAATGGTTGTAAGAAACCTACACCCCTCAACACCAACTCAAACAATAGAAGAAGAACTAAAAACTTTAGGTTTCAAAGTGTGCCAGATAATAAATGTTCTAAACAGACTAAGGAATAGTTCCTCTACCTCTGTTTTTTATAGACCTGGAGCTGACTCCTGGAATCGAAAGAATCTACGAGGTTACAAGATTGTACTACACAAGTGTAAGGGTGAAGACTATTTAAGAATTTAAAAAAAGTAGATCTTTTTTCGCTTTAATCAGCCACCCTCATCTCTGCATATCTTGTGCTGTTTCTTTCTACTTATCCACATTCAACTCTATTGCATCCTTGTTGATCCGATCTATCCATCTGGTATTTGGCCTTCAGTGTGGTCTGGTCATTGTTGTATGCAGGTTTCCAGATGGATTACTCCAATCTACATGCCCAACCAATCCTAACCTCCTTGCAATCATATAATGAGATATTAATTGAGCAGTATCTTAAAGAAGTTCTTTATTGATGTTTCTTCATTATGCGTTGGTGCACTTAACCCAGATCGCTCCGGTTATCATGCGGAGGATCTTTCTCTCAAATCTTTCAATACTTTTTTCTAGAGTGCTGGTTAGGATCAAGGTCTCGCAGCCGTATATCAGAAATAGCTTTATCATAGACTTATTTTGTACGTCCTTAATGTTTTGGTATCACAATACCAATGAAGGAAAGAAGAAAGCTCTGTTTTCGCTTGTTGTACGCTGATCTAGGTCAGACCGTTGGTCATTCATTGGGGACATTGTGGAGTTAAGACATTTGAATTCGTCTCTTTTTGGAAATATCTCCTTTCTGAGCAGATCCTGTTATTGGTGCGGAATTAAAATGATTTGGTAGATATAATCTTCGTCGAAATGTGAAGGTAACACTTTTGCTTTTAGATTCATTGTTTTGATGCGCCAATTATTACCCCAATGCTCAATCAGTGAGAGATGTGTTTATATTTTCAAGGATGCTATTTAAGGATCTGTGTTGGACGATAATATAGCGGTGTCGCCATCAAACGTTGCCAGGAAGGTATCGGGAATGACAAGGATATCAGCGGTAAAGAACGGGACCCAAGATGAACACCGTTAGGTGTGAGGACCACCGGCCTCAACTGGATACCAATTGTAAAATTGTTAACTTAGTAATATTTATAAGATGTTATATTGATAACAGTTTCGTATATTATCACTCTAATTTAAGGATTTTGTAGTTAAGTATTTATTTATTGTTGTTTTTTAAAAATCATATTGCCACATTCAAAGAGCTTTATTTTTTTTTTTTTTAAGAAAATTACATTATTTCTACAATATTATTTTTTAGAAAGTAAATTAATATTTAATCCTATATTGAAAAGAAGAATTTTCGTAAAAGTATCAAATTAATTAGGATGTAAACAGAAGATTTATATAAGTTCTAAAATAAATTTAGAACTTGCACATTTCTAATTTACATGATTTATAGTATATCAGCTGTGCCAAATAAATACTCTACCAATATATTATCAGAAGTAATATATCTATTTTCTTAAGCTTCTCCACTGAAAGTTTATATTAAAAATGTCAGAGGTTGAAAGTTTTATTCAGTTTTAACAGTTTCTGTCAGTCTTTTTAGGAAAATAAGTTTTAAAAAATAAAACCCCTGCAAAATGAGGTTGTGAATTGATAAGATTCGGAATTTGGAAAAGTTATCAAGGGTAAAAAATACAAAAAAAATAACATTGTAATATATGAATCAGTTGTATTTGTACTCTTCAAGTTGTTTTACAATCCATGGTGCAACTACGAAATTCCTTATTGAGAAACCAATCATAGGAGTTTCTGAAACAATAAATGTGTCATTACTAATTGTTACTTATGTTAACTAAGATAAAAGATAAAATAATCAGAAATACTTAATAAAAAGTAAACAACAATGGAATTTCTGTGATGAATGAAACGAAACCATCGAAAACGAAATGTTTGAAATATTGTTATGATTGCAAAATAATACATAAAATACTAAATATATTGTACAGTGTAAATGTTTTATTAATGAAAATAAAAACATTATTTTTCCTCATCCTGAACTGTATTCGCTCATGCTACTATTAAGTGACAACAATGTTAATATTAAATATTATATTTAAAAAGTCGTATAATTTTACATAACTTGTTTTGACATCGATATTTGTGAAAAAAATATTCTATAGAGGGAGATCTCTTTGAGAGAAGTGGCCTAATTATAATTTCGCTTACTATACCACACTATAATAATTTAATTCATATTATTTAATGTATGGCCAAGAACTCTCTAATTAGAGATATATTTAACGTATGATGGGAGATGAGAAAAACAGTCAATGAGATCATTGCCATAGCGGTACAGTGGGCAATGAAATAGCTGGCCAAGCTGTTAATTTAGCGAAGAAGAGAGAAGTATCAAGCATATTTGCCATAAATGACATCATAGTAGAAGATTAGGTACACAAATATAAACACCGTCGGCTAAGTAAGGTCAGTATAGCTTTCTCACCGTTTTCATTGGCTAAAATATTACAAGGTATACAATCTTTCGTAGGAGAATAAAATCTCTGGGACAAGCCGATTCGGAAATACAGCGACCATTAAGCAGATTTGATATCCACAAATTTCGTTTATCAGCTAATATTAAAATGCGAAAGAGTGCCGCATTTGAAGATTCCATATTGATTATTCTTGATTTTTTAAAAATCCCAATGCATACTGAACATGCATCTCACTAATGATAGTGCAAAAGGTCGTATGTAACTCGTTATTTCTTTATGCTTTATTGTTATAATTTAAAATTTTTTTGCCCTCTGTTATTTTCCATAGCAGACTACTTATATTAGTTCCAGACTACAAAATGTCAACTTTAGCACAAATAGAATAAAAGTTGATAATTTTTACATACGACCTTTTGCACTAATGTTTGTGATATATACTTAATAGATACGTTTCCACTCGTAAAATGGATGGAACTAGAAAATCAATAGGAAAAAATCAACTTGTTATTTTATATGTTAAGACGAACTGGTTGAACTTCAATGGAAATTAACACAATCACAAATAATACAGTTTTTTCATTTACAAATTCAGAGTAAAAATGACTGTAAATTTACTGAAAATTACACAAATTTCAATAATATATCCCTGATCAGGGCACACGCTCCAACATAAGATAAAAATGAAGAAGAAAAAGATTTGTTTTATGGAGCACTAGAAGCAGCATATGATGACCTATCTAAGTATGGTGCAGAAATTTTACTGGGTGATTTCAATGCCGAAATTGGAAAGAAAAGTGCTTTTATTCCTATTTTGGAAAAGGCATGAAATAACAAGCGAAAATGGAATCAGACTGATTGATTTTGCAACTTAGAAGTAGTACTATATGTTTTCCACATAAAGATATCCACAAAGAAACTTGGAAGTCGCCAGATGGGAACAATAGAATCCAATCGATCATGTCTTAATAGATGAAAGCCACAAATCACATAATTAGACGTCTATAGTTTTAGAGGGGCGGACTGTAACGCGGATCATTTCTTGGTAAGAACTAAATACAAACAGAGGATATCTAACGAGTGCAAAAGCAGGGGAGAGACCAGGAGAGTGTTGAACGTAAACGGCCTAAAGAACGAGAGAATGAAAGAGGCATTTGAAAAAAAGGACACTCAAAGATTAAAAGAAAGCAATGTAGAAGAGCATACAGTTGAACAGCGATGACGGAGAATAAGGACGGTGTTGAATGAGGTTGCTGTGGAAGTGCAAGGATATAAACAGAGGAAAGAAAGAAATGAATGGTTTGATGAAGAATGTTTACAAGCAAAATGGAGAGAGGAATGACGCGAGAGCCAAATTTTTAAAGAGGACAATTAGAGCGACAATGGAAAATTATATAATACGAAGAAAAAGAGTCAAAGAAATTTGTTGGAAGAAAAAGAGGGATTGAGAAAGTTAAATCATAAAAGACATGCAAGAGACATGTGGCAAAAGAAACTAGGAAATTTTACAAAGGAGTAAGAAATGCAAGAACCGGTTTCAAACCGCATCTAGACTATTGTAAAGACAAACAAGGAAGCTTGCTGGGATCGAGAAAAGACATATTAAATAGATGGACGGAATACTTTTCCGAATTATTAAATCAAGGAAACATAGAACTGAGTAATGAAGAGGAAATGATTAGAAATAGAGAAAACATATGTGAGGAAGAGGAAATACCGCCAGAAAAAGAGGAAGTAATTATATCTTTAAAAACAACAAATCACCGGGTGCGGATGAAATGCCAGCAAAGCTACTAAAGAATGGAAGAGAAGAATTAAGTAAGCAGCTTTACGACCTCATATATATGATTTGGATGCAGGAAACCATACCTGAAGAATGGAACACTGCAGTTCTATGTCCTATTTTTAAAAAGGGGAACAAGTTGAACAGCGATAACTACAGAGGAATAGCACAACAGCCAACAGTATATAAAGTCCTTTCCATTGCTATTAGTAAGAGACTAGTGGCATGGAGAGAAAGAATTTGTGGAGACTATCAATGTGGTTTCAGGAAAAATAGGTCAACAGTGGATCACATATTTGCTGTAAGACGAATAATAGAAAAAACATATGAATAGAACGTGGATCTGCACCTTTATAGATTTCAAGCAGGCTTATGATTCTATAGAGAGAAAGGAATCACTGAAAGCTATGAGGATGCTGGGAATTCCTGAAAAATTTATTGCCTTGACAGAGATGACACTAAGAGATACCAAATGTAAGGTCAAGATTCAAAACATCCTCTCAAACAGCATTCAGGTAAAACAGGGCTTGAAGCAGGGAGACCCTATATCACCAGTCCTCTTTAATCTAGCTGTTAGAGCAGTAAGGACCAATCCTGGAGGGACTATAATCAATCGATTTACTCAATGTCTTGCATATGCGGACGATATTCTTATCAGCGCTCGCACATTGTCGCCCCTTGTGGAATCTATCGAAGAATTCGATGCGACAGCAATGCAACTTGGCCTGAGGATAAATGAAGGGAATAGTCTTTACATGAAGTCCTCAAGGAATAATGTAGCTATGCATGAAGATGTTCAAATTAATCAGCACATCTTTCTAATGGGAACAGAATTCAAATACCTCGGAGTAATAGTCACTGACGAGAAATGCAGGCCGAAATAAAGGCCAGAATTACAGCTGGCAATATGTATTTTTTTGCAATGGCAAAAATATTGAAATACAAATACAAATACGGAGCTGGAATACAAAAGTAACAATTTATAAAACCATTATAAGACCAGTCGTTACCTAGTGGTGTGAAACGTGGGTTCAGACACAGGAAAGTGAGTGGTTGCTGATAATATTGGAGAGAAAAGTCCTAAGGAAAATATACGGTCCGAAGAAAATAAATGACCAGTGGCGAATACGGAAAAGGACGAGCTCTATGGGCTGTTTAAAAATGATGATATCGTAGCCACTGTCAAAAGGAACCGGCTCCTTCCTAGCTAGGCCATGTAAAGAGAATGGAGGAGAATAGGTTGCCTAGGAAATTTCTCTATAACCGCCCAGGAGGATCACGTCTTAGAGGAAGACCCCGGCTGTGGTGGATCAACGACATGGAGGACCTCAGCCGCAGGGGTATCAGAAGATGGAGAACAATAGCTACGGATAGGGAAGCCTGGTGGAAGCTTGTTTCTGACGTCGAGGTCCGTTAAGGACTGTAGAACTAATTAATAATAATAATATTATAAACTAAATATATAAATAACCAAACTTCCATTAAACATGATCAGTGCCTTCAACATTTCACAGTCATTATATAGTTAAAAAATATTTATATTAATTTTAATTATTGAACGGAATTCAATAAAATTGATACTAAGTAATTTCTATATTGTTCTCAAAATTTCCTCCATGTTTGGGTCAAATCGAATCCGCCGTTTTCAAACTATAGGCATCATATAGCACATTTCCTGATCTAAAAACGGAAGTTTTTTTTTTGTGTGTTAGATAGAATTTAATCAAATTGATGCCTATTTCATTTTATGTTTACCATTCTCTTATATCCCTCCAAATTTAAGCCAAATGTAACTTGCCGTTTTAAAGATAGACGTATCAAAGAAAACACGTTCGCGCATATAAAAGAGGAAGCAATGGACATAAATCAATAAAATTGATCCTACATTATTTTTTAATACCTACATTTATCCAACTTTGAGCCAAATCAAACGAGCAGTTTCTGAACATATATACAAAAATACGCGCAAGCGGAAGTGCTTGTTATAATTTAATAAAATTGATATAGGACTATCTAGACACCAACCGCACAGTTCCTGCTAATTTCATCAAAATCGGATAAACAGTAGTAGGTGATATGCCCATTACATCGATTTGAATACAGACAGATAGATACCGAACCAAATTTGATCCTTGATGTCTGAAACGTAAAACGCGAGTGAAAATTTTTGCAATTTCGAGCACACAATTTTTTTTAACCTCTCTCATGAGTACAATGCTTCCCTAGCTGCGGTAGTGAGGAAGCAGAAAAAACTTATTTAAAATTGGGAAAGCAAATGGAAAACAGGTCGAGCTAAATTTCAACAAGAACGAGAGTATTAAGAAGGGTAGATATACCATAGATACCATAATAAATATACCATAGATATTATCCACTTCGATATTATCGACTATTGATATGGTCCTTACGATATTTTAATATTTTAATTTATAAATTAAAAAAAAATATCGTTTTCTGATAGCTAGGGATTATAAATGGATATAATCCCTATGAATGGATATGACCGTATGAAAAAAAAATATACTCATCATGGCTATTTCGTATAGCATGTAGGTCGTTGTAGAGTAAAATATCGATTTTTCGATACTATCGACTATCGAAGGCCATTCCTAAGTAGGGTTGAATAGTGAGCGTGGCTCAATTTGCTCAAATCTGTAAGTTAGAACCTTCTCAAACTACGGTCCCGTATTGTCTAATAAACCTATGTATATGAATAAATTAGCATTCGGCTGAATCCGATTTATGGGTGAAAGGAAGGCATAATAAACCGAAGTAGTCCAACAGAGTATAAAAAGTTACCGCAGAATATAAAAATGAATCTCTAGGGCGGACGGGAATACTAAAAAGTTTGTATGAATGTATCAAAATACAAAAATTATAAAAGAAAATACGAGTATTTCTACGATAACTTTTATTTATTCAAGTTCTTAAAAAAATATCTGTTTAAAGAAATATAAAGAGTAATTTTTCTTAGAATAGAGTTATAATATTCTAAGTTCTAACACATTCTACACATTCTAATTGGTCGTTTGTTTGTGTAGCTATGAATAAATGTAATTTTTAGGAAAATAGACGAAACTTTTAAATAAAAGTATTTTAAAAATAAAAATGTTTAAATCATTAACAAAAAAATCAGCAATAATAACGAATTTTGGTAAAAATAAATTTTTTTTTCCATTTGAAGGTTTGGTTCTTAGAGTTTTTGATTTGAAAATAAAAAAGTGGCTTTCAGAAATATAGTTCAAACTATATAAGCTCGTTATTTTGACATTTGTGGGAAGAAATGGAAACATGCAATACTGTTGTTAAAATGTTTCCATTGTTAAAACCATCCAAGAAAGGGGATAAAGAAGAACACTACATACCAATCAGCCTTATACCACATCTCGCAAAGGTCTATGAAAAAATTATCCTTAATTATCTGAAAGACTTTTGTGAAGAAAACGCGAAAATTCCCTACGAACAAACTGGCTTTCAGGCACACCTCAGTACTGAACATCATCTTATGAAACTCCAATCCGAGGTGTGTAGAGACCTCAACAAGAATACAGCGACTGCTATGATCTCCATAGATTGCACGAAGGCTTTCGACTCCGTCTCCCACGGCTTGCTATGTCGCCAACTCGTGGATCTCGGGTGCCCCGAGCAAATCTATGGCATCATAGTCTCGTTTCTAAATAATCGCAGCCTAGTTGTAAGAGTTCGTAACAACCTATCCAGAACAATCCACCTGACATGCGGAGTACCACAAGGGGCTGTCCTATCCCCTGTGTTGTTCTCCATCTACACAGCAGAGATAGTAGGCCACAACTACAAAAAAGCGACAATCGCTGCCTATGTGGACGATATTGCTATTTATAGCAGTAGCATAAGCCCCAAACAAGCTCTACTAAACACCGAAGCTACATGCCAGAAAATTGTTCGAAAACTCTCACATCTGAACATCAATGTAAATCCAGAAAAGACAGACTGCGTGGTGTTTGCCTTTCAGAAAGGAAAGAAATCAAAACTTCCACGCACTTTCACCGTAGCCGAAATAATAATGAGCACATCAAACTCCATCTTATACCTAGGTATAAAACTTGACCGCCATATGACCTTCTCAGCTGACTGTTACTCAAAGGCCCGCACAGTCCGAAGAAAATCCCACAGGCTGCATCATCTATTATTATCACCACTTCTTTCACTCCACCTAAAAATTAAAATATACAAATCCATACTTAGACCAGCCCTACTATATGGAACCCCACTCTTCACCCATCTCAGAGAAGGAACACAACGACATCTACAACAATTTCAAAATACAATATTGAGGAAAATAGTCCGTTCCACATCACTGAAGAAAATGAAGATGGAAAAACTACACGAATTCTTTGAACTTACCACAGTTCCAGAATTCATCAGACGTAGGCACATCAAATTCTTCGACTCACTTCAACTGACTACCAACCCCCTCTTCAAGACATTAACCCCAGCACCAGCCCCTGTTAGATGGCAGCAAGCGGTAATAGAAATAGATTAGAATAGATTAGTTTTAAGAAATAGATTTAGATAGTAATATTAAGTGAAAACTAAATCAAAAATTGAAAGCACGCCACAGTGCTCAGAATTAACATTAAAAATAAAATAAACTAATAAGAATAGGGTAGAGGTCAACCATATTTTTGCAAGCCACATATTTTTTCATTTTGTGATCATATTATCTTATAATTCGAGTGGAAGGCTAATGGCTATTCATGAACATTAATTGCCTGATTAAATAGACGAAGTCTGCCCATCTCCAGATTGAAAACGCGCCAATTCCTAGAGTCATCGTACTTCATATAAGTTGATTAGCAATGAGTGAAATCTAACTTAAACCATTTGAACTGGTGTAATAGACCATATTCTATCAATCTATAATATTTATGTGGAGTATATATGAATCTTCAGGAGATAAAATTACTACTTGGTAATACTGTAGTGTAGACTTACGAAACATTATTAGTAACCAATAACAATAATGAGCGTTTCTCGTTTGTTACTATATAGATGTAGATATAACCAGTTTGTCTACTTAATGAAAGATTTTCATAATCTTCAATTCAACCAACATCAACGAATAGATACTTGCCATAAAAGCATCTCTGACAGATCTCTCGACTTGGTCAATAAAGTCCTTTACGTTGCTGACATAGAAGTTGAAGTCTTGGTTCACGTGACCCGTGACGGTGCCACGTGCAGCCTCTGGGCCTACGCTAGCAATTAGCGAGGCGTCTGCCAAAGCATGGGAAGAGGCCAGCTGTAGAAGTTCTTCTTTCTTCACGGCGGCAACCCTACCGGCCTCTTCTAGACGTTGTATGAGGATTTCCAAAACATCCTTTTTTCGGAAGTCACCTGGATACAAATCCTAAACAGAATAATCCTTTATACAATTATTATAGAACACTTGAAAATGTGATTAAATTCATACATTTTCCCTCTAGTGATATCACTGAAATTAATGTTGAAATTAGAATTAGTCATTCTGTAAACTGAAATACTCAAGTGATGTCTATAGCTGATTATTATACCAAATTAATAATTTGTTGAAATTCTGGAATATGAAGAAAAATTTAATTGTAAATTTAAAATAGCATCTTCGTAATTCTAATAATTAAGTGAATTAAATTCACAACCCAGATTTCAACCAATTGATGTCTATATCTATCTGTATATATTGTATATATAATAATAATATATATATATATATATATATATATATATATATATATATATATATATATATATATATATATATATATATATATATATGTATTCATATATAACAATTTATTGTACGTATGCAAAGAGGAATTATCGTAACGAAGACGTCAGACTTCTTATTTCCAGAATTATTAACCCTTATCAACGTTACAAAATAGCAATAAGAATAATTATAATAATATAATCATATTAATTGACATTAACTTGCAATGTATAAAATATATTCATAATGAAATTAAAAATTTATCTGAATTTTGGTTTTGTAGAGAACTTAATCACTTTCCAAGAGAAATAAAATTTAGATTTCATCATGTATTTTCTTCACTGTTTGCAGAAAATTGGCATTATAAAACAAATTTAATGGCTTTAAAGAAAATACATAAACTGTCCATTTAAAAGTTTAGTTTACTGGGTGCGCGATTCAGACCATATGCATCGAGGGCCATACTAATATAAAAAAAATTAGATAATATAATGAAAAACTGTGATAAATTAATAAGAGTATGGAGATATCTATACTTGTATGAACTATTCCTGCTATACAGTCAATATCTTAGGTATTTTTTTCATTCACTTACATTTATGGCTGTCTGGATGTGGTATTTCATTGTTCTGATGTCGGCGTTTGCTGACTCGATAACATCTTGGGCATCATTGGTGACGTGTGAAATAAGAGTTGACGAACCAGTAAATGGGCTCAACAAGAAAGCAGGGACATCCTCCTGAAGGTGATAATATACTTTATGAATCAATCCATCGGAGCGAATCTGGATGCCCTTTATGTCACTATCGAGGTTATTCTTCAGGTTGTAGATGACGCTCTCCGATGAAGAAGAGGCAGCAGCGACCAACCCGACGATGAGGAGAGTGACGTGGAATACCTTCATTGTTGAAATCGGTTCGGTAAGTGATGAGTTCTGCCTCAGCCTCCTTTTATTTAACTTTTTTGTAACCTTGGACATCATGGCGCAATTATTAACGGTTCCGCTCGATTATACTAATAACTATAAAACAATTTGATAAAAGTACATTTAGTAGATATTTCTGTTATTTATGCTTGATTTTTCCCTATTTTGTCTCACACATTATAAAAGTTTTTGATATTGCACGTTTTTAATACCTACTTTTTTTGTCTTATAACTCCTCTTTTTTACAAACCAGATAAAATATGAAATACTTCTTTACCCCTTTCTTCCTTCCTCACTTTTTGATCTACGCGAGATTTTTACCGGACCAGAAGTGAGGACGAGGGGTTAATACCAAAGTTAAAAGTCCCCTGGAACCGGGATTTATCACAAGTTGCTCAGGATAACGCATGTTTTACACACGCGTTAGGCAGCTCTGCAAAGCCTCCCTAATCTATGATACATTTCACAAACCCTTAAAATTAGAATAACATAAATATGGAAAGAACATGACGTTAAAAAGGCAATTAACGGGCAACCTCCTCCCTACCCCACTCCCCTCATACATGAAAAATTCTTTAAACCAAAGAGTCCAAACCCAAATCTTCCAAAAAAATTGTCACTCTAGAGGGGTAAAGTCAAGCACGAGATCGGAGTTCCATCGCCTAATTGTAAATAGCGTATAAAGGTATCATTTTTTTTCTTCTTCTCCATTACCGAAAGTAGAGAAGCTATGTATTAGTGCAAGAGGTTAAAAACTAAATTAAAATTTGTAATTAGAATCGAAAATATTTACTCACGTTTAACGTTTTGGACGTTTAGGATCAAATTTGGTTCGGTGTCGATCGGTCAGAGGTCAAATCGATGTGACGGACATATCTAATACCGTTCGCCCGATTTTTGTGAAAATTTCAGAGATTGTGCGGGTCGGTGTCTAGATGGCCCCATATCAATTTTATCAAATTCTATTATTCTACTTGGCATTTCAACTTCTAAATATGCAAATTTTCAGAAATGGCTCCTTCTATTTGATTCAAGGTTAAAACAAAGTTATATTTTGGTAAAATAATGATGCTGTATTGATTTCATTGAATTCCGTTCCCTACTTTGTCTTATGTAAACTCAAATATGTTTTCCTTGATAATAATAATAATAATAATAATAATACTTTATTTATTCTGGGACGAGTCCCTTTAGAATAATACAGGAAGACAGAAATGAGGGCTAAGGAGCCTCAGAGATATATAAATAAAAATACAGAGTAATTGAACAGTCTTGGTTAAAAAAATAATATATATACATATACATATAAGTTGCTTTCCAATTTTGATCAATTGATAATAAAAGAGAAAAAAAATAGATAAACAAAAATTGGAGAACAAATAATGAAGAACGAACTAATAACTTATGTACATATTTTCAGTAGTATCTATTTACGATTTTATGGGGACTGGATGGATAAGAAATGATTGAACAGGCGGGATTTAAAGGTAGGAAGGGTATTAGATTGACGGATATGGGAAGGGATGGAGTTCCATAGAGATGAGGATCGGATAATGAACGATTTGTCGAAAGCAGCGGTTCGGTGGGCCCTTATGTATAAATCAGAAGACCGGGAACGAGTATTGCGGGAACGAACAGAGGATTTGAATTGAAGGAGCTCGGAGATGTATGAGGGACGGTGGGATTGGATGACTTGAAAGAGGAAGGATGCCAGGAAATACTTACGACGGTAGGAAGGATAAAGCCAATTTAACTCCGCGTAAAGATGGGAAACAGAGGCGTCCCTTGGGATCCCGAAGATGAATCGTACAAAGCAATTTATCAAACGTTTTAGTTTCGCCTCGAGATCCCCAGAGAGGCCCCCATATACCGTACAGCAATAGTCAAAGTGGGGAAAAATTAAGGAAGTGACTAGGAGCCTACGGGTTTCAAAAGGTAATAGGTGACGGGAGTAGTTAAGACGTTTTAGGATGGAAATGGTACGGCGGGAAATATTGGATACATGATTTTTCCAAGAAAGCGTTTGATCAATGGTTATTCCAAGATTTTTGATGGTGGATATGCCTATATTTCTAAAACTGCGAGTTCGAATTGGCTCGAATTATTCAAAAAGAAATGTAATATTGGTTACGCCTATAGTTTGAAAACGGCTTGTTCCATTTGACCTAAAATTGGAGGAAATTTGGGGAATCGTTTATTTCATTTCGTTTATTGTTGTTAATTTCATTGAATCCTATTTGATACTTAAAATTAATAAAAATAGCTGTTAAAAATATAGTGGCTATGAAATGCAGTAGGATGAAATTCTCTAAATTAAACTAAATATATCTTATTTCATTAAAACTTTAGATAAATTAGTTTTGAGAGCTTACAATCTAACATTTGGCATGATGTCAAGTTGGGAGTCAATATAATTTATGTCAACAGACATTTTTTTGTTTTAAGTCTTTTTATTTAGAAATAATACATTTTGCCACATTTAAGGGAACTGAGTACTAAAGCTGAGTGAGGCCCATCCATACTATATATACAATAAAATAAAATAAAATAAATAAAAAATAAAAATACATATCCATACAACAAAGGCAAAAACTTATTTCGAACAACTGCTGAACAGAGGAGCCTAAACAGAGAATGACTCCACATGACAACACCCTCCTGGGGATGGAATCGGACCCACCCGACGAGGAAGAAATAGAAGAAATAATCGCGGGACTTAAAAACAATAAAGTATCTGGAGAGGATGGAGTATTGGCGGAAATGTGGAAATTAACAGGTGATGAATTCAGGAAGAAGATCACAGAATTGATGATGGACATCTGGATAGAGGAAAAAATCCTCAGATAATGGAAAACCACCTTGATACATCCACTACATAAGAAAGGAACAAAAACAGAAGCTGACAACTACAGAGGAATTTTCCTACTACCCGTCAGCTACAAAATTTTCTCCAAAGCACTACTCAACAGACTAAACCCACAAATAGACCCTAAAATTGGAGAATATCAGGGAGGCTTTAGAAAGGAAAGATCAAGAACAAATCCTGAGTCTAAAATTATTGATAAAATACTACAAAACAAGGCCCAAAAAGAACATCTACACCTCGTTTGTTGATTTTAAAAAAGCGTACGACTCAGTGGATAGAAAGACACTACTGGAAATACTGAGAGAATACGGAGTGGACCAGAAGACCAGGAAACTAATAGAATTAACACTAACTGACACCGAATCCATGATAAGATTCAGAGGAACCACCAGCAAACCTTTCCGGATAAGGATGGGACTCAGACAAGGAGACGGCCTCTCCCCAACACTGTTCAACGTGGTACTAGATAGGATAATGAAGGAATTGTGGAAAACCAATGATGTAGGTGCAAGTATAGGGACCAAAAACAACCACGTCAAGGTAAGGTGTCTTGCCTACGCAGACGATCTTTTAGCGGAAACGGAAGAAGAGGCAATCGACCAAATAAATACACTGAGGGAAATAGCCAAAAAAGCAGGTCTCCAAATCTCCTAAGAAAAAACAAAATTAATGACCACAGACGCAGACTTCAAGAAGAAAACAGTGGAAACGAAATACGGGTCAATAAATTTAAGTACCTGGGTGAGACTATATGTAATAATGGTTCGGAAAAAGAAAGTATCAAGGAAAGAATAGCCAAATTGGAAAAACTAACTTTTGCAACCAGTAACATATACAACAAGAGAAACCTGTCCATGGAAGCAAAATTACGACACTACAATACAGTTGTTAAACCTGTGATACTATACGGGACTGAAACCACTTGCCTCCCCAGTCTGGAAAGATTGTTGAGAATAGAGCGAAGAATTCTAAGAAGGATTTACGGCCCCAGAAAGACAAAAGAAGGATATAGGCTAAGATCCAATCAGGAAATATACATGGACACAAGATATTTAGAAACGGAAATAAGGATCAGGAGACTGAAATTTCACGGACATATGGTAAAAATGGCTCCAGAAAGATTTAACAAGGAAATATTCCAAAAAAATCCGTAGATACAAAAGCTTGGGAGGATACATCAGGCAGATGAAGGAAGAAACGGAAAGACTTGGAATAACGGACCAGGAGGTTTGGTAAGCGACTAAGGGAGATCACGGTTCAATCAATTGAAAAGTTCGAGAATGGGAGTCGCGTGGACGGAGAAGAGAAAGCGGCGGCACGCTGAGATAATGAGAGAGAAGTGGAAAGAAAGGAAAAACAAGAAAGAAGTCAAATGTCATGATATCTGCGTGGTCTCTATGGCCGTTCCGTGAAGAAAAAAAAAAAAAAAAAGGCAAACACTATAAAACCAAAGAAATGTAACTTGAAATCAAAGCAAATAAAATAAGTCATAAGTAAAACAAATAAATATATAAAAAGAAAAACATTCATAATTAATTACAATATTTACAGTCAGCCAAGTGAGCTCTGAGTCCAGCCCTTTCCTCCACGTGTGAAAGACAAAGCGAGACTCTAAGAGATTCCAGCGCTTCTCTCAGCCGCATCACCGGCTGCCGTTTCAACCTTCGAGGAGGGTTGTAGTGGTGACTGGAGCTGGATAAGGATTGCGCTAAAGGGTTAGGATGGTGGACTAGGTTCAGATGAAGATTTGAGAATCGAGATGGAATAACATCAAGGACATAAGGGATGTAAAGGTCATGATGTAAGGCTTTGTTCGTAACATAATAAGGAGCATTGACTATTATACGGAGGACTTTAGACTGGAAGGATTGGATGCGTTTGATGTTCGAAAATTTAGTTGTACCCCACAGCTCAAGTCCGTAGGTCCAGATTGGTTTCAGTATGGTCTTGTATATTAACAGTTTGTTTTCAATTGAGAGTTTGGATTTTCTGTTAAGTAGTCCGTATAACTGGCCAAGTCGTCGGTTAAGTTCTTGCCTTTTAAGTCTGGTATGTGGGTTCCATTTTAGTCTTTTGTCTAAAAGGAATCCTAGATACCGAACTGTGTCTTACGGAGATACAGAGTTGAATACGGAGAGAGGTACAGAGTTGAAGATAAGTGGACAGGATCTGCGTCGGAGGGTAAAGGTAACATGCTTGCATTTGGATTCGTTGATTTTGATGCGCCAGTTGTTGCACCACTGCTCAATTAGGGAGACATGTCTTTGAAGGTTTAAGGATGCTGTTTCAGAATCTGTGTGGGATGACAGGATAGCGGTATTGTCAGCGAAAGTTGCTAGAAAGTTATCAGGATTGGTTGGAATGTCAGCGGTGAAGAGGATGAAGAGGACTGGGCCCAAGACACTGCCTTGTGGAACACCAGCCTCAATTGGATAATAGTTGGATAATTCAGTGTCGCAGCGGACTTGAAAGGAACGATTTGAGAGGTAGGATTTGAGGACCAGGTACAAGGATTGAGGTAAATGGGTTCTAAGCTTGAAAAGCAAACCATAGTGCCACACCCGGTCGAAAGCTTGCGCTACGTCCAGAAAGGCACCAGTGCAATATTGCTCGTTTTCAAGCGCAGAGGATATATGGTCAACAACGTGAAAGCCTCATTAAACAGTGGAATGTCTAGAGCGGAAACCAAACTGATGGGAAGGGATATTGTGGGTTTCTAGAATGGGTAGGATGCGTTTGAGAAAGATTTTTTCAAAGATTTTTGAGAGGATCGGGAGCAAACTTATTGGTCTATAGGATGAGGTATTATTAACAGGTTTACCTGGTTTAGGGAAGAGGATTATTATGTAGTGTTTCCATATCAGAGGAAAGGAAGCTGTGCGGAGAGTAAGTATAGGTATGTGAGGAATACGATTGCTTTATTGTCAGGTAAGGAGATCGTGTCCAGGGGATTTTCGAGGTTTCAAATTATTTATAAGGAATTTGACCTCAGAGGGGTTGACAGCTTAAGGAGGTAAGGAGAGAGGAATTGGAGAAGAGAGGAGTTCTTTAACTTCAGCAGTGTGGGTGGGATGGAGTTCGGTGTGGGGAGTGAATGTGTTGGATAGGTGTTAAGCAAATTCTTCAGCTCTAGTCTCATCTGACGAAGCCCAGGTTCCATCATCTCGTCGGAGGGGGTGGGAAATAAATTGGTATTTAAGGATTTTTTTAGTCACTTTCCAGAGGGAGTTGTCATCGGTTGAGAGGGACGAAAGGTATGAATTATACGATTGGGATCTAAAGGAAGCTAATTCATTTTTAACCTTTTTGGAATAGTAATTGTACAGTTTCCGATCATCAGGATGCTTGGATCTTTGCCAGATGGTCCTAGATTGGCGTTTGGATTTAATGAGGTCAGTAAGGTTTTGAGGCAGAGGATTCTTTTTAAGGTATTTTTTGGAGGGGAGTGGTGAGCATGCAGTCCAGACTGCTTGTTGGATCAAGGTGGTATAGGAACTCACTACATGACCTAGGTCTTGAGGGGTTTTTAGGGATACGCTGAGGTCTATTGCATCTGTTATTGTTTGGCGGAAAAGGTTCCAGTTGCCTGGGCCTCTGATGAATGAGGGAGGAGATAACCTGGGGATAGGAGATGCGGAAATGGTCAGATTTAGCGGACTGTGATCTGAGGAAAGGTCATAGATCCGTAGAACTGAGTAATTTAGCGGTCCTAGACCTTTGTGAATGAAGAAGTCAAGGATATCATGATTACGGTTAGGAGCGGTTAGCCAGTATGTAGGAGTATCAGGGAGAAGTATGTTGGAATTGTGAGAATTGAATGCAAACAGCAACGAACGCCCGCGGGACATCGTGGTTCTGGCTCCCCATTGCTGATGTTTGGCGTTAAGGTCTGCACCTATAAGGAAGTTGTCCTAGGGAATTAAGAAAGGAAATGAAGTTAAGTTCAGGTATTCCTATTTTAGGCGGAGAGTATACTGCAACAACTTTAAGAGGAGAAAATGAAGTTTGGATAGTTATTGCTGAGGTGTGTAGGAAATTGTGAACTGGTAAAGGATACAAGTGATAGGAGAGGGATTGGTGGATGATGACAGCAGTGCCAGCATGTGCTGTTCCATCAGGGTGGTCAGTTCGATATATCTTGTAGCCAGGTATGTTGTTGAACTGCCTTTTGTTAGTTAGTCGGGTCTCAGTTATTAGGGCCATATCTATGTTATTGTCCTGTAGAAAAAAAGTTAGTTCGTTAATGTGATTTCGAACACCATTCGCATTCCAAAGGAGAATGGGGAGGGGTTTTATTGAGGACATTAAAGGAATTCTTGGCGATGGGATAAGATTAGTTATGACATTTGTAAGTAAGGTAAAGAGCGGGGTGATGAGGGATTAACAGAAAATTAGTGCTATAGTATTTACTTCGCTTATCGGTGTGTACTTACTTACTTAAAGGTTTCTTAAGAATAACAGCTGTTTAAAGAAAAACACAAATCGTTTCTTGCGAACAGACCAAAAGAATAAAGTATAAAGAAAAAAAAATCTTTATATTATGTCATATTCTTACAACAAATGCAGAGTGGTAAATAAAAATAAAATAGACTAAAATATATTCCTACAATCGATTGGCTGAACTTCATCATTAAAAAAAAATAAATTACTAATAACGGTAATTAAATATGAAAATTAGTTTCGTTATCTAAATATATTTAAATAAAGTTGCATAATAATACATTCAAATATAGAAATAAACGTATTGAATTAGAAATAAACAGAACGTCCATTTTTTCCTCTCGTGAAATTACAGATCTAGTAGATCTCTTGTCACTTCAATCAACCACCTTCATCTCTGCATATCTTGAGCTGTTTCTTTCTATTGATCTGCATTCAGCTCTACTGCTTGTTGATCCGATCTATCCATTTGGTATTTGGCCTTCAGTGTGGTCTGGTCATTGTTGTTTGCAGGCTTCCAGATGGATTACTCCAATCTACATGCCCAACCAATCCTAACCTCCTTGCCTCCATATAATGAGATATTAATTGAGCATTATCTTAAAGCAGTTCTTTACTGATGTTTCTTCACGATGCGTTTGTGCTCAGATCCCAGATCGCTCCGGTTATCGTGCGGAGGATTTTCCTCTCAAATCGTTCAATACTTTTTTTCTAGGGTGCTGGTTAGGATCAATGTGTCACAGCTCCATTTCAGAAGTGGCTTTATCATAGAATTGTTTTGTACGTCCTTAATTTGTTTGTATCTCAATACCAATGAAAGAAAGAAGAAAGCTCTGTTTTCGCTTGTTGTATGCTGATCTATTTCATCGTTGGTCATTCATTGGGGAAATTGTGGAGTTTGGAAAGATCTCCCTTCTGAGCAGATCCTGTTACTGGCGTGAAATTAAAATGATTTGGTGGATATAATCTTCGTCGAAATGTGAAGGTAACACTTTTGCTTTTAGATTCATTGTTTTGATGCGCCAATTATTACCCCAATGCTCAATCAGTGAGAGATGTGTTTATATTTTCAAGGATGCCAGTTGAGGATCTGTGTTAGACGATAATATAGAGGTGTCGCCATCAAACGTTGCCAGGAAGGTATCGGGAATGACAAGGATATCAGCAGTAAAGAACGGGACCCAAGATGAACACCGTTAGGTGTGAGGACCACCGGCCTCAACTGGATACCAATTGTAAAGTTGTTACCTTATTAATATTTATAAGTTGTTATATTGATAACAGTTTCGTATATTATCACCCTAATTTAAGGATTTTGTAGTTAAGGATTTATTTATTGTTTTTAAAAAATCATATTGCTTTTCATGGTTCTTATTAGGACATTCAAATGGCTTTGTTTTTTTGTAAATAAAATTGCATTATTTCTTTTTTAAAGTAAATTGATATTCAATTCTATATCGAAAAGCAGAATTTTCGGAAAATTCTAAAATTAGTTGGTATATAAATGGAAGATTTTCGTAGTGCTAAAATAAATACTGATACAAAAGTTGAACTTTGTTTACGTCCTTAGATAATCCTTACCTCTATCATGTTATTTTATTTACATGTCCTAATTACCTTGTATTTTTCTTCCACTCTGTTAATATGGAGTGGGGTGAAAAAGAAAACCGAATAGCTGTTATCTCCTTACACAAAGTTGAAAAATGTAGGTAAGACATTTTCAACACTTTGAAACATTTGGGTATCAGCCGTATGATCGTGTACCGCATAGTATAGATATGCATTTTATTTTAATAATAAGGTTTTTGAAAATATTAATTTTCCTGTTGAAATCTGTATATATATCCTTGTAACAATATTTATGACAGAACTAGCTATATAACTTCTTAAATAAATTTAGAACTTGCACATTTCTAATTCACATGATTTATAGTATATGAGCTGTACCAAATAAATATTCCACTAATATATCATCTTCAGAAGATATATTAGATATATTATATCTATTTTCTTAAGCTTCTCCATTGAGAGTTTATATTACAAAATATCAAAAATTGGAACTTTTATTCCACTTTAACAGTTTCTGTAAATCTTTTTAGGAAAATTTTTTTTTAAATAAAAGCCCTGCAAAATGTAAGGTATTAAGGGTAAAAAATACAGACAAAATAAATGTCAAATATCAATCACTTGTATTTCATTCCTCGAGTTTTTTTTACAATCGATGGTAAACTACGAAACGCCTTATTGAAAAAGCGCTACTTTGAGTTCCTGAAACAGTAAATGTGTCATTACTATTTGTTACTTATTTATAAAATAAAATAATCAAAAATACTATATAAAAAGTAAACAGATTAGTAAATTAGAGAAATATTTAACGTATAGTGGGAGATGAGAACAACAGAGGTCATTGCCGTAGCCATAGTCACATTGGGCAATGAAATAGCGGGCCAAGTTACTAATTAAGCGAGGAAGGGAGAGGTATCAAACATATCTGCAGTAAATGTCATCAAAGTTGAAGATTAGATACACAAATAAAAAAATAATAAAAACCTTTTTGAAAATTGGGAAGGCAAATGGAAAACAAATCGAGCTAAACTGCAACAAGCACGAGAGTATTCAGAAGGGAAAAAATGCCTGTTTAAACACGGGTAGAGATGGCCGTCGAGAGTCGATATTATTCTTCCGATATTTGATATTTTACCACCGATATATACCATCGATATTATCGATTATTGATATCGACCCTACGATATTTTAATATTTTATCTGATCGTTAGAAAAAAAAACTGTACTCATATTTTCTATTTCATATAGACTGTGGTGCATCATGAAGGGAAATATCGATATTTCGATAATATCGACTATCGATGGACAACGCTTAGTAGAGTTGAATAGCGTGCGTGGGACTTTTCTCATTTAGTATATTCAATATGCTTAAATGCAGTCAGAAGATAAGGTTATCTGACAAGAAAAAAATAGAGTAAATACAACAAAACTTCGATTCACAGAGCTCCAGGATTTTCTTAAGAGGTGTAAGAGAAGCTAAGGAGGGATATAAACCTCGTCTTAATTTTGCTAAAGCAAAGAGGGTAATCTTGTGCTCGGCAAGGAAGCAGCTATTGGCAGATGGGCGGAGCTTTTCCAGGAGCTGCTTACTGAGCAGTACAGAAAATGCAGGAAGACTTAATGAAATGAAAGCAGACCTTGACTCCGATGTACTAACCGACGACAACACCCCCTTTTTCCCTCCCTTCCCATGACAAAGAAACAATAATGGAAATTTTGCTGGATCCGAAGAGTTATGGGGCGCCAGACATAGACGGAATCCAGGCCGAACTTTTCAAATATGGCGGAGATAAAGTTTGGAATAAGCTCCATGAACTTATTTATGATATATGGATAGAAGAAAAGGTCCCAGATGTGAGGAAAATGTTGGTCCTTTGCCAAATTTATAACAAGGAAGACAATTTAGAGTGCAAGAACTATCGAGGCATATCACTGTTTGGCATAGGTCATAAAATACTACCCTCTGCCATTGGTAGGAGACTGATATCATACATGGAGGGGGAAGCATGCGAACATCAGTGTGGCTTCAGGGAGGGTAGATCGACTAAAGATCAGATCTTTACCATCCGACAAGTGGTAGAGAAGACACTGGATACAACGTCGACCTGCATCACCTCTACATTGATTTTCAGCGGGCATACGACTCAGTGAGTAGGCAGGTTTTGATGAGGGATCTCATTTCTCTATGTGTGTCTAAGAAGCTCACTCGCTTAGTAAAAACAGCAAATACAAGATGCAGAGTGAAACTACAACGATTGCTGCCTGAGGAGTTCTCTGTGGTTTCAGGAATAATGCAAGGAGACATCAAGGCTACTGCTCTTTTTAACATAACCTTCGAGAAGGCGGCAAGGGTCATAAGAACCAACCCGGGAGGTTCTTTGACCGTTTCACACAACACATGGCGTATGTAGATGATGAGAAATTGTGGTAAAGAAAATGACCTTCAAAAATATTGGGCCGCTTAACCTATATAACCTCGTTATTTTGACATTTTGGGGATGGAGGTAAGATGAAACGGACCAATATTTTTGTAAGCTACCTTTTTTTCTATTTTGTGACCATGTTACTTACCAAGTAGAGGTAAATGAGTATTCATGGACATTTAGTACTTAATTAAATAGACAGAGTTTGCTCATCTCCAGATTTCAAAAGCCCCAATTCCTAGAGCTCCCGTAAATAAAAGATCAGTAGGTCACGATGAGATGAAGCAACTTACAATGTTTTAGACGGATGTCAATAATGTGATAAAAAGGGGTCTGTACCACGGGTTCAAAGGAGATCCACGGCCATTTAAATAATTAAATCATAATTAGTAATAAGTTGATTAACAATGAGTAAAATCTAACTTTAACCATTTGAACTAGTGCTTATTCTTAGGATCGTATTTTATTCCTATCAATCTGCAATATTTATGTGGATTATATATGAATCTTCAAGAGTAAAGATTACGGATTGGTGAGAATGTTCTGTAGACTTGGGAAACATAATCAAAAACCAATAACAATAATGTGCATTTTACTTGCTTGCTGTTCAAATGTAGACATTCTAATAACTACCAACCAGTTTTTCTACTTCAAGGAAATCTTTTAAAGAGTTTCATGCTCTTCAGATCAATCACAAATAACCAATAGATACTTACTGCATAAGCATCTGCGACATATTTTTCGATGTTGACTACAAAGTCCTTTACGTTGCCGACATAAATGTCGTAGTCTTCGTTCACGTGATTCACAACGATGTCACGGGCGTTCGGGACATTGTTTACGACTAAATAGATGTCGTCTAAAATATGGGAAGTAGTCTGGTGCAGAAGTTGATCTTTTTTCAATTCGGCATCCCTTCCTACATCATCTAATCGTTCCAATAGTTTGTCCAAAATGTCCTTCAATACGACGTCAGTTGGAGTCAATTCCTAAACAGAATAATCCTTTAGAGAATTATTATAGAATTGCAATACATTTTTGCTAAACAATAAAAGAAAACTATATTCGTAAGGATTACAATTTCAACATTTTTGAGTAAAGTCATTTTAGTGATATTTCTAATTGGAAAATTTATAATATTTGTACAGAGTGAGTGAGTTGATTCCAGAGTAAGTAATTGCAGTGTTGAAATATATTTACTGTGAATAAAGGTAGAAATTTTACCACTAGTAATATCACTAAAATTCAAACAGAAATAATGTTAAAATTATAATTAGTCATTCTGTAAACTGAAATTCTCAAGTAATGTTTATACTTGAAAATTGCGCCAATTTAATTATTTGATGAAAATCTGAAGTACGAATAAAAAATGAATTGTAAATTTAAAAATAGTATTCTCGTAATTCTAATGATTGATCATTAAATAGATTAAATTCGTAACGCAGCTTTCAACCACTTAATATCTATATCTATCTATCTATCTTTCTCTCTCTCTCTCTCTCTCTCTCTCTCTCTATATATATATATATATATATATATATATATATATATATATATATATATATAATTTATTGTACATATACAAAGCCGACGGATCGTAACGAAGACCAGAATTATGTCTTCCTTATTATGGTTTCGAACTAGCAATAAGAATAATTATAAGAAAATATTAATATAAATTGACTATAAAGCGTGTTATATAATATAGATTCATAAAGAAATTAAAAATGTATTCGAATTTTGGTTTTGTTGAGAATTTAATCACCTTTCAAGATATAAAATAAAATTTAGGCTTTAAAAAAAATAAATTAAAGTATACATTTAAAAGTTTAGTTTACTGGGTGCACGATTCAGGTACATAGGCATCGAGGGCCAAAATAATATTTTAAAAATTTGATACTATAATGAAAAACTTATAAACTGATAAATTAATAAGAAACGTCTCTACTTTTATGGATTATTCCTGCTATACAGTCTTAATCTTAGGTAATTTTTTCATTCACTTACACTTGTAGCTTTCTCGATGTGGTATTTCATTGTTCTGATATCGGCATTTGCTGAATTGATAGTATCTTGGGCATCAAAGGTGAGGTGCTCGATGAATATTGTCGAAATTGTATCTGGGCTGATCAAGAAAGCATCGACATCCTCCTGAATGTGACTATATACCTTTTGAACCAAATCCTTGGAGCGTAACTTCATGCTCTCTACGTCAAGATCGAGGTCGGCCTTCAGGCTTTCGACGATGCTCTTCGATGAAGAAGATGCAGCAGCGGCCAAGCCGACGAAGAGGAGATTGGCGAGGAATACCTTCATGATTGATAACGCTTCGGTAAGCGATGAGTTCTGCCTCAGCCTCCGTTTATATACACCAAACCTTGTTTGTAACCTTGAGCAGCATGGAGCAATTATCAACGTTTATGCTCGATTATCTAATATCTAGAAAACAATTAGCTAAAAGTACACCTGGTAGATATTTTTGTGATTTTAAGCGTGATTTTTCAGACTGTTCCCTAATGTGTCTCACACATTATAACAGTTTTTTATATTTCTTATTTATTTATTCATATATTCCAACCCCCTCCCCATGCCGTTATGGCAATACGGGTGTTTGTAAAAGGAGTAATTAGGTATGAATGGTTAATAACACACTACTATCGGGTAACATGTGGAAGGATGTGCACATAGCTTCCTTCTTGATTATCGGTTTCGGCCAAGCTTCCGGAATCTGGAAATCTTCCTGGCGCTTGTCATCTTCTTCTGCGGGTAGCAATACGGAAGTGAGCGGCCCCACCGCCACCATACATTTATGAATTCCTTAAACCGCGGGTAATTTTCCTCACTGTCTAACTGAAGAAACTCATTCCCAGAGAGGCCAAAGATTCCCGCGGTTCTTGTCAGAGTCGCTCTCAACATTTCAAATGAGGTGTAAGTCGTAACTACTTGCTCCACGGTTTCCGGAACTCTACAGGTTGGGCATAGAGGATCTACATCAATGCCCAGTCCTTTAAATTAAGCTCAAAATCCTCCATGGCCAGGGAGGAATTTCACGTTTTTAATACATACATTTTCTTATAATAAACTTTTGCTTATCACAGGTTACTCCGGGCAACGCATGTTTAAAACACTGGTTAGGCCGCTCGACAAACTCTCCCTTTTCTATGATACATTTCGCAAACCCTTAAGATTTGAATAACTTAAATATGGAAGGAATATGAAGCTTAATAGGGGATTAACCAGGTAAACTCCTCCCCCTACTCCTACAGAATAAAATCATTTAAAACAGAGTCCACTTCCAATTCTTTAAAAAATGTTTGGAAAGATCTGATCATAATTTTATTGTCTATAGAATCTCAAAACATTCCTTCTTATCAGTTCGAATTTCGTTCGACACTCCAACAAGCACTTCGATTAGTTGATTATATTTTCTCAGCCCTATAAATCAAGCAATACTAATCGGTTGCATTACTGGATACAACACATGCTTTTGAACAGGTACGGCACACCGGGCTGCTTATTAAGCTTTAAATCCATCGACAACAATCCTTATACCTCATCATCTGTATCTCCCTCTCTGATTGTAAATTTCAGGGTACACAACCTTCTAATTATTCTAGCTGAGGCCGGTGTTCCTCAAAGTACTTGGGTCCCATTATTTTTTTTTTCAATATAACACTGATATTTCTGTCCATTCCGATACTTTCATAACAACATTTGCTAAAGACACCTCCATTTTATCATTCAATTCAGATTCTGAAATATCATCTCTAAATATAAAAAGGGATCTCTCGAAGGTACATTGGTATAGTAATTGGCGCATCAAAGTAAATGAATCTGGAAGCCAGACTTCCCTACTCAGGCACAGTCCGATATCTTGACTTTCTCTTAGACAGAAAACTAACGAGGAATCCACACGCTAGAATCAAAAAACAACATTATAGACCACTGGCTTGTAAATATCATACGCAGCAAATCCTGTTAGTACAAAGTCCCTCTGACAATAGGAAATGCCCAATTTTATGTGACGAAAAAATCATTACTTATTATTAATTATATATATATTAGACGCTAAGGCTCTGATAAAAGAATCACAAGAAATTGGCCTAAATATACCACCCTAATGACAAGATCTCCGAAGAAGAAAAATCTTTTCTGAGACCAGATGAATAACAATACCTCGGCACCACAATGACCTCAATGAATGACCAACGATCGGAAATAGATCAGCATGTAACAAGCTCAAACAGGGCTTTCTTCTTTCTCCTCTCTCCCCCTGTACTAAGAGTCCCACTGTACAATCCCTATCTCGCACAACTCATTCCTGCAGTCTTTATCGAATGATGAAACGCCAGTGGCCCCGCGACCATGTACAATGTATATATGAGTTCCGGACATTAACCGATTCTTCAGTAAATACTTAAACGTATATCACTACAGCGCTCATGCTCAAACTCCACTGGCGTTAATACCAGTGACGCGGTTGAGAGTATAGGGCAAGGATTTCCTGAAGATCTATTTTTGTCTCCAGAGTTGTAGAGACCAGCTGATGTAGTAATAGAGGAGATCGGAGTTCCCTCGCCTGTTTGTAAATTGCGTAAATAGCATTTTGTTTTCGTTATTTTTTTTTCTTACCGAAGGACTTGTATTCCTGAGAGAGGTTAAAATTAAATTTGTGGTCAGAATCGAAAATTTCCACTCGCGGTGAAAATGACGTTTCAGACGTAATGGATCAAATTTGGTTCTGTGCCTGTCGGTCTTTAATTAAATCGATGTGACGGGCATATTATCTACTACCGTTCACCAGATTTTTATGAAATTTTCAATGATTGTGCGGGTGTGCACTACCACTTCTTAGATATGCCAATATTTCAGACACGGCTCCTTTGATTTGACTCAATGATCAAGGAAAAAAATAAGATATTAAAGCTTTTCAAAAGTTAATTATAGTCATTTTTGCAGAAACATGCGTTCTTTTAGGTGACTAGATAGAAAATAAGATCATTTCTTTATACAACTTGAAGTGAATCTCAAAATGTTTCCTAATAAACCTCAACTTAATTAACATAGAGATTAAAATTATTAAAGGAATATGTTTTTCAAAAACTGGAGTAACTGCAGTACAGCTGCAAGGTGATAAAAAAAATCACAAATAATTTATGACTTTTTTTTTAAACGGAACAATGTTGTTTGTCTTCTCCTCGGTTAAAAACCTCCGATGTTTGTTAACAATTTTCAGTTGTTCTGCACCCACTAAATAAAATCTGCTCTGGCAGTTGTTCATGCCTTAATAGGACCAACGATACAAAAATAACACCAGATATTGCTAAAACATACCGAAAAATAGTGAAGTACCTAACAGAAACGAATGCTAATTTTCATACGTACCAGATTAGGCAGGATAGATCGTTAAGAGTAGTAATAAGATATTTGCACTCCTCAACCCCAACTGAAATGATTAATGAAGAATTGACGACACTTGGTTTTAATGTACGTCAGGTAACGAACGTCTTAAAGGAGAACAAGGATCAGTCAGGGTTAAGAAATAAAATCCCTAGACCATTGTTTTTCGTAGACTTGGAGCCATCACCAGGTATCGAAAAAATATACGATATCACTAGATTATATTACAAAATGGTGAAAGTAGAGAAACCATACCCCAAGAGAGAAATCTTGCGGTGTCATAATTGTCAGGCGTACGGCCACACGTAGACTTATTGGCACCATCTGCCGCGTTGTGTGAAATGCAGTGAACAGCACAAACCTGTAGAGTGCACCAAACCGATACAAGATCCTGCAGTGTGTGCACTATGCCTGGAGGGACACCCGGCCAGCTACAAAGGCTGCGAAATTTAAAGGAATCTCAAATCCAGACACCAGGGGCCTATTTCATAATCAAGCTAATAGTATTATTATTATTTTTTTTTTTTTGTTTATTGATAAATATTACAATCTGTCTCAATAAAGGACTTTTATAATAGAGTTCTGAGAGCACATTCACACCATATTTACAAATTAAAAAAAATAAAAAAATAAGCTAATTTCAAATAATATAAAGCTACAAAAGAACAAAATAAAATATCATAGTGAGAAAAAAAAAAGTAATGAAAATAAACATCTTAGACGCAGGCATACCTATTACACTATTTACAGTCGGCCATAGGAACTCCGAACCATACTTATCCCCCCACACGTGGAGGGAAAGCAATGAATAGTATCATTAAAAAGTACAAATGTACAAAACTAAAAAGTACAAGTACTAATAATTTTTATTTTATGGATTGATAAGAAAAAAAATACAAGTCATTAAGTAGCTAGGCTATTTTTACAGAGGTTAGTTTTGAAAAGGTTAATTTAAAAACAGGATCTATCCATTGAACATGTGTGTGTTCTCTACCAAAGTATTGAAGATAGAAAAACCTATCCGAACTTTTAGCCATCAGTAGATATACTTATTAGTAAATAGTAATACTATAGTACTAGTAGTTTGCATTCGTGTCGTGATAACAATTTAATGTTATGATAACTCATACCAGACTGAAACGACAACAAACCTCTCGACGTTACCGATTACTTCAGCACTTACTAGAAAAACGCTCTAAACTTCCAATTAATTACAAAAGACTCATATACATGACTATAATAAGGCCTATTTGGACTTACGGAGTTGAGCTATGGGGCTCCACTGAACCATCCAATTCCTCTCGCATCCAACCGTTACAATCCAAAATCCTTCGTAAAATCCTCAATGTTCCTTACTTTGTTACAAATAAAACCATCCATAATGACCTTGATGTTTCTTTTGTTTCAGATCTGGCCCAATCCAGATACCTATCCTTCCATAATAAACCTCAGAATCATCCCAACCCTCTCGTTTCTAACCTTGCTTCCTCTTCAATTCCTGTTAAACCAAGCGTCTGGAAAGAAGATGGCCCCGTGATCTCCTAATGTAGACATATCATTAGAGTGCTACCATTGGGTAGTTACTCAGCAAGTGTTTCCATGTCATTATATCGATATGTTCAAATTTACTAGATGTATTTATATAATACAGTTGTAAATATCATTAAGAAACAACAAAAAAAAATGTGATGATAACCTAGTAAAAAACTACAAAATTCAAGATAAAAGTACAAGTTGCACTGTTTCATAAAGATGGTTAATAGTACAAATCATATGATTGAGTATTTTCTTGGACTATTAGTACAAATCTAAGTTCGCTTGTAATATCAAAATACTAAAAATAGTTCTTTATAATGTTAAGTGACTGTTTTTCGCAACTGATAAGGTGCATATTAATGATTGCGCCAGTCAAGAAACCATTATATCTTGAAGAAAAACATTCAGAATAACAAATAACTTTAGTTTAGATGTGGAATGAGAACATTTTCGAATGTCATCGCCCAAACCCGAAACAATGATTTTGGAGATGATTAAAATAACATGAGGGCTTAAAAAACAAAAAAATCGGCACAATACTGCTCTACATTGGCTTGAAAATAAGAACAAATATTATGAGGCATTGTTGAATCTATGGGGATGGGAGATGGGGGGTAAGGGAGGAGGGGAGAAGCTTTTGATCTGAAGCACTATAAAAATAAAATCATATTTTTGTGGGAAGTGTTTTGCTGAACCCTTCCTCCAAAATGAAAAAAATAATTTTGTAGGGAGAAGACTATTGGGCTGAATCCCCTTCCCCAAAAAATTAAAACAAAAATTCCATTGATCCATTTGTGCTTAGTGTTCTAAGCTAAACTCTGAAACAATCAAATATATTTCTTTTTTAAATTGTAAGGCATTTACGACTAATAAATGTAAGCTTCACTAATGTCAATAGACGCTGATTCCACAAAACTACATAAATTGCATGAGCTACATCGTTGCAATTATAAATTTATTTTATTTAATTAAAGGGTAAGTGTCATGGCCGCTACTGCAGTTTAGTTTTCAGTTCACTCTGTGATTATTACTTTGCTATGTGCTTATTAGTCAAAACTCTGTGTTAATAATTGATTAACAGTGACATTATAAACAGTTGAACATTTTTAAGTTCACGGATAAAGAGGTGAGTTACAATTTATTAACAATGTAGTGATAAATTAGTGCTCGTTTGAATAGCCCATGTGGCTGTTAATTCCCTTGCCGTTCTTATCTTATTTACGTTAAGTTCCCGGCCAAGGTTTATATACTAGCTCGCTTCCGTCAGCTGATCTCAGTTCGAAACCAAAGACTTGTAGAACTTCTTTTTTTTTTTCTTTTCTTTTTTTTTTTTCTTTTTCTTCTCCAAGAGACAGTTTATTTAATTTTTTTCCTTTGTTTATTTATTCTCAGAAATGTTTTGTTTTATTTCTGTTTCTGAGTTTGTAATTTTTTGTTCTTCTTTTTAATAGATCGTAAATTCTTATTTTGTAGTTTTAATATTTAGGTATATATATATATATATTTTTCTTTCTTTTCTCTTCTTATCATAATGGAAGATGTGAATTTGGACGAGAAATCTTCATGTGAAGATTCAGAGGACGAGACACCATTTTGCGAGGTTAGCGAAACTGATTCGCAATATCTGAAAAGACGCTCGCTTCAAAAACGTCACAGAAACTCTGTACCTGGGTCAGGTGGCAATTCACCTAACAAGAAGAAAAATAAATCAGCAAAATCTAAACAGACAGCTGAACAAAATAAATCTAAAAAGCCTGCCGAGCAAAATAAATCACCACCCAGAACTAGAAGCAAATCAAACACCACAAAAACAGCTCCAACTGCACCAAATACCACAGCCAGCAATAATTTTGATCTTGGTAGTAACTCACCTAACAAGCTTCCGGTACCTCAAGGTTTTACTGACCCCGAGCCGCCCCCTATTTTTGTCTCTAAAATTGAAAATTTTATATCATTCGTTCAATAAATTGCCAATTTTATCGGACAAACCAGTTTCCGCTGTTTTTCTAGGGTTAATGACATTAAGATTAACACGAGCTCTAAAGAAAATTATAAAAATCTGATAAATTATTTTACAACTAAAAAATATGAATTTCATTGTTACCAACTGAGACAAGAAAAGGCATATCGGGTGGTATTGAGAAGCTTGCACTCAACCACTCCCATATCCGTTATCAAATCTGATCTAGAGGAAATAGGACATAACGTTAGGCATATAGCATGCGTCCTACATCCAACGCAAAAATATCCATTGCCACTGTTTTTCGTTGATTTGGAGCCTGCAAGCAATAACATTGACATATTTCAAGTTAAGAGGCTTGTGTATTCTACATAAAAATTCGATGAGCCTAGACAAAAACCTGTCATAGTTCAATGCTCCAAGTGTCAAGACTTGGGGCACACAAAAACCTATTGCCATCATCAAGCGAGGTGCGTTAGATGTGCCGGGCCACACGCATCTAACACTTGTCAGATCCCTCGAGACCAGTCTCCTAAATGTGCTCTCTGTGGCGAAGACCATCCTGCAAGCTATAAAGGATGCATAGTATATAAAAAATACTACAAGTTAAGAACTCATAACATAGCCTTAAAGTGCAGCCAACTAAATAAAGAAACTTACACCCAGCCACCAGAAATTGATATTACAAATTTTCCTGAGTTGCCAAAACAAACTACCCATTCAACATAACGAGAACCAACTACTTCAACTGAAATCGCCCATCCTCAACAGGACTCTACCAAAACTAGCACCCATACCACCATCAAGAAGCAACAGCCTCGACGCCAGGCGCCTCAGGCCTCCCAAACTAAACCTCATACTCCCAATCCTCTCATATTTCATCCTCCGCAAATTTCCCCTCATCATCTACCTCTACGAGTCAAATTACCGCCACAGCAATCGCACCCATCTCATCCTAATGCCCAGAAAAAAACCCAGCACATGTATCGTCGAATCCAGTCCCACCTCGTACACAACAACGAATCCCACTCTCAGTTAACGCTCCTTACCCGCCACCTGAACCTATCCTAAATCCACTTCACAATCAACATCCATCGGATCTAACTTCCATTCTATCATCCTTCCTATTGGACCTCCAAAACACCATAAAACCTCTTATCACTCTACTAACCAGAATCCTGACCGAAATTCCGTTTAATTTCCCTGGATGAGCACAAAGCCCCTAACTACCCTTTTATGGAATGCTAACGGACTACACAACCACCGTGACGAACTTGACATATTTCTTCATGACAATCACATTTTTTTTTTTTTTTTTGTTCTTCCCTACCTCGCCTTTTAGGCTGTACGGGATTTTCCCGGGCCGGGGGGTAAGGGCGGGGAATTTAAAATCCCCTCCGGCACCGGGACGCGAACTCGTACTTTTTGTATCATCTCAAATCTCTGTTATCCGGTTGCCAGGCAACTAGCGGTGCTGTTACACACGCTTTAGCCTATTCGGCCACCCCGCCCCCAGACAATCACATTGATATAGCTCTACTGACGCATTTCACAAAACGGACACATTTTCACATACGAGACTACATCACTTATAGATCTGACCATCCAGACAACACTGCCCACGCCGGTTCTTGCATCCTTATACATAAATCTTTACCCAATTCCCTTATTCCTTCCACTCCAACTGACGCCATTCAATCAACTTCTGTAATCCTTTCAACTCGCCCTTTCCATTTCACAGTCTCAGCTGTATACTGTCCTCCTGGTAATTCCCTCTCCTTTAATCTCCTTGATACGTAGTTCCAATCCCTCGGATCGCGCTTTATTGCTGGAGGAGATTACAATGCTAAACACCAACGGTGGGGTTGTCGAACATCCAACTCCCGCGTTAACATCCTTTCCCGTCTCTCATCTTCTAATAGTTATTCAATCCTCTCGCCCATGAGTCCTACTTATTGGCCAACATCCCTCAAAAAACGTCCCGATATCCTGGATATATTTAACACCTCCCAGATTTCCTCCTCCCAAACTATAGTCAAATCCCTGGATGACCTTTCTTCAGACCATAGTCCAGTTCTGCTTTCATTACATTCTGACTTTGCTCCTAAACCATCACCTCCCAAACTGATCACTGGACGAGTAAGCTGGGACAAATTTTGTGATGATTTGGAAAACAAATTTGACCTCAAAATTCCGCTAAAGACAAAAGAAGACATTAATGGTGCCATAGAAAAAGTGACATCATCAATAACAGACAGTATAAATAATAATACCTTTATCAATAAGATTAACAACCCACAAACTACTAACTTGCCACAGCATATTCGCATCTTATTAAATGAAAAACGCAGAGAAAGATCGAAGTGGCATCGAACTAGATACCCGACAGATAAAGCGCATTACACCCAACTGACTAACAAACTGAAATCAGAAATAAGAAAATGCAAAATTCAAAATTTACTAAATTTTACTGAAAAACTTACACCTACCGATAAATCACTATGGACGACCACTAAAAGGCTCCTGAAATTTAAAGACTGCAACCATCCACTACTCACTGAAGCCCAAACCTGGTCCAAATCCGACGAAGAAAAATCCCAAATATTTGCTAACCACCTCTTTAAAACCTTTAATCCACATCCCGATATTCTTAACCCAAATCACCTTGAATGTATTTAAGCAGAACTAGATATCCCACTCCAAATGACTCCTCCTCCTCCTAAAGCCTTTCATCCTTCAGAAATATCCAACATCATTCACAGGTTACCTTCCCGCAAAGCTCCTGGACACGACCTAATTACATCCCAGATCCTAAAACTACTTCCTCGGAAAGCCATTCTATTCCTTACATATATATATATAATGCTGTACTCCGATCAACATATTTTCCCGACCCTTGGAAACTATCCATTATCAAAATGATACATAAACCCAAAAAGCCACCAGAATACCCATCCTCTTACCGTCCTATATCTCTTTTACCCATCATGGGAAAAGTCCTAGAAAAACTCATCCTAAAACGCCTGTACCCAATCCTAGATTCTAACCACATAATCCCTGATCACTAATTTGGATTCCGCACATCCCATTCCACTATCCAGCAATGCCATCGTGTGGTAGACGTAGTCTCCTCTGCATTAGAGCGCGGAATGTACTGCACTGGAGTCTTTCTCGACGTTAGAACAGGCTTTTGATCGAGTCTGGCACCCGGGACTACTTTACAAACTCCGTAAATTCCTACACCCTACATATTTCCTGATTATCCGTTCCTATCTAACTGATAGATACTCAAAAGTCAATCACAATAATGCTTATTCATCCCTCTTTTCCCAGTCCGCTGGTGTTCCTCAAGGTAGTATCCTTGGTCCTATCCTTTACACAGTTTATACAGCTGACATCCCAACCCATCCTAACACTGTTATTACCACGTATGCCGATGATACATGTGTCCTATCCGTTAATAATGACCCAACCATTGCATTCCAAACTCTTCAATCGCACATCACAAGCCTTGAAGAATGGTGTCAAAACTGGAGGATTAAAATAAATTCTAATAAATCCCATCAAATCACCTTTACCCTTCGACGTAAACCTATGACCTCATGTCCCACAGTATCCTTTAATAATACCCCACTTATCCCTGTTGAACAAATCCAATATCTTGGACTTCACTTGGACAAACGTCTAACTTGGAATCCTCATACCAGACTGAAACGACAAGAAACCGCTCGACGTTTCCGACTACTCCAACACTTACTAGACAAACGCTCTAAGCTTCCAGTAAATTACAAAAGACTTATATACATGACTACAATAAGACCTATTTGGACTTACGGAGTTGAGCTTTGGGGCTCCACTAAGCCATCGAATTCCTCTCGTATCCAATCCTTATCCAATCGTACAAAATCCTTCGGAAAATCCTCAATGCTCCTTACTTTGTCACCAATAAAATAATCCATAATGACCTTAATGTTCCTTATGTTTCCGATTTGGCCCAATCCAGATACCAATCCTTCCATAATAAACTTCAGAACCATCCGAATCCTCTTGTCTCTAACCTTGCTTCCTCTTCTATTCCTGATAACCCTCCGAAGCGTCTGAAAAGAAGATGGCCTCGAGATCTCTTATTGTAAATACATTTTGTTTTTAGAGTGCTACCAGTGGGTAGTTTCTCAACAAGTCATTTCATGTTTTTATTTTCTGTTATCAAATTTACTTAATGTATTTAATTTTTTAATACAGTTATAAATATCATGAATAAATACAAAAAAAAAATTATTTAATTTATCATGTATTGAGCAATAGATGATCCACTGGTATCTAACTGGTGCTGCAGGTGAAAACGAAGCTGGATTTCTAGATTGGCATAGAACTTGTTCGATTAACTATAAGTTTTTTTGCGGCTTTGCAGCAATGTGACTGTATAATTCGCGGTACTAGTTCACATCAGTTCCGCACAGATTACGCGTGGTTCATAATCACTTCGATCACATTGGTGCATGGAGTGCCGAATGCGTTCGGGTTTATCCGAAAGAGAACGAAGGCGGCTGATCTCTTGAGTCATTTACTATTAACTTTCTCATCATTTAAGTAATGATAACCATTTAAGTAATAACCTTAACCATGTTCAGTTTTATAGCAGGAGCCGACTTATACTTGAAATTTAGGCTACATCATGAAACCTTAATCGAACTTGTACTTATATTATACAGCTCTGAAAAATAAATAGTAACAGATAAAAACCTTTAATTATTACATCTATACATTCTATTTCGCGATATTATTTTTCATATCGATGATTTGCATTATTCATTATCTCGGAATTATTCTTCGTCATATTCTTCGTCAGTTGTTTCCCCAGTACGTTAATTCCTTCCTCGAAAATAAATACGATATATATATTTTTTACGAACGACTACATTGAGTCCCCATTTTCGAATTACAAAGCAAAATAACCACGAATTACAATAATTACGCAGCTAATTCATTCAATAAATATAATAGCGATTAAAATAAGAAGAAAAAAATTTAAGTTAACACTATAGTTCAACTATATATATATATATATATATATATTATATATATATATATAATATATATATATATATATATATATATATATATATATATATATATATATAACGATTAATAGATAAATTTAGTTTATTAATATTGTCCACCTTCCTCAAATTAAGGCTCTGCGCAAGCACATATGAATCCATTCAACACATAACTGGAGGCTGCAGAGCTCTTGCAGGTACAGGATACCTAAAAAGACACGACGATGTTGCCAAAGTCTATCACCAGGCGATTGGTCTAAAAATTAAATTATTAAACGATTCGGTGCCCTACTATAAATACTGGCCTAAAGGTATCTGCCAGAAAGATGGCTTTAAATTATATTGGAATCAATCGTTTATAACAGACCATCTCGTGAATCACAACAGACCTGATATTGTGTTCATTGACGGCAATAGTAAGGTGGCTGAAATTGTAGATATTGCTGTGCCAAATGACGGAAACATTAACTCAGTCTGTGCAGAAAAAATTCTGAAGTATCAAGGTCTAGCAACTGAGTTAAAAAGTTTGTATAAACTTAATAAAGTAACCGTTAGGGGCATTGTGATCTCCAGCAATGGCCTGATACCGGTGTCTACTGTGGAAGCTACTGACAGGCTGGGCCTCCCAACTCATGTAATAAAGGAAGCTCAGAAAGCGGTGCTGCTGAATACTGCCAGAATTGTAAGAAGATTTCTCAAATCATAATAGAAATTAAAATAGAACATACCTGATATGGTTGGAGTTGATTCTCCCCCTCTCAAATGAAAAAAAACAACAACCTTTTGTAAAAGTGTTGACAAACCAAAATAATAATTATAATAATAATACTTTATTTATTCTGGGACGGTCCCTTTAGAATAATATATAAGGACAGTAATAAGGGCTAAGGAGCCTCAGAGATACATAAAAAGAAATGTTGAGTAATGAAATAGTCATATTAAAAATTTTATGTTACTTACTAACTTAATAATACAAATTTTTAAAATAAAGTAAAAATAATGAAGAGCAATCTAATAATTTATATACATATTTACAACGGTATCTATTTACAATTTTATGGGGACTGGATGGATAAGAAATGATTGAACAGGTGGGATTAAAAAGTATTGGACTGACGGATGTGGGAAGGGATGGGGAACGGATCCATAAGGATGAGGATCGGATAATGAACGATCTGTCGAAAGCTTTGGTTCGGTAGGCCCTTATGGATAAATCAGAAGACCTGGAACGAGTATCGTGGGAGCGAACAGAGGATTTGAATTGGAGTAGCTCGGAGATGTATGAAAGTCGGTGGGCTAGGGTGACTTGAAAGAGGAAAGATGCCAGGAAATACTTACGACGGCAGGAAGGGTAAAGCCACTTCAACTCTACATAAAAACAGGAAACAGAGTAGTCAATTGGGATCCCGAAGATTAATCGTACAAAGCAATTTATCAAGCGTTTTAGTTTCGCCTCGAGATCCCCAGAGACGCCCCCATATACCGTACAGCAATAGTCAAAGTGGGGAAAAATTAAGGAAGTGATCAGGAATCTTCGGATTTCAAGGGGAAATAAGTGACGGAAGTGGTTTAGGCGTTTTAAGGTGGAATGGTCCGGCGGGAGATGTTGGATACATGGTTTTGCCAGGAAAGCGTTTGATCGAAGGTTATTCCAAGGTTTTTGATAGAGGGATTAAATTTGATGGGATTATCATGTAGGAAAAGAGTTGGAATGTGTGAAATAGTTTTAAGGAGGTAATTGGAGCCAATTAAGATTGACTTTGTTTTTTCCGTATTCAACTTCAACTTGTTGGCTCTCGCCCAGTCACAAATCTTATCCAAGTCTTCTTGAAGTTTGTGGCTGATAATAGGACGGAGGTCGGGAAGGGCAGGTATATTTGGAAATCATCAGCGTGGATATGATATTGGGATTGACGGATCAGGAGAGGAAGGCAATTAATGTAAATAGCAAACAGAGAAGGACTATTCAACAAGCAATCTGGACTGCTTCCTCTCCAAACCAGTCCTCAAGAAAAAAATCTCAACACTTCATAGACCTAATCTACACCAAACGCCGTGCCAGACTATTATGGCAACTTACTAGACACCCCATCGATCGTCAATCCTATAATTATTTCTGCAAAACATTATAGTAGGAATTGGTCACCTTCAGATCCCAATCCTTCAACTCCTACCTTACTTCCCTCTCTGCTCATGACAATTCCCTATGGAAGACCACTAAACAAATCCTAAAATCCCATCATATTTCACATCCTCTCCGTCGAGGTGATGGTTCTTAGGCAGCCTCTGATGAAGATAGACCCAAGGAATTCGCCAAAAATCTTTCCATTACATTTACCTCTCATCCGAAATCCAAAATCACCCACACGCCAGCAGTCGAGGAATTAATTAATTCACCCATCCCACTCTCATTTCCGCCTAAAGCAGTTAATCCTTCTGAGGTCAAATATCATTTTCAAAAACTACCTGCCTGTAAATTACCTGGTTACGACCTTCTTACCTCTCAGATCCTCAGACCCCCTAAGCTGTCATATTCCTTACATACATGTACAAAACCATCCTACGAACCACCCACTTTCCTCTTTTATGGAAACATTATACTATTATTATATTTCCAAAACCAGGCAAAGCTCCCAACAACTTAACTTCCTACAGACCCATTAGCATACTTCCAATCCTTGAAAAGATCCTCCTGAAACCAATCCTACACTTTACAGAATCTCAAAATCTTCCATCACATCAGGTTGGATTTCCTCATCCTTGGAAAGCAAGCAATATTGCTCGGGTGCATTTCTGGACATAGCTCAAGCTTTTGACCACGTATGGCACGCCGGGCTTCTTTTCAAACTTAAAACCCATCTGCCCCAGTCTTTATGCCTTATCCTCCACTCCTACCTCTCTGATTGTACCTTCCGAGTTCGCTGCGGCAATGAATTTTCCAATTGCTAACCAACTCGCAACTTTTGCTGATGATACCGCCATTCTATCATCCGACTCAGATCCTGATATAGCATCCTTAAACCTTCAGAGACACCTCTCCCTGATTGAGCACTGGTGTTGTAAATGGTGTATTAAAGTAAACGAATCCAACTGCCTTCACATTACCTTTACACTGCGACGCAGTTTCTGTCCATCAGTACACTTTAATTTCATCCAGCTTCCTTTCTCAGAAACAGTCCGGTATCTTGGCTTTATCTTAGACATACGATCAACGTGGAACCCTCATACTAGACTGAAAAGACAGGAACTTGGCCGACGAAACGGCCAACTATACAGACAACTAAATAGAAAATCTAAACTCTCTATTGAAAACAAAATACTTATCTACAAGACAATACTGAAGCCTATCTGGACTTACGGACTTGAACTGTGAGGAACAGAAAAAATTTCTAAAAATCAAACGCATCCAATCCTTCCAGTCCAAAGTCCTTCGAACAATAGTCGATGCTCCTGTCTATGTAACCAACAAAACCTTACACCATATCATGACCTTAATATCCCATTTGTCCAAGACCTTATCCCAGCAAAATTCTCCAAATTTCACCATAATCTTAACTATCATCAGAGTTTTGGCAATAGCCAAATTCTTCACTCACGACATAAGTGAATTTGGCGAAAGCACTCTTGCTCAATCTCCACTGGATTTACCCCAGTGACGCGGTTGAGAGAGAAGCGCAGGGATCTCTTGGAGTCATACTTTTCCCTCCATAGTTGGAGAGACAAGTCTGGCTCAAAGTTCTCTCGCCTATTTGTAAATATTGTATATAGGTATGTATATGTTCTTTTTTATTTATTTATTTTTAGGTTATTTTATACTTATGTATTGTATATATATTATTATTATTATTGTACATTGAGTGTGAATGTGATTTCTGAACACTATTATAAATGTCCTTTGAGACAGATTGTAATATTTTCAATAAACAAAACAAAAAGACATTATTCCCTTGAATACAATATATTAATTATTATATTTTAGTGATATAATTATAGTTATGATTAAGATAACAATTTAAGTACAAGATTTTTAGTTAAACTATAACTAATATATTGTGTATACCTTATATATACATATATATATATATAAACTAATATATTGTGTATTTATATAAGTAGTATTCTATTCTTTCGTACAATTTTGTTATTCTAAAGGGACTTAGTCCCAGAATAAAGTTTTTCTCTCTATAATAACAATAATAAAAAGAATTTCCGACATTAAGTCAGTTTTCGACGTTTTCAAAGAGAAAAAGAATTGTAAATGATAGGTATAGAAAATTGCAGATAAATTATTATTATTTTTTAAATAAAAATGTTTACATTAATATAAGTACATAATCAACTTTACTTGAATCCAATCAATTCGATTGGGGTTATTAAATTAAAAATGCAATTAAAAATCCACTAAAATATTCAATTAAACTTCTATAAAAGGTCCATAACAAAACAGTTATTAAGAAAATAAAAAATCATCAACTGGAAAAAACAATTTTTATTGCCATTGTGATGATTTATGAGCATAATCAATTATGTAAAAAAAAAATTAGTTTCTATTACTGACGTAATTTAAAACGAAAATTGGAATTGAATTAAAATTGGATATGAAAATTAGAATCGAATAGATATTGTTAGTACCAAAGTGTAACTGCGTAAGTACACAACGTTTTGATTCACCATTCTTTTAATTTTCAAAATTTTCGCACAGTGGTTAATTGTTAATTTGTCCCACTATTGGGATATACTCCACAGTGAGACACTCGCAACTGATTAATATTTTTAAAAATATGCTCACAATATAGTAAAAAATGCGTTTTATTATTTTTTTTAATGCGTCTTACCTTTCCTAAAAAGTTGAAATTTGGAATTAACTGGATTTCCCCTTTTTTAAGTATGAATCCGACCCTCTAAATCATTACATAATTTTATATAATAATATTTTTTGAACTTTGATTTAAGTATCTCTTATATTGCATTACATGTATATATATATATATATACTTAAAGGTATGCGCTGGTGCAATGTCAGCACTGACTCATTTCCTTTCCTTATCCTTATAAATACGATCTCCTCTTAGCGTGAGACAATATTCAATATTCATAATTCACTTAGGAAGTAGACTAGTTATTATTTTAGATAGAAATTAGACCAGTTATATTATATTTGCTGTCATTTTCCAATAAAGTTTTTTTTTTTTAAAGTCATTTAGCGTTGAAGATTATTTAATTGTATATATATATATATATATATATGTCCCTTAATGTCTTAGTTAGTTAGTTACTTAGTAGTGTATTAGTTTCTGAAACTGTATATATATATATATATATATATATATATATATATATATATATACACATATATACATTAGATTTTCATTTTATGTTCATTCTTTATTTTCATTTAAGTCAATTTCTTGATAACAACACAAGATACTAACGATGGATGATAGTGAAAAACACTAAGACGTTTAATGACGCCAAGAATAAGATGGATTAAATATATAAATATGAAATTTTAAATCAACTAATATACACAGTAGATGGAATAGTCAAAAGTTCTGACTATGTATATACTTCTTGTATATTAGCTACAATCCACTAGTGAGCTATAATAGCCTCTAAAATGAACTTTCAGTATCAACGTTTTTACACAAATTTAAATGAATATAATAACAGAATAATAAGAGACATGGCCACAGCTGATATACCCCAGAACATGAGACTAAAATGGCGTTGAATGAGAGATCACATTCCTTAAACAACTTAAGTAATAGGAACAAATTAGGGAAGAGGTACTGCTCAGTACTTTCCTTCCCCAAGCCTGTCATGTCATTGTGTCATGTATCGCCATCATGAAAGGCTTTAGATGCTTCTCTCTGATCTGTAATGATAGAGAATATTGTAGAATAAATAATTTTAAACCGACAATTTTATAATAAATCTAATTCAGAATATATCACTATATTGAATAAAATAATTTATTCCCAATTATTTTTTTAAACATTTAATCCACTGTCTTCTGATTTTACAACTCCTTGTTTCCCAAAGATAAACGAATTTCTTTAGGAAATGGTTGTAATGCACCAGCTCATGAGACGTAAGTATTTTTTATTAATATTTTTATTTGTTGTATTTAGAGTTTTAGTATAGCTTTTTTTTACTTACCTGTACGGTTATAGAAAATTAATTTTGTAGAAATCTGAACTCTAATATTCTGAGGATGAAGAATTAGCTCATTTCAAACAATGGTTAATGAGGTTCATTGACTGGGCTAAAGTCATGCAGCATATTCGCGAAGGATAATGTTGGTATTGAATATTTAATAAATAGTTTTACCACTATTTATGACCGCAACCCCGGACCATCTTCTTCCTTGATAATGTTGGTACTTTGCGTGAGGATGTCTTAAGATAGCTTGCCGTCGACATCCCGAACCGTGTGTCCTATTATTAGATGATTAAGAGCTTATATCCTTGATATGGCTCTTAAGAAATGGCTCAGGACTTAAAATAAGACATTAAGGGCATACAATACAGGCTAAAAACAAAATTTGTTTGATATCAATAAGTTATAATTGTACTTTTCGTATATATATTTCTTCTATTGGAGTAACCAGGAAACGCCTTACTATTCAATCTGTTTGTTGAGTTTCTGAAACAATAAATGATTCATTACTGATTCTTTTTTTAATAGAAAAATCATCTTTATTCTGCGACTAGGTCTCTTGAGAATAAAAATATTGTTTAAACCAATTGACAATAAATCTGGACAGATGACCAATTATAATAAAGAGTAACTACAATCTGAGTAATAAAATGTGTACATATATAGTTTTGGAGGATATATTAAGGAAAGCGGATGGGTACAACGGTTACAATATTATAATATTAGTACAAAAAACAACAACATACTTATAACTAAATAAAATTGGTAAGAAATGCTAAATAAGTCTTATAGGCAACCAATTTTAGTGCTACAAAATAATAAAACCTTACTTATAAATAAATAAATAAAAATAAGAATAAAAGAAAATAACTAGAGTAAATAAATGATTTATATATGTTCCTTAAGACGTTTACGTGAAAACTTGTGAAGGTATTGTAAAATAGTAGACAAGTATTGTGATCTAGCTATACGCAATAGATTACGAGCAGAAAAAGAAAAAACAAACACATACATATATAAATATACATACTCTATATATATATATATATACATACCGACATAGAGAGGAGAGTGCAGAAGATAAGTAAAAAATAAAATACTTTTTAATAAAATAAAATACACTTCAAAAAAATACACTCTTATGAATAGAAAAGATAAAAGCTAACAAAAACAATAAAAAATTATACCTACTCACACTGCTTTGTGAGAGGTGATCGAAATTCTGTTTCACACTCAAAACAGAAGAAAAAAAATGTATATAAAGAACATTAAAACCTTGTTGCATAATATATATTTAGCCAGCATCTGATCGAATTGTGAAGAGGAATTGGAATAAGAGGGTTTTAAATGTGGATAAGGATGGTGCATGGCGGATTTTTAATGGTATGGAATTCCAGAATGCAGTGGAACGGATAACAAAGGAATGTTTAAATGAGGCAGATTTGTGTAAAGGAGTGTAAAGGTCAGAAGGACGGGATCTTGTGGAGAGGGTGTGGATTGATGATTTGAATTGTATAAGATTTTATGCGTAGGACGGACGATGATTATTGATTATTTGGTAAAGGAATGTGCCCAGGAAATATTGCCTTCGGAAGGAAGGGAAGAGCCACCCTAGTGGAGCCATAGTGGTGAGAAACACGGGAACGTCTCGGGTTCCAGTGACAAATCTTACAAAGGTTTTTCACAAATATATATAAATATATGGTGCCCCGTAAATAGCAGGAAAATTTTATAGGAGTGATAGCAGACTCCAAAAAACTGCATATAAACAATGGACTGATTTAAATTGGCTCAGATAACTTTTTTGGTTATTTGGATTCAGAAGAATTCAAAACGTGTATTTCCGATGAAAAATGAGATTTCAAAATTATGATGATGCAATACTTTTTCTTACTATATATTACAAATATAGGTAAGTGAAAGTAAAAATTAGGAGTTACTTACTTCAAGAGCGTCTTGGATCTCTTTTTTGACTGTGCCAGCAAACAGCTTTCCTTGGCTGACGAATTGGTTGAAGTGTTGGTACCAGTGCTCTTTGATGACCTGGGGGGCACCAGATGGGTCTGAAAGTAGTGCCATGACGTCATCTAGGACGTAGGAAGGGGTCAGCTTCAGAAGTTGGTACACGTTGGACCTGGCTTCCCTGGAGGCTCCAACCAGGTTTTGTATGAGGTTGCTCAAGGTTTCCTTCAATGGGCCCGCGTCAAATTGTTTTAATTCCTAAATAGAATAATCGATAAAACAGTTATAATATAATACTGAAAATTTAATTTCGTAAATGTTTTTCAACAAGTAAATTAAATGCAAATTTATGAATTCCGCCTACAATAATAATTTTTTATTTAACGTTATTGAAATTGTAGCGAACAGTCCCTAAAAATTGTGCCAAACTAAAAATGAATCAAAAATGTTCGTAAACTTATGACTTCCAGTCCTACAGTATCCTTTAAGAATACCCCACTTATCTCTGTTAAACAAATTCGATACCTAGGACTCCACCTGAACAAACGTCTAACTTGGAATCCTCATACCAAACTGAAACGGTAAGAAACCGCTCTACGTTTCCGACTACTTCAGCGCTCTAATCTTGCAATTAATTACAAAAGACTCATATACATGATAAGACCTATCCGGACTTCACTAAACCATCAAAGTCCTCTCGTATCCAATCTTTGCATTCGTAAAATCCTTAATGCTCCTAATAAAATAATCCATAATGTCCTTAATGTTACATATATTTCTGATTTGGCCCAATATCTTCCATAATAAACTTCAGAACCATCCTAATCCTCTCGTTTCTAACCTTGCTTCATCCTCAATCCCTGATAGCCCTCCTAGGCGTCTGAAAAGAAGATATCCTCGTGATCTCCTAATTTAGATATTTTATTAGAGTGCCACCAGTGGGTAGATTCCCTACAAGCCTTGTCACGTCATGTATTTCATTTGCTGAATGTATATTCATTTGTACAGCTCTAAATTTCATAAATAATAATAAATAAATAAAATAAAAATTTTCGAGAAAAACGGATATTTTTGGACGAAATTTAATCGATGAATTTCAAAAATTCCGAATTAAGAAAAATGTTAATTTAACGAATTCAAGATTATCTATTTATTGCTAATACACTATTATAAAATAAAACTACACAAAATGAAAAGTAGTGATTTTTAGGATAAAGATTTTCTTTATCATTTCTTTTATAACGGCGATGAGCTTGAAATTATTGACGAATACTTCCCTTTAGGTACATATATTTGCAAAACTGCCAGCATAGACAAAGAACTTGTGGGCTTGGTTTGAAAAGGTTTTAACTAACAACATCGGGAAAATTGAGATTTCGCTCAGAAATCATTCACAACAAATTTATCTTATGTCCCAAATGAATTTTAGTGCCATAAGTTGAAAAATAAAAAAACTAGCAGTGCGACATGCTTGTAACTACAGAAAACTTTTGAAAGTCATTAGTTTGAGAATGATTTTAATCAGAGTTAAATATGAAATTATATTGTTTATATTATTAGTAAATTATTAGAAAAACAATTATATTATTTATTTATAACAGGTTTTAGAAATGCATCATTAGATAATCAAAAAATATTTTTGAACATTTTACTCTACTATTGTTTCAAGAAAAAAATATATTTATTTCTATCCTGTTTCTTAAATTAAAACCACAAGAGCGATGGTTTTAAACTGGCGTGTCGATTATGAATTAATAAATACACAGATTTATTATTGGAAATAATTAACGAAACCATGTACCAAAAATCATATCTGTCATTTAAAAACCAGTTCTGTCTGCTCATTTTGTCTTCTCACGAAGCCGATTGGGAGTCTGATTGTAAAATATTTAAAGACAAGATAAAATACTTCCTTCATGAATATAGATAAAATATCGTCATATAAGTTCTTATACCGCGCATATTCATTCTGATACGGTAAAGCTCTAAATGACAAATTTCAATATTAAAAATGATATTAATATATGGTACAATTAAGTCGTCAACGAATACAAATGCATGTCCACTGCTACAATGTATTGTACAGTCAAAATTATTAGTGTAAGTAACAAAATATTTCTACAATAGTAAATTTTGAACCTTTGACAAAATGCAGTAAATGCAGTTAAAACCTTTTCAAACGAAGGCCACGAACTGTCAAGTAGATTTGAAAATGCAAATAAGATTTACTATTATTATAGTATACTATTATAGTATTATAGTATAGTATACATTAATATAATAAAATAGACTATAGTAAGCAATACTGAGACTACCAATAGGATTAAGCTCCACACCTTCAAAGCTTTCTATCTGTCGATGCTGTTGTATGGGCCTTAGAGTTGGGTAACAGACAGACACATCAGCGGTCTGATCGCGATGGAAATGAAGTTTTGAATGGAGCAGTTGGCAAAATTCCCGCTGAAAATCACTTCCCATACAACTACAGTGCTTTGGACAAATATACGGAATGCTTGGGAACACAGACTCAAGATAAATAATGGAAGGTCAAGAGATATCGAAGCTTAATACATAACCGAAAGAACTGCTTTCGGTGGTTAAAGACTCATCTACTCTGAGGCGAATAGAAGAGGAAAAGAAGATTTTTCGCGGCTTAATGTCTCTAGCTTATTTAATTTTTTTTTTTCATTTACTCACATTGATGGCTGTCCTGATGTGTTCATTCACTTTGTTGACATCAGAAATAGTTGTAAGGACAACGTTTCGGGCATCCTTGGAGAGATCCTTGACAAGGGCTGCCGAACCTGTAAGAGGGTTATTCACAAAGGCGGCGATGTCTTCCTTAAAGTGAGTAGACAAATCTTGGATCAACTGCTTGGTGTGAGTCTCGATGTCCTCTACGTCCTGTTGGAGCTGGGCCTTCAAGTTCTTGACGATGCACTTAGGACAAGGAGCAGCAGCGGCCAAGCCGACGACGAGGAGAGTTACAAGGAATACCTTCATGATTGATATCGCTACGATAAGTGATAATTTCTGGTACAGTCCCCTATTATAAAACCAATATATGTTTATGTCTCTTCATAGCCTTGGAAATAATTATGCAACAATAGAGTTCATGTGTAATCAGCAAATAGTAAATAATTAGTCGAATGTGCTGCATCATGATTAATATGATTCCTATGTAATTTATAGTAAGATGCTGCCCTTATATATTTAAGAATAAATGTTAATATAATTTAAAACATGAATGAAATAAATAATAATGGAAAACAAACTAGTTACCACTTGAAGTCAGTTTTGAAAAAACAATTAGTAAACAATATGCATAAAGTTTGCCTGTAAATTAATGTTTTCATTCGGAATTGAATTTTATTAATTTAGACATAACTTAAGTCATATTAATAATGTTCTGTAAACATTCATGGACGGATTTTTTCTTAATTAAAACTTTTAAAAGTATTATAATCTTAATTATATACACACATTCACACACACACACACACACACACACACACACACACACACACACACACACACACACACACACACACACACACGCACGCACGCACGCACACACACACACACACACACACACACACACACACACACATATATATAGATATATATTCGTATATAATATTACAAAAGTTCTCCAATCGACCTTTGAGTATTATGTTAATATATATATTTTCTACTTATCTACGACATACTCCTCTCTAAGCGCCTATATATATATATATATATATATTGCTATGTCTTATCCCAAAAAAAGGGATGACATTAAAAATGCTTGGGGTGTTTTGTGATGTTTAATTTTATTCGGGATGCCACTTGATAATTATTGAGGATAATTATTCAGAATTATTTAATAAAATCAATTAATAAAAATTAGTAAAATAAATTTGTATCTATAATATATTGGTTGGTCCAGAATTAATTAATTGGATTTCTTTTCTCAAGGGCTGGTTTGTGTTTATCATGCTTTCTAATTACATACATTACCTGTGATCATCATGATATAAATACATGGTGACAGAATTAAAATATCTTTTACTAAAAAACTTAATTTATTTCTATGTTTAATAAAGAATATATACAGATTTTATTTTCAAAAACAAAATACGTGATTCAATGAATTTAATAATTAACTGAGAAGAGATGATTTCAGATGGACTATTTTGAGAATTTTTGCCATGAAATATTATAACATTAGGATTGGGAATTACAACTTATATACTATCTATGAAGTGGTGTGGTTGGTAGGTTTCATCGCTGCATCTGCTAAGTTGAGATCATCTCGTCATGGTACAAAGCTCTGCCAGGATCATCATGGTCTATGTAGGGCCAAGGTTTCAGTCCCAAGCCGGAAGAAAACAAATGACCCATCCTCAAGGCCGGGCATCCTCACAAGACCTATCCTCAAGGCCGGACATCAACAGAAGTCCTTTCCTCCAGGCCGGAGATCAACATAAACCTCTTTTATTCCTTCTCAGTAGATGTTATAAAAATATTCAAGGTGGGGGAAGAATGGTTCTCATTGGTTCTTAACGTCATCCTATTACTCCACAATGACTGGTAACACCCTAAAAGGAACCAGTTACTTAGCCAGTTACTAGCTTTTACTCTAAGCCTTCCCCAAGGTCCAGGTACAGGTCGGTCCTTTATCTACCTGCTCCTTCACCTTGACGCTGTTTTTGATGGCAGAAGTCGGTTTCGTTCAACTCTGTCTTCCGCACATAACAATTAGAAAAACTTTATTGGCTATTTTCAATACATAGCAATATATATACTTTATTTTATTTTTTTCTTCTCCTAATCTTTACGTGTATTCAATTAAACATCTTAGGAAACATATGTAAATCATTTTTTTTTTTACAATTTATTTTTTTATATATCAACAGTTATATCTTTTTTAATTTTTATATTCTCTCACTACAATGCCTTGCTTATAAAATTGATTTAGCATTCCTTTCTAATTTCATTTAGTGATTATTATGTTATTGTTTTAGCTCCATGTTGTACTATTACAACCCTATTACCCAACTATTTTTGTTAATATATCCTAAGAGCTATTATTCTTAATTTATTACTATTATTTTAGTTATTCTTTATTGACATAGGTCTTTTGGCAAGATTTATTGTTAAATTATGTGAAAAATACTGTTATTAAGGGACCTAGTCCCAGAATAAAAATGATTTCCTATTTCTATATTATACGTTTTTCCATTCGCCTCTTCTTTCTATATGATTTGGCATTACTCCTGGTCTCGCGCTGAACCTTAGCTTTAAATGCTTCGTTCTTCAAACGTGTTCCTCTCTTATACTCCTCGTCAAACCATGGAGATCTTGAATCCCTCCCTTGTGTTCTAAACAGTTTAGTGGCTGTATCTGATATAGCCCCTGAGTATGCAGATGCGGTGTCGATGTCGCGCTCCAGAACATCAGCTGCCGAATCCAGTTCCGATTCATATTGTGCGAGCATTATTAGATCCTTTAAATTATTTTGTTATTTAGTTCATATTGTAATACACTTGCTTTCTTTAGCGCTATCCGTGCTCGGAAATGGACGATGCTTAAAACATGATCGGAATCAACATTCGTCCCTCTGAATACTCTTTTGTTGAGGAGATTGGACATGTGCCTCCTATCGATAGGGATATGATCAATTTGTTAGAATGTTGACCAGTCAGGTGTTTTCCATGTTCCCTTGAGGATGAGAGTCCTCTCACTGCAACTGTAGTAAATGGTGTGGAGCTTTTTTTCAATGATTCCCTGACCTGTCCATCGGATTTCCCGGATGGCAGTGATGTCTAAATGATATCAGTTCTAAGAGCAATTTCAGTGCTCCGGGTCTGTAGAGACTAAGAGCATTCCAGTATCCTATGTTAAAGTTAAGCCTAGGGTTGCCAGGTTGTTTCCGTTTTTAATATTAAGTTCCAAGGTTGTTTTATGTTTCCTGATTGGTTAATTTCGGGTAGTGGGGCCATCAACCCGAACTACCTAGCCTATCCTGCTGCCGGGGCTACCACCTTTGTTTCTGCAGAAAGACACCCTCTTCGGAGCGGCTTCCTAGGTAAGATGATCCTAAGGTGTGTACTATAGATGACCTAGTGTACAGTACACAGTACACACACAGTGTTTGTGTACGGTGTGTGTGATAGTGAGTGAACACAGACCTGGAGTGCTGGTGGTTAACTGCGGTACTGAGACCGGGCGATGGGGTCACCACATTCCTACGCCTCTAAATCGGTAGTGGATATATCTATCCTCTTCATATATCCTATTACTCCACTACCGATTTCATAGAACTGAAGGTCAATTGTCATTTATATATAAGATGTACTATCCTTCACAACTTTATTTACATTTCAACTTACATACTAAATTTCACTTTTAATTTTTTGTATAGTCCAATATATATATATATATATATATATATTCGTATGGCATACAGATATATTATGTTCTTTGTTCTGTTTCGGTTGGCGCCTAGACCACATCCCGATTCCCGATTTAAAGAACGGCGGGTAGGGTCATCAATCCTACGCCCAGTCTGTGTGAGTTGCCTCCAGTAGGGTGACGGGCCTCACGTACCGGGAGGGGGAGGAGGGCTAAGGAATCTCCGACATCTTAGCTTTCCTTGATTAACGGTCACCCATCCAAGTGCTAGCCACGCTCGGCGTTGCTTAATATTGATTACCTATTGCAAGCGCCTTAGCCCGCAAGGCTACGCCAGCCCCCTATATATATATGAATGAATTTATTCTAAACTATAACTATAACTCACGAGACTAAAACTCACTAAAGAACTTATGTTATGTTATTAGTCTTTCGATTTAATTTTTTGTTCTCTTATTCTTATTTTATCATAATTTGTTTGACATTTTAACTTACGTACATGATAAATTCATCTTTTTTTTCTTTTGTATTGTCAATTATATGTATATATATATATATATATATATATATATATATATATATATATATATATATATATATATATATATATATGTATATAAATATGTTCTATTATAAATATACTAACACTCGCAACATCACTGATGTAATTTTAAAATTTCTGTAATTTCTTTATCGAAGAACTTCTACTTCTTTAATATCTACTAATAATTCATTTGTTTTATTTTTTTTTGCCTGGGAGCAGCAATTTATATTTTGTAGCCCTGATGAAGACCTATAACGTGTATCGAAACTTCTGTGTGCCTAATAAAATACTATTTTATAGTATTGTATTTGACCTCGCCCCCGATCAACACATCGTATTGTAATCTCGATCAACCATCTCCACACCATTAAAATATTTTTTTATTTATTTTCAAATTGAATACTTAATAGTTGACCGTTGCATTATAAATATAAAGAAGGAGATGGTCCAGGGTGGCGGTCATAAATAGACTAAATAGTGGCAAAACTATTTTATTAAAAGCCAACGTTGCAGGTCTTCTTCAGGGCTAGGGGCTAGAACGGACAAGATACGAAAAGATATAGAGAATTGTAGAAGTTACATCATATTTAGATAAAAAATTATAAACACTGTAAATAAACTTATTAAAATTATAAACAGTAAGTACATTAAAATATTAAGAACAATAAGTTGTATAAACAAAGTATGTATAATGAATAAGTTGTATAAACTCTATTCTTGGCACGGTTCCTAACCATGAACAAAGACTCATTTCCGAATCCATACATTACATGGAACAGAATCCTGTTAATCATAAAGTAGATAAAAACTGCATATCTTTTACATATAGACACATTTTAAATCTTATAAGTGAAAAATAACTTATTTATTACATCTTATTATTTTTTATCTATTTTCAATTTTATTGATTAATTCAATTTAATCGTTCATCATTTTTAAATATTTCCGCATTGTATGATTTCTCTTTTATATTTACATTCTAAATCATCAATGGACGATCATCCATTTTTACTTTGAATTCATTTTACTTTTAACCATTATGTCTCAATATTATCTAATATTTAAAAATGTAATCTTCTTACATAAGCACATCTAAGTATAACTGTAATGATTCATATTTGTTTGCTCTCTATACTTCTGAATTAGTTCTACAATGTATGATTTCTTATTTTTATATTTATAATTAACTTCTATGTACATTTTACTTTTTTCATTGTTTTGTTTTTATTCACATCTTATCCTATCGATAATTTCTTAATTCTATTTTATATGTATATGTATATATTTATAATTTATCATTTCATAGATATAGTATTTTCCCTTGTATCCATCCATATCTTTAAATTTTAGGTACTGTAATTTTACAGGTTTTGTTTTACTTTTACTACTTACCCTTTCAACTTTTCCCAACCAGGTCAGCAAATTTCCCAATACTTACTCTGGTTTTCCAGTTCTAAGTGAAACTCCTTGCTGAACACACCTGTAAGTCTCTATTTTTTATTCTTCTAATTTTATTTACTTATTTTTTTTCTTCTTCTTTTTTTCTTTCTCCACATCCATTTATGTCCATTATTTCTTATTATATCCTTTTACCTTTTCTTTCAATATCTCCTGTAGAACTGTAGGAGTATATTCACAATTGCATATATTATGTTTTTTATTATACTACAACAATTGTTACCATCTATTTACTTCAGTTTAGGATCTTGTTACTTAGCTTACTCTGTTTATACAACTTATTGTTCTTAATATTTTAATGTACTTACTGTTTATTATTTTTATAAGATTATTCATGTTTTTTATAATTTTTTATGTAAATATGATGTAACTTCCGAAGAAGAAGACCTGCAAAGTCGGGTCGAAACGTTGGTTTTTAATAAAATAGCTTTAACACTATTTAGTCTATTTATGACCATCACCCCGGACAATCTCCTTCCTTTATTTATTTTCATTTTCAATTGAAGATTCATGAGACAAGAGATGTTTCTTCTTTGTTGAAAATTATTTGCAATAATACAGTTCTGAACTAAATACCGTCCAACTATTCTTAAACAAATAATTAAGGGAATAAACATTAAATAAATAAAATGAAACCTTGTTTTCAATATGCATTGGAAATAATTAGTTTGGAATTAGAATTAGTTAAGGAATAAACTTTATTGCAAATCAGATATTTCTCAATTCTTGAAAATTTTTCAGCCAACGAATGCCTCAAACTGTTAGAATTATTATGTACTTGTATATACATATACGTTAGCAAATGCAATAAAATAATGCTATAATAAATAGTATTATATATTGAATGTTCCCCTGAATAACTTCTAAAATTATAATTATATTCTTTATTTATTTATTTTTTTTTATGTTGGCTATTATATACATCATTTGGTGTTAGTAGTTGTTAGTGTTGAATGGCAATGAAAGCATAAACAAAGCATAAATAAATAAAGATATAAATATGTATACATTTTTAAATTCCAATTACTTATTATAACCTCGCAATATAATCCAATAATACAACGAATTGAAAGAGAAAAAACAAAATAAAATATTTATATATATTCCCAATAATTAAATAGAATAAATAAACAATTAGATAATTATTTCTAAAACCCAAAACAATATAAAATGTGTATATCTGGAAATTAATTAATTATACAATAATATATCGAATTAGACCTTTTTTCTTTTGTTTCTTTTCCCTCTCTCCTTCTCCTCCTCTCTCTTTCATTCCCAATACTCCATAAATAGAACTACACTAAATAGTTATTCTCAAAGCTATATACATATAAATAATTAAATGGTTATTACTAAAATAATATAATATAGTCCTTACTCTAAATACCTACATATAGTTTAAAAAAAAAAAAAAAAAATAGATGTTATTTAGTTTGTCCGTTCTTTCAATATTTAGAAGATTTTCTAGATATAATTGTTTATTGTTTTGGACAATATAATCTCCTAGGTATTTTTCTCTATCAATACTTAGTCTGGGGCATTGCATTAACAGGTTTTCTATGTTTTCGGTGATATGTTCTTGACACCATCCACATTTTTCCCCCACTTTTATAATCAAAGTGATATTTTTATGAAAAAGTTTCAGCTTTTCCGTATATGAAAATCTCAATTGGCTAAGTAGTTTCATGTACTTGTATATACTTTACCTATAATATAAGATAAACCCAAATAATGCCATTATTTGATTTATTACATTTAATAAATCTACATTCAAGTATTAATTATTAATTTCAGGTTTACTGGAGATTGGGTTCCCTGTAGGCTTCAGTTCTTTTTTGATAGCCTGAAACAAATATTTTCAACACATCATTTTACAGGATAGTATCTAAATATGTTCAATATTATTGAAACGTAATGTATGGTCTAATAATAAACGAGTTTTCAAGTATTTCAAATACGTTTAGAGGAATAAGTACTCGAAGCTACAAGAAATCACTGTCATTTCTGCTCATATCCTTTGCAATGGCATTTTATATAGATATAACTGATTAAGCAGTTATAAAATTGGTCTGTTAATTTATAATAAATATAATAATAAAAACCTTTATTTTTGCAATTGCAATCATAAAGTGTGTATTTAAAACCATAAATTAATGAAAAAACTTTATATGAAAAACATATTGATATTGAGTATCAAGAAAGAACATTTTCAGAAACTTCTCAATCAAGGGGATTCCACGAATAAAATAATGTTTTTTTTTTTAAATAAATGGAAATAAATAATGGTTTTCCATTTACTATTCACAAATTATTTCAATCGTACTTAGTGAAATATACAATCCATTTTTTTCCCATTCTTCCCCAGAGAATGGACAAACAATTTATGCTCATTTATAAAAGGATACAAACTTTTTTTTTTTGTTTTATGAAATTGTAAGTGGAACTGGACTATTGTGCTCATACTTATTAGTCATAATTTCATTTTAATGGATCAATTGGTTCAAGATTTTATCCTACAATATAGGTATGTCTGTATTTTATTTTATTTTTTAAATTTACTTATCTTTAAGTTATTTTATTTTAATTTATTGTATAAACTTTTTGATTATTATTTAATTGTTATTTTCTTAATATACAGTGTGAATATAGTCTTAGCTCGTTATAATTATTGAGTAAATGTTATATTACTTAATAAATAAATAAAAAACTAATACATAAAAAATCATTTCACAGTGATACATTTGTCTATTAGTCAGAATAAATTAATCAAAATTAGTCTTTGGTCGCAAATTTATTGAACGTTTCAAGAAAAACTTCGTCTCCCTCTTCAGCAATATATTATTCTCCCAAGAAATTGAGTAAGTCACAAAATTCAATACAATAACATCGATTCATTTTATGTACCACCGAATCAATCTTATTGTATTGAATTTTGTGACATTCAATTTTTTGTGATAATAATATATTGCTGAAGAGGGTGACGAAGTTTTTCTTGAAACGTTCAATAAATTTGAAATCAAAGACTAATTTTGATTAATTTATTCTGACCAATAGGCAAGTGTACTACTGTGAAGAGAACAAAGGTAAAACCTGCATAATGAAAAAAAAAATTCATACGATTACGGAATGTATAGTATGAGGTTTTGTAACCGTTAATGTTTTGTAACCGTTATTCAGTTCTTACCTCGATGGCGTCCTGAAGATGTCCCTTGATCGCACTAGAGTCCTTCTGGGCCCAGTCTACACTCTGCTTTATATCCTTCGTTAAATTAAGGATAAGTTCTTTGGTGCCCTTTGCGGGATTCTTGACGATGTCTGCTATTCCCTTCTGAGTATCTTTGACGATGTTGTCCAGATCCAGTATCGCGTGGATCTGAGCGAACTTCAAGTCGTAATGCAGCTGTATCTTGAGCAGCTCCAGTGCCGTCGACACCCCGTGCCAATCGGCCGACACAGAACTGACGACAATGAGAACCAAGAGTACCACATGCATCTTTGCCTTGGTGTCTTCTACCACTGTAACTGATTGTAACCTTTGTATTAGCTATATCATTTGTCATTGCGTGGCTAATAATATATGCATCAGCACATTCAAAAACTTGTTTGAACAACTGACTGAGCGAATGGCATATAATTAGTTATGTATATTAACAACCAAATCTTCCATTCATTTGATAGAATGTGACATTATATTTTCCCATGAGTTGTGGTTACAACTATTTTCTCCCATCACAAGAAATTAAATAGTCAGAATCTCAAATTATTTTCAATCAATTTTTTATAGTCCCTGATACAGACACATTTATATCGAATTATTAACATCCGCCTGAAACTTCGAAAATATCTTCATCTCATCGTTCATAATCTACAACTATTTTATTTACGAAAACTCTTGGAATTGGGGTGTTTTCAATATGGAGATCGCTAAACTTTGTATATTTAATTAGGTACTAAGAACTCGTAAATACAAATTTGACTTCCGCTTGGATCGTAAGATAATTTGATCATAAAATTGAGACAAAAGTTGACCTACAAAAATATTAATTCAACTAAAATAGTTCAATATCTTTGAAGACCACAAATTTTATCCATTTTGTGCTTAAAGTATCTTACGATTCAAGTAGAAAGCAATTGGATATTTACGAGTTTTAGTACTAAATTTAATAGACAAAGTTTGTCGATCTATAAAATTGAAAACACCCCAATTCCGAGAATTTTCGTAAATAAATTATTTGTAGGTTACGATAAGATTTATGCATTTTCAGGCGGATGTTAATAATTTGATAAAAAGGGATGTGTACCAAGGATTAGAAGGCAATGGTTCGATTCAAGTTTGGGGATCCTCAGCGGACCTAATATTGAGTAAAGGAATATAAGAAATAATGCATCCAGGACAAAGAAACAAGTCAATAATTAAAAAAGAAAAAATAATTTTAATTAAAAATAAATTAAGTAGTAAGAATGCAAATAATAATAAAATTAATGTAAGAATAAATAGTATCATTTTTTATTCCATTAACTTCTTAGGATGTAGGATTTATATTCGATATTAGGATGAATCTTATAAAGTATAAAAATATTTAGAATACGATAGAATTAATATTATAAAGCAAAGATTGATAACTTAAAAAACTCTGGTGCTCGCAACACACAAGTTTCACTTACTGCATTACTTATATCGATGTGGATAATTTCGATCTGATCCTAAAGACCACTAATAATACACTGCTATACCGAGTTTAATCAAAACCGTTAGAGCCGTTTTTGAGAAAATCGTTAAAATGTGTAACATCTTTGACATAAATTGCCCCTTCCGGTTAATCGATTTCTAGAAAAAAGTTGCTGTAACATGTCGCGCATATACTTATCTTAAATACGTAATATCAGTTTCTTACGACTGTTTGTTTTTGAGCTAGACTGTTAGCATACACATACACCATGTCATGCGACTTTGTTATTTCGAAACAGGAGGCCTCAAAACGTGTATTTCCGTTGAAATCTGAGATTCAGAAATTTCCACGATCGCGATACCCTCCCTTACTATGTATTACATATATATATGGGTAAGAGAAAGTAAAAACAGAGGTTAATGCAATGATTTACAATTATATATGATTATATACCAGCTGGGCCTCGCTGCTACGAAGAAAAATATAGATGAAAAATACATAAATATATAGAGAAAACAAAAAATAAAATATTTTTTCTTCTTTATGTTATAGTCCTCTGGTCCCAGATCGCTACGGTTATCGTGAGTAGGATTTTTCTCCCAAATCTTTTAATACTTTTTTTAGGCGCTGCCCAGTCTCACATTAGAACTTGCTATATCATAGAATTGTACACAATTAATTTGAGATTTTTTGGGATTTTAATATCATTGAAAAGGAGAAGAAAGCTCTATTTGCGCTTGTTAAACACTGGTCTATTTCCGACCGTTAGTCATTCATCGAAGTTATTGTGAAATCTAGGTGAATTTTTCTTTGTCTACTACTACTATCTATTTTGCTTTGTCTTCATTTACCTGGAGACCAATCTGCCCTGGCTCTCTTATTAGAGCCTTAGCGAGTTTCTCAATGTCCTTTTCATTGCTTCCAAGGACAGCTATATCATCTACGTATCCGTCTGGCCAGAGACAGCTACCTGTACACATCGCTACTACTCTTATATTATCAGTTCTGATTTTTTAAAATTTTAATGTTCAGTACAGTTCATTATAGTTGAGTGTATTTTTCTTTTAACAGTATTAGTATTCACTGTGATCAGTGTAATATATTCACTTTTATCTACTTAAAGAAAGTGTCGTGAATCCAATTGAGTTCTAGAAGCTACGGGAGTGTAAACGTCTACTAATCCTTACAGCATTAGACAACACTGTTTACTGCGTTCATCAAGACAACTCTCTCTCGGTATTTATTTACATTTTAATTGTTCTATTCTAATTAAATATGGTGCAGTGTAATATTTGCAATAATACTATTGCACGCGAAGATAAAAACAATCTTTGTTGTGTAAAATGCAAAATTATTTTTCACGGTCGGTGTCTCAATCTAAGTGAAAAAGAAATTGAAGCCTTAAAAGCACACAAAAAAACTTGGGTATGCCCTAATTGTGACCAGACCAAAAAACCTAACACTGAGCCGTCCGCCTCAGAAATACTGGCGGCAGTAAATCGCTTAGACTCGAGTGTCAATGAAGACATAAAAAACATAAAAACAACCCTCGATAAATAAGGAGAGCTCAATTTTGAGCTTAATGAAAAATTATCGAAAATTGAGAAACACCTCGAAAGTCAAGCCAGTAATTTCGAAAAAATTATTCTGGAAAATAAAGCCCTCAAATCTCGAGTGGGTGAATTGGAGGTTCGCCTGAATAACGCAGAGCAGTGCTTGTTATCCAGATCACTGGAGATCCGAGGGATACCGGAGCGAACTGGTGAAACGCCCGCCGCTTTGGTGACCAGCATTGGAGCAAGTTTGGGCATCAGGCTCAGTACAGATGACTTGGACATAGTACATCGCCGCAGAAGTAGAAAAGATGACCCACGACCGCCGCCTGTCATCGCGCGCTTTGTCAAACAGTCAGTCAGGGACGACTTAATAACGAAGAGGAAAGTCAAGAGAGACCTCACTACTCGGGATATCGGCTGGCAGGAGAATGACTGTCACCGGATATATCTGAGTGAGGAAATGACTCCCACGAACAGACACTTATATTGGCTCGCCCGACAGAAGAGAGCTGCGGGGAAAATCAAATATACGTGGTTTGCCGCCGGAAAGGTGCGATGTCGAAAGGAGGACGGGCATAAAGTTATTCTGATTGAACAGGCCTCGGACCTCGATATATTTGCCTGACCACGAAGAATTCGTCTACTCCTCATCCTCATTAAAATAACTTTGAACTCAATTATCTACAAAGGAACATTTTCACTTCTACGCATAGAGATATCTCTTCACACTTACACACTAATTTATATTTTATTGACCATATGTTTTTTATTTCTTTTGGTTCCTGCTTACACTTTCTTTTCTGCTATTTTCATTAATTGTAAACGCCTTTTTGTATTTTCTATTTGTTTTAGAGTTTCTCTACCAAACTCTGACTGTTTCCCTCCCAATTCCTCTCATGTCTAGTACCCTAATCACCTGTCATGTTAACTCTCAATCCCTCCCTGCCCACTATGACGAGTTCCTGCAATATTTCACTCAAAACTTTTATCATATTATCGCAATCTCGGAAACTTGGCTTAAACCTTACATCCCTTCCTCTTCTGTTTCCTTGCCTAATCACACCCTCCTCCGTCATGATCGGGTAAGCCGGAATGGCGGAGGAGTAGCCATGTTTGTCCATAATAGCCTGAAGACTCGAATCCTCGATTCCTCACCACCCTCCGATCATCCTCAGGTTGAATACCTTCTAGTAGAAATCCATTGTAAGGATCTTCCTCTCCTTTACACTGTGGTATATCGTCCTCCCCATGTTCCATTTGATCAGTCCTTCGAATCAACCCTATTCAACTTCGTTCCTCTATATCCCAGAATAATCATCTCCGGTGACCTCAATACCAATTTCCTCTCTAACTCCAATGACAAATCCTATCTAGAAAACCTAATTTTCTCTCTGCACCTCTTCATAGTTCCATTTTCCCCCACCCACCACACCAGCAGGTCAGACACTTGGCTAGACTTCTACATTATAGACTCTGTACAAAATCTCCTCTCCTCTTCTCAATTGCCAGTATCATTCTTATCATCTCACGATCTTATACAAATAACATATAATATCCAAACTCCTTCAATCCAGCCTCGAACTATCACCTTCCGTCACCTAGATTCCCTTACTCGAGAAAAAATATTACCTGACCTAGAAACCCTAGACTGGAATGGAATATATTCTTGCTCTTCCATCGACTCCATGGTTGACATTCTTACCACCAATCTTCTCAATATTCTCAATACCCATGCTCCCCTCAAAACCTCTACCTTTCGTCACCGGCCTGCTCCTTGGATGTGTCAGGAAATCAAAGATCTGCAGAAGAGGCGCGACGCTGCCCGAAGACGTTTTAGACGTACGAGGCTTGCAGATGACTACCAAGCGTTCAGGGTGCTTCGCAACTTGGCACAGACAAGGATCCGGCGTGCGAAAACTTCCTACTTCCATGAAACCCTTTCCTCAGCTCCTGATATCAAATCGAAATGGCTACTGCTTCGTAAACTTTCCATTGGTAATCCTTCCAGATCCCCTACCGCAGCCTATCCTGTATCCTCCGATGATTTAAACTCTTATTTTATATCTGTCGCTAATACCTCTTCTCTACCTTCCTCTTCTGGCTTTGCTCCAGAGATATCCTTTAACGACAATAACTTTTATTTTTCCGACATTTCTCCCACAGACTTGTTAACCGCGTTAATGAAATCCCACACCAATTCCATAGGGCCAGACGGCATTCCTGTCAAATTAATAAAAATATGTCTACCTGAAATCCTCCCAGCTCTCCTTTTTATCTACAATTTCTCCCTTCAGAATTCAGTATTCCCTACCTCTTGGAAAAAAGCCATTGTCCTTCCTTTAAATAAAAAGCCTAATCCATCCTCACCCGAAGATTTCCGTCCAATTTCAATTCTTTCTAACCTCTCAAAGCCTCTTGAAAGACTGGTGCAATCCCAAGTCTCCAAGTTCCTCGAAAATTCCAACCAATTTGATCCTCTCCAATCTGGTTTCCGTCCCGGCTATTCCACACAATCTGCCTTAATTAAAATTACCAACGACATTCAATCTGCAATAGATGATAGAAAATTAACTGTCCTTATTCTTCTAGACTTCTCCAAAGCTTTCGATTCCATCAACCATTCCATCCTCTTCAACAAACTAAAATCATTATCTTTCTCCAATAGTTCCATCTCTTGGTTCCAATCTTTCCTCTCCCAACGCACCCAAGCAGTCTCCATACCCAACCAACCACTATCTGCTTTCCTTTCTTTATCCTCTGGAGTTGCCCAGGGTTCAAGCATATCTCCTCTCCTTTTCAGCTCCTACATTAACGACCTACCTAAATCAATTCTCCATTGTTCCCATCACCTTTATGCAGATGATTCCCAGATCTACCTATCCTTTTCTCCCTCTGAGTTACTGGGGGCATTTGCCAAGATTCAAGAAGATCTTGATCGAATCAATGCCTGGGCAAATGTAAATGGATTAAAGTTAAATGCTGCCAAAACTCAGGCCATCGTCATTGGTTCCAAGCCCCTCATTAGATCCCATACTGACTTTCCCATATTACACCTTAATGACCAGCCAATTTCCTTCTACTCCTCTGTTAAAAATTTAGGATTTTTCATAGATCAAACCCTCTCCTGGACCAACCATATTTCTCACATTTCCCGTCGGACAATCTCTACCCTTAAACTATTTCATCGCTTCCGCCATCTCCTACCTCAACATATCCGTAGACTCCTAATTTCCTCTCTCATCTTCCCCCACTTTGACTACAGCTGTGTGGTGTATGATGGCCTCTCGGTGGAGCTCCGTGATAGACTGAAAAGATTAATGAATAGCTGCGTAAGATTTGTTATTGGTGCCCCGAGGTACTCCCATGTCTCTCACCACTACACTGAGTTAAGGTGGCTCTACCCCTCCTTCCGAAGACAATACTTTCTAGGTACGTTCCTCTACCAAATCATCAACAACCATCGTCCTTCTTACGCCTACAACCTTCTCCAGTTCAAATCCTCAGTCCATTCCCTGTCCACAAGATCTCGACCTTCTGACCTTTACATGCCTTCTCACAGATCTGCCTCATTCCAAAATTCCTTTATTGTTCGCTCTGTCAATTTCTGGAATTCCCTCCCTATCAAAATTCGACATTCCCCCTCCATATCCACATTCAAATCCCTCCTATTCCAATTCCTATCACAAAAACAGTCAGATACTTGCTAACCATTCGAGCGGATTTTAATAGAGAATTTGATATATTTTTATTTTTTAATTCTTTATTTTTTTCGGAAAAGTGTATACTGGTCTATAAATAGCTTTAAGTTTCTTGTCATAGTATTAATGGTTTTGTATATAGTTTAGTTTGTTTTGTATATAGAGTTTTTACCTTATATTTTTTTTACATTATTTCTTTTTTTCGATTTATTTTGTTTTGGCCAGATGTAATATTTTAATTTTGTTCTATTTTGTTATTCTCAAGGGACTGTGTCCCAGAATAAAGTTATTTTCCTATTCTATTCTATTCTATCCAAGGATTTTATGATTAATTCCGTTATGACCCCTCCATTTTCACGTGATGTTCTTATAACCTTTTCCAGGGCTAAGTTGAACAACATCGGTGATAATCCTAGTCGCAAACCGAACTTTGAAGGCCTCAGATACTTCTTCCATTAGGACTCGATATTTGTTGTTTCGAGTGTTTTTTTTTGGATGTTTTTTTATTATTATTAAAACACTTTATTCAGAAATATTACAATTTGTCACAGTTAAGGACACTTATAATAGAGTTCAGAGATTGCATTCATACCGTATATACAAAAATATAAATAAATAAAGTAATAACAAAAGAATAAGAAGAAAGAACAAAAGAGTAAAGAAAAAAAATAATATATATACACATAAGTAAATAAAAATAGAAATAAAAGTAAAACAAACACCTTATATAAAACATACATTATTTACAATTTGCCAGGTGATCTCCGAACCAATCCTGTCCCCTCCACATGTGGAGGGAAAAGGGAGGCCTAGGAGATCCCTACGCTTCTCCCTCAGCCACTTCACTGGTATTTTAAACCAGCGGAGGATGAGTAAGAGCGCTACAGCCACAGACACTCATGACTTGAGTGGAGAATCTGGCCATTGCTAGAACTCCAAAATATCCATATTTACAAAAGGTCTCGTGGCCACTGCCGCTTCAACCTACGAAGGGGATTGTAGGGATGGGTGGTGCTTGATAGGGATTGTACAACGGGATTTGGGTGATGAGAAAGGTTCTGGTGAAATTTGGAAAATTTGGCTGGGATAAGATCAAGAATAAATGGGATATTAAGGTCATGATGTAGGGTTTTATTGGTTACATAGAAGGGAGCATTGACTATTGTACGGAGGACTTTAGACTGAAAGGATTGAATGCGTTTGATGTTAGAAAATTTGGCTGTTTCCCATAGTTCTAGTCCGTAAGTCCAGATGGGTTTCAGTATTGTCTTGTAGATCAGTAATTTGTTTTCACCAGAAAGTTTAGATTTTCTATTCAGTAGTCTATATAGCTGGCCATATCGTCTGTTAAGTTCCTGTCTTTTAAGTCGAGTATGTGGATTCCATGTCGTCTGTCTAAGAGAAAGCCAAGATACCGGACTGTATCTGAGAAAGGAAGCTGAATGGAGTTAAAATAAACTGGTGGGCAGGTATTACGCCGAAGGGTGAAGGTAATGTGTTTACATTTAGATTCGTTTACCTTAATGCGCCATTTCTTACACCAGTGTTCAATCAGGAAGAGGTGCCTTTGTAAGTTTGCGGACGCTGTTTCAGGATCTGAGTTGGAAGAAAGGATAGCAGTGTCATCAGCGAAAGTTGCCAGGAGGGTATCGGGATGGACAGGAATATCAGCGGTAAAGAGAATGTAAAGGATGGGGCCCAAGACGCTGCCTTGAGGAACGCCAGCCTCAATTGAGTAACAGTCGGAGAATTCGGTGCCACAGCGAACTCGGAAGGAGCGGTAGGAAAGATAGGATCGGAGTACTAGGTATAAGGACTGTGGTAGATGGATTTTAAGCTTGAAGAGTAATCCGGCGTGCCATACCCGGTCAAAAGCTTGCGCTATGTCCAGAAATGCACCCGAGCAATACTGCTTGCTTTCTAGGGTTGAGGATATATGGTCAACAACTCGGAGTCCTTGCTGGACAGTGGAATGTTGGGAACGAAATCCGAATTGATGAGTAGGAAGGTTATAGGATTCAATTATAGGTAGGATTCGTTTCAGTAGGATCTTTTCAAAAATTTTTGAGAGGATTGGGAGTAGGCTAATTGGTCTATAGGATGCTGTATTGTTGGAAGGTTTGCCTGGTTTCAAGAAGAGGACGATGGTGGAATGTTTCCATAAAAGAGGGAAGTGGGTAGTTCGTAGGATGCAATTGTATATATATGTAAGAAATGTGATGGCTTTAGATGGAAGTTGTCGAAGGATCTGTGGGGTTAGAAGGTCATATCCAGGAGATTTGCGAGGTGTGATTTTCCGTAAAAGGTATTTGACCTCAGAGGGATTAACAGCTTTAGGTGGTAAGGAGAGTGGGATAGGTATTGAGAGGGATTCTTCTACTTTTACTGTGTGGCTGGGATGGGATTCTGGATGAGGAGCGAAAGTATAGGAAAGGTGTTTGGCAAATTCCTCGGCTTTATCTTCATCAGATGCTGCCCAGGAGCCATCATCTCGTCGAAGAGGGTGGGAAATATGATGGGATTTGAGGATTTTTCTGGTGATATTCCAAAGGGAATTATCATGAGCAGAGAGTGTGGTGAGGTAGGAATTGAATGATTGGGATCTGAAGGTGGCTAATTCTTTTTTTAATTTTTTACAGTGATAATTGTAGGAGTGGCGGTCGGCTGGATGTCTGGTACGTTGCCATAATAATCTGGCACGGCGTTTTATGTGGATTAGGTCAAGGAGGTGTTGAGGTAAATTATGTTTCTTAAGGATTTTTGAGGAGTGATCAGGGGAGGAAGCAGTCCAGACTGCTTCTTGAATTTTGGTAGTGAAGGAATGTACTGCATTGTCCAGGTCTTCAGAGGTTTTCAGGGTTACTCTGAGGTCAATTTTATCGGAGAGGATTTGATGAAAGAGTTTCCAGTTAACTGGGCCTCTGATGAAGGACGGAGGAGAGGGTTTAGGAATAGGAGCTAGTGATACTTGGAGTATTAATGGGCTGTGGTCTGAGGAAAGCTCGTCAAGACGGGCAACGGAATGGTTGAGAGCACCTAAACCATTATGGATAAAGAAATCGAGGATATCGGGATTACGGTTAGGATCAGTGGGCCAGTAGGTAGGTGAGTTGGGTGGAAGAAGGGTAAAATTTTGGGAATTGAGTACAGACAGCAATGTTCGACCACGAGAATTCGTGGTTCTTGAACCCCATTGTTGATGTTTGGCGTTTAAGTCTGCACCCAAGATGAAATGATGTCCTAAGGAAATGAGGAAGGAACTAAATTGGATATTGGAGATGGATTGGTTTGGAGGGCAATACGTTTTTTGGATGAAGATCTGATCTAGCGTGCTCTTCATTTTTTTAATCCAGATTATCAGTCGCCTATTATATTTTCGGAATACAGATATATCCGGTTTAGTAATATATTGGTCATTATCTTGTAAGCAACCGGAAGGAGTGCCTAACATTTGAAAAATAATTTAACCAAGTTAAATGTCTACCAATATTGTTCTTTGTTTAATTAATATGGTAATAAATTCAAATTTGCAAGTGCAAATAATTATTATTCGGATCGTTAGTTCTATTGTTTTTTAATTACCAAACACTTGTGCAAACTCTCCAACGTTTCGTTTGATTGATATTAATTTTATTCATTGGTTGATAATATTAAAAATATTTAATTATTATTGATAAAAAATACTTTACATATTATCAATATTTTTTTTTTGCGATATAGGCCAGTAAAGGATCTCGTATATCATTATTGCTTAGCTTTCCTTTTAGCCCAAACTTTTTTCACTGATTTCCTACTGGTGTTCTCCTATCCATTTCCTTTTCCCCTCTTTTCTGTTCCAAAGATCTTCATCACATTCTCCTTCATTCTGTTCCCTTGAATTTATCCCTATCGAAGTATTTGTCTTCTTTTACCTCAAGACTTACTATTCCTTCCTTAATCTGTTCAGAGTATCTTTTGATGATCTTCATACTCATTACTATGTCAAATATCGGTTTGTTTATCTTATCTCTACTCATTCTTTTCATGTTTGGTTGTAATTTGTTTATGGAGGATGGTATCATTTGGTGCTACTTATAGAACCGTAAATTCCTAATAATCTTCTTCTGAATTGACGGAGTCCTGCTGAGGTTATCAGAATATTTGTGGTTGCTGACAAGTTTCCAATAGGTCAAAAAGTAAATTATTACCAAAGTAATATATTACTTGAAGAAATTTTTACTTTTTATTTCTATAAACAATGCAGAGATTTAAAGGACACTAAAAACTAAGGTGACAGACTCAATGAGTTTGTTACTAGCCATTAAAAATACCACACCCAGAACTATCAAAAGAAATAAAAAACAGTGGAATCAATTAATGAAATACCTCTAGAGGACTACATAAAAAAAATTAAGGATAATGTGTGGTACGTATGGAGAATTAAAAGTGGAACGAAAAGAATAAAAATTAAAGGAAATCAAAACTCAGTAATTGAAATAGGAAACCTCTCGTCGATCCTCCAGAAAAGAAGAGACAGCCCTCTGCAAATTACGAATTGGACATTGCGAGTTCTCGCACTCCTACCGACTGAGAGGACTTAATCCTCCGACCTGCGAGAGCTGCAATGTCCAAAGGAGAGTAAAACATATTATACAAGACTGCCCTATATTTGAAACTGTAAGGAGAAAATTGGACATCGCACAAAGCCTAAAAGAAAATATAAAAGACAGCGAAAGAGCAGTTAAAAAATGTTTAAGATTCTTAAAAGCGGCGAAATTCTACTACAAAGTTTGATTTGAAGGTGTTGTCAATGACCCTACAGGGTAGAGGCAATAAATAAGTAAATAAATAAAAACTAATATAATTTTCTTTTTTGTTATAAACATTTAGTAGCCTACTATACTGGGAGCACCTTTTGGTTTTTTTAAAATGATGATAGATTATGACTCATTTTATACCAAAGTAAATATTTTTTCTTATTGTTATTAAATACAAAGAAATATATTGATACACAACAACCTAAAAATAAACGCAAAAATAAATAACATAAATTGTGTTCAAAATCAAATCATTTTTTAATTTTTATTTTGGTTCTTAAGACTAATTGAAGCAAATGCGTGACATGTGTCTAAAAAAAATTATTGAGAAATCGGCGACTCTCTGACTGCAAAAACCCCAATTGTAAGTTCAAGGAATGCTCAGTAGAATAAAAACTGAAAAACCACTTTCTTTCCATTGATGTAAATTCCAAAACATTCCGTTTACAGAACCATTTGTAATTTTTCATACCACCGCTAATCCAGAACAATATCTCAAATTTCATATTAAGAGTTTCAAGTACTGAAGAAGTAAGGTTTTATGTCGTGAGGAAATCCTTTTATACGAAGGAGCAGAACAATGTGTTGTAATCAGGTCATCACGAACACTTTTCACTACTTCCTTCTAAGATGCCTGTCGTTGAAAGAATATCGACGGCCATATCTGCAAAACTATATTTCAACCTCCTCCTAAATCTTCAATATCCTCCACTAAAAGCTTTAATAATGCTTATCATTCCATAATTTCAGCTTTGGATATTGAATAATTTGAAGATCTTTAAGCTGTCTAGGTGTGTATTTCTGGTACACATGTTTTATTGCTCTGTGTAGTGTTTATTCACATACAAATGGCTTCTTAAGTTTTTGTCAATTACATTGAATTATCTAAAAAAATATATATATATATTTTTTTTTTTGGTTTATTGAGAAATATTATATTTTGTCTCAATAAAGGACATATATAACAGAGATCAGATAGCACATTCACCCTATATTTACAGAAACCTAATAAAGTAATAAACTTTAGGTAATAAATAAATAAAGTAATAGCAATGTAATACAAAGAAATAAGAAAAAAATGAAACAGCATAATAGCATAAGAGAGAATAATTTGTTTAAATTAAAAAAAAATATTAAAACTAATAACAGAATCAACTTAAAAAGTAAAATAAACATTTTTTTGAATGATAAATTAATTAGGATATAAATACAAGATTTCATCCCAACGAGATCTATTATGCCTACAACGCAATGAAAATAAATTTTCAACCGGCCTGTTAATGATTTACATTATTTTTGGCACATTAGTTATACCAACTGAATGCATTATTAATTTTTTTTTTCAGAGCTAACATATAATAATATGGCTAGTAATAGACTTGGCTCGGATATGAATTCTCAGATGTTAATTGTTTTGCAATTAATGGAGCAGCTATGAATCAATTGGGTCTTGAATCAGTACGTTGATTATCTGAAACAACAAAGGGGTCATTTAGGATATAAGGAAAGCTTATAAGATGAGAAACTTCTAAGATAAATGAGATAAAACAAAACCAACGAAAACAGATTTTTTAAAAATAATGTTTACAATTGCAAAAGAATACATAAGATACTAAACATTTTGTAAATTGTTAATGTTTCATTATTCAAGGCAAAAAAATTATTTTGTCTGCTACTGTACTGTATTCGCTAATGTTACTATTAAATTTAAACAACCTTGTTGTCTAAACATTATTTAACGGAGAAATTCTATGAGGAAAATTCCTAGGATATCTAAAAAAATTCATACAATAAGTTTATATTATGAATTAAAATATTCAACTCGGATAACACAGCAGAAATGGGCTCTATCTAAGAGTGAAATCTAATTTGAGCCATTTGAAATAATGTAAAACATCTTATTTTACATTGAACATGATGTAATATGTATGTGCAGTATCTATGCATCTTCTATGCATACGAGATCGTGATGTCATGATGAAGGTTTGCGAATTATTAGTAGTAACCAATAGCTGTAACGGACATAGTGTGTAACGAATATTCAAAACGCTTATAATATTTACAAATGATTTTGCCCACTTCAAGAAAATGTTTTAACAGTTTCATGGCCTTCACACGAATCAAAAACCAACCAAGAGATACTTACTTCAAAAGCTTCGACGACCGCTTTCATGACTTTGTCATTAAATTGATTTACGTGGCTGACATATAGATTGAAGTCTTGGCTAGCGTACTCCTCGATGACCTTTTGGGAACTAGCTGGGTCTAGAAGAACTGCCCAAACGTCTGCCATTCCGTGGTAAAGGATCTGCTTCAGAAGTTGGCCTCTGTTAGAAATGGCTTCCGTTGTTGCTTCAATTAGTTGTTGCATAAGATTCTTCAAGGTTTCCATCAATTCGGCGTCGAATTGATCCAATTCCTAAATAGAGTAATTCTTAGGAAATTATCATAGTATACTTAAAATTATTTTCCAACAATAAAAAATACTATAAATTTCGCATAGGATAGTAAATTTTTATTAAGCATAATATAAATTGTATTTCTTTTTTCTTTTGATCCACTCTATTCTAGTCGTTTAGGCTATGCGGGTTCCCAGACCAGAGGGTGAGAGCGGAGAATAAATGCCAGAGTTAAAAGCTCGCTGGCACCGGGACGCGAACTCTTTATGATTTTTATGAATAAACTTTGGTTTATTTGATTGCTGGGAACGCTAGTTGTCCCGCTCGGCCGACCTGCCCCTCTCAATTATAATTGTAATAAATGATCTTTATACCTGAAAATTGTGCCAAGTTAATAATTAATCGGGAGTCTAAGTACAATCTCACTTCCCTGTCCCTCGGGAAACAATTGAATTATCTTAAGATAATCTGAGTAGCATTCTCAGAGGCCTTGAGGTAGATCCACTACCAGACTTGAGTGATACCGTCCAATCAGAATAGGGCCATAGGACCGCGCATTGCACGGCAACCTGATAAAGCTTTATGTAGAAAAATAATTACGAGTTCAAATCCCGGTGTCCAGTAATTTCTGTAGTCTAAAAGGCAAGGTAATGAAGAAAAAAAATAAGAATTGAAAACCAATTATTAAAGAATCCAAAACGAAGAAATACCGGACTGATCTTCTGAAAACGACCCTTGGTATAAAAAAAACGCGACGTAAGGCGATGTACGAAACTGGAATAGTGCAATAGGCTGTTAGCAGAGAATGATCAGATGCAGACTACAATCGTTGGGAATAACTGAAACCAGATGGACAGCGCTATTTACAGTAAACTTTCTCAAATTTTGCCAATATCGGTAAAAATTAGGGTTCATTGGCCGTAGTTATCGACCATATCACTTAATCAAATTATTAAGTTTAGGTACTCGTTCAACGCACAATTTTAAGTTTTTTAGTTTCTTAAAGAATACGTTATTCGCTTTGATAGATCAGATAAATCTGGAATTTTCGGCTCTAAATTTAGTCTATTGGTGACCCGTGTTAGCAATTTAGTTGTTTACATGTCTAAACCTTTATACAGGATATCTCGTAAGTAGAGGGAAATATTTAAAGGAGTGATAGCAAAACTCAATAATTATGAAAAAGTTTATATAAACAATGGTTCGATTTTAGAAGGAAAGTAGGGAATTAATGTTTTGTGATTTTTTATGTGTCATGATATTTTTTTTCAATAGGAAGTGATAAAAACAATTATTTAATTTAAGTAATTAATGTTAGCTTCACCGAAAACTATTCAAAATTTACTCTAAATAAAATAAAATTTGCTTTTGTTAAAACCATTTAAAGAAGACTTTTGAGCCGCTAAACTCAGCTAAGGAGGGGGGGAATGGGTAGTGGTGGTGGAACGGGAACGGGTGGTGGAAGCACGTGGTACAGAGAAAATTCATGCATCCGCACTGAACCTAACTCCTACTCCATATGATCAGTACCTCCAATATTTCACAGTCATAATATTATTTACAATTACTTATATTAATTTTAATTATAAAATGGAATTCAATGAAATTGATACTAAATAATATCATTAATGTTTTCCAAATTTTCTCCAAGTTTGGGTCAAATCTAATGCGCCTTTTTCAAACTATAGGCATTGATTTGATAACAACACATTGCCTGATCTAAATACGGAAGTATATTTTTCTAGAGTAGTATATAGAATTTGATAAAACTGATGACTATTTTATTTTACGTTTACCAATCCCTAAATTCCCTCCAAATTTGAATCAAATCGAACTTGCGGTTTTAGAGATATAGACTTATCAAGGAAAACACGTTTGCGTATATATAAGAGAAAGCAACGAACAGAATTCAATAAAATTGACCATACATCATTTTTTCATAAATACCTACCTTTTATCTAACTTTGAGCCAAATCGAACAAGCAGTTTCTGAAATATTGGCATACCTACAAAAACTTGTTTGCGCTAGCGTAAGCGGAAGTGCTGGTTAGAATTTAATAAAATTGATATGGGGCCATCTAGACACCAACCCACACAATTCCATAAAATTTCATGAAAATCGGATAAACAGTAGTAGGTTATATGCCCGTTACATCGATTTGACTACAAACAGACAGACACCGAACCAAATTTGATCCTTGATGTCTGAAATGCGAGTAAACAATTTCGATTATGAGCACACAATTCTTTTTAACCTCTCGTACGAATACAATGCGTCCCCACCTTCGGTTGTGAGGAAGCAAAATAGTGGATACATTATATCATAAGTAGATAATATAATGAAAAATGGTATAGATTAATATGAAAATTGAAATATCTAAAATTTTAGGGATTATTCTTGCCACAAAGGATTTAAAGAATTTAACATAGTTGATCCATTCACTTACCTCGATGACTGTCATGATGAATTCATTCACTTTTGTGATGTCAGAGATAGTTGAGAAGATTACGTCTCCGGCATCCTTGGTGAGGTCCTTGACAAGGCCTGCCGAACCTGTCAGTGGGTTCTGGAGAAAGGCAGGGACATTTTCCTTGAGGTGAGCAAAAGTCTGTTTGTTCAACTGCTTGGCGTGTGCCTGGATGTCTTCTATTTTATGATCGAGCTGGGTCCTTAGGTCTTCGATGATGTACTTAAGAGAAGGAGACGTAGCGGTACAGCCGACGATGAGGAGAGACGCAAGAAATACCTCCATGGATGGAATCGCTTCGGTAAGTAATGAGTTCTGCTTCAGCCGCCGTTTTTATAAACCAAACTATCTTTGACTCCTTTCATAACCTTGAATATCATGACGTAATAATTTATGTTTATTATTGACAACCCGATGACTAAAAAATAATTCACTTTAAGTACCACTGTTTGGTATGGTAGACATGTTTTGTTTCTCAGTAACTGTTTACCCTAATTTGTAACGCACATCATAAAACTTTTGTTTTATGTTTCTACTTTTCTACGACTCAGTAGAAGAGTGGAGGTATAGAATGTTGCATACAAATTATGTTTTTTTTTCTATATAAATAAATGTTTATGAATATCGGCAATGACGCAGTTTTTTAGTACTGAAAAGTTCAAAAAAAGAAACTTTACTCAAATCTAATCGATTCGATTCGGGTTTTCAAAATAAAAATTCAATTACACCTCACTAGGTAAATTATAGAGGAATTGGGCAACGATTTGCGCAGCCAATCAGAACCAGCTTTTATTATTAATCACTAAGTGACCAGCTTAGGCGCAGACTACGGGGAGGAAGCGAGGGGGGCCTCCCCAATAAAACTGTAGTAGGGACAAGGCTATCGTTTCGTCCACTCCTCAATAATTTGTAGTAAAAAAAAAAAAATTGAAGTTGATAATAAAGATACATGAATGAATAAAATATGTAAATTGAAATAGATTAAGAATATTCGACTTGCTGGCTAGCCTATGGTCTTCACAGGTACGTAACTATCTTATCACGACCTAAATATTCCTATTATTTATATTTTCATTTATAGACTAACAGATTTAATAGGATTTTATAATTCATTCACCTGTCATGAGTACACATCCATTTCGACGTGATTTTATTCAATAAATTTGGAAATAATATATTTAATAAGTATAAGTATAAATATATTATATAGAGAATATTTATGTAGATATTTTTACATTGCTAGTTAGACTGTGAAAATACAGGGATTTTATTTTAAGGTTGTGCATACCAAGAAATCAAAGATATTTTTTTTAATATTATTCATTTTTAGCTGGAAAAGTTATAGAAATGTAGCTATGTTATGAAGGCCGTCTCCCTTTCCTCCATGTTGAGTGGATACAAATTGTAATAAATCCAATTGTTTTGTTTAGATATTTTTAACTATTTCTATAGGCACATAAAAAGATAATATCAATATGTTCCACTAAATGTATAAATTTATTGTTAAATATTCAATCTTATATTTGCTCGTTTCACAATAGTTATGGTGATTTATTTTTATTTATTGCTTCCTCACTACCGTAGGTAGTGAAGCATTGTGTTCATGTGAAAATTAAAAAAAAAATTGTAATCAGAATCGAAAATTTTCACTCGCTTCAGGCGTCAAGGATCAAATTTGGTTAGGCGTCTGCCTGTCTGTCGGTAGCCAAATCGATGTGACGGGCATATCACCTACTATCTTTCATCCGATTATCATGACATTTTTAGGGATTATGCGTGTTGGTGCCTAGATGGTACCATATAAACTTTATCAAATTCCAACCAGCACTTCTGCTTGCTGAAATGCAGAAATGAAAATGCATTTTCATAGATATATATACCAATATTTCAGAAACGGCTCGTTCGATTTAGCGAAGTTGAAAGAATTGTGGATTTCGATAAAATAATGATTTTGTAACGATTTTATTGAATTACGTCCTCTACTTTCTTTTATATATGAGCACACATGTTTTCCTTTATATGTCTATATCTCTAAAACCCATTGTTTGACTTTGCTCTAATTTCGAGACTAGTTCAGAAATTGTCTAGCACGAATTTCATTTAATTCTATTTAATAATTAAATTAATATAAATGATAAATAAATGGCTGTAAAATAAGGAAGACGTTCTTGCGCACGCAGTCTTAGTCTTGGTGTTGGTCTTGCGCAAGAGTCTCGCAGTTACCTATTAGCTTATTACTGTATTTTTTCTTTTTTTTTGATAGGGGAAAGCTAAGTCCAAATGAAAATTGGGAGAGTCAAACACAAAAGTATATTGGGTTGGCAATTTACAAAAATGGAACTCTTCCACATTTTAGTATTCGCTGATTTAAAAAAAAAAATGGTGGATATCAAACTAGTGAATGTTAACGGATTTCTGGATTTTATTCTCATTCAAAAAGTTATAGATTTTGAAATATAGATATTGTCTGCGCCTATGGTGACCAGTGACGTCATCGTGGAAAGAAGTTTTAATGGCTGCCTATCAGGACCTCATCCTTATCTTAACCACTTAGCCACTCCGCTTTTTAGTCACGTGACCACTAAAACTCCCTTATACTCTATTCCTACTCTAGCCAACGGCGTGCGGCCATCACTCAATGATGAGTCACGTGAACATACGACCACAACCCTTTTTAACATGTGACCCTCACATTCCCCCCAAGAGGCTGAGTGGGCCCAACCACCATTTTGTTTTTCATAGACTCGTGCCTTTGGTTTAAGTCACAGGATCAGACGCTTGACCATCGCCATCTTATTTTTCTGCAACGAGGTTTGTTCCTTGTATGATGTCACGAAGCCACATAATATCACACCAGAATATATAATTGTATAATAATATAAAAATACCACAAACACAAACATACAATAGAACCCAAAATTGTGTTTTTGTGTTGTTTTGTATTATATTTTCGTATTTTGCCTTGTTGTATTTATGTTGTAGGTTGTTTTGTAATGTGTTTTTGCGTTGCATTTATTTTTGTGTTTTATTGTATTCATGTGCTTTATTGAATTTTGTTTTTATTGTATCGCCCTTGTATTAGTCCGTGGTACAGACCCCTTTTTATAAAATTCTTAACATCCGGCTTAAACTTCGTAAATAGCTTCATCTCATCGTAACCTAAAAATATTTTATTTACGAATATTCTGAGAATTGGGACCTTTTCAAACTGAAGATCGGCAAACTTGTTGTATTCAATTAGGTATTTAAAAATCTTAAATTGTCAAAATAACGACATTGTATGGGCCAAACGTTCCACAATTTTCGTAGACCAGCTTTTTAATAGATTTTATCATCACATTATCTTACGATCCAAGTGGATAGTAAATGGGTATTAACGAATTTTAGTAATTAATTAAATAGACAAATTTTAGCGACCTCAAGATTGAAAACGGACCAATTCCAAGTATTTTTGAAAATAAAATATCTGTAGGTTATGATGAGATAATACAATTTAAGTAAATTAATAAGTTGATAAAAAGGGGTCTGAACCACAAAGTATATCGTATGACGCAGTTTTGTGTCGTGTTGGGTCTAGTTGTGTCTATCTCGGTCTTAAACAGACTATCCAATTTCTTACTGATGATTGTTACATGTGGATGTATAATGAATTTTTTTTATAAACATAATTGAATATTATCAATCCAGTAATTTAAAATAATCATCAATACATTTTAAAGCCATCAGGGATTTTATCTTTATTTTTTATCACCCGTTATATCATGGGTCGGAGGTTTAACTGTACGGACCGTCCCGAGGCGGCCATTAAATTAATATCGCATGTGGCCACATGACCGCTTTATCAAGTAGGTCATTTATATATTGTTTCCGTGTTGTTGAAGCACGAAACTGACTGTTTTGCATGTTTCAACACTTTGAAATGTATGTATTCCATTTTTTTTTTTATTGTATCAGATAGATTTTTTTGGTCTCTCATCGATGTTTCTCAACCTAGTGCTGGAGAAGATGATAGGAAAAAATCTAATAAAGATGTGCACGTCGGAATAAATCATAAAATCCGTGAATGTACAAAGGGAATTGGGGGGGGAGGGAGAGGGGACTCGCTACGGTTAAAGGCACTAATAGTCTGACATTTCTGCTGACATGTTGAAGAAATTTCTTTCAAATTTTACGTGCAAAAACTTAAATATTGATGTTATTATATTTTTCATGAATTCATCATAAAGAACTATTTCTCATTTTACCAAAATATATTTCAAATCCATGACATGTTTATCTAAATTTTAAATAATTTTATAATTGAATAGTTTTGTTATACCAATAGCTGACACAGACTGATATTAAATGTTACTACAGCTGACAGAGATGATAAAAATGCTGTAATTAAGGAAAATTTTATATTCTTCAATTTTAAGATTAACAATAATTACTTTTAACTTATTATAAAACTAACTTCTTGCGTTTCCATATATTGCGTTTAATCCAAATCATTAGCAATTTTTTTAACGAGACAACAGTGAAAGCTCCCATCTTTAAGACCCGTTTTATTGAGTCTATCCCTTTGAATTTATGAGAGTCAATTACTGGTAAAAGTCTTCATTTTAGTATCCATTCCCAGTAGCTGACGCCCATTAAATATCCAATTCCTTCATCAAGATAAGTTGAAAACAGATAAAATATAATTTAGATACACACCAAAAAACAATCAAACATAATTTTTGGAATAAATCAGAGTAGCTAAAGAGAAAAAGGCAAACCTAAGGTAGGTGCTCTGGCTGACAGATGGTTGTTCCTCAGACATTAAGTGGACCAGTGAAGGACTCTTCTAATTTGCCTCTCATTATTTCGGTTGCATTTTTCCCGCAAGACTACTTTAGTTTATTAGCAGACAAATATACAAAGAGAAAATATAGAAACCAAAACTATATGAAATAGTCAGCTATTGGTGATTTTCCCCCACACTCTTACAAGAAATGTAGAGAAAATGGGTCTAAAAATTATTAAAATAAAAAAAAATACACAGTAAGACGAACATTACAATTTAGCAATAGCATCTGCATAGAAGGAATATCGATCCCGAGAATCGAAAAATCCAAATACCTTGGCTCCCAACAACTAGCATATAAATACTAGCGACTAATATAATACAAATAACATACTAGCAACAGCAGTAAAAATATATTAGCGTACAACATTCACAAAACGAGTTTTCTTCTCTCATTCAAAGGTATTGAGATTTCGAAAAATCTCAAATTAAAAGTGGACAATACTATGGGAAAGCCAGTTCTAGTTTGCTGCCAGTTTTTCTTTTCTTTTTTTTTTAAGTAAGAAAATAAAGAGGTGTATTTGTGAAGATTTTTTTAAAGTTCCATTTTAACAATTTTTGTGAAATATTTTGGAAAAAAGTTCTTAAAATAAAAGTTCTTTTATTTTTATTAAATACATTTTTTTTATTAAAGTTCCAGATTTATGATAATAGTTTTACATTTAATTAAGTCTTAAAAAAGTTCCATTAAATGATAAATAAACAGTTATTGGACTTGGATGAGAGTTATTATCTGCCAAAAATTAATTTCACATGACTTTTAAGTATCGTTTGTTTAAGTAGCTAAGAATAAAAATCATTTTTAAATATACTTTTTAGCGAAATCAACAGAACTTTTAAAAAATACAAACTCTGTAAAACCATTAGTGAAAAAGCCGCAAGGGAAAAAGTTTTAGTTCCAAAAGAACTGAAAAACTATCGACAGTAAAATTTCTACAGATACCGACACTTTTTAAGAATAATTTTTTTTTTTACCGTTTCAAGTCCTGGTTTTAAAATATATGAGGAAAATCCGCGACACAATTACTGAAGAGATCTGGGATAAGAGTACTAACTCATGAAGGAGAAAGAGCAATAAAGAACTACTTACGGAAGCAGTTCAATCAATATTTCATGATATACAGGCATGGAGGTTAAGATGGGCGGGGCAAGTAGCTCGAATCAATTCATCAGAAAATCTCTACATAGTAATGAATGCCTCAATAGTTGGCAAAAGATCACTTGGAAGCTTAAAAACATGGATAGATCGAACTAAGACGCTGTTAGAGCTGCGTGCGAATAACTGGAAAGAAATAGCCCATGATAGCCAGAGGTTGAGTTGGCTGGTTCAGGCCGCCAAAGATCTACAAGGATTGTAATATTTTAGATAGAGCTTATTTTAAAGAAGAACTCAATGTATTTTTTATTTTTATTTTTTTCTCAAAGGTGTATAATTTTGATTTTCCCTACTGTCCATAGTTTTAATTGTCCTGTCATAGTCTTAAGTGTTTGGTATATAGATTCATTTTTTTTTTTTTTTTTTTTTTGTATATAGCTTGTTTTAATAATTTTTCGGTACTTTCTCTTTTTTTATTATTGTTCTATTTAGGCCAGATGTAGTCTTTTAATTCTGTACTATTTTGTTATTCTAAAGAGACTTTGTCCCAGAATGAAGTTATTTTCTATTCTACTATAATGCCAACAGAAAATTCTACTTCAAATTCAAATATTGAAAATATTTTGTAATTCCTTCCGACTGGTCAGATCGAAGTTAGTTGGTTGTTGTATAGTCAAGGAAAAGGTAATAAAATTGTAGGTCATCAAAGACGTTTATTAAAATAATATATTATTATATCTGTTGGTTGTGAATAATAGTAATAAAATAAAATTAAAAAGATGTAAAATACATGTTGAGATTAAAGTTGTTTAGGGTAATTAAAGTTTAGTTATTTAAAGTTAACACGTTAATTTAAAAAAATAAATAAATAAAATAAAAAACGTAAAAGGAAAAAATAAGATGTGGGGAGTGCTACGTGAGAGGTTCAGAGATTTTTAAAGATTCATTCTTTAGAGAGAAAACATATGATTTTGCTCAAGATTTTTTTATCATTTCCCGAAGCAGCCGATGTATTTGCTAGTATCCCTCTTTTGTTTAATTATCTGATGTAAAATGTACAACTCTCGAAGATATAAACCACTGCCTTCTCTCTTTACTTTTCTGACAAATAAGCTGGTTTTATTTTGTAATTACACTCGAGAATAAGAATAAGAATAAGCCTCTTACGACCTATTCTTAGTCGCTTAAGGACAACTTCCTCTCTGGTTTTACTGCGACTGGAACTGCTCCATGGCTTAACTTCCATTTTTATCACTTTTAATTTAGTTGGAGTGCTGTTGTCCCATAGTGTCTGCCAATCTCGGATCGAAGTTTTTCAACGCTTAAAATCTTGACTACTCAACATGGACAATTTATAAAAAACAAATGTATTTTTTATGCCTAAAAACGGAAACTAAGTTTTCATGGCGAATAGATCCGTTACCTAGGACTCCACCTGGCCAAACGACTCACATGGAGAAACCACTCGATGTTTTCGACTACTCCAACACTTAATAAACAAACGCTCTAAGCTTTCAATCAATTACAAACAACTCATATATTTATATATGCCAATAATAAGACTTATTTGGACTTAAGGAATTGACTGCACTAAACCATCGAACTCCTCTCGTATTCAATCCTTACAATCCAAAATCCTTCGTAAAATCCTCAACGATCCTTGCTTTGTTACAAATAAAATAATCCGTAAAGACCTTATTGTTCAATATGTTTCCAATTTGGCTCAATCCAGATACTTATCCTTCCATAACAAACTGCAGAACTATTCCAATCCTTTCATTTCAAACCTTGCTCCCTCCTCGATCCCTGAGGCGTCTGAAAAGAAGGTGGCCTCGTGATCTTCTTGTGTAAATTAATTATTTGAGTGCTATCAGTGGATAGTTTCTCAACAAGCGATTTCATGTTATTATATTCCTGAGTGCACATTTACTAGTTTTATTTTTTTTATAATTCAGTTGTAAATATCGAATTGTCAATGAATAAAAAAAAAAGTTTTCATTGCGAAAAATGGACTGTCCTTTTATATAATAGTGTGCTTGATGATTCCTATAATTTAAAGGACATGGCTATCTGTATTAACGCCTTGGACGATTTAACTAGAAGTCCTCCAACGAAAAAACAGGACCCTTATCAGGACGGCAACAACAAACGAATTTCTGCTAAAGCCCTTGCTCACCAGAGCTCACATTAACAACGGCGATCTCCTTTGGTATATCTACCCAGAGGAAAAGGCACTCGTTCAATCACATTCTTACAGTCACACTCTCTTTAGGAGACCTGTAGTTCACATTATCGTGTTGTCAAGCTTGACTTTTTTCACTTTACACTTTTCGTCGAGTTATAAAAAATAAAGGTTTTGTTTGATTCAGCTTATAAGATAATGCACTTTGAAAAGTCATTGAAAATAAAAATATATTTTTAGAGTATTCACGTTTATATAAAAACCAACTCGATTCCATCTAGAAATGTGGGCTGATCGGTTGTGCTTCAATTTGCCACTTCAATTAAATTTGCCACTACGTTGTGACATATCAAGCAAATGTGTTGGCGTTTATTTTATCTTCTTGTATTCTTGATACTTGCTTAAGTTGTTAACAGAAGATCACTAGGTCATTTCCTTTTTAGTAGTAGTTGACGCTCACCAGTCAACAGGGAGGAAGGTGGAGATAAGACGAGTGGATTTGGATGATTGAGAGCAGAAGAATGAAATTTTGTGTATATAGGATTTTACTTTTGGTATGCCTGTGTGTATGGTGCGATTTGAAATAAACCAAGGAGCATTGACGATTTTGCGAAGCATTTTGGATTGTGTGGTTTGAATTTTGTTTATATGTGTGTGTGTTTTTCGGAACCCCAAAATTCTGCTCCATATTTCCAAATAGATCTTAGTATGGTCGTGTAGATTAGTCGCTTGTTTAGTAAGTTGAGTAGAGATCTGTAGTCCAAAAGATGTGACAGTTGTTTGTATCGTCTGGTCAGTTCTTGTTTTTCTAATTTAGTGTGAATATTCCAGGTTAGTTTTTCTTCCGAGATACCGTACAAGTTTTTGAGGGAACTGGCTTATTGTCTATTGTCACAGCAGGACAAGAGATCTTCCTCAGGGAGAAGCTGACGTGAGTTTTCAATATCGTTGAGGGGATTTTGAAGGGCTATTGAAGCGATAGTGGGATTTTTGTGAGAAGAAATAATTGCCCTATCGTCAAGTTTTATTAATGAAATAAAAATCACTCATATTTTAAATTGCAATGGCTCATATTCGGCTCGCGAAGAAATACGAAATTTTCAACTCTCCAATGACCCCATTACATTTTTCATAACACAACTAATTCACAACACAAACAAATTAATAAAAAATTTCTGGGTCCTCAGTCATGTTGGTATACATGGAAATGAACTGGCTGACACAGGTGCCAAAGAAGCCTGCACCATATTTCCAGAACCTAAACACGGTACTGTATCACTTCAATGCAGTCGAGCAAAGAACTTTTGCTTTCTGGGACTTTTGATAAAAAGTCCCAAAGACCAACAAAATGAAGAATATTTATGAAGATACAGAACCACCACCTCAGATAAAAAGGAAGTTCGGGAGCAAACTATAATTTCTAGACTCAGGGCATTAGGCTGACCCACGAGCACCTCCTTGAATAGAAGCCTTATCCTAGATGTAGCAGCTGTAATACACCTTTCACCATCGAGCACATCATGGAAAATTGTCAGTCCTTGTGTTCTTCCAGAATTTCAACAAAGAGTTACCGCTAACGCTAAACTTTAAAACAGGAAACCCAGAAGAACTTACTGCAATTTTTAAAAGATAACAAATTTTATAAACTGATCTAAATTATGTACAGTAATAAAGTGCCTCTAACCTTTGCTGTTGTTCATGTCATCTTAAATTGTAACCAAATAAATAACCAACTCAATTCCAAGCTATTTCAGATTCTATTATAGTTTGTTAAATTCTTTAAATCTTTGTCCAAGTGACAGAATGTTGTAATATTCAATAAATAAACAAAAATAAAAATCTAGATATTACTCGTAGTACTCTAAAATATCATAAAGGAACTATGAAAAATCAACAATTCAGGTGCAACCCTAGGTACTTAGAACAATAACGTCAAAATTGGATGTCTCGCATAGCCACACAACGTTGCCCTTTTATCAGAAACTGAAGAAAAGGCGATTGCCCAAATAAACACCCTCTCAGAAATAGCGAGGAAAACAGGCTTACAGATATCTTTTGAGAAGACGGAATTGATGACCACGGACCCGAATTTTAAGAAGAAAACAATTGAAACCAAATACGGAACGATTAAAGTAACTCAGAGATTTAATCACTTACCTTGGAGAAATCATATGCAGCAATGGGTCAGAGAGAGAAGGGCTTAAGGAAAGAATCGCCGAAATAGAGAAATTAAGCTTCGCCACCAGTGAGCTTTATAAAAAGAAGAACTTGTATCTAAAAGCCAGAATACAACATGGTCGTCAAGCCAGTGGTACTCTACGCAACAGAAACTTCTTGTCTTCCCAGCCTAGAAAGCCTTCTGAAAATAGAAAGAAGAATTCTCAGAAGAATCTACGGACCTAGGAGAACACCTGAAGGATACAGGTTGAGGTCAAATGAAGAAGTGTATAAGGAAACAACGGATCTAGAAACTGAGGCTAGGGTGGGAAGGCTGAGGTTCTGTGGCCATATGATGAGGATGGATCCTGAAAGACTTAACCATAAAATCTTTCAGCGCATCCACAGTCTTAAGAATTTAAGCGGGTATTTTAAACAGCTTAAGGATGATATGGACCAAGTGGGGCTAAGAGAGCAAGATTGTTTGGACAGAGATGACTACAGGAAGGCGCTGAAGGGAATATTGGTTCTTGCGGGAAAGAAGAGCTCCAAAAAGGATGTTGCGTGGTCTGAGGAGAGAAAACGTAAGCACGTGGAGCTCATGATGGGCATATGGGAGAAGAGGAGGCCGAGGAAGAGGAATAAAAAAGAATAAAAAAAATAAAAATCTAGATATAAAAGTTCCAAAAAAAATAATAATAATAGAAATTATAATTGCTGATACTGTGAATAAATAAACTAGTATACTCAATTTCAAGATGTTCAAAGCAACAATATTATTGAGAATGTCCATGATGAATTAGTGTTTTTTACTTTACCTATCTATTTACCTAATTTCAGTTCTGCTTTTCGGCTAGGAGAATTATCAGGAATCGAGGAAGAAGCAAAGCTGGATATCTATAGATATCTTACCTGGTTCAAATCAGCGAAATACGCATCGGTCTTTATGGGTGATTTTATTTGTGACAAAATATGGAGCATTAAGGATTTTGGTTTGTAAGGATTGGATATTAGAGGAATTCCATAGTTCTATTATATTATAATTAATTTATATTCTATAGACGTTCACCTGACTCACAACTCACAAACTCTTAAATTAATAAACAGCTCCATTGTTATTCACAAATAGAACTATGAATATAGACATTGTTAGTACAAATATTGTTATTAGATGGAATTACTGGAAAATATATTTCGGTTGGGTCTATTTTGGGGTGAATTATTATATCCCCTTTGCTGCAAATGTTGCCGAAAATTAGAAACCCCAACTCATGTATTATGCATATGTTCGAATAACATGCTCATAATAACACGCGCCGGTACAATAATAAAAAGAAACAGCTATCCGAACTCTTGGAAAAGAACAACTTTAGATGTCTCCTCGAAGTTTATTGTTTAAATACAGAAGGCTTTGCAAGGTTCGTTGACATTTTAGCGTTTAATGCAATAAAAAATGAAGCATTTAAAGTTGATATCACAAACAGGTTTGAAACGAACGACCAATATCAAGACTTTACTGTTTTCAATATATTTAATACATATTAAAACGACCTCACTTAACTCTTGTGTTTTGGTTTTAAATAATATCTGTTGACAGATGTGTACGCTGTGTGACAACTTTATTTAACAACTCAACACAGTTGAGCAGCCATGCAATATTATTGTAATTCTCTCAGTCCTATAATAATTATTACAAGTTGGTCCGTGCGAATAATTCGCACAGTATATTGGCCAGTGATCAAATAACAAAGTAATTAGAAAATATTGAATATTTAATAGTTGACCGTTACATTATAAAGGATGGAGATGATCCGTGGTGGCGGTCATAGATAGGCTAAACCCTAATAAAATAGTTTTGCCACTATTCAGCCTATTTATGACCGCCACCATCTCCTTCCTTTTAATAAGAAAATATAGATAGATAGATAGATAGATAGATAGAAAGTAAACTTTATTCTGGGACAAAGTCCCTTATGAATAACAGATATGAACAAAAAAATAAAAACTACATCTGGCCAAAAATTACATTAATCAATATTAAAGAATATATACAGTATCTTCAGTGAAGTTAAATTAAAACAAGTAAAAATAAAATAAAATTTTGAGAAAAAACGAAATAAAAAAAAACATTATTTAAATGAAAAAAAAATAATAAATAAAATAAGCATGGGTTGATTTTTAAAATTAAGACTCAATAAATTTTATCAACCATTCACCTCAGTCAAAATCTGTTTCACAATATATATTTTATTGTATAACGTCATTTTGGGATGTGAGAAGGAATTGGTAGAGATGATATTTAAATGAGGACAAGGAGGAGGCATGGCGGATTTCAGATGGCAAGGAATTCCAGAAGGCTGTGGATCGGGAAATAAAGGAATATTCAAACGTCTTAGTTCTATGGGAAGGGATATAAAGGTCGGAAACACGGGATCTTGTTTTCTGGGAGTGGACCACGGGTTTAAACTGTAGGAGACTGTAGATGTAAGAAGGGTGTCTGGTGTTGATTGTTTGGAATAGGAAAGATCCGAGGAAATATTGTCTGCGGAAAGAAGGGAAGAGCCACTTTAACTCGTCGTAAAGGTGGGACACATGAGATCGCCTTGATGTACCGAAGACAAATCTTAAGCACGTATTCATGAGTCGCTTCAATCTATCCTCGAGTACCATCGGGATGCCTCCGTACACCACACAGCCGTAGTCAAAGTGGGGGAAAATGAGAGAGGATACAAGGAGCTTGCGGATGGGTTGTGGGAGTAGGTGGCGGGAGCGATGAAATAGCTTAAGGGTACCTATTGACTTACGGGAGATGAGGGCGATATGGGGTTTCCAGGAGAGGTTTTCGTCTATGGTGATTCCTAGGTTTTTAACGGATGAACTGAATGTGACAGGATGATTGTTGATGACTAAAGGAGGAAGGAGGGAGATGGATTTAAGAACAGGACTGGAACCTATAATAATGGCCTGAGTTTTCATCGCATTTAGATTTAAATTATTCAGACTTGCCCAGGCACTGATCCTATCTAAGTCTGCCTGAATATTGGCGAACGCGACTAGTAGCTCAGAAGGATGAAAGGAATAATATATTTGGGTGTAATCAGCGTATAAATGATGTGAACAGTGGTAGATGGATTTGGAAAGATCATTTATGTAGGAATTGAAAAGAAGAGGGGAAATGCTAGAACCCTGGGCCACTCCAGAGCACAGTGTAAGAAAGGAAGATAGGGGTTGGTTTGGAATGCTGACTGCTTGAGTTCTGTCGGATGGGAAAGACTGCAACCAGAGGATAGAGCTGTTGGAGAAGGATAGAGATTTTAATTTAGTTTAGATTTTATTAAAATATAATAACGTAACGTATCATAATATGGAGAAATCAATTCTTATTTCATCGGTAATTATAATTGACAAAGGAAATGAAAATAAATTTAAGACTTTAAACATTTTTTGATCCTACATGTTTATAAATTTCAATAAGCTGTATCTTTGCCATTCGGTTTCGATTTTTTTTTTCGTTTTGTAAGAATTTAATAATATTTTAATTAGCGTTCTCTATATTTTTTGTTTTACTTGTAAAGATTCTTTTCCTTGATATATTTTTTCTGTAATTTCAGGAGATGTGATTATTTTTCCTATATAAAGGAAAAGGAAACCTTCAAAATGATGGTTCAATCTTTTGATTTGATGAAAAACTAACGATGATATGGCTTATCGACAAAAAAACAACAAAGCTTTGATAAATATAATAAACTTCTCCTCTCTCGATAATATGACCTCTAGTTGAGGTCATGAGACATGTATCCCATGGAAGCACTACGAATGTTATACGGCTGTGTGCTTGCCTTGCATTATCTCAAAAATAGTATATTTTTGGGCTGGAAAACGCAGGGCCCGGTAGTTTCGAAGGAATTATAATTGTCTAGGTGTCCGCATCAAAATTTTTTAAATCCAAATTTATCCCATATCGATTCACTGACTTACCAATCAGTATTGAAGCCTGGCGAAATGTTTATATTGACTTTATTTATTTTAGAAAGAAAAACGCGGATAGTACGATTCGCTAACCCAATCTGAAATTCTAAATCCAACACGCTACCCCATTCATGACATTTAGTCATGGTAGGAATTTATATTTAGTAAAAAAAAAAGATTCGGTGTGTAATAATATATGTGGGGATTCTAATTCTATCTTTTTAAAGGGCTTTTTAATTGCACTTGTAATTGTTAATTGTATATATAAAGAGTTTTTGTAATTGTTAATTGTATATATAAAGAGTTTTTGTAATTGTTAATTGTATATATAAAGTGTTATAGTAATTGTGGCATGGTCAGAGGGAGCGATGACGTGTCGGGCGAGCTGACAGGTGTCCGTGGTGGGGGGGATCGAACCGGTGTCCATGGCAACCGTGGGCTGCTGCATCCAGTCAGTGCTTCGCCTCACTTCGCGACAGCAGCACCTCTTTGTCTCTGTCCCTCTAAGGTCAGCTATCGTCTCTATATTTCAATATTTAATCTTTAACAATACTCCCAATAATTTTTTAAATCAAGATAAGTGTGTATTTGAATGTTATTTCCATAATAAATATAAAATACTACATAATTTTAATATGAAATATTTGTTTTAGATTAATAATTATAATTGCAGTTGAATTTTGAATTATTCAAATTTTTGTATTATTTATCAATAAATAACTCACTTTCAAAGTTAACTGTTGTTTAATTTTAAAATATAATAACTTCATAAGTAAAAGGGACACTATTTACATCGAAATAATACAGAATATAAGCTTGCATTAATCTTCAAGATATAAATTTAGATTAAGTTATCCTAACCTTCAAAGATAATTTTTATTCGAACCACAGTTATTGTTAGAGAAACAATATTGTCTAGAATTTTTATTTATTTTTTTATTTATTTATTTTTCATTTGGAAAGAAATATATATGTATATTTAAAAAAAAAAAAACATGATCATCTACTTATAATTTACAGCATTATATTTCCACATTTGTCAATCTTTATAGATTTAATCAAAAGGATTTTTCGAATGAAATATAATTTTTTTAAAAAAAGAGTAAAATAAACCGCTGTATTACGAATAATAATATAAGTAATACATACGAATTAATAATATACATCGACGGAACTTCATGAGATGTTACGAAGCGTATCAACATTCCGGGACGGAGCCACGCCTACAGTTTAAGTTTATTCTTATTATGTCATATTTGAAATATTTTACAGGAACTGATGAACAAAATGTAATATATAAATAACAGTATGAAATGGATTATTAAATCTTTTGAATATTTATTTTATTTTGAAATAAAATGTGATTATTATTATTATATTTTGTAATTACTTATATTATATAATATTATCATTATGTTGCTGACAAATAAACAGGATTCGCAGTCTATATATGATTTATTAGACTTGCCGACGTTTCGACCCAAGTATGTGAGTCATCATTAGGGCTAAAAATTAAATATATATATATATATTGGGTTGGTAAATAATTCCTTTCGTTTTTTCAAGGTGAAATAAACCTCAATGTAATATAGACATAAAATTAAATTTTAATCTAAAATATATTGACCAATATTTAATATGACTTTTTTCCACCTTTCCACTAACTGCATTATGCCAAGATCATAGAATGTCTGGAGTTATAGTTAAAAAACTGATCCAAGTGGTTTTTTATGACCTCTTCTTTTTGGAATTACTTTCCATTCATGGAGTTCTGTGGAGACCGGAATAAGTGTTAGTCACTTGGAGCTAGGTCTGGTGAATAGGGAAGGTGGGACAAAAGGTCCCATCCAAGTCTTAATAGCTTATTGCGAATGACCAATGAGGTGTGGGGCCTAGAGTTGTCTTGGTGGAACATAACACCCTTCCCATCATTCATAACTCTTTAGGATGTTTTACAAATTCGATGTTACTATATCTGTTGGAAAGCTGAATTATTGCTCTTCAAAGAGGTATGAGTGTTTTTTTTTTATTTAACGCCTACATTTCTTCATCTCCATTTGTAGTTTGTTTACGAAGGTCCTTTTGATGTCATTTTGTGTAGTATATGTGGCTCTAAATCCCTGCTAAATTTCTCGTAGTATATTATCAATATAGTCGTATTGAAAGAAAAAAATCATTTGAGGGACCCAAACATTAATTCTGGAAACATAGCCGAGCTTGTGCAAATGGTTTTCTACGCCTTGTGTTCGACACATTTAGGGCCGTAGAAATCTCTCGCACTGAGTGTTCAATTTCATGTTGGTGACCAGACTGTTGAGCATCATTCATGTCAACATTTTTTAATGAAATTTGGCAGACCAATTTTGACAGATGCGTTCAGTTAAGGCATCATTCCCATAAACACTGCAAATTTTTCTGTGAGCAAAATTCATACCATTTACTCTTATTCTTTTTATTTTATATATACTTGTTCTTATATATTTATTTATAGTTACCATTTACTTAATTTATTAAAACATTTCAAACACTTATTATGTATTATAGTATATAATAATAAATAAATATTTTTTAACTTTTTACTAACAATGACTACAATCTCCAACCGATTTCTCTTCAACACTATAATTTTCATACATTAATATTAATTACTACACGGCGTTTCGACTTCACCACTTGGACTCACCCCGATTAACGTTATTAAATACCATAATCATTACATTTTTTTAATAAGTAACTCATACTCATGAACTCGTAATAATATACTTTACGTTTCCTATTAACTGATAAATTCATTAACATTTTTTCATATATAAGAACGTAAATTAACTAATCCATAATATATTATACTTTTTCGAAATATTAGCATTTTAGATATTTAACTAGTAATATAAATATGAGTATTCTGTTTCATTACAAAATAACTTTTGTGTTCTGGGATAATCGTTACTTATCTTTTATTCAACACGCGTAAACTAATTTTGTTCATGTTAAAATTTGCCTATAACTGTTCTTTTGTATTTTTCATAGTAAATCTTTTTTTTTTTTTTTGTTTATTTAACGGTTTATTCAATATTTAACTCATCAGGAATTATAACAAAATTATTTTTCAACAAAATCTACTTTTAGATCTAATAAAGTATTTGTTTCAGTTAATAGTATTTTATTTATTTATTTATTTTTTTTTTGTAGAAGAGGACAAGCAGGTATCTTTGGACGCAATTTCACGTTGCACCCGATTACGTCACCATTTAATTTTACTGTAACCATTGAATTATAAAGAATCGTTTTGTGCTGGGATACAATTAATACAGTTAGCTGATGTACGTCATACCAATAAGGTGAACGACAACTACTCTTCGGTGGCACCGAATGATAGATTATAGAAAGGTTGATAAGTATCTGTTTGGCGTAATATCTTGTGTTCTATTTGTCTACTAGAAAATAATTCGAACGAAAAATATCCAGATTAAATCTCCGAGAGTGAAAGACCAGTTTCAAGACGACTGCATTAGCGATTACAGGACAATAAAGATAATATCATTCAGACAAGAGTTCATCCATATTTCTAAGAGTATCCTTGAAAAACCATTTCTTGTAATTAAGGAAATGATTACTCCTAGAAGCGTGACAGTACTGGCCACTTTCGGCTGAACAAACTTCAATTCGGTATTGACCAATCTCAAGTATGGAAGATGAAACCTTCTTTCACATGATTTATCGACAATCCAAAATCCTTCGTAAAATAATCAATGATCCTTGCAAATAAAATAATCCATAAAGACATTAATGTTCCATATGTTTCCGATTTGTTCCAATCCAGATACCTATCCTTCCATAATAAACTTCATAACCATACAAATCCTCTTGTTTCTAACCTTGCTCCCTCCTCGATCCCTGACAACCATCTGAGGCGTCTGAAAAGAAGGTGGCCTCGTGATCTCCTCATATAGACATATTATTAGAGTACTACCAATGGGTAGTTTCTTCACAAGCGTTTTCATGTAATTATATTTTATATATTATATGTAATTATATTAAAAGAATTAGGTATCAACATTTTTTTAATTACTAATATATTTATTGAAATTTACAACGGTATTAGTTAACAAATGAAACAAGTAAATTTGAATTGATAATGTGACATGTACAACTTGAAGAACAACTGGTAGCACTTCAATTACAGTTCTATATTAAAGGGCCCTAAATTCATCTTCTTTTCAGACGTCTCGGAGGGTTGTCCGGAGTAGAAGGGGAAGCAAGGCTAGAAAAAGGAGGGTTTGGATGGTTCAGAACTTTATTATGGAAGGATAGATATCTAGATTGGGCCAATCCAGACACATAAGGAACATTACGGTCATTATAAATGATTTTATTGGTGATGAAGTAAGGAGGATTGAGGATTTTACGAAGGATTTTTTATTGTTAGGATTGGTTACAAGAGGAATTTGATGGCTTACTGGAGCCCCAAAGCTCCACTCCATAAGTCCAAATAGACCTTATTATAGTCATGTATATCAGTCTTTAGTAGTGAATTGAGAGCTTAGAGCGTTTGTCTATTAAGTGCTTTAGTACGCCGGGCGGTTTCTTGTCTTTTTATTCTCGCATGAGGATTTCAAGTTAAACCTCAATAAAAAGTTTATTTCTTTATTACTTTTTTAATGTTTTATTTTATTTATTTATTTTTTTTTTGCAGCACCATCAAATGCAGACTGGATCTAAAACTAGCCTAAACGGCATCAATATTTATCCAAAATCTAAGATATTATGAATCTATATAACGGACACAATCTCAAACCCAAATAACATTCGGATCAATCCATTTGGAATCAGCCAATTTAAATTAATTTTGTTGGCTTTTTATTTTTTTTTATTTATTTATTTTTTTTTTTGCAAGTATTTCATACTTATTTGAGAGTTCAAAACCATAGTTAAAATATTTTAAGGCTCACAGTTGTTTCTTGGCGTCCATTTCGAATTGAGAAAATACCTGTAACTATGGTAATGTAGTAAATATCGGACGAATATAAAAACTGGAATAATGATGAGTATTTTCCTACATTTCTGTTTATCAATACATCACCTAAATAGAAAGGAAAGTGGTTTGAAAAAATCATAAAAACCGACATAACACATAAATTTTTAGCTGTTTAAAAGTATGATAATGAAAAATTTGACTCGCCTTTAATCTTTTTTGTTATCTCTAACAATATTGCAATTTGATTAAATTTCAATATTTAAAACCTTATTTTAATAAGAATTATCAAAAACGGTCAAAAATCGATTTTGTGATATTTCATGTTGAATATCACGGAACAGACTGAGTACAAATTTATGAAACAGATAAAGTTTATGATAAGAACGTGTAATATGAATTCGATCACTAAGACTCAACGGGTTCTATTAGTTATAGCGCAACACACTGTTGCTATTACTCAGAAATATTAGTCCGTGGTACAGACCCCGTTTGTCGAATTATTAACATTCATCTGAAACTTCGTAAATAGTTTCATCTCATCGTAACCTACAACTATTTTATTTACGAAAACTCTTGGAATTAGGGCGTTTTCAATTTGGAAGCGATCAAACTTTGTCAATTTAATTAGGTACAATAACTCGTAAATAAACATTTACTTTCTACTTGGATCTCAAGATAATTTGATCACAAAATAGATAAAAATGGTGACCTACAAAAATAGGCCTATATAATCTCGTTATTTTGAAATTTTGAGGATGGAGGTCACTCCAAACGGCACAGTATTTTTGAAGGCCACCTTTTTCATTGATTTTTTGATCAAATTATCTTACGATTAAAAAATCAAAAGTTTTTAGCACCTAATTAAATAAACAAAGTTTGCCCTTCTCCAGATTAAAAACGCCCCAATCCCGAGTTGTATATTACGATGAGATGAAACTATTTATGAAGTTTCAGACAGATGTTATTAATTCGATAAAAATGGGTCTGTACCACGGACTATATTTGCTGATAACATAACAAAACGAAAACTAAAATTATGATGATGTTTTGCTGTTACAATCCTGTCAGTAGTGAGCAAAGTTGTTAAACAATTGACAATTATAAGATGAAAATTGATAAAAAAATATCTGGTGTGTCCACTCACACGACTTTCCTACCTATTTCAGAAAAGTTTTTATATCTTTACATGTGTGTATGTGTTCTTTTTATTTATTTATTTTTAGGTTATTTTATTCTTATTTATTGTGTATATATTATTTTTCTGTATAATTTATTTTATTTATTGCACATAGACTGTGAATGTGATCTGTGAACTCTATTATAAATGTCCTAGAGACAGATTGTAATATTTTTCAATAAATAAGTTTTAAAAAAAATATCTCTACATATGTTCATGAAGAAACAAAAAAGAATTGAACTAGACACATTTTCCTGAAAATTGATCAAACATAAGATTTGAGTACGATTTATTTGATGAACTAAAGCAATGTAAACCGGCTTAAGGTAGATCAGTGTAAAAATTTCAGTACTTCCTAATATTGCTGATCAAAAACTTTTTGCTATAGCTTAGTATTGTCAAACAAAAATTTCTATTAAAAGTAGAGGAAATAGTGAAGATTGTGTGATACGGGCAACAGATTTTCTTACTTTCACTTTACTTTCACTCGTTATTCTCTCATTCACCCCTTTCTGACACCAGGATATGAAACCGTTATCTTAAATTGGAAATTTAATAGCTGTAACTTCGTTAATAGTTGTCCAAAATGAACGATTTAAAAAAAAAAAAAAAGAAGCAACGAAATCGGTTCAGTAGTTTCTGAGAAAATCTTGGCACAGACAGACAGACAGACCAATGGCTAAAAATATGTTTTTTCGGACTCAGGAGGCTCTGAAACGTATAGATCCGTCGAAAACCGCATGTCGGAAATTTGACCCGATTGCAATACTTTCCTTACCTAGTATAGGTAGCAAAGTAAAAAGAGGGGTTTAGCTCTGCAAAAGTGTAATAACGTAAAAAGTCTCAACTTAACATTTTCTTTCATATGTATATGAAAAGTTCCTAATAGGGAGCTCAGTTCTCTTTATACAAACATATATTAAACTGGCCAGATTAAGGTGGGCAGGGCATGTGGTCAGAATGAGCACCGTTTAAATACCAAAGAAAATAATGATGGAGGAGCTGCACCTCGGGTAGGAAGGCCGAGGACGAGATGGTTGGACAACGTGGCCTATGATGCGAGAACCCTTCTTGGTGTACGGAACTGGAGAGCTGCAGCAGAGACAAGCACTGCGGAGGCTCTTGGAGGAGGCCCAGTCTCGGTAACGGGATGTCGTGCCACATATGATGATGATGATGATGATATGAAAAGTTCATATCGTACTATTTTCTAATGAAATTTTTATCCTGGGACCTTATCCTTTAAACTTTCAAATAAATATAGAAGAACTGGTAAAAAAATATAAAAACCAAAAATGTCGAGCAACATGGTCTGTGTGATTGACCCCATCAAAGCTGTTTCGCAGAACAAAAAGTCAAGGTTTTTATTCATTTCATTAGTTTTATCAATAGAATATAATAAAACTATGTAGGTAAATCTGTGAACATATTGTTATATTATATAAGACCACATTGTAAGGCTTTATAATCTGTTTCTGAAAACAAGCCCGACCGACATCAGTGGACACTTTTAAGGTGATGACTGCCGTAGCCGCTTAAATAAGAAAGTCATAGCAAACTCCTCGATATGCCATATCCCCTATGTTCTCATGTGGATGGGAATATGGCTTACGATGTTATTTGTGCATCCCTGCAGGCTGATACCGAAGTTGGAATTTTAAAAGGAAGAACATGGGTATATTGGGTGGTGAATGATTGAACAGCAAAGGACAGGCATATGATGTAGTCCTTTGATAAAATAGGTCCTTCATATAAATAAAGGTATCCTGATTATAACGGACTTTTTCAATATAAGCCTAATAATAAAGTATTCTAGCCTAAAATATAGACTAGGGTGACGTCCTAAACGCATCCTTACACAGCGCCTTCTGATGAGACACCGCTACACGATGAATGGTACTCTGCCCTTTTGGGATTAACTGAGACAGACAAAGGGCAAAGCTTCCGCACTGCTAAATGTCACGAGGCCAGCAGCTTCGAACAAACACTTACGAAGCTCAGCTCTAAATTGTCATTTGCAAAAAAGCATTCGTCTTGTTTTTCAGATTAAATATGTATCATGATAGAGTAAGCTCAAGAATAAAACCAATACAGATATAGTTCATGGAGAGACTAAAACCCTAGAATCGATTCACGGCTGATGAATAATTAATCAATAACAAGCGTATTCGAACCCGAGACCTTGATTTTAGCAGCTCAGTGCCTAACTCATTGAGCTACTCCGCTTCCATGCTGTGGCTAAATGGAATTTTAGTGTCTCAGGGTAAATACATTCAGCTTACGTAAAGTTCAATCAAAGACCGCACCAAACCAACTTTACAGAAAAAAACATCTTTGAATAAATAAATTATACACTTCTATGAAACATGTTACCACCAGTTTATATCGGAGACAACCGAATTCCTCACTCAGATAGACACAGCACGTTATCTTGGACTAATATTAAGGATGGCCTAATAACTTTTTTTTTTCCAAATCTAAATCAAAATCAGACCAAAATAAATACAAGCACATGTCTACTCGAACCCATAGGGATATACGCCTCAGAGAATTAAATGGTTCATCGAAAAAGACGCACTAATTAAAAACTACAGTCATTTCAATCTAAAATTTTAATATTATTACAGCAGCTCTCTATTACGTAAAGAACATAACTGAACATACCGAGTTCGACACAACAATGGACTTATAAAAGGAAATAGCCACAACTGACATGTCCATCAGAAGAAAACTGAAAAGGAGGTGGTTGAATTATCTCTTTTTCTGAATTAAGGAAGTAAAAAATTACCGATCCCCCAAACTCATAAAAACCACACATCGGCTTATTGTCAAATTCAGGAAAAAAGGTATATAAATATGAACAATTTTATTATTAAGGAAACAAATTATTGACTCATTTTCGCTAGAAAACCCTCAAGAGATTTGATGGAAGAAGCTGATGTTTGCAGGAAGCTCTAAAATTGCCATTGGTTGACAAGGTCTTCAGTAATTAGAACTTGTCAGATTTAATAGTGGGTGGGAATCGATGACGTCAATAATATCGACACGAGATGATTAATTATTATTTTTTTAATTGAGCTCCGGTTTATTGCTAAAAAGTCGAAAAGGGGTAGCGATTAAAGTTTTACACATATTTTTATTATTCTTACTTGCTAGCTAGCCTTATGTGTTTAAGCAAAGTCTTAGAACTCGTGAAAATTTACAGCAACAACTGTCATGTTTATTATTACTTTCACTTACGTATATATGCAATATCGATAAAATTTTTGAATCTGAGTTTTCGACGGATTTGTACGTTTTGAGGTAACCTGAGTCGAAATGACCAAGTCCCGACAAATGGTCTGTGTGTCTGTGTGTTGTATGTTAGCAGTCTAGCTCAAAAACGAAAAGTCCTATGAAACTGATATCACGTATTTAAGATAGGTATATGCCTTAGTTGTGACGGCAATTTTTCCTTAAAATCGGCTAACCGGAAGTGCCACTTTATATCAACGCTGAAACACATTTTCATAGCTTTCTCAAAAATGGCTCTAACGATTTTGATTAAACTCGGTGTATCATTGTATAATTAAGTGGTCTTTAATATAAATTAGGTCTTATCCCCATTGATGTCACTTTACAGGGCTTAAATGTTCAATCAAAGACCGCACCAAACCAACTTTACAGAAAAAAACATCTTTGAATAAATAAATTATACACTTCTGCGAAACATGTTACCACCAGTCTATATCGGAGACAACCGAATTCCTCACTCAGATAGACACAGCACGTTATCTTGGACGTTATGTTCATATACGTCATCCTCTAAAGTACCTTTAATATGGTTTATTTTAAAAAGATAATTATTTCGCATTATTCAGAGTTACGAAAAAATGCTAAATATAACTTTTGAAAGAATTTGATAAGTTAATAGAGGAGAAAAAAAATAAAAATTCAGACAAACGTACCTATAGACTGTAGCGCATAAACGAATGTACCGATTTCATTGAAAGTTCGCTAAAGTCATTTTCTCGACACCCTTCAAATTTATCTATATAACATTCATCAGCGAAAAGAAGCTGAAAAAGAGTTACGAGGGATGGTAAAATTAAATTCCGAATAACTCAAAAAGTATACACTTTTTTGGGAATGTTGTATATGTTGTATATATGGTTTTCTAAAGGTTTATGGAATAGCCTAAATAACAAAAAAAAATCGTTAAAATCGGATAATTAGGAGATAAGATATGGTCTCTAGTTTTTTTTTAATACGTTCTGCTGCAATGGTTATATCCTTTGTTTCGGTTTTTGAATTTTGAATGTGTTAATAAGGTAATGCTAATTTTTTTTTAAATGCAATTTAAAACATTTTATAATAGCCTAACATGGCCAGAAAATAATTTTTATTCAAAGTTCAAAGAGTAAGTGAAAGTTGTGAGTTGCGCGCAACAGATTTTTTTTTGTATAGTTCAATTTTAATGGATACCTATAAAAAAAAATGTTTATATTATTAACTTTTGTTTCTAACCATAACTAAAATCTAATAAGTGATCAAATTTATCAATAACGAAACCATTTTTTAATTAATATTAATTATGATTTGAAAGAATTTTCAATTAACTTTTTATATACTATCTTATACTTTAATACTTTCCTTTACTAAACTTTAGTCAACCATACAAGGCTCAAAAAGTTTTAGTAGGAGTACAGCGATAATCAGTACTAACTCCTTTATATACTCACGTAATATTCCTACCAATACCGAACCGTTGGCCGCTGCTTAGGCTGGTGATACGATAATTTTAACAAAACCCCATAACATCTGACTAAAATCACTGAATTTACAAAATCACTTATTGAATTTACAAGATTGGTACTCATTTTGCAAAATTAGATTAAACCTCTAACATGCCCGAAGGAGGCTTAAAAGAAGCTGGATGAGGGATCTCCTCCACTGACTATAAATAATACATTCAAGACAGGAAGGACGCCGTTGGGCACTCATCTCTCTCACGCCTATTCCAAGACATATTAACCTTATACATCTTGACATCACACTCGCTGATTGTCGGAACTTCTGACAGGTGTGAGTTTAAAAAATTAAGTTAATAAAAAAAAGATTAAACCATCAAAAAACACAACGAATAACGTTAGCACTTCGGCAAGACACGTGACTATCAGTTTTTGTCGAAAACAACCAAATATCTCAAAACGGGTAGAGTAAGCTACCTTGGACTAACATTTAACAGGACGAACGAGTGCTCACACTTCAAAATTAAAAGAACTGCCTTAAAAATAAAAGTAATTGAAATTATTTTATCCTCTTTAAAACTGAAAATTATACAGAAACTAATTGCATGAACCCATATGTACATAGGCATCACAGATTTATTGTACAGAAAATAAGATATACTTATAAAAACTAGAATATTTTCAAACCAAAATTTTAAGCAGCCGCTAAAATAGCAGACGCTGTCTGGTACGTAATAAAAAAAATCTACATACAGACAATATCCATGTAGATTAATTCAACAGACGTATTTTTTATTCTCATAAATGTTTATTATACATTTTATTAAAAAAGTATTATATTTATATAAATATTGAATGTTTGTATTATCATTCACAAAATTAATACGTTCAGATTTGAAATATTTAATACATTTTTCTGGAGATATGGCAAGTTCCTAAACTCAGAACTGAGCGCATCTATGGATCATGTCATGTTTAAACTCAGGGCTAAGTATAGGATTTTGTCCATTAAGAACCTTTTTATCAAGTATATTTTATCAATGTAAGGCGCAAGTGGTAAGTTAGACCCGCACAACAGTCGCGTCTTACAGGTCTGCCGCAAGACAGAATTGGGCGTTGTTTCTGGAATGTTGTTTTGACTGTTTATTTTGTTTTTAAATATTGTCAATATTTTGTAAAATATTGTCAAATATTGTAAATTTATGAAATTTACAATATTTGAATGAATTAATATTTCATTTCCTCTCTCTCTCACTCTCTCTCTCTCTCTCTCTCTCTCTCTCTCTCTATATATATATATATATATATATATATATATATATATATAGAGAGAGAGAGAGAGAGAGGAAATGAAATATTAATTCATTCAAATATATATATATATATATATATATATATATATATATATATATATATATATATATATATATATATATATATATATATGTATGTATGTATATATATATATATATATATATATATATATATATATATATATATATATATATATATATATATATATATATATATATATATATATATGTATGTATGTATATATATATATTAGTTTTTTTAATTCTAGAATCTTAGTATAATGTACTTCATTGCGATTTTTCCAAAAATTATGAAAATATCACATATGCCGTTTCTATAATAAGCGTTTCATATGTGTTTAACACGAACAGATCTTTACTAGTAATAAAAAAAATATTATTCCTTGACTAACTCTCATCAAAACAACTATAAATGTTTCCCTCAAATGTATTATTATTAGTTCAATGTATTACAGTAAGAACCTTCACAAACTAATTACTAGTAGTAAGAACTACAGTAGCGGTCGTAGAAATTGCACCACCAAATAAAAAAATCATTTATTTTTTAAAATTTTTATTTTATTTAGCAGATTGCTACGGCTAAATTTGTGGATATTTCTTTGTCAGTTATGAAATGATATTCTAAAATCAATCGCACCATTAAGCGGTTAAATTTCTCGTTTGTATTTTCCTCCACCCAGTTCCTTTCTTTTGCTCCGTAGTGTTTGTTATGTGTTTTTTTTTTTCAAAACTTACTATTACTAAAGATTACTTTTTCTCGTAAAAATTCCTTTACTACAGGTCAAAATTACAGCTTTTATCGTGACATTGGTTAAAACTGAACTGAGAAATATTTTTCATGTAACATTAATAAGTAAAGAAAAACAAAAACGTACTTTATGAAGTGTAGCCTAAACACTGGTACTCATCAAGCTCATCAAAGTCAATACCCTCGTCATCGTAGTACCGCCTCTATAATTAATAATGATTCTATAATTAATATAATGATTATAATAACAAGAAGGAACAATGGAAACGTATCCAGTCGTTCCTAAACAGATCGATAGCTGAGGTTGCCGACCCGGAGCCGAAAGAAATGTGGCTGGTTATTGGGAAGGCCGCGAGACAGCTCGGAATTACAGCTGACGACCTCAATATGCCTTGTGGTAGCCACGTTCCGTCCGTCCCAACTTCCAGAGGATAACAGTGCAATCGAGAATAACAGGAAAATTTTGAAGTATGAAATTAGTGAGTAAACTAAAGATTCATTTCCCTAAGAAGGTTTTAATACATGAAATGAATATAATTTGGACACTCAGTGGAACGAAACGACATTTAAACATCATTAGTGTTGCTCAAATGGGTGACCAAGAGGAGTCTTGATCTTAGTCTTGGTCATGCGAAAGAGTCTCGCGATAGTCTTGCAGTTACCTATTACATTATTTCTATAGAGATATTTCTGTAATTTTTCAGGTAGGGGAAACTTAACTAAGGCCGAATGAAAAATTGGAAGAGTTAAAAGCAAAAGAATATTGATTATACCAAATCTTTACATATAGTAACTAAAATTGTCAAGTATTAGTAACTATTTCGCTTTAATATTTATTCACCAAAACATTTTTTTTCTAACCTTGCTCTTGGGCTTGCAACAGTTAGGCAGTCTTGGTCTTGGTCTTGCAAAGTGCAGGACGAAGACCGATTTTAGGCAACACTAAACATCATCCTATGACCCAAAAAAATTAATAATAATTTCTATTAGTAAAATAAACTTAATTTAATTTCAGATTACTTGATTTTCAGGCTCGCCTTATTTCTTAAGACCATATAAAATCAATCATGCATTAAGGTACACCATTCTAGCTCAGGGCACATTCCATATCAAAACAACCAGGGTCTCACCCAGATGGTCTTCGATTTTAATCATTTTTTTGGTTATTTGTTGAAAGCATATAAAGAAAAATGAAACATTTTATATTTTTTGGACTTACGGTTTTTAATTACAATTTTTTTTAATAATAATAAACCTCGTAAAACTGTGCGTTTTTTTTAATAGATTTTGGGTCATTTCTCTATTTTACCTAATATCCTGAAACCGAATACATATATTTTAGTTTTTAGTATGCTCTTTATTTTGGCATACGACGTAACTATATTCTAAAAATATATTATTTTTACAAGAAAACGAAAAATTTTATTTGTGAATTTTATAAAAAAAAAAAATTTTTATTTACATTAAAAAATTATGTTATTCTAACATTTAGTAGCTAAAGATGTGCCAGATTTCAAAGCGGAGAAACAATGAGTTCACAAGATAAAAAATTTTGACATACAATAGGTCCGCCAATATTAATATATAGACATTTTTTAATTAGAATTTATGTGTATGTATTTTTATTTAAATGTTATTTACGTGTAAGTTTATTAAACAAAGTACAAAAACTTGAATACTATATTTACAAATCACTGTTCAAGTGTCTCTTATTTTGTATCATTTTTTTTTATTATTTTGAAAAATGTGGTTGATGGTATATATTTCCTCCCAATCGCAGTCCTCGGGTAAACTTTTTTCAGTAAAAAAAGAAAATTCCATGTGAACTCAGAATTAACAATAAAAGTACGATATGGTCAACAAAATTGACATATCTTGGTATACACTT